>OZ010600.1:95107390-95127390 GCA_963932145.1 Acanthosepion lycidas
CTTCTTCAAATTGTTCATTTTCTCTTTTACAAACTGCGTGATACCGTTTTTAATAGGACCTCAAGACAGGATTCAATCAGTACGATCAACACGGGTGACGTATGAATAGTTGCTTCAATAAAATTGGGGGCCCAAAAAAAAAACAAAAAAAAACACGAAAAATATATGAACAATTAAATAAACGACAGTTAAAAATCAACTAAATCGATATGTGTATATTTTGAAATCAGATGTGACATGCGAGCTGAGTTGCGTTTTATTTCCCCTTAAAAAAGGTTGTCGGTATTTGATCATGGTTGCAAAGCCATGGCGTCAAATACTGATTTGCAAGAGAAGCAGGACTTCTCTACAAAGAACATTGGCGCAACACAATCTTACTATCACTGTTTCTCAACATTTGGACATTGAACAAAGCTTAATAAAATATCTCTACGTAAAAGATGTAAAAGATTATTAATACACACACACATACACACACACACACACATATATATATATATATATATATATATATATATATATATATATATATATATGTAAAATAAAACTGTTTTTACAAAGACGGTATATCTTATCTGGGGAACGCTTATATTTTAAAAATGTGCTCAATACAGAGTTAAAAAAAATTGAAAATGCAGAGCTATTTAATATTCTCTCTCCCTCTCTCTCTCTCTCTCTCTCTCTCTCTCTCTCTCTCTCTATATATATATATATATATATATATATATATATATATATATATATATATATATATATATATATATATATATATATATATATATATATATATATATATATATATATATATAAGAATTAATATATTTATTATCAATCCGATATTTTTACTACCAACAGTATTTTTAGTGAATATTTAGTGTATTTCAAACGCGGGTATCCACTAAGGATATCGTTTCAAGACATATATATATATATATGTATGCCAGTAAATTTTATTTTTGGACAAATCGGAAGCTTCCTCACTCTTATCGGATTTCTAAGAATTCTTACTTGACTTGGATGAGATAAAATCGGCTGACGTTTAGCCATATATATATATATATATATATATATATATATATATATATATATATATATATATCAAAGGCTGAAACACTAATATTCCATGGTTATAAGTTATTGCATTAGAATCGTAATCAGGATGTAATTCATCAGACATATATATATATATATATATATATATATATATATATATATATATATATATATATAAATAAAAAGAAAGAAAGAAAGAAAGAAAGAAAGAAAGAAAGAAAGAAAGAAAGAAATATAAAAGTTGACGCTGGGGTCAACGCCAGAATGCTGTCAGCCTATTTCATGCTTGAAGCTATTTTCAGGCCAGTCTGCAGTTTTTGACCTAAGTGTCCACTTTTATATTTTTACATCTACATACGCTCTGTCTCTGATATTGAGCACTTTTACCCATAAATATAGCATACCTATATATATAAAGAATAATATTCCCGGATTGATTAGAGGTAAGGATATTTGTGTATTTGCCTCCTACGTCAGTATTATGCGTCCATGCCTAAAAGCCAGTCTTCAAATGCTAAGTTTCAATGCAGGTAGTGAAGTCTGACTCAAAGATATGATTGGCCCAACAGAATCTTTCTACGCTAGTTCTAAGTAAGCTAATCTAAGTAAATACCTGTATACAATTTTTTTTAATGTACAAATATTTTTATCTTTTTTAAAGTCCCAGTGTTTTATATCACTTGATTCACAACAGCCTGCAAAGGAAAAATATTTAAAAAAAACTTTAATAACACTGCTAATAAAACAGAAACGTTTTTGGCGCAGCTCTGTCTTACTTGTTGGTTTCAAACATTATTTTCTAAAACGAAAAGTGGAGAAAATACTTTTTCGAACGCTGGCGTCCATCTTTGTATTTAAAAACGTATGGACTAATGAAAACAATTCGTTTCAGAACTTCAGAAATAATGAAAGCTTGTTAAAACAATAAACGGCAAGAGATATTTAATTTATTTGTAGGAAAAGAAAACAGATATAAAGATCAGGAGTTTCAAAATCTCGACAAATACTTTTATATACTTTTGCGTTGTGAATTTTCTTATTAAAATTTACGAAATTTATATTCAGCCATGATAAATGAAATGGTCTGTATTCGTGATTTGAAATCGTCTGCATTCTTTGATTCCAATGAAACTTTTATCAGATTTGCTTCTGAAAATGGAGTCGCCTGAACTTTAAATTAATTTATAACTATTTACAAAAATTCCAGCAAAAAATGTTTATTAACCTGCCATTCCAAAATTAAACTTTTTTTTCTTCATTTTTAACTGTTTAAATATCTGCACTAATTTTTGTGTCAATGATTTGTGTATGTTTTGGATTTAAAATTGAATCAGAATTTCTGTGACAGAAACATGTGTGGAATGCTAGAGATTGTACGTGGGCGTGTCAAAAATGGTTGTTTTTTGGGGGTTCTTTTTGAAGAAAGGTACGGTCGGAAGCGAACGGAAAACGTTCTTGACAAAGTACAATTGTACTGAGGAGCGAATTTGAAATTATAGCATTAAGAAAATTAAATTCTGAAATATTTTTCTAGTAACTATTTTCATTGAGTCTTGACCAATTGACTCTCGGAACCAAAATTCCATTTATACGATTAGAATAAAAGAAATATTCGAAAATAAACTGGTATTAAAAAAATCGTTTTCGTACAAAATATACAATAACAGGATTAGTTATGTCCGAAAAATTAATTCTGAAATTAAAACTTAATTGAATTCAAATTTGAAGACGCGTAATTTAAAATTCTACAAAAATTGAAATATTTCATGAAAGTTAAAAGATTTTCTGTTCTTATTGCCTCGATGAGTAAAATTATGTATTAAAATGTTTTTCTTTAAAAAAAAAGATAAAGCGGAAATATTTTTTTATTTTAAATAAATACATGCCTCTTTCGATATCGTAATAAAATTCATTTGATCATGTGTATATTTTTTTTCTTTTAATTTTCAGGAGAATTATATTATTTATTTGTTTTTCTAATACAGTGTAACCCGGATATAAGAGAGTTGTCGGGACAGGAGAATAAGTCTCTTATATCCGGGTTTCTCTTATATCCGGTTATGGTGTAATTTATATACATTAACACAGACTCTAATTGGGGACCAGAGAAAATCTCTCTTATATCAGGGTTTCTCTTATATCCGGGTATCTTATATCCGGGTTACACTGTAATTTGTCATTAAGAACGAAGGGATATTCGAAATTTGGAAATTAAAAGCAATAAAATATACTAAAATTATTTTTTATTTGGTAAATTTTTAGTTTTATAAACCATTTTTCGAAGCATTAATATGTAAAAAAAATGCTTTAAATCCATGTTAAAACTTTATAAAGATTTTCAAAATTTTTATCGTTTAGAAAAAAAAAAACATTTCAAAAATTCTTATTTTATTTTTCCTGAATTTGACTTCAATTTAAATTTAAATGTTGGAATTCCAATCTACAATCTTAACCTGTTCAAGTCAAGGGTTATCCGTTAACTTTCCCATATATCCACACAAACTGTGCCTTTTACTCTATATCCCTCTAACTCGAGGAGCTCTTGGGCCTTTTACAGGTAAAAAATCACTGTAAAAAAATAAATAAATAAATAACATTATTAACATTAAAATTAAAGAAACAGTTATCATTAATGGCTGCAATTTTTAATGTATTTTTGTGTTATATTCCGTGTGAGTTCGTTTTCAACAATCCTCGTCGCCACTGTTATTTGGGTGAGAGTTAGCTGCAAGAGCACCGCCAGTTAAAAAAACAATCATAGCCAGAAACGAAAGAAAATATTAAAAGCTAAATTTTTCTAGAGGAAAATTTCAGCTCGTGTGGGGGGAGGTGATGTAATGGAATAACCAGTCACCCCCATAAATGATTACACTATGGGTAGTAAGTATCTATTAAGTCCACCTGTCTACGAGAGACTGGGAGGAAGGAGTGAGAGCGAGACGACGCGAGCACGTCCTACCTATCAATTAGTGGCACTCACTACTAGATTGACCTATTGTGTATAACTGTACCATATTTCATATTGTACTCGTTGTGTACAATAAACCTTTCTTCTAGTATCCACCTTGGTGTTATGTGTTTATTCCCTTAGCACGGAAGATAACATTTTGTTAACGTAAATTTATCGTGTACGAACGATAGTAATCAGACATTTGAAGTAGTGACAGATTTTTGTTATTTTATACCCATTTGGACAGCCATACTTTAGAAATGGGGAACATTATATTTAGCTATTACGTCTGTCACCTAAAAAATATCTGTATGTATAAAAATTTTTACAAAGTGTGCCTACTCTACTT
This sequence comes from Acanthosepion lycidas, assembly GCA_963932145.1. Taxonomy (NCBI): domain Eukaryota; kingdom Metazoa; phylum Mollusca; class Cephalopoda; order Sepiida; family Sepiidae; genus Acanthosepion; species Acanthosepion lycidas. The sequence continues at coordinate 95,111,743 of OZ010600.1, forward strand.
TTAAAAAATCCTGGAAACTTAGCATTTTAGAAATCACGAAATATATAATACTTTTCCAAAATTTGTAAAATAAAGCGAAAAAATAAAACGCAATCAGTTGTCAAATTTGTTATCTCAATCAGGGGTAAGTCCCCAAAGTTTTTAGCCCATCGACCCCTTCCTGCTATCCTTCATCGACCCCCGGGTATGTACAAAAAATATCAATAAAATTTATTCTTTTGTTTAAGGGTTGAAATCCCTTTACCCCCCCTTTCTTTTATTTTTATTTCTCGGAAAGATTTATTTTAAATTTACGTATTTTTAAAATTTATTTTTAAATTTCTATTTATTTTCCTACATAATACTTGTATGTTCGATTGATTCATTCATTTTTTACGGTTTATCAACCTTTTGTGGATTATTAAAAATCAGAAAATGTTTTTTTTACGCTAATAATGATGTACTGATATAAATCCAACTAATTAACCTATAGCTGGAGAGAGAAGCCATAGATTGATAATCTTTCCCAAGGATATTTGCGCGTAAATGAACATAACGAACCCAACTAGAATTGGAACTCGTGTCTCCGATTATTAATTCCGAGCCGTTATGCATTTCACCACCCGCACACCCCAAGCTTACAGCTCTTTGTATTGCTAAGTGGTCACCCATTTAATTACTGGGTAGGCTCAATGTTGCTTTACTTCGGAAATCGTACGAGAACCAATGTTTTAATATGATATGGCCGTAACCCCACCCCGTATGTTCGAATAATAATAATAATAAGAAGAAGAAGAAATAGAAATCTCAAATATGTGGCACATCGGAACATCAACACTCCTCGTTGTAGTTGGAGCCCTAGGATTAGTTAGAAAAGATTCTAGTAGACTAATTGGAGGGATTCCTGGAAGCCTATGCCTTAAAGAAATACAAAAAAATTGTACTCACGATTATACTTTACGAAGGGCTTTGTCTATGTAATTTTTTTTTTTCAGTGGAAAATGTCATGATGCCATTTCTGACCTTAGGGTCACTGTTCGGAACCCCAAAAGAAATGAGTACACACCAGAAATCAAAGGAAATAATAATAATAATAATAATAATAATAATAATAATAATAGAAAGAAAGACAGAAAAAAAAGAAAGAAAGAAAGAAACTGGTATGAACACCACCCAGACCCGGTTACGGAGATAGGACCTGTTACAATTCTATGGGACTACACAATTCACACTGACAGAACAATCAAGGCCAACCGCCCAGACATTGTTATTAAAGACCACAAACAAAAACGGTGCCTCCTTATTGATATGGCAGTACCTGCTGACTGCAATGTATCTTTGAAGATATTCAAAAAGCTGTCAAAATACAAATACCTTGAAATAGAAATCTCAAAAATGTGGCACATGGGAACATCAAAAATCCCTGTTGTATTATAGTTGGAGCCCTAGGATTGGTTGGAAAAGATTGCAGTAGACTAATTGAAGGGATCCCTGGAAGTCCATGCCTCAAAGAGATACAAAAAATTGTTCTGACAAGTACAGCCCACACTTTACGAAGGGCTTTATCTTTGTGATATTTTTTTTTTTTTTTTGTCAGTGGAAAGTGTCATGATGCCATTTCTAACCTTAGGTCTCTGGGAGGGACCCAGAAAGAAATGTGTGAACGCCAGAAATCAAAGGAAATAAAATAATAATAATAATAATAATATTGATAATAATAATAATAATAATAATAATAATAATAATAATGAGTGAATGTTTACAAATAATATTGGTACTAATACACATTAAAAATAAACTTTTTTTATTGAATTATGTAACGTCATTAATAGGCAGCCGTATCACGTTGAAACACCGGTTCTCGTCCGATCACCAAAGTTAAGCAACGTTGAGCCTGGTCAGTACCTAGATAAGTGACCGCTTGGGAATACCAGGTGCTGTAAGCTTGGATGTGCGGGTGGTGTAATGATTTGGTTTCCTAATAATTTGTCATTAAGAACGAAGTGATATTCGAAATTGGAAAATCAAAAAAAGTATAATATACTATAATAATTTTTTATTTGGTAACTTTTTAGTTTTATAAAGCATTATTCGCAGCATTAGTATGTAAAAAAAAAAAGCTTTAAATCCACGGTAAAATTTTATAAACATTTTCAAAATTTTTATCGTTTAAAAAAAAATTAAATCAACATTTCAAAATTCTTATTTTATTTTTCCTGAATTTGACTTCAATTTAAATTTAAATGTTGGAATTTCAATCTACAATCTTAACCTATACAAGTCAAGGGTTAACCGTTAACTTTCCCATATATCCACACAAACTGTGCCTTTTACTCTATATCCCTCTAACTCGAGGAGCTCTTGGGCCTTTTACGCGTAAAAATCACTGTAAAAAAATAAATAAATATCAACATTTTTAAAATTAAAGAAACAATTATCATTAATGTCTTTAATTTTAATATATTTGGTGGTGAAAGAAAAATCGAATTCCATTTGGGTTCGCTACATTCACTGGCGTGCAAATATCCTTAGGAAAGATATGAATCTACCGCTTCTCCCACCTATGGGTTAAATAGTAAGACATGTATCAGAAAATTATTATTATCTGCAGAAAATTATTACCATCCAAAAAAATATTTATTTATCGACCTCCTTTTCACAAGCAGGCGTTTATCGACCTCCCATCATTACTCCTGTTGGTCCTTAGTGGTCAATATTTACCAATATGGGAACCGCGGATCTAAATATGTCGTCACTGATAAAATGTCTAAAAGTACTGTATTTGATGGCATATAAGACGCACCGGTGTAAAAGACGCACCCCAATTTCAGCAGGGCAAATCAAGAAAAAAATTAGTAAAATTATTAGTAAATGGTACAACTTAGCTTATATTTATGAAGTGTTGTTTTATTTAAACAAGCTATGGTTACAATTAAACGAAAAATAATAGGAAAAAAAGATGGGCATATAAAAAACTTTATTATATCCTAAGGTAAGAAAACAAAATAAAAATCAAGCAATTATTACAATTGAGCAAAACAGAACAGTTACCATTAAAATTTTATTCATCTTCAAATCCATAAAATTCGTTGTCTCCATTACCAAAACTCCGATACTCATTTTCAATACTACTATCACCGTTTTTAAATAATGCCTTCATAATTTCGTTTGACTATCGCGAATTTTAAACTTGCATATGGCATATAAGACACAAGGTAATTTTAAAAGATATTTTTAGTTAAAAAAAAAAGAGAAAAAAAGTGCGCCTTATATGCCGTCAAATACGGTAATTTATTTAAGTTAATAATATTCTTTGCGGGTTGTCGGTTGAATGTTTCTTGTTGAAGATATTGCAGATGAATTGTGCAAATTTATTCTGTCGATTATGTTTCGGTATTATTGAAGTAAGAATTAAAATCTTATAGTGAACATCTTTCGCAAAGACTGGACTTCTTGAACATTCGCCTAAGATTCTATTCTCAAATATCCCAAAACGGTTTATTCTTCCCATTGCGTTTTTAACACAACGTTTTCGCTTCTGTGTCTGTAACACTCAGGATTGTTTTTCGTTCTTTTTTTGACTTAATCCTGTGAAGCAGTTTTTAAATCCAAATGTCGGGGTTCAGTGCTTCTACAATGAAATAATCAAATCTGATCGTAAAGATATGAAAGAAAATAAGAGATATACTATTTTTTTTTTATATAGAATGCCTTAATAGTCAAATACAGATAATTCTGAGCATGGACTTCGAAGTCCGTACACGTATGTATGCTAGTTTTTTTCTCATGATGCACATCCCTGTTTGTTTTCTTATCGATTAATCTAAGTGAATTCCATATGAATCGATGTGCCTCCTTTTTATTCGAAAATGTCTCTGCTTCGCCTTCGGAATTTACTTTTCGATAATCTTTAATTGAAGTGAAGGGTTTTGATTTCTCCTTTAAGTGTGGAGAAATACCAAAGAAGGTCGGAAAAATGTGAGAAAAACAAATAAAAAATTAAAAAAATTAAAATATCAGTACGAAAAGTTTAAGATCAATGAAAATATTTCTCTCTTTAATATCAAGTAAGTATCCAGGGAATACAGATGGAATACAACATATTCAATAAGCAATATTAATTGAATAAATGTGTATTTTCGATACATTAAATCAATAATATTGAATCTCAAAGAAGGCTATGTGTTATGATGTTGATTTGGGGTTAGTAGAGACAAACGTCAAATAACACGTAACAAATAAAGGGGTTTTAATAGGCTGGTAAAAAGGTACAGAAATCGCCTGAGTAGTCAATAACTAGCTCAGCTAAGAACTTCTCTGTCTCACTGTCTGTATTTATCTATCCACCCACGAGGATAAAATGTGGCAAAAGGCCGGTTTAATGTGGGTATCTCCGAGCCCGTAGGCTCGGCCAAAAATATAGCCTTTTTGAACCGGCCTAGACGGGTTCAAGGCCTGTCTACCTCTCCGGACGAAACCTTGCCCTTCGGCAAAGCCTCGTCCGGGTTCCTCTCTGCTAATGCAGAGAGTTCGACAGACGTCAACTGACATGTAAAGTCTTTGTTCACAGACGCAGACAAGTTCATCTTCAAGAGGGGTGGTAGGTTTCCGACACAACACTATGCTTTGTGGAAGATCTGTTTGGGTTGATTTTATTAAAATGTACATGGATACCATGAATTTTGACCCTTTAATAGATTTAATTTTTTTATAGATGAATTTCGTAAGGCAATAAACAAGGCAAAGTCGCCGTTACACTCATCAAACTGTTTTATTCGTATTTTAATGCCTTTTCCTGTTACTGAAAATGTAATTTAACTTTGTAAAATGTAAGATCGCTTTTTCCAGTGAAATTAAAAACAACAAAGATGGCTGCCGAATTTAAGATGACAAAAATCCGGTTAAATCGTTTCAGCTGGTGTGACTTCCGGTTTACAAAACCAGAAAGAAATAACGATGATGACGATAATGAGAGTGATTCAAATGAATTGGTTAAAAAGAAAAAATGGTTTTTGCTTTAAGTTTGCAACAGGATGAAGTTCAATAATTCCATGAATTTATTTCCAGATGGTAAGCGACGGAAAAGTGAATCTATCATTAGAATAACTCTTAACCACATTCGACATTTCAACATTTTTTTATGGACGGGGCATGTTTAAGATAAGTCCTTTTGAAAATTGAAGAGTCATATATATATATATATATATATATATATATGTATTGAACAATAAAAAAATATTAAAAAATTAAAATCTTCAGACACACTGGGTTGTAGATTAATATTCATTCGTTTTTTTTATTATTATTCCATTTAGATTCCTCGACTAATTTTGACCAACATGGCCATCATCGTGAGGAGAAATATTTCTGCTTGCTGGTAGCAATGAACTACAGAAATGAATGTCTTGATGGAGAAAATGAACTTTTGTCTGTAGTTTTCATTTGTTTTTTTTATTTTTTTATCTTTTTAATATGAATCTTTTAACATTCCTTGTGTTGGTCAAACAGTTAAGTTGTTATTTGAGATAAGAGCTGGATAGATACATGCTGCTCCGAATTCTCTGGTCAGTTTGATAGTTTTATTGGACCTGGTGAGGGGATGTGTCTGTTTAGTGTTTAGTGTTTGTGTGTGTGTTATTTGGTTCTTAGGGAGTGAGTGAGTATGATATGTGTAAGCGTGTGTATTGCTGTGGGTGTGTGTTATCATTTGGCTCATTAGGGAGTGAGGGAGTATGATGTGTGTAAGTGTGTATATTCGTGTGGGTGTGTGTATAAATGTGAGGCCTCGACACCTCCGTAAGCATGTCTGTCTTGTGTGGGTGAGAAATGTGGGTAGGTTTTGATTTGTTGATTTATATATTGCTACTATCTGTATTGTTAAATTTATGATTTAGCCCGGCTGGATGTTGTGTTTTTAGACGTTGTATCCACTTATTTTCATGGGACTCTAAAATCTTTCTAATGTTATCTGCTCTTAACTTTTCTATTCTCTCAATTATAGTGAATTTGGCATGGGTTTTGAAATCGTGTTTTTCCAGGCGGAAATGTTGCTCTACAGGTAATAATTTTTCATGGGGAGTCGACTTAATTCGATTACGATAATTATTAATTCTGTAGTGAAAGGGCCAATCAGATTTTCCTACATATTGTTTCTGGCATAGTGTGCATTCTAGGAGGTAAATTATGTTATGACTTCTACAGTTAGAATCGTGGTAGATTTTGAAAGTAGATTTAGTGACTGAGCTAGTGAATGAATTCGTGTTTTCAACATGGTTGCAACATAAACTTCTTTTGTTGTTACATAGTTGGGAAAATCGTGTTGTTTTTGTTCTTAGTTTATTACGGATTACCTTGTCCCCTGAAATGTGGTTACTACCTATGATTTCTTTTAGGTTCTTAGGTCTACGATATGCAAGAAGGCCAGGTTTCTTAAACAGTTTTTTTAGGTCTGGTTTGAGATGTAGTATTTCCCAGCGACGTTTGATTATTTGGGATAGTGGAGGGAGAGTGGGGTTGAAAGTGGTTACTAGAGAGATGCGGCTAGATTTATTTTTAATCTTGTACATTAGGGTGTCTTCTCTAGGTGTGGAAATTGCTTTATTTATTTGTTCCCTGATTAGGTATTGTTTATAGCCACGTGTTGTGAATTGATGCTCCAGATTTTCAATGTGTTTATTTAATTCTTCATTGTTGGAACATATCCTTCTGAGTCTAAGCGCTTGTGAATTATATCGTCATATCTGTTAACACAACATAAATCTCTTTATTAAACAATTTTTCCAAAATAAAATATACTTTTCTGAAACGTTATTTGAGGAAAATTAGCTTTATTTAAAGTTTAATTAACTTTAAATAAAGTTTAATCAACATGAAGTGAAATAAATAACTTTTAGAAGATAAGAAATTTGCAAATTTATGTTGTCTTGTATTTGGTAAAGTTTCGGAATGAGAAATCGGCTTCCATTCGTGTTCCTTACATTTGTCGACTACAAAATAATATGATATTATAAAATATTTAAAACTTTACAAATTATTCTATAAAAAACATGAAAAAAATTTCTTGTAACTTATTCTTAACCCTAGAAAACTAACCATCAATTACCCCACTACTAACCACGGGTATATTATACCCGATTTTGAAAATAACAAAAAAATATTAAATATAAATCTTTTATTTGAAATATTTTACATGCAGCCACTTCAAACTTGTACTTTGAGTTAACATTAATAGGAACTGAAAAACATATTATTTAGATAAGAAAATATGGTACTGAAAATTGTAATTAAAAATAGGAAAATTTGCGCTGGGTACTATATATCCATGGTTAGTGTTCTAGGATTGAGACAATATTTACTATCGCATAGTTTATTCTGAAAAGCAATTAAAAACTTTTCTAATTAAATAATTAGTTTTAGTACGTGTTTATTTTACGATTAAGAATAGATTTTATATAACTGGAGGCCCTGTTTGACCCCCAAAACTTGATAATTTAAATTCTGCAAGGATTTCTCCTAAGAAGAAATATAAACACTAAGCACTACAAAAAATTACTCGAAAATTCATCAATTTAAAAAAGTGGGGGTAACATAAAAAATTGCAATCATTTTGTGAAAAAGAAACTTTTGCAAGAATTTCAAAATATGGAAATTTCCAAATATGTTTTTCATTCAATATTTACATTATTCGGACTGTTATCCTCATCTTCATTGCCATTTTCACAACGTTTCGGCCGTTGTACGCTCCGACCTTTATGTCTATGTCTCTCTATATATCTGTCTATATCTCCGAGATAAGGTATTATGATTACTTGCATTATTTACATTATTCGGACTGTTATCCTCATCTTCATTGCCATGTTCACAACGTTTCGGCCGTTGTACGCTCCGGCCTTTATGTCTATGTCTCTCTATATATCTGTCTATATCTCTGAGATGAGGTATTATGATTACCTGCATTATTTACATTATTCGGACTGTTATCCTCATCTTCATTGGCATATTCACAACGTTTCGGCCGTTGTACGCTCCGGCCTTTATGTCTATGTCTCTCTCTATATCTGTCTATATCTCTGAGATGAGGTATTATGATTACTTGCATTATTTACATTATTCGGACTGTTATCCTCATCTTCATTGCCATATTCACAACGTTTCGGCCGTTGTACGCTCCGACCTTTATGTCTATGTCTCTCTATATATCTGTCTATATCTCTGAGATGAGGTATTATGATTACTTGGATTATTTACATTATTCGGACTGTTATCCTCATCTTCATTGCCATATTCACGTCGTTTCGGCCGTCTAAGAAACGATAAACTCGTGCATATAAGACGCTAGAAGCGAAAACCGCACCACATCTCATGACGTCACACATGACCACACGAGAGTGAATTGTAGAAGTATGGGAAGCCGTTGCTTAGAAATCATCTATGTGAACAATGACAGACTATCATCACTGTCTTGTCCGTATATTGCTTAATATGTTGTAATTTGACATCTTTGATAATGGCTTATGTGAGCCGAAAGCTTAGATTGTATTTAAAAAAATATGGATCAATATTGTGAATTTCTTTCTTCGTTCAACGATAATGTTATTAAACTTATCAGACGTTACGAAAAAAATTTACATAAAATAAATGGACAACACTTGTCTATATTATTTAATGACACGTGCATGACTATATATATATATATATATATATATTTATATATATATATAGTTTATGCAAAACTAGGTAATCCGTATGGGTAGACCCAAGGAAGATGATATCCAGAGAGCTCAATGTAAATTCAGAGCAAATATATTTGAATAAAAACAGATCACTTTAAAGTAACATGTAATAAGTTATTTCAGCACAACCCTTTTAAAGGGCTCTGGATCATCAGACTTTATTTCCAAAAATTGAAATGAAAAATGCAGTTTAATTTATATTACAATATATATATATATATATATATATATATATATTACAGTAAATCATTCATACATAAAGTAAATTAGTAAAGTTAATGATATAAAATTTTAAATTTTAAAATTATAAACTCATTTATTGATAATTTAGTGATAATTAACCCATAAATGGGGGTGGAGAACAGCTGGATTCATGCCTTTCCCTAATGTATTGGTCAGAAGAATCCATGACATATATCAACGAGAAGTTGGCCTATTTCTTGAATTCTTTTCAGGATAAGTTCACTTGCTTCACGAAAGCAAAGGGATTTCCTTTGTTTTTTCTATTTTGTCTTCCAAATTGGAATTATTTTTTTCTTCTTTCTATTTAGTCTTTCATATTTGACTTCAAATACTTGAAAGAATAACGAAAACATGAGTTGAAGAGAAATCTTTTCTTGAACATCGAATCTAACTTTGGGACGCTGATTGATTAATTACTTCGATTTTGTTCTATAGAAAGACTGCCTCGCCTTCTCTACACCTATTAATGAAACATGGACTCGTCCATCCGTTATGACTAGAACCCCTGCTCATGGAACAGAAGCAAAAAGTGGGTAGCAAAGGCGTAGCATTTTTTACAGCTGTACGCTTGTTGCACTGAATGACTGTATTTTCCATTCATGTTCTCGTGTGATTAAATCTTTCTTCACTCAACCTTTTGTCTCAAGTGTTTTTCTTGTTTTCTAACCAGCAACTATGAGCGTGAAACGATCTTTATAATAGATTTGTTATATTTTCAATATTTTCTACTAATTAAATATTAAATTAGAAGAACATAAAATAGGTAGAATTAACGAAACTAATTAAACGAGAAACGGTCGAAACATCCTGAAGATGTCAATAAAGATGAGAACAACAGTCCGAACGATGTAAATAGTGTAATTAATTACAATACTTCATCTCAGAAATATATATATATATATATATATATATATACAAGTATATGATTGGTGTATATGGAATGAATTCCAATAACCAACAATTACTATTCTTAAAAGAGTGCTCAATACAAAGTAGAGCAGATATAATTATTTATTTTTAAAGAAAAAAAAAATTTATAACATAAATATGTTATAAAATCACTACAAAAATAGCCATTTTGTTTCAACACCTACGGTGTCTTATCAAGTGATGACGTTGAATGTAAAATAAATGGTTTTAAAAGTTTCAAATTAATTAATATTCTACGTAAGGGGAAAACGTTGTTACAGAGGCTAGGTAGACCAATCAGAACACAATTACAGGAAAATTCAAAAAGCTCGATAACGAAGTCATGTTATAATATCTATTCAGATGTTTAGTATTAAAAAATAATTTATTCCAACGAATAATTACTAAATTATATGATAAAATTTAATATTAAAATTTAAAACTGCTAATTACAAAACCAAAATTTAACATTTATTCGCTATCAAGTTTACAACTATAAAATTACTGAGGAGAAAAGAAGAAATATATATGTTATTCAATTTATTTTTTCATTGAAGTTACTTTAGCTATATTTAATATCCGGTCTTTTTACAATGTATACATTTTAATCCTCATGATGTGTAAATGGGGTCCCAAACTCACGCGTAAAACAAACGCAGTCAGATTCTAATACATAAGCACCAAGACATATACACACACAAAAAAGGGGACAAGACAGAGAACATCTCCACCGTCTGTCATGAAAAAAAAAAAAAAAAAAAAAAAAAAAAGGGGGGGAAAATGGGAGAAGGGAAACCAACACACACCGGATATTAAATATAGCTAAAGTAACTTCAATGAAAAAATAAATTGAATAACATATATATTTCTTCTTTTCTCCTCAGTAATTTTATAGTTGTAAACTTGATAGCGAATAAATGTTAAATTTTGGTTTTGTAATTAGCAGTTTTAAATTTTAATATTAAATTTTATCATATAATTTAGTAATTATTCGTTGGAATAAATTATTTTTTAATACTAAACATCTGAATAGATATTATAACATGACTTCGTTATCGAGCTTTTTGAATTTTCCTGTAATTGTGTTCTGATTGGTCTACCTAGCCTCTGTAACAACGTTTTCCCCTTACGTAGAATATTAATTAATTTGAAACTTTTAAAACCATTTATTTTACATTCAACGTCATCACTTGATAAGACACCGTAGGTGTTGAAACAAAATGGCTATTTTTGTAGTGATTTTATAACATATTTATGTTATAAATTTTTTTTTCTTTAAAAATAAATAATTATATCTGCTCTACTTTGTATTGAGCACTCTTTTAAGAATAGTAATTGTTGGTTATTGGAATTCATTCCATATACACCAATCATATACTTGGATATTAGCTCCTACTACTGTCGAGCACTTTCTATTCTATTCTTATACTATGGATAGAATCAATTTCGGAGTATCACTTAAGAATATTCCCACCACGAACAAAAGGGATTATTTCGTCCATCTAACACAGCAAACGGAAAACCTTATCAGAAGAATGAGATGGAAAGCTTACTTCTTTCTTCTAAACAAAAAACCATCGTGTGAACGCGAAATTTATGGTTTTAAAAGCCTCAAAACTGCACCAATTATTAAGCAATTGTCTGCTTTTGAAAATGAACTATTGGATATCATCAAAGGATTAACCTTCTATAAATTCAAAAATGCCTTCCAAAAAAATCTGGATAGTATCGTCAAAGACATTAATAAATCTGGTGATATATATGTAAAATCCGATAAAACGGATAATTTTTATATGTTATCTCCTAAGGACTATGATACATTAGTTAGGGATAGTCTAACCAGAAACTACAAAAAAATTGATACAAATAACTTCAACCAAATAGATAGCATTAACAGTATCAGTAAATCAATTACTGATAAATTATTGATCAGTGATCGGGTCGGCAAACTACAAACTAAGGAAGCCTATGTCTTGTTAAAAGACCATAAACCTGAATTCAAAACTAAGCCATCTACTAGGCTTATAAACCCTACCAGACCGGAAATCGGCAGAATTAGTAAGACCATCTTAGAAAGAACCAACAAATCCATAAAAAACACCCTTGGACTACTACAGTGGGTTAACACAGCTGATGTCATCAACTGGTTTAATAACATCCGATATAAGAGCAACTGTACTTTTATACAGTTCGATATTGTCGATTATTATCCCTCTATATCGAAGGATCTTTTTACTTTGGCCTTGGATTTCGCCCGGGAATACTCTAATATTTCTGAGAGTGAGGTGGACATCATCATGAAATGCCGGAATTCTGTTCTAATCTACAAGGATGAACAGTGGACCAAAAAGTCTTACAACAACAATTTTGACATTTCGATGGGTTCTCTGGATTCTGCTGAAGCTTCTGACCTGGTTGGGTTATTTCTGTTGTATAATTTAAGTGCATTTGACTGTCTGGATTCCGATAGTATAGGATTGTATAGGGATGATGGTTTATTAGTTGTTAAAAACTCCACTAAAACTAAGGTAGACCGTATTAGGAAAATGATTCATAGGGTATTTAAGGATTTAGGTCTTAGGACAATAGTCACTACTAATGTTAAACAAGTAGATTTTCTAGACGTCACCCTAAACCTTGCTAACAACTCTTTCCAACCATATGTGAAGGTTAATTCCAATCCGATTTACGTTCATCCAAATTCCAACCATCCCCCTTCAGTTATCAAACATATACCCTCTTCCATTGGATTTAGAATTAGCACTAACTCTTCTAACAAAGATGTTTTTAATAAACATAGTGACTTTTATAATTCTGCACTTAAAAATAGTGGATACAAAGATATCAATATTCAGTATAAAAACCCTGTTAACTACAACCATAATAAGAATAGATCTAGAAAGATCATCTGGTTCACTCCCCCTTTCAATTTAATGATTAAATCTAAATTAGGACGTATGTTTCTAAACCTAATCAAGAAACATTTCCCTAACACTGAAACTAACCCACTTAGTAAAATATTTAATTCTAATACACTTAAATTAAGCTATAGTTGTGCAGATAACCTAGAGAAAATCATTAAAAAACATAACAACATAGTCTTTAACAAGTATAGGGATTCAAAAAGCTCGATTACTCAAAAGGTTACTGACAGTAATACTAAATATAATGACACAAATAATAATTCATGTAATTGTAGGTATCCTAGTAATTGTCCACTACAAAATAACTGTGGAATACGTTCTGTAGTCTATCTCAACTATTGAGAATCCAAATATAAAGAAGTTTTACATTGGTAGCACAATGAATACATTCAAAGAACGCTGGCGGGGGCATATGCAATCTTTCAATAACTGTGACTATAGGTACATGACTTCATTGTCCAAGTACTTTTGGAACCTAAAAGAAAAGAACAAAACACCTACGGTTAATTGGACATTGATTAAGAAATCCCGGACATGTAAATCCCTATATTCCCCGTGTTACCTGTGTCTTAACGAAAAGTTTGAAATTATTAGATTTAAAAACAAGGCTGATCTCTTAAATCAGAGATATGAACTAACGGTTAATTGTAAACACCGTTATAAATTTAACTTATTATAGGGGTCGTATACTTTAAATGATAATGATACGTAGCTGTAAGTTGAATAGATTATAACTTTTATTACCTGATGGTCAATCTGACGATATGAATGTGTATGGTATAACTACATAATGTTACTCATTTTTCTGTATGTGTATGTATATATATGTATATATTTATGTGTAGTTATGTGTGTTTGTACTGCGAAATGTGTATGTTTGTATTTTAATGTATTAATATGTTGCTAAGTTTTGTATATATATATATATATATATATGTATATATGTATGTGTGTGTATTTGTTTGTGTGTTTATAGATATATGTGTGTATGTGCGTGTATGTATGTATATATATATATGTGTGTATGTGTATATATATATATATATATATATATATATATATATATATATAAAGTAAGAAGGTGAAAAGGAGGATAAGAAGAAAAGAGGTTAAAAATATTGGTGTGTATGAGTATGTATATGTATTTGTGGATGTGGGTATGTGTGTGTATATATATGTGAGTATGTATCCTTATATGCATGTATATATATTTCTTTATGTGTGTATATATGTAAGTGTCTGCATGTTTATGTAGTTGTGTATATATATGTATGTGTGTATTTGTATATATATATATATGTGTGTGTAGGTGTATGTGTATGTATGTGGATGTGTGTATATATATATATATATATATATATATATATATGTATGTATGTGTGCATGTATGTGTATGTGTGCATGTATGTGTGGGTATATATATGTATGTGTATGTATGTATATGTATATATATATGTATATATGTACGTATATGTATATATGTATATATGTGAATGTATGTAGGTGTATGTGTATGTATGTATATATATATATATGTGTATATGTTTGTATGTGTATTGTTATATTGTGTACCTAATTTTATTTACGTATATTTATGTTGATATGGATGGTTTTTTTTTTTTTTTTTTTTTTTTTTATTATATACATGTATGTTAGGATACGTGCATTTTTGTGTTTGCATGTATATCGAAGTATGTCTATGCATATGTATGTGTATGTATGTCTGTATATTTATATATGTTTTTGGTCAAATGTCGTTGCATTTATGTGTATGTACGTATATATGTGTATTTATTACTATAGATAAGTATTTTTATGTAGATATTCATGTGTATGTATATTTCTGTATGTGTGTATGCATGTATGTATGTGTATGTATGTGTATATATATATATATGTATATATATGTGTGTGTGTATATGTTTGTATGTATGTATATATGTGTATATATGTGTGTGTGTGTTTACTTATGTAGGTTTGCAGTTGTATATATGTATGTTGACACCTACTATATATGAAATTGTTTATGTGTACGTGTAGGTAGGGTAACTTGGGTATGTCATTACGGCCACATGAGTTAGGATATATGTGTGTATATATGTTTATTTTTGTGTGTTTGCTGTGTATATATATATTTATTTGTAAATATGTGTACACATATTTGTGTGTATATTTGTGGGTACATATAGGTATATGTGTATGTATGTGTATGTGTACTTGATACCATGGAAATGTATACGTATGTATATGTTTATGTATGTATGTGTAGATGTTTCGGTGTGTATGTATGTATGTATATTTATGTATATGTGTGAGTATGTGTGTATGTGTATGTATATATGTATATGTATGTGTATATGTATGTGTATATGTATATATATGTATATATGTGTGTATATGTATATATGTGTATATATATATATATATATATATGTTTGTATGCGTATATATGTGTGTGTATGTGTGTGTGTGTGTATATACTTATATGTATATGAGGTGGACATCGTAGCTACCGATGGGTGTTGAATTTAATGTCCGGTTTTTTTTTTTTTTTTTTTACATACACTATATTTTAATATATTAAATAATATTAATTTTGATCATTTTTATCTTTGTATATTTACTCGCTTAAATTAGATTTCAATAGGTTGTTAACATTCATGCAATGACATTTTCTGTCTTAAATATTTATCGGTTGGGGTATGCAACTGTCTGGGTCAATGTCTGTGGATGTGTGTGCATGTATTTATATGTATCTATGTGTATGGAAAGTGCATCCACTTTTAATTATGTATGTATGTACGTGTGTGTTGGTTTCCCTTCTCCCATTTTCCCCCCCTTTTTTTTTTTTTTTTTTTTTT
>OZ010600.1:95129890-95157390 GCA_963932145.1 Acanthosepion lycidas
CAACGTCAACAAAGCCCATTCCGATGAAATCCTAACGGATCAAAACGTTTCACAAAAAAACTTTCCAGTTTGTCATATTTTTTTCTAAATACTGTTGATATATAAAATTATACAAAATATTATATATTGTTATATCATACTTCTTTGTAAATCATTCACTTTTGATTTGTTTTGGCCTTATGTTATTGAACTTTTCACTGATTTCTGAAAATAATACTATGGAAGGTGCTGGAGATTTGAGATGACTCTCACTTACACACTCGCCCTAGTCAACAAATACCACGTGTAAATATATAAATGAATAATAATAATAATAATAATAATAATAATAATAATAATAATAATAATAATAATAATAATAAATGTAACTAATCCGAAATGCAGTATCTACGGAAAAATTTGATGATACTTTCGACCATATTATCTCGGGATGTCCGGAACTGGCAAAAAATGCATATACCCAGAGACATAACAAGGTAGTGACATATGTGCACTGGAAGATATGCAAGAAGCACAAAATTGAAACCACTGAGACATGGTATGAACACCAACCAGACACAGTTACCCAAAATAATGATTTAACTATGCTCTGGGACATGCCAATTCAATCTGGTAGGGAAATAAAAGCCAACAGACCTGATATCCTAAAAGACAAGAAATTCAGGAAGTATATGCTTATTGACATCGAAGTAGCATTTGAGAGAAACACTTCCATAAAAATTATCGAGAAATTGTTCAAATACAAGGACGTACAGATCATGATGAACCGGATGTGGGGAATGAAGACTGAGACTGTACCGATAGTAATCGGAGCTCTGGGCCTCGTGAGAAAAGGAATGGACAATTTTACAAACAGCGTCCTAGGTAACATCAACATACAAGATGCCCAGAAAATTAACCTACTTAGAACATCCCGTATGATAAGAAAATGCTATCCATTAAATGACAATTCTCTTATAGGGCCTAAGGACAATAGTTTGGACCCGGCTCTACAGGATGTAAAGCAGGAAACATTACATATATAAATAATATTAAAATTGTGCACCACAAATTATAACATTAAACTAGCAGCATGACCCGGCGTTGCCCGTGCTTGATTCAAAAATCGTACGACTCATACAGCAATCGCTATCACTTGACTTAAAATATTTTTCGCTCTTACTTGCCTTTGCCGTGCTTATGTTGCTACATGCCTTACTTCTTGCCTATCTCACACTGCGAATTTTTTCTAAGCTCTATACTAAACATTAAATCTGTTACGAAAAAAGAACTAAACAAAATGAACACAAAACGATCAGCTTTAAAAAAAGGACTCGTAACTGGAAAAACCGAATGAAAAAAGAATGTTAACAACAAAAATACTTTTTCACATCGAACCCAGTTCTGCGGAATCAGAATCAACATTGAGTTTAAGCAAGCGAATGAGCCAATTGGAGTAAAGTGCTATGTAGATTTAAATTTTTCCCATTTGTGACGAATGCAGCTATCGAATTTTTTGCATGCTACTTAATATTCGTGTCAGTCAGCTGTTGGCTCTCACGCTGGCCAATAGAACCTTCCTGCTTATTTGTGGCAGCCAGCTATTGGCTCTCACTCTGGCCAGTATAAAATGGCCCCAAACTACATGAAAACTGACGTAGAAGTATGAAAAAATCGATTATTTCTACTATCGATGGGAGTTGGGAAATGCAAAGTCAGTCTTGGCCTTCCCGCTAACTTGGAGCATGTGCATGTAAATTTTGGTGCAAATCCGTCGAAACTTGCGGTCGTGCATTCGTTACACACACACACACACACACACACACACACACACACACACACACACACACACACACACACACACACACACATCCCGCCTTTTATAGATAGAGATTTAAAATCAATCATTTTCTTACAAAAAATGTGTGACTCGCAGCAAAGCGGGAGTAATTTGGCTAATTTGTAAATAAAAACAAAGAATAGGTAGTTCTTTAAGATGTTAGTGATCGATTTGAGATTGTATTTAAATTATAAACGAGATTCACATCTTCGAAAATGGTAATAATCAATATTTTTCGAATCCAACAAATGTGGTCAAAGAAGGTTTCATGATCCTGTCGCTCTGCTAGTTCGGATTCACGTGACTCTTTATCACCATCCAGTGCTATTGTTCTTCATATTCAGCAGAAGTATCTGCAATATAATCGATCCTCACCTGGCATCTCGACTTCAGTCACTTTCTCACCGATATAACCTACTTTCTTTCTGTATTTTCTACAAATATTTTCATAGTACCTGTTTTGACGAACTTTTTTTACTCTGGTTTCCTAACAACATGAATTTAAACATGTAGATCTTTATGTATGTATCTAGATTTATGGGAATTTGTTCACAAACACGGTCAGCACATTGTGACAGTGTTCATAGTTGATGTTATTGAAAGTTGGCCTTTTATTTTTTTATTATCAATGCTTCCATTATTTTTAGCCTTTTTTGCATGTGGATGACGCTATTATATTTGTATTTTCTACGATGGAGTTGCGTAGGATTCAGGTTGTGTTGAAACGAGTCCTAATTGAGCTATGGTCAGAGAGATGTAACGTGAGTTTTCTTGATAGACATGTAGTGGTATGTCCAATATAATTATTCAGCAATTTGGCGTGATCAAGAACACAGTTCCTTAAGCGACATATAAATTCGTAAATGATATTGATTATCAGTAATTTGGATCTTGCAGATTGTTGTACTATACGTACAGACCATACTTGGTATGTCCCCCCATTCGCATAAATACAGTAGAAAATACTATATGTTGGTCTGCAGTCGGAGATTCGTCTCCAGCTGTGCTGGTCAAACTCTCCGGGTAGAGAGGATCCCCAGACGAAGCTATGTCGAAGGACAGAGTCTCGTCTCTCGGGAAACAGCTACCCGACCCGGTTTTATATGTGGTCTATGGGCTCGGATACCCCACATTAAATTCGGCCTTGTGACACATCTGATCGCGTAGGGCGGTTGGTAGATATCCTGCGGTTGGCGATTCATTGTGGAACTAACTTGACTCACTTCTAGCAGTTGACTACTTTCTTTACGCGCCGCTGGTAAATCTTATATGTGTTGTTCTTGCCCTAAGTATTATCATTCATTACCAACCTTCGCTTGATTATTCTATTCAGTAATCTCACCTAGGTAACAACACAGATGATTTGTTGTTTTTGGCGATGAGGTTAGCTGTTTTAAATTTTTTTATAGTAGATAATTTAAATTTTTGTTCCGGTCAACTGGGACTGTGTGTTTTTTTATCCTGCTTACAGTTAACGTGTATTTGAGTTTTATAGATATGTTAATGCCATTGTTTTTATCTGTATGTTCAGTATTGTTATTGGTTACATTAGAAAGAAATAGCCTAATTTGATGATCTATGAGGTAATTCGGAAAACCGTTAACTCGCGTCTGTTTCACATTGTTGAGTTCTTTAAAGAAAAGCGGACAAGAGGATTTATTCTCGTCCGCTCTCCTGAGGAAATATTTTATATTTTAAAATTTTTTATATCCATGTGTATCCATTCATTAGTAAAAGTAAGAAGTTAAGAATATTTACTTGTAGGTTTTTTTGTATAACGAAAAAATAAAAGTAAGAAAAAAATTCCCATAACTTTAGATATATATATATATATATATATATATAACTCTACACATTTTGTTAAAATTCAAAAAATCCTCGGTAATGCCTAAAAGAATAGCCAAAAGCACCCGGACATACAGAACATAGAAAAGATTTCTATATGCTCAGAACACGAGAAAAATTAAATAAAAAGCTTAATCACCGTACCTTGTCAGTCGTCTTTTATGAAACTTGTATAAAAGAGAGGTTGCTGCCCAAATACACAACTATATATACACACGGTGGAGTAATAGAGACAGACTTGGATTGAGGAATCGGAGAGCCGAGTTTGAAATTCAGTCGAATCCATTACATTTACTTACGTGCTAATACCCTTGGGAAAGGTGTGAATCCTCTTCTCTCTCCAGCTATGGGTAAAATAGCAGGACAGACTGGATTCTCTAGCCTTGTATGGCAACTGGTCTAGGAGAAGGACAACTCTGAATTCAAAACCTGCGGAGTGTCGTTTGGGGACCTTGTGCCACATAGTGCACCAGGTCTCTGTATTCCGCCCTTCAAAAAGTGTGGATGGTCCTGCACGAAACCTTCACCACTATAATCAAATCTCATGTGCTGTTGTTGGGCTGTCGGTTTCCTAGGAACTGATCTGCTTGACCCTCATACGTCGAATTCGACGGGAGAGTCGAGTATATATATATATATATATATCGGCGGGTGTAAAAATTCAGATATAACTAAAAATATATCTGTAAAAATGCAATATGAATAAAGACAAAAGGAAGATTTTTCTTAGCCGACGTGTTTCGTCCTCTGATGAACTTTATCAAGGCAAATGTAAGGTTTCATTTTGCAACAAGTATTTGTAAAAGGAAGTAAAAATGTTAGATTTTCCTAATTTTTTTAAATTCAAGAACGCTCATAAATATACATGAGGCCAACTCAAAGTTAAGGTAAATTCTATTATTTAAAATATATGAATAAATAAATTTATTTTCTCAAATTCAAATAAAATCAATAATAATTACATTATTAAAAAAATTCAGCGACAAAAACATTTACTAAATTTTATTTATTTGACATTAAATTACATCAATTAGCATCCCCCATACGTTAGTTATCTTTATTCATATATATATATATATATATATATATATATATGTGTGTGTGTGTGTGTGTGTGTGTGTGTGTGTGTGTGTGTGTGTGTGTGTGTGTGTGTGTGTGTATGTATGTATATATATATATATATATATATATATATATATATAATTTTTATTTATTCGAAAATTATAACATAAATATGTTATAAAATCATTAAAAAATAGCCATTTTGTTTCAACACTTCTGGTGTCTTATCAAGTGATGGTGTTGAATGTCGAATAAAGGGTTTTAAAAGGTTCAAATCAACCAAACACCCCTCACTAAGAGAAACGCTGTTATATAAGCTGCAATGACCAATCAAAATACAAGTATATGAGAATTTAATGCCTTAATGTTAGGGTTAGACTAAAATAGAAATCATTCTAACTGATTCATATTAAATTTTACTATAAAATAGAAAATTAAAAATGATCAATTTTAAATTTAACCTGTATTAAGTTTAAAATATAAAATTATGTAAAGAAGGAACTGAGGAAAAAAAGACATGTATTTTGTTATTTATTTTGTTTTAATCGAAGAGACAAAATCTCAGAGCAAACGTTAATCTAAGGAGATAGAAATATTATAACAACTTAGATACATTTGAAGTGATGATGTGGCTAGGGGAAGAAATTTTGTAGATGACAATACATACACAATCAAATTATAAGAAACAGATATGAAAATATTTATATATATAAAGACGCAAAAACACGGACGAAACAGGAAATAGATGTCTACCATCAAAAAAATGAAATATATTATCAGTCACATATATATACAATGAAAGACATATACAAGCAATCATACACATACATTAATAAAGACATAGACATATACATAGACAAACCCACAAAGATTCAAGTCATAAATACAAATAGATAGAAAATATATACGCATACACAAAAAGAAAAAACAACAATTAAAAAAAAATGCCTATTTTTGTAGTGATGCTATAACATGTATATGTTAGAATTTTTGTCTAAACCGATCCTATCTATCTATCTATCTATCTATCTATATATATATATATATATATATATATATATATATATATATATATATATGCATATTATAACTTGTTACATACGAACAAATAAGTACTCACGATAAAAGATGCATATTTGTTTTCAATGCGTAGGATGAGAAACAGAAATGTTTAACCATCTTTGTTCTTCACACATCGAAATAAATATGCATCTTTGTAACGTTTACTTGTTTGTTGGGATGTAATAACTTATAATAAATATCTACTGCTTTACGCTTGGTATTGAGCCCTTTTTTCAAATTAATGTTATGAACGTTTGAATTTATATTGTTCTCGTTCTCATTACACACACGCACTCACACACACACACACACATACATATATATATATATATATATATATATATAAAGAACAGTAAGATATTAGGTTGGTGCAAAAATAATGACATAATAAGGTCGTTTTTGACGTATTTTTAACGTCAAAAAACGACATTATTACGTCATTATTTTTGCACCAACCTAATATATAATCCGGTGTTCTTATTGATATTTTTACAAAATGTAAATTTACAGAGCATAAATATTATAAATTAACTGATTTAAATGTTTATTTCGCTATACAGTAATAAATATGTTTCAAAAACTGAAGCTAAAAACTTCAAATTTAATTATATAATTAAATTAAATGCATTAGTTCTGTTTAATCTTCAAGCGAATTTTGGAATAACTTATTTTTAAATTTACTGAGTTTTAAACGCACATAAAAATTCATAATTTCCTGTTTCCAAGGATACAGAGGAATCCAATCATTTAGACAGGGGCGGTAGCGTGTTCATTTTTATTAACTATTGTTGTATCAATTATGAGAATTCATTTTTTGGCAGGCTCCGTATATATATATATGTGTGTGTGTGTGTGTGTGTGTGTGTGTGTGTGTGTGTGTGTGTGTGTGCGCGCGTGCGTGCGTGTGTGTGTGTGTGTGTGCGCGCGTGCGTGCGTGTGTGTGTGAAAATATATAGAAAATAGGAAAGAACTGGTTAGGTAAATAATCCAAAGTTCTTTAGTATTTTTGTTTTTATTTTTAAAAAATAGTGCTCGATACAAAAGTAGAGCAAAAATATAATTATTTATTTAAAAATATGATTCCAACACGCTACATAAGAGGTCTCATGTTTCAAAACAAGAGCCGAAAACTTCAATATAATTATTCGAAATTAAATTGAATTAAAGTAAGCTCTGTTCCATCTTCAAGCGAAATTTTTTGGTGGGGAATAACTTATTTCTGAAATTTACGTGTTTTAATAGGAGATTCATTATTGAAATCAAAATTTCCATGGTAACGGCCAGCGGGATTGTTCATATAAAGAGTGGGCACAGGGTGTTAATAATTTCTATCAGTATAAAGTTACATTCATAGGTGTCAAGTCAGAGTAAGGTTGGGGTGTCTAAATTTAAAACGGAAGATGATTTTCGTCTAGTCTGGTTTACGTGTCTATGGAGATTTATTTATTTATTTTATTTTTTCTGAAAGGGTTTTGTGTATAAAAAAAATAAAAACGCCGTAACATTTGTTTTTTGACGACTTCATAAAGGGTTATCTTTATTGCAGGGTATTTAAGCTATTCATTAGGACTATAGATTTAAAAAAAATTATATGCTAATTATTCAATGCAAACATTTGATGATGTCGGGAAAAAACCGTTAACTCATGTCTATTGTTTAATAGATTTTTATTATTTAGAAACTTAATAATGTGTAGTTTTTCATGTAGGCATAAAGGTCATGGGTCATCCCAAGATTTACAAGTTCTAGTTTTGTTTATAATTTTCCATTTTACTTTTGTTTTATTCATTTCTTTCAAATGCCAAAAATATTTAAATAGAGATGTCTGATTTCTTTTATTTATATTGTTGAAAGAGCACTTATGCTGCCTCCATCTGACTTTAAATTTACTCTTCGTAGACCCAATGTATATCATATTAGTATTAGGACTCTCAGTGGATGAGATAGTACATTGGTATACCACAGATTTGATGCAGCATTTATTTTCCAATGGTCAGTCTTCTGGGTTTCTACAATCACATAATTTTTCACTGTTTTTGTCTGATTTAAGTGTAGGGTTTTTATTAATACTATTCAGACATGAGGGTTTGTTCAGGATTTTATTATTGTGTTTTTTTTATTATACTTTCTAGATTTTCAGTGCAGGTGTAACTCAATTTTAGAGTGTTCGCTTGAAGATGGAACAGAGCTTACTTTTATTCAATTTAATTTCAAATAATTATATTGAAGTTTTCGGCTCTTGTTTTGAAACATGAGAACACTTATGTAGCGTGTTGGAATCACACTTTTAAATAAATAATTATATATATATATATATATATATATATATATATATATATATATACGGAGCCAGCCAAAAAATGAATACCCACTGAAGGAAAGGAAAAACTTGTATAGTTCTTGTAATAATAAATTAGTCAGGCCTCACGAGATTAATACAAGTTACCTTTAGAATCGTCAGTCAAACAGAAGTTCAATATAATCGCCTTTAGCATGTAGACATTTATTAATACCGTGAACTATTGCTTGGGCAACGTTAACCAAAATGTCCACTGGTATTGCCACCCATGCTTTTTCAATTACTTCAATCTAAGAGCTGCCAATATAGTTGGTTTTCTGCGATACACAACATGCTTTAGGGTACCCTACAGGTAAAAGTCTGGAGGTGCTAAATCAAGAGAACGTGGATGGGGGACTCCACTGCCCCTCTCTCTCTTAGCCTGTGTACTTGCAAATTCCCATTCACATAAGCTCGCACGTATTGCTGGTATATATATATATATATATATATATATATATATATATATATATATATATAGGATGCTGTGAAAATTACGCTTAAGCATTGAGACAGACAGCATGAATTTACTCCAATAAATTTTATTAAATTCCACCACCGAGGTGTGTCTATTCAACTTGTTTTTAATTTCCTAGTGGTTTTGTAAAATTTTATCCAACACCTCATTTGGAAACTGTAAATATATAATAAAAAGTTGAATAGACAGACCTTGTCGGTAGAATTTAATAAAATTTATATCTGTATATATATATATATATATATATATATATATATATATATATATATATATATATATTCAATATATAGATATATATATATATTGGAAAAATATATGAAATTTGGAAAAGGTTTTCTTGTGACAAAACGTCCAAATACTATTCTTGATATATAAAAATGCATATCGTTATGTTATATATATATATATATATATATATATATATATATATATATATATATATTTAGTTTATGAAAAACTAGGTAATCCCTATGGGTAAACCTAAGGAGGATATAATCCAGAGAGCTCAATGTAAATGCAGAGCAAATAATTTAAATAAAAACAGACCACTGCGGATCTTCAAACTTTACTTCCAAACCTTTGGAAGTAAAGTCTGATGATCCGCAGTCCTTTAAAAGGGCTGTGGTGAAATAATTTATTACATGGACCCTTAAAGTGGTCTGCTTTTATTGAAAATATATATATATATATATGTGTGTGTGTGTGTGTGTGTATATATATTATATATATATATATATCGATAAATATATATATATATATATATATATATATATATATATATATATATATGTATATATAGATAGATAGATAGATAGATAGAATTAATATATAACCCTGTAAATCAAGCCCACATTTTTCTCACCCACACAAAAGAGACATGCTTGCAGAGGTGTTGAGGTCTCACACTCATACACACACTCACACAAATATATACACATGCACACGTCACACACACATTGAAAGAACTAAAAAAAAGCATATACGTAACACACGTATCCGATTCTCAGCAACCAATAAAACTGTCAAAATGAACAAGGAAGGAATTCTTAAAGTAAGGTATCTCCACAGCTTCCATCTTAAAAACAACTTGAAAGAGGCCGTTTGACCAAAACAAAGACTGACCAGAATTAACGATAAGAAAACTAATGAAAACCACAGATAAAGTTCACTTTCTTCAGAAACAGTCATTCACTCCTGTAGCTACTAACAAGCAGTTAGATTTTTTTTCTCTCCTGATGACGACCATGCTGGACGAAACTAGTTGAGAAACCTACCTGAGATAATAAAACAAAAAACTATTAATATACAACCCAGCGTGTCTGGAAGTTTTAATTTTTTAATATTTTTTATTCTTCAAAATATATGTGTGCTTACGTGTGTGTGTACGTGCGCGCGTGTGCGTGTATGTGTTTGTGTGTGTGTATGTGTGTGTGTGTGTGTTGGAAATATTTCTAAGAGGTTTGTGTTCTTTCATTCAGGAAGAGAATCCGTGAATTGTCGAAGAAAACTTAAAAAATCTTGAATGAAATTTTCAGAAGCGAAGTTGCTTTGATGTGTCTGGAATGTCATATTGCTTTGAGTCGTTTTCGCGTATTGAGATCGACGTCTACATAAGGTTCTTTGTTCACACTTTCCCCAAATAAAAATAGATGTCGAATCTAGAGTCACGGTTCATTCTCTGAGAATCGCTTTCATGACTGAACAGCGTGCAGTTCTCCCGATAGTCAGTTCAGTCCGTTACATTAACAAAGAGATATACAATCTTATTCTGATTATTTGCCAATACTCAGTTAAGATGCACTTTTGAATACTTATCGTAGGATGACGAGGCTCTTTGTATACTAAATCACTCAACTAAATCTTTTCATATTTATCTGTTAATATATATTCTAGTATCTCTGACGACGATCTAGATATCTACCGATCTTTGCTTCTTTTGCTTTTTTCTTTCTCTCTCTCTCTCTCTCTCTCTCTCTCTCTCTCTCTCTCTCTCTATATATATATATATATATATATATATATATATATATATATATATCAGTTTCTACCTATCGCAGTCTGTTTCTTTCTTTCCATCCATATCAGTTCATACCTATCTCGGTGCGTTTTTTTTCTTTCTTAGTCTGTTCATATCTATCTATCTATCTATCTATCTATCTATCTATCTATCTATCTATCTATCTATCTATGTCGTGTCTTATATATCGATCTGTGTATAATATTTCAGCCTCTTGATAACGCTCTCCGAAAATGTTGGAAGTTACATTCTCGTTGGTTGTCCTACAAAAGATAGACTTGCGCCAGACCCACAAAAGTTTATTCAATATATCTAGTGGGCCTGATTGAAATAGTTCAGTTTTTGGCAGTGACTTCAACGGTCGGTGTTCACTTCCGGGCTGTCAATATTGATGTACAAAATAGGCATTTCCCATCTCCTTCCCTACGCATGCTGTTGGAAAATGTGATTTTAGACGTACGAGACGCACATATGGAAAATATCAAGTGGACAAACGTATTAAATGTCAAATATAATTTTGATTAAATTTCCAGGATTTTGTATAACATTTTCAAATCAGAACAATTTTAATCAATTTTTATCTATCTATCTATCTATCTATCTATCTATCTATCTATCTGAGTTTCTTCATATCTATCTAAATATCTATGTCAGTTTTTTCATATATATCTATCCATTTATCTATCTATCGCAGTCTCTTCATATCTATTTAAATATCTGTCAGTCTTTTCATATCTATCTATCTATCTATCTATCTCAGTTTGTTCATATCTATCTATCTATCTATCTATCTATCTATCTATCTATCTATCTCAATTCCTGCATATGCATATGGTTAGTTCCGACTGATTTACTTGTCTTTCTCGTTTCCTTTTACACGACGTTATTTCAGATATGTTTCCTTCACTGTTATTCTGAAATAAGCTGAAGTACATAATCTCCCATACTTGCCATGTCTGGTTCTTGCACCTCTGTGCCCTTGTATTTGCCTGATTCCGACTTCCGAGTGGATAGGATACACACGTTGTTGAGTGGGCCTCACCGAATGGCTGCTTTTTGATTAACCACTGAGTCATCAGTAAAATTTCAGTTTTAAGTAAAAAGTAATAAAATTTAAATATAATTAAACGGACACATTCGAGATCAAGTGCCACTCCGTGGGAAATTAGGGAATTCCGGATATATATTTATATAGCCCGCTCGCATTTTAGGGCAGTGGCAGTCACTGAAGAGTCATCTTTAGTGTATTCGGAGAAGTAGAGTACGCATTTCTATCTGGCCAAAAGAAAGATCTGGTTCATTGGACTGTCTAGAGGTAATATTGAATTTCCAGCGAAGTTCCCCAAGCATGGCTTATCTTATCCCAGGCAGTACCACGTGAAGTAATCGATGAATAAAGGCGATATCTGTAGACGGCGAGATTTGGGACTTCTCCTCTAAAGCCATATCGCGTTTACAGTTTCCTTGTTGAACGTACAGAGGGTCCCCCTTGTTCTGTTCACTACAACGCAACGGGCAAAATGTTCTAGGGACTCCGTGTATGCCCACTAGCATCACTCTCACTGTCTTTCTCTCATTTATTTATGTCCCAACAGTCTATTAATATCTATGTTCAACATACTGTTGTAGAGTAGCTAGCAGCCCTTCATCACTACCAGATGGCCTGGCTCATAGCCTTAAATAGTCTACGATTAAAGACTTCAACAGTTGATTAGAAGTTGATACTAATCTGATTAATATTCGGACTGATCTTACTTCGTTTGACTATACAGCATTTGACCCTCGTCTATTCCTTGTAAGTTGTCTTGTTAATTGTTTTGTAACTTAATGTTATTTTTTTTTTTTTTGTATGTATCCCTTAGCACCGGATACTGGTACTGAATAAATCTATTAAGCACTCATTCTTCTCTGTGTATCATTCACTTCGACGATACAACACATAATTATCGAATTATTAGGTTGGTGCAAAAACAATGACGTAATAATGTCGTTTTTTGACCTATTTTTCAACCTCAAAAAACGACATTATTACGTCATTATTTTTGCACCAACCTAATAATTTTCTCATTGACAAATACTTATTCCTGTTTATTATTTTGACAATTCCATAAAAGATGGCATAACTCTTTTTCCGTCTATACATCCAGAACCATATTAGATTTTAATATGTGTTTATGTGTTGTGTTTCAAACACTTCAGTGTCTTCCAAGTCTCACTTTTACATGCGGAATACCGTGACCTCGTATTCTCTGCCTCGAAATTCCTTTATCAACTTCTGAGGACTGGCGACATATCTGTCCTTAACGAAGTGTTTTCGATCGTAGGTGATAAGGAGATCAACAGTATGGGAGTAAGGTGTGAAGAGTCTTCCCTGTGACAGATCGTCATCGAGGGGTTGAAATGCAGCGACAAGCTTCCTGGGGAATTTAAAGTCTCGTATATGTATTTTTGTTTGATGCTGAGACTAATGTGGCCGCTAGTTATATATTAGGTGGCACTGTTTCGAGTTGAGATAATTGAGAGGAAAATCAGAAAATGCGGTCGGTAGTGGCTTGCTGTTGCAAGAATTCAGTCGCCGGGTCGCTTTGTATGGCAGCTCGCTGTTACTTCTTTGGTGGAGGGGTACAAGGTGGCAAAGGCGAGATTGAAGTCCATGCTGTGTGAATCAAAAGATGCTGTAATCCCGGAAAATGTGCCGGATGTGAAGACGTGATGTCAACAGTGGAAGGGATGGTAAATCAGGCAGAGGTTATAAAAGAGGGACGTGCTGAACTTGGTCTAGTTGAGAGGGAGCGATTCTAGTCGGAGGCTAGTGGACAGGAGCAACGCGAGTTACAGGAACAGGGGCTTCGGAAACTCGAGAAGAGAGACGATTGGTGCAGTCTGTCGAACAGGCTCAGCATGATCGATGGCTCAACTGGAGGGTATTGATAGTGTTCAGATCAGTTGATCAGATTGGTGGCGTGTCAGTGCAGGACATTTAAATTTCCTCATTCAGGCATCATGTGATGTGGCGGCACCACCGGCAAATTTAAAGAGATAGGGAATGCAGGAGTCACGCTTTTGTCGATTGTGTGGTCAGTCGCTCATGTTTTGACTTGGGCAACTGTTCGGTTGTACTCTCATCCTACGGACGGGAGGAACCCGACGGAGGCTACGCCGAAGGGCGGAGTCTCTTTCGGGGAGGTAGACCGGCCCTGAACCCGTTTATGCGGGTTCAATGGGATATTTTTTGGCCGAGCCCACGGGCTCGGAATACCCACGTTAAAAAGGCCTTGTGCCACATGACGCCCTCGTGGGGAGGTGACTGAATATCGTCACGCTTTTGTCGATTGTGTGGTGCATACGGAAACCTGTCCCATATGCTGTTATCTTGCCCGAAGGCGATACAGAATAGCTGGTACACCTTTAGACATAACTTGGTTCTGAAGGTTGTGGCAGGAGCTTCGAGAAGTGATAATATACCTTCATCGGACCTGCGAAGGGTTGCCTTCCCGACACGAAACAAGAGACCAGGTCGGGGGACTCAAGGAAGTGTGCAGTGTTGGTTGATACTACACGGCCAGAGGAGGTCATTGTGTCTGGACTGAAGCGAGATCTAGTGTTGATATATAGAGAGAAGAAATGTCTGTTGCTTGGCGAGCTGACGGTGGCATGGGAGGAAGATATTGAAGAGGCCCATGAAAGAAAGCTGCTCTCCTATGAGGAACTGGTAGCTGAGATCCGTGAAAGATGATACAGCTGCCCCCTGGTGCCGTTTCAGGTTGGCTGTAGAAGCTCTCCGGCTGCTTCCTTAAAGAGATTTTTCAAGTGCGCTGGTATCCAAAAACCGAATGAGATTTGTGGCGAGGAAGCGGTGAAAGGCAGTGCGGGAATTACCCGGAAATTCGTATCGAGTCGCGTCCAGCTTACAACATAGACCAGTTGCAACGTAACATCATCCAGCTGTGGTGGGCACACTGTGTGGAGAGGTACTGAACTTAATGAGCCGAAACTTTTTTGAAGCACGGCGCTCAGCTGAAGATTGCAGCTGGTCTCGAGCGTTTAAATATGAAACAGACTGTCGCCGCTGAGTGATGACCTTATTGTTCACTTTTACATCGCTGATACTGAGCACGTTAACACATATATATAACATAATCTAAAACTATATTTTGTATCATATATATATATATATATATATATATATATATATATAAAATTTTGTATTTAGGCAACAATCCTTCATTTATACATGTTTCTTTAAGTATGACAATCAAGATACTACGATTACGCTTTCTGTTTAATGTTTCTTGTGATCGAACAAGTATTTTCTTTTCTGTTCGCATATTGTATAGAAACTGTCAAAAGGTCATGTAATTCCGAGCGCTTTCGGCTATACTTTTAGCCATTATCAAGGATAATTTTTATTTTTGCATTTTAATTGCGTATATGGGTTGCGTGCATGTTTCTAGAGTTATATGAATGTTTTATTTTTCGAACACAGTCAGGACATTCTGGCCGCGTTCGTAGTGAATATTATTAAGTGCTGGCTTTTTCTTTTTTATTATTAAGGCCTCCCTTATTTGCAATCTTTTTTTGCACATGGATGAGGTTATTATGTTTGTATTTTCTACTAATATGTTTCGAATGGAGTCTGGTAGGTTTGTGCGTGTGTTTAAATGGATTCTAATAGATCTGTGGTCAGACAGGTGTAACGTAAGACGTCTGGATAGGCATGTAGTTGTGTGACCAATGTAATTATTTATGAGTCCGGTTTGATCAGGAACACAGTTCCTCAAGGGGCATTTGAATTCATAGATAATGTTCGTTCGTTGAAATCAATCAATCAATCTATCTATCTATCTATCTATCTATCTATATAGTTGTATATTTAGGCATGTTCCATTAAAAATGACAGACAAGGTACTATGGCTAAGCTTTTTATTTAATTTTTCTTGTGTTCGAACAAGAGCTTTCTTTTCTGGACAAAGAGTGTGTAAGAACTGTCCAAATGTTTTATATTTCCGAGCGCTTTCGACTATACCTTTAGCCATTATCAATGATGATTCGATTTTTCAGCTTAATTGAGTGTGTGCATTATGTGTATGTCTTACTGTGTAGTAGGGATGTTTTAATTTCCGAATACGGTTAGCACATTGTGGCCTTGTTCGTAGTTAATATTGTTAAACACACAAACTTACCAGACTCCATTAGAAACATACTAGTAGAAAACACAAATATAATAACTGCATCCATCTGCAAAAAAGATTAAAAATAATGGAAGCTTTAATAATAAAAAAGAAAAAAAACAACAACTCTTAACAAGATTAATTACGAACAAGGCCACAATGTACTAACCGTATTTGAAAATTAAAATATCCCTAATTAAAACATGTTTTAAACGTGTCACAGCTTTCCGGTGTTTCTTAAGTTTTACTTCTTGCAGCAACACGTCTCGCTTGGGTAATGTCTGCCACACCTTCATGTAACGTTGTACATACAGTTCTTGTTTTTTTCCAGTGGAAATTTTGTATCTACTTTTTCAGATCTCTGTTCTCATGACTTTTGCAGCTTAAATATTTTCGTCATTGGGTAGCCTTTATGCTATTTTATCTCTCATCTCATATATATATATATATATATATATATATATATATATATATATATATATAATACTGAAAAGGTCAATATACCAGGAAAAAGTAGTATTAAAAAGTGCTCAATACACGTGTAAAATATAAAAATTTAACTTGTAGAGCTTTTACATTTAAAAAATTAGC
Source organism: Acanthosepion lycidas (assembly GCA_963932145.1). Taxonomy (NCBI): domain Eukaryota; kingdom Metazoa; phylum Mollusca; class Cephalopoda; order Sepiida; family Sepiidae; genus Acanthosepion; species Acanthosepion lycidas. The sequence continues at coordinate 95,146,274 of OZ010600.1, forward strand.
AGATCAGTCGATTCCACTACGTTTGTTTTAAACATTCGGTATCGTTAGGTTAGTGGCATCAAGTGATTTGGCAATTTTAATCAACAAACGCAGGACGTTGGGTATGAAAGGAAGGGAGGAGAAGAAGAAGAAGAAGAAGAAGAAGACGGAGGAGGAGGAGGAGGAGAAGAAGAAGAAGGAGGTGGTGGTGGAAGAGGAAGAGGAACGAAAGGGTATTGTTAATGTATCGTTGTGGGTGTTAACTAAATTAAATTTAATTGAAATGTATATATTTTTTATCCAACCATTTTTTTTTTTGTATGAATGCAACAGTTATGCAACAGTTCATAATCTCGGACCTTTGATTCGATTCGATTCAGAAGGTTTTTGGGAACCGGAAATGTCATCCTTCTAGGCAGAGGTTACATATATATATATATATATATATATATATATATATATATATATATATAATATATATATATATATATATATATATATAGGTCTGTGTGTGTGTGCGCGCGCGTGAATTACATTAAAATGAAACACAATTGTACCCCAATTTGATGGACATTTCGCCATAAAAAAATGAATTTTAACAGTTTTTCTTTAATTTGAAAAATAAAAATGAAAAAACGTTCAAATTCATGTTTCTAACAAACGTTTGAACATTGATAAGCTCCAGAGAGATTATCATGGGGAGGTGGGGAGGCGAAATGACCATCAAAATGGAGTACAATTGATTTTCATTTTAATGCAATTCATTGATATGCTCGATAATAAATATATTGAGCCCTCTTTTGTTGATCAGTTTTAATATTTTATATTATTAAGATCTCTTGTATTACTTACACACGAGTCTTTACTTGTATATATATATATATATATATATATATGTGTGTGTGTGTGTGTGTGTGTGTGTGTGTGTATAAATATATATATATATATATATATATATAATTATATATTATATGCGCAGTACTTAAGGATTACAAACTGCAATTTCTACCAGTTACATATCCACAGTCATCAAAACCAAGCAAATAACCAGCTTTAAAATAATAACAAATAAACTTTTAAAAAATTAAAAATAAAAATGATAGGAATTTTTACCTATTATAATTTTACACAGACCCCACCACACGTATATACGTGCATGCCTACCTCAATGGGTGTACGGATATGCATCTATGTTTGCGTTAGCATGAGTGACATCATGACGACGATCCCACCCCACCACTTCCATAATACACGCAATCTACATAAATCCAAAATTTAAAAAAAAAATCAATCAATTTGTCTGACGATCGCAAAAGCGTGAAACGCGGGTTCACAAACTCACATCAATCCAACCAAATATATATATATATATATATATATATATATATATATATATATATATATATATATATATATATATACATTACATGAATCATTCATACAAAAAACAGATATAGAAGTTAATTTTAAGTTTAATAAATATATTAACCCCGAAGAGAGTTCCACAAGCGAGAAGTGCGAGAGAAGAAACTGCTTGCAGAGAACTTGCGGTTGCATCTAATCAAACTGTAAGATGATGAAAGCTATCTGTCAATCTAGTTCAGTTAAGTGCCATACGTGATACACGCTTAGGCGATCGTGTCTCTCCACAACTTCCTCGCTTAAATCAGTGTTGAATCTTTCAGTTCTTTGCCATATGTGATACACGCTTGGGCAATCATGTCTCTCCACAACTTCCTCACTTAAATCAGTGTTGAAAATTTCAGTTCTCTGCCATGTGTGATACACGTTTGGGTGACCTTTCGATTAATGACTGACAAGGCTGAAATTTTCCTGCAGTAGGTTGCCATTTCTTTCTGCAGTAAGCTGGTTGCCAACGAATGCTATAAGATCCAAAGATTATCAGAACAATTACCATTTATAGAAGAAGGTAAAGAGGCTACGTTATACGGAACCGTCATATAGCCTGACGTGCCTTAACCGATTGGGCCATAGAGAAAATCGACCTTGCTAAGCTACGTTATGTTTGGCGGGAAAGTGAATGAAATCGAGATGCCTGGTAAGGTCCGATAATATTGCAGATTTTTTTTTTTTTGATCTCATCTAAAAAAAACGATAGCCATTTCAGTATACAGCTGTACATTAAAATCTGTGTTTATTGATCCAACAACCTTTTATTCCCAATGCTGAAATAAATCATGAACCTGTATGCATTTCTAGCAAAATCCACTGCTATTATAACTTATGTAAGATCTAATTTTAAAAGATCTCAAATATATGAATTCTTTTTTGTCGATTTCCCATTCTTTCGTTTGTTCTCTGCTCCAACAGAGCGATTCGTGCGCGCTTTGCCGTTCGTCTATTGACAGCAAAACACAGAAAGTCACGATTGACGCTCTATAAAGATTTTCTTCCAAATCGAATGACTTGAATAGCGATGCCAAATTTGTGAATAGGACATTGCTGATTCTTCAGAAGATCCGTTCACCTAAGTCCAATTCTACCTTGAAGTGTCAGGGGCTGGACTTGGGGAAGCAGGGTGGCTTAAACGTTATCGGCAAGGAAAAAGGAGATATGCGAATTGAGCCTAATTTCTTGCCGAGGTTACTTCAGTTCAGTTTGTACTAATATCCTTGAGCAAGACACAACAAGATTGTCTTTCCCTGCGATCTGTCTTACTAACACTAATCCATAGTGTTCAATAATAGATGATATAGAACTCACGTAAGATATTTCTCTTTATTAATCGCACCATGTAAACCATATATATATATATATATATATATATATATATATATATATATATATATATATATATATATATATATATATATATCAAGTATTTGATGCAGTTCAATTTACATTACATGAATCATTCATACAAAAAACAGATATAGAAGTTAATGATTTAAATGGCGAGAATACATCTTCGCAAACAGTCTTAATAAAGTACACTAACCCCGAACCTGTAGATGAAGGATATGATCCCTGTTTATAAATTCCAGTTTCATAAGGTCTTCTTTTTTTTTTTTTTAGAAATGTGTTATTGTTAATTGTAAACAGGGATCATAACATTCATTAATAGTAAGTACTTGGAAATATTCGCATTTCCTTACAAAATAGGGAAACATTCATTGGGGATGAATAATTCTGTCCACAACTATATATATATATATATATATATATATATATATATATATATGTGTGTGTGTGTGTGTGTGTAATTATAATTAACAAATCGATGACTTCAGAGAGCCATGGTAATATTTTATAATCCGCGAGACTAATAAGATTCGGTTTCGCTTAGTCAGACCTGGTGGTTTAAACAAAACTTATTAATTAATTACTTGCACTGTTTATTAAATTGAGCTGTCGGGATTTATATCCTCCCTGGTATTATCCATACTGATTACCAATTAACTTTATATATATATATATATATATATATATATATATGTGTGTATGTGTGTGTGAAGATATGTAGAAAAATAGGAAAGAACACGTTAGGTAAATAATCCGGAGTTCTTTACTATTTTTGTTTTTATTTTTAAAAAAACAGTACTCCATACAGAAGTAGAGCTTAAAATATAATTATTTTTAAAAAAATATGATTCCTTCGCTACATAAGGGGTGACTGATATGTGGATAAAAATTAACTCTTAGGCCCCTTATCAAAATGGTTGCCTTAGTCGTTTCCATTGTAATTAATTTTGCTTGAGAATGAAACAAGTCTTGATACCTTAATTCAATTTAATTTTAATAATTATATTGAGGTTTTCGGCTCTCGTTTTGAAACATGAGAACTCTTATGCAGCGAAGGAATCGTATTTTTAAAAAAATAATTACATATATATATATATGTGTGTGTGTATGTGTGTGTGTGTGTGTGTGTTTGTGTGTGTGTGTGTGTACAGGCGATATCAAAAATAATTTTACAAACTTTGGAGACGGGTTTCTCCCACCAAAACAAAGACAAATTTCCATATCAACATCCGTTCACAAATCCTTCGTTTTTGAATTATTAACAGATTAGGATATCTATCAAAGAAATGAAATTTAAATTTGTATTATTTCATTATTCCAAAAATTTAACACATCATCAGATAGCTACTAATATCAACAACTGAGCACAAAGTTATTAATTAAAAAAATTAGTAATTAATTTATAATATTATCCATAACTACATGGACAAGAAAATCGTTTTTGATAAAAGTTAAAAAAATAACCATAAATACAAAAAAAATGTGTATATTGTCGAAAAATTCCTTTTTGCACAATATAGCTATTTGTGTCATGTTATAATGCTTATTAACTAAATAATAATAATACTGAATAATGTTTTTTTTTTAAATATTAAAGTATATTTAATCACATCTCACTTAATAGGTGCTGCGATCTGTAAGTTTAAAGTTTATATGGTAGCTGTTAACTGTATAGTCCAAGATATAATCCAAAAATACTTTTGCAGACATTGGGGATGTGTTCTTGATTCTACGATAAACCTTCTTTAAGCTTAACACAACTCAAAAAACGAAGACTTTTCTCCTTGTTTTGGTGTGAGCAACCTGAACCTCCAAATTTGTAAAAATATTTTTGATACACCCTGGATATATAGTTGTTCTTTTTTTTTAGGGGGGGGTACCGGTATTTGAGTAGACGTTCCGTTTATTTTTTTAAAAAAAGGATGGGAATCGGAGAGCCGAGTTTGAATTCCAGTCGAATCCATATACATTCACTTACGTGCTAATACCTTTCGGAAATGGATGAATTCTTTTCTTCTCCCCCAGCTATGGATAAATAGCAGGACAGATTGGATGGCAATTGGTCTACTGCAGAAAGAAATGACAACCTATTGCGGGAAAGAGGAATAATGAATAACGTCTCGGACTGAAGAATCGGAGAGCCGAGTTCGAATTGCAGTCGAATCCATTACATTCACTTACATGCTAATACCTTTGGGAAAGGTATGAATCCTCTTCTAGATTTTCCCACAGGAGTAATGGATAGCGGCTCGGATTGAGGAATTGGAGAGCTGAGTTCGAATTCCAGTCGAATCCATATACATTCACTTACGTGATAATACCCTTGGGAATGGTATGAATCCTATTCTTCTCCTCCCAGCTATGGTTAAGTAGCAGGACAGATTGGGTTCTATAGCTTTGGATAGCAACTGGATCACGAATGGTACGTAACTGACTGACTGATATTTATTTTCGTCTAACGTGATAAGTAATGAGATAAGTGATCAAAATCTGTCAGATTAATGAATGAAAAAAATTATTACTTCTTTAGAAATTGCTTTTTATAGCGTTTAACATGATAAAGATCTGCAAGACAAAAGCAGACAAAGGAAGAATACTAAAATAAAAGAATTGTGTCAAAACCAAAAGGGAAACAGTCAAGTGTTTATATCATTCTGACTTCAAGACATGAAAGAACAAAAATATGGTGGATAACACCGAGAATGGTTTATCTTACTGACTAAGAAGAAATCCCAGCATGCATTTGTTCGATTTGTCTATAAGTATGGGGAAGGGTGTCTTTGCATTTCATTCCTACAATGATTTGATTCTATTTTAATCAATTTTCAACGACCTTTTTGTACAGCCATTTTTTTTACAAGTAATTATGGATAAAGCGGAAATTGAATTGAACACAAATGTTGGGCACCCAGCGAGGGACGAATTGAAAATGCCTATCACCAACAGACACAATGGAAGTACAGAACAAGATATCATGAAAATACTTACCATTAATGCACAGGTGTTACATCATATTACAGTGTATGCACATCACATTGTATGCACATCACATTGTATGCACATTACATTTTTATAACAGTAAAAGGCGACTACAATTGCTGGAAGCACACTGAACATGAAAAGCAAGCAACTCAAGCTCAATAAAGTTGAATTTTGGATCTAAAATATTAAATATATTTCAGTAAAAAAATAAATAAATAAAAGTCACGATCCCCTGTGAATACGCGAAAAGCAATATTTGAAAATAAAATGGACGACATAAAAATAATCAAAAGTCTTTGATAATGGCTAACGGTAGTCAAAAGCACTCAAACATGTGAAAAATCTTTCCAAATATGAACGTGAAATCAGGGAAAGCAATTAACAAGGAACTATCGTTGGCATATAGCCAGACTTGTATAAATAGCAATTACTTTAATATATTTTATCGTTATACGTTATTTAAATATGCACAAATATTTCAGTAAAAGCTCTGTTTATAATAAACCCTATTAACAACATTTACCTGCCTGAACGTCTGAGATATTTCATAGAAAGTATGCGTCCTCCGACAGGAATCGAACCTGTAACCTACACGGAACCGTTATATAGCCTGATGAGCTATACCAGTTTAGCTGCAAAGGAGCGTCTGGTCAGTATGGTCGATTTTACTGCTTTTAAACTACAAATCGATCTTGCTAACCAGACGCTCCTTCGCATCTAAACTGGTATAGCACGTCAGGCTATATGGCGGTTACGTGTAGGATACAGGTTCGATTCTTGTCGGAGGATGCATATTTTCAATGAAATATCTCAGACGTTCAGGCCGGTAAATGTTACTTATAAACAGAGCATTTATTTAAATATTTGTGTATATATGGATAACTTGTAACAATAAAATATATTAAAATGACTATCGGACTTAGTCCATTTCGTAGTATGTAAAGCAGCAATTTATATATGTAGGTATCTATCATTTTAGATAGAAATACAAGGTGGATTTTGGATAGTATCCGGCCCGAAAGTTTTCCAAAAATCATGCCAGATGATTAAACAACACATTTTTTAGCGAACGGTCCAAGAACATTCCAACTCTTCCTATTCTTTCTACTCTGACCATTATTCATGGGTTCGGGGTTCGTTCTTAGTCGATATCAATTAGCCACTTTCGGTGACTGTCAAAAGTAATATACAGTGTAACCCGGATATAAGAGAGTTGTCGGGACTGGAGAATTCGTCTCTTATATACGGGTTTCTCTTATATCCGGGTTTGGTCTATTTTGTTTAGGTAAGTATGGCTCTAATTTGGGACCAGATAAAATATCTCTTATATCCGGGTTTCTCTTATATCAGGGTATCATATATCCAGGTTACATTGTATTTCAAGAAAAATGTCTTTTGTCATCACACAGAAAAATCACTCCCCACCATCTCCATAAATAGTAATGAATCCTTCCTGTCATCTTCTACCTCATACATCCGGGTTCTTTTTTCACTGACACTTCCTTCCAGTCTAAACTTTCCGCTTGAGTGGCCTGACTCGGTTACAACTAAACGAATCGAACAGTCTTTTCAAAGAGTTAACATCTAGTTTCCTGCAAGATATGGGTTCATTTTCTCAGCGAAAAAATGTAGGTGTAGTATTCAGAATAACATACCAAAATATAGCACTTAAGCCAAGTCCAGCTAGCTTACTTCATGTGGAAGAAATACAGTGTAACCCGGATATAAGAGACCCGGATATGAGAAACCCGGATATAAGAGAGATTTTATCTGGTCCCAAATTAGAGCCATACTTACCTAAACAAAATAGACCGAACCCGGATATAAGAGAAATCCGGATATAAGAGACTTATTCTCCGGTCCCGACAACTCTCTTATATCCGGGTTACACTGTATTTGTATGTCGTTTCTGCATCTTTGCAACAGAATGACTTTTGAATGAAAAAATTGTTCACAATAATTGTACAGGGTACCCCACAAAAAAACTGGAAATTTTAGATTTAGATATGATGGAAAAAAATTAACTAACATGGAAAAAATCACTATATATTTTACTACACTATTTACATTATTCGGACTATTGTCCTCATCTTTGTCGCCATATTTATCACAACGTTTCGGCCGTTGTACGCTCCGGCCTTCTTCAGGTGGTTGGAATGTCAAACTGAACCCTTTATTTCGCTCACTGGGGTAGACTGTTCTAGTTCAACGTGCCATGTCTAATGGATGTCAGTTATCAGTTATCTCCTGTTAATTCCCCTCTCAAAGTTCTCCACCGTCTTAACCGGGTATTGAACTCACACTCTTTTGGGTTCTGTCACTGGATCTTTATCCACTGTGCCATGTGTCATGAAGAAGGTCGGAGCGTCCAACCGTCGAAACGTTGTGATAAATATGGCGACAAAAATGAGGACAATAGCCCGAATAATGTAAATAGTATACATAATATCTCATCTCAGAAATATAGATAGATATATTTTACTATGTGAATGAACTAAAAAAATTAACTAACATAATTTTTAACCATTTGTTGTTCCAGAATGCTGTAGTTATTAAATTTTCAACTTTAAATTGTTCTCTTTAAGAAAGAACATCATACTTAGGGACTGAAAAAATACCAAGAAATTTAGTTTGAACACATCTAACATTTGTGTTTTTGTTCTGTTTTAAGCTACTAAATTTCTATCCTTTGCTTTTGTTTCAAATAACTATAACAAAAACTCCAACAATTAAATAAACTACCAAATTTCTTGTTTTGTTGTGTGGCACTCTGTAGAAGTGGTAGTCAGTGAGCGAGAGAACAAGGTAATCTGGTGTATGTAGCAAAGTCTCGTATCTCAAGTCGGTGAACTTCTACTGTGTCATCCTATCTTTACAAACGTTAGTTTAAACCAAAAATGAATTATTAATGCTACACCTAGGCTGGAACTGCGCAAATCCTTACATTTTAGTCATGCTAAAGTCCAAAATATTTCTTTACAAGGCCTTGTGGGAACGGTTTATTTTCCACGCCACAGGTTTTACCCACAGATGCAACCTCACAAAACTATAGCCATTCTATCGTTATTTCCTTGGTAAATGTTCAGATGAACACTCCTTTCTTTATTTAAGACCAGTTCAGTCTTTTCCAGTTATAAAACGCTAAGCTGCCTCTATAGAGTCAAATCACCCTAATTTTCCCCGTATTCTGATTATAAGGACGCATGTCTACTCAGCTTTTATCACAAAATTGCTACTTTGTTTAAACAGGCTCCCGTGGGGATACTTCCCTAACCAGTAAAATCCCCCTAACCTCATCAAATCAAGAGTCAATCGTTACCAATCCTCTTCATCATGAACTTCATTTCGTGCTACTTCCTAGTATATTCGTGTGACATACCTCGTTCAGAAACCCTCTAACTTGAGCGGCTTTCGAGCCTTGTCCTGGGTTAAATTTAATAAGAAACATAAATCGCATAACTACAATTTAAAAGTGAAATAAAACTGTGACAAACGCCAGTAATCGATGTTCGATCCTAGGAGTCCATGTCAAAATTTCGAACGCTGATTTTCAATCTAAGGAGGCATAGACATTTATAATATTGGCGCAATACAATCTTCAAAAGTTAGACCTGTGTAAGCTGTGTAAATATCTATTTGCGACTGTTGTCTTTGTCCTCCTTAATCCGCTATACGCCTACTCATGTATTTAGCGACCTTGTTGACCCCCAAACACGCAGCCATACACCTATTTTTATTTTTGTACCTTTGTTCATGTGTCAATTGGGGACAACGAAACAGTCAACGCTACTCGGCAGCAACCAAGCGGTTAGCTTCAGGATAGACTTAACTCCTCCGTGGCTTACAAGCTTCACCGAAGGCCCTCTGTCATGTGCCGTAAGTGTACATAATAGCCAAGGGCTGGGGTGTTTGCTCATCTAGCAAAGATATTACTTCGTTAGGTGTTTAAAAGCTGAGTACTTGCTTATCTCTGACCCGCGCCAGAAGTGAAAGTTAGCACAGGATTTCGAATGTTAATTACCAAATCAAGAAGCCTCTCTCCAAATATTACGGCCATATAAATTCTAAATTTTTAATAATTTTTTTTTTCCTTTTTTTTTTTTTTTTGTTCTTGCATCGTATTTAGTTAAGCTTACTAAAACTGTCGATGGTCATAGATTGTTGACTGAACTCTCTTCTGATCTTGCACAAACTACCCAATGGGGGAAAAATTGGCTGATTACATTCAATGCCTCGAAGACCAAGCTGCTAACATTCCATCATTGCTGATCTGACACCGAACTATCACCAATCTTGACGTCCTCTCAAGAAAGCACCGTACTTCGAAAGTCTGTTTGGGCCTCAAACCCACACCCAACCTCAAGTGAAACTCATACATACGATACATTATTAATGGGGAAAATATAGAGCGTTCCAATAACAAGTTGTTTCCCCATAATTTGTTTCCTCTAAAGAACATCAACATAATTACAACTAAAACTATTATGTATATAACCAAAACCAAAAAATAAACATAACAATAATAATTCTGAAGCTGTTATATATAAAATGTCATAACTGCTCCTCATAATATATTGGGGAAACCTGCAGAAATTAAAAAAAAAAACGTAAATAAAAAGGTGCGTAAGGCAAGGATGTATCTTCTCACCGGACTTATTCAACTTATACATTGAGGTAATTCTGAGAGAACTGGAAATCCTACCAGGATTCATCATTGGCGGCCACAATCTTAACAACATAAGATACGCAGATGACACGGGGCTGATAGTAGACACGGAAAGTAAACTTCAAAACCTCCCACAGAAGGTAGCGAAGGAGAGCGGGAAGAAGGGACTAAGCATAAAATACATGAAGACAGAATGCATGGTCATTAGTAAGAGGATGAGCCTACAATGCGATTTACAGATCGGGGACGTTAGAATCAAGCAGGTTCAGAAATTTAAATATCTGGGAAATGTTTTGACAGAGGACGGTAAATGTGACACTGAGACCCGAAGACATATTGGGATGGCCAAAGACACATTCCAAAAGCCAGGCAGAGTATTGCGAGACAGGAGGATTTCTTTTGGTAACAAAGAAAAGAGTCATGAACTGCTAAGTGATATCTGTCCTACTTTACGGCAAAGAATGTTGGATGGTGTCCTTAAAGATGAAGAAAAGACTTGGGGCAACAGAGGTATGGTTCTACAGAAGGATGCTGAGGACCGAACATGTGAGTAAGGATGAGGTTTTGGAGAGGGTGAAAACTAAGAGAAAACTTATACTTAGCATCAGGAAGAGGCAGCTGAAATTTCTAGGACATGTAATGAGAAAGGAGGGTTTAGAAAATCTGATACTCTTAGGGCAATGGAAAGCAACGCGTAACATACTGGACAGGCGTAAGCAAATGGATG
>OZ010600.1:95162390-95227390 GCA_963932145.1 Acanthosepion lycidas
TCTTCTAGACTCGATGAATTACTTATATATATATATATATATATATAAACTAGGATGCTGGCGGTGCTGGTGTCGGTGGTGGATTTGTTGTTATTACCGGTATTTTAGGATTTTTGTGTTTAAGAGACTAGTACCAGATTCCTTTTTATATGCAATAGCGTTTTCTGCGTTAACTTAAATGTAGATATTTCCTCTAGTTCGCTAAAAATGATCATACATGATGAGAAAATGATAAAATTTAATTTTTGTTTATTTGCAAAATTTTTTGAATTAAAAAAAAAAAACTGCTGTGTACAAAATTAATGCCAGGAAAAAGTGTAAACAAATAAAATAATTTTTAAAAACTTACAAATGATGTATATTAAATAATAAATATTAACATTATTTAAATATTTCTCTGTGTGTGTGCGCATGTGTGTGTATACACATATAAGGTGTTGAAAAGTTCTTGGCTTAACCAAGAAGGGATTCCAAAATTAATCCTGGTCAGATTTTGGGAAGCGGCCTGGGCCAAGAACTTTTCACCACCCCATGTATATACAGTGCTGACTGAAATGATTGTCTCATTATTAGTTCTAGTTTATAAAATTTTAAATATTTTTAAAAGTTGAGTCTTCCTTTAAATGGGTACAGATATACATATGTATACAGAAAAACTTTCTACAATATATATTTAACAACTTGTATTAAAATTTAAATTTTTTAATTTGCAAAATGCGAAATTTTTTAAATTGAAAAAAAAAAAAAACATGCTATGTACAAAATTAATGCCAGGAGAAGGTATAAACAAGTAAAATAATTTTTTAAATTTACAAATGATGAATATTAAATAATAAATATTAACCTTATTCAGGTCTACAAATCAGACAGATATATGGTATTTCTAAATGATTTACTATGTTTAAATCAACTGTTTGAAATAGGTAACTCGACAAAATCACTGAAAAAAAGAGCCTGCTATGATGAAAAAATGCCCCAAACTTTATAAAAGCTAAGTTTTATCATCGCAATTTTTGTTAGTATAAAGAGGAAAGATCAAAGTATTTTTTTATTATTTAATTATATTTTTCAATCCTTTTTAGAACATTCAAAATTTTGGTTAAAAATCTCGTTTTTCTTGTGTCAGCAGATGGACTATAAATTAGCATAGCAAATTTTAGTGTCTTTTTGTGATGAAAGACATGTTGAGCGAAGCAAAAATCAAATAATTGCCGGATTTAAAAGAAATTTTCAGGGCTTATTCACAAATAAATTAAATGATTTTAGAAATGTCTTGTTTTAAAAAATCTTGGTAGAAATATTTTTTAACATCTGCTAAATCCACTTTTCGAGAAATTCAATTTTGTAAAGTTTAATGTTTATATTTGCTGGAACCGACTCCTTGGAGAAGTTAACTCAAATTTCTTTTTATAAAATAGGACACCCAGTTATCGAAAATCTGCTCTGAATCGTAAAATAAAAAAAATGTAATACAACTAAGATATTATTTAATTAGAAAAAAAATAATTAATATTATGAATAAGATATATTAAGAACACTATTGTCCTAATAAAAAAATCGATGAATAATGAATTTTTAGAATAATTGTTTTTATTTAAAAAAAAAAATTAAAATGATTTATAAAGTTTTAAATCTTTAAAATTCTGTATTAATTTGTAACGGTTAGATGTAAAAATTATATTAAGTAATTAAGTAAATTATTAAGTAAAAATTATATTCAATATTCATAAATCGAAAACCTTACTACAATTTTGTGACTGCCAGTATTTTAAAAAGAATGTTGAATCTATTTTGTATATACATAAACGTGACGATTTTCGTAGATATATGTGTTCATACATGAAATTATCAGAAAATAAATGTGATAATTATAGCAAATTTAAAGCCAATGAACCTAAAATTAAATAAAACATTCGATTGCGTAAAATATATTTCTAAATTCTTAAGATTACTGATTAATTAAAAAATTGTCTAAAATGGCTCACACGTTATATTCCTTATTATTTTTTATATCCGCCGTAGAAAAACATTAGTTAAATTCCATTTGTCATTTGGTCAACATATCACCACCTTACATAAGCCGTCATGTTAATAATTTAGTTTCTTACAGAAACAGCTACCGATATGTTAATAAATTCATTTCTGCAATATTCTAAACTTAAAGTAATATTTGTTTCAAATCAGATTAATTCAAGTTTAATATTCCCCAGATAAAGTTTCAGAAAAGCATATTTTATTTTTGGAAGATTTTTAATAAATATAATTATATTGCGATGAACGGTGGCTAAAAATGGCACTTTTTTAATTTGTTAGCTTAGTGATTCTCAACACCTGTTTACAGCGCACCCATCTTAAGTGGGTCGCGAAATATTGTCATAGCATACATTTTTTTTTGTAGTACATTAAGTTTATATTAGTTCTAAGGAGAAATCCTCGCTGAATTTAAATCATCAAATTTTTGGGGTCAAACACGACCTCCAGTTGTATAAAATCTACTCTTAATCGTAAAATAAACACGTAATAAAATTAATTATTTAATTAGAAAAAGTTTTTAATTGCTTTTCAGGATAAACTATGCGATAGTAAATATTGTCTTAATCCTAGAACACTAATCATGGGTATATAGTACCCAACGCAAATTTTCCTATTTTTAATTACAATTTTCAATTGCATAAAATATATTCCTAAATTCTTAACATTACTGAGTAACTAAAAAAATATCTAAAAAGGCTCTCACGTTATATTCCTCAATTATTTTTTTACAGATATATCCACCGTAGAAAAACATTAGATAAATTCCATCTGTCATTCACTCTGTGTGTGTGTATGTATATATATATATATATATATATATATATATATATATATATATATATATATATATATATATATATATAAAGGGTCTTACATGAAGACGGGTTATATATAAGAGTGTTTCATTAAGACAGATCAAAGTCAGCAGTAAATAAATCAATGTTAGTGGTGAAAATTTATTTATTTTTCAATTGGATCATGTTATTTAAGTCATGGCAATTATGTGTGAAAAATAATATTACCGAAATGTCCTCCAAAACTGAAAGAAAAAGAAAAACATCATTAGACGTTTAAACTTAATTTACATTTAAAATCGGTCCACGTTGCGTGTGTGTGTGTGCGCGCGTGTGCGTGTGCGTGTGTGTGTGCGTGTGTGTGTGTGTGTGCGTGTGTGTGTGTGTGCGTGTGCGTGTGTGTGTGCGTGTGTGTGTATGTGTGTGTGCGTGCGTGTGTGTGTGTGCGTGTGTGTGCGTGTGCGTGTGTGTGCGTGTGTGTGTGTGTGTGCGTGCGTGTGTGCGTGTGTGTGTGTGTAAGTAGTAATGTTACAGTGTTAGTATTGAATTAAATTTTCAAATAATACATTTCACTATACTTTAATTATGTTATTTTAAATACTTTGTTTTAATATTCATGTTTTTACAAAGTATTTTTATTTTTAATTTAACGTTTTAAAATTTTCCTTGATTTGAATAAATGAATATTAAACTTTTTTTTTTCATATAATTGTATTCAACATTCTTTGTTTAATTTAAAATGTATGGTTTTATTTCATATCATTGTTATTCGAATGTCATGTTTATAACAATATCAATAATGTCGATTATGATGATGATGACGATGATGATGATGATGGTTGTACGGATTTCCGGTCCCATTACGGAATACTGAGATCAAAACAGCAGTGTCAATAATATAGTTGTTAAGCTTACCACGTCTCATATCGTCGTTGTGTTGATTCAACTTTTCAGTGGCCAGTCTCATATAATTTATCTTTTCATCCTACTTTTGTTCTCCACATTCAAGATGCGCGTTTTTAATCAATTGTTCCCTTTAAATTGTCTAACTAGGCACACTACTTGTTCGAATCAATCTTTTGTCCCTCGTTAAACAAACCAAACCAAACCAAACGAATTTGTGGCAATACCTACTTAAATGATTTGTAATATATTCTAAAACACTCATAGCTTGTTTTGAATATTACATGCTTAAATAAACTAGCAAATATTTTTTGCTGAATATATCCTGTGTAAATGTGGGTGCGTCTTATACGCCGGCGAATCTTCCAAGCCGTCAAATACAGTTATTTACTCTTTGTAATCATTTCTTCATTTTTCTTATTTTCAACATTCAGCTTTGCTTGGACAATAAGCAAATGTCATCTTAATTTGTGCTTTGAATAAATTTCAGATAATTAGTGCCATAAAAGAAAAGAAAAATAAAAGTTTTTGTTTTTTGTTTTTCAAAAAGGAAGTGCAGAGAAAAAGTCTGCAGATCTTGAAAATTAGTAATTCTACACTTGGTTTTTAAAAGTCTGAATGGAGCCGAGAGATAACAATAGCGAAACCTTGGTTAGTTGGTTGGTTGGGTGTTTTTCCTGGAGACATATACTGGCCGCGTTTTGTTCTTAAAGTTCACTTAGTTTGTGACCTGTGATCTAGGTACAAAGCAATTAGCCCAATTAGAATTGTGTCAAGATGTGTTAGTTTCGAAATGCTAGGTTCCTTTGCCCTGTTTTTTTTTTTTTTTTTTTCTTCTTTAAGGTATAGAAACAGAGCGAACAGAGTTATTAGGGTAACATTTGTAGCTTCAACTTTACTGTTGAATGGCCAATGTCCTTTTTTGAAAATCTTTTTTTTAGCCTCGCTTCCATGTCTTCTTGCCCGTCTTGTTGTGTGCTTATTTTTCTACAAGTTAATCTACTCATCACGGCGAACGCGTCCATGTTTAGAGAATTCAAAATGGTAATTCCTGACAGTTCAATTCTTTTGTAAAATATCTGTTTTTATATTTACGTGTCAATTCTTTTTGCATTTTGAACAAAAATGGCTAAATTTGGTCTCGCATTGGCCAAAATCTGTGGTACCCATCGAAAATAAGAAATCAATGTTTCCATATTTCTCGTTACTTGCTGAAGTTAAGTAATGTCAATCCCGGTCATTACTTAGATGGGGTTACTTAAAAAACATCCGGCATGTTAAACACACTCATAGAATGTGAAATATGTTTCGTTTTTTTTTTTTTAAATAACACAAAAAGGTTGATAAGTCGTAAAAAACCCAAATCAACCAATCTCGTGAACTGACTAATTTTGAAATATTTGCATGTTAATTAATTACCCTTTCTTTTTATTTTCCTTTTACTATTCAAGAGGAGTAGATAGGTTTGCCTATCGTCCCGTTTACACTCCTCCCAGGTCATTTGAACAGGAAAAGAGATTTAGCCTTTCTTTCCGTTTAGGATTTAGTTTCCGGTTCTTTCTAAAGCCTACTTCAACTCTATACTTCTAACGTCTCCGCCTAAACACTGAAATTTATTTACTATTTTTTCCTCAATGGGAGTAGATAGGTTTGCCTATCGCCCGGTTTACACTCCTCCCCGGGCTTTTGAGCAGAAGTAAAGCTCTATACCTTGTTTCTGGTTCCTTCTAAAGATGTCTATATTAAATTTGAAAAAAATTAACAAAGAAAAAAATTTCTTAGATATTCCTGATCTTGATATGATATGAAAAAAATTAAAAGAAATATTTTTGGTCGCAGTGTCTTTTGTACTATTCCAGCCGGAAATAATTTTTGATTAAAAGAATTTGATAAAACCGAAATAAGTGTGTTGTGGTAAACCCTCCTTCAATAGAATGAACTCTTCCTCCTCTCATGAATACTAACTGCGAGACTTCCTAGGGCAGTCGTTGGGCAGCCATGACGCAGTGTAACCTGATCATTCGGACGAATACTTCTATCTGGAGATTTTAATTGGAGATTCGTCTCCAGCTGTGCTAGTCAAACTCTCTTGCTCCGGGCAGAAAGAATCCCCAGACGAGGCTTTGTAGAAGGACAGAGTCACATTTTGGGAAACAGCTACCGGAGTCTACGGGGAATTTTTGGTCGAGTCTACGGGCTCGGATAGCCCACAATACCCCAATTCAGCTGTGTGTCACATCTGAACGAGTGGGGCGGTTGGTAGATATCCTGCAGTTAGAGATCCGTCACCAGCTGTGCTGGTCAAACTCTCTGCCTCCGGACAGAAAGGATCCCCATACGAGGCTATGTCGAAGACCAGAGTCTCGTTTTGGGAAACAGCAACCCGACTCCGTTTTATACGGGGTCTACGGGAAAATTTTGGTCGAACCTACAGGCTCGGATACCCCACATTAAATTCGGCCTTTTGTCACATCTGACCGCGTGGGGAGGTTGCTAGATATCCTGCAGTTGGAGATTCATTGTGGAATTCACTTGACTCACTTCTAGCATTTGACTACTCTTCTACGCGCCGCTGGCGAATCTTATATGTGTTGTTCTTGTCCTAAGTATTATCGTTCATTACCAACCTTCGTATGATTATTCTATTCAGTAACCTTCCTTCGGTTACGACAATTATCTTTCAAGAAAAGCGGATCTTGACTCGACCATGTGTTCCTCTTGATGATTAGATGATTGATTCCTTTCAGTTAACAAATCATTAATCGGAACAACATCCATAGAATGAAGAGTTTGTTAATCCACTTAATATATATATATATATATATATATATATATATATATATATATATATATATATACAAGTCTAATTCAATTTATGGCAGTTATGATATTACGACTTTGTTTTTATAATAATGCGATTTTATCTTTTGACCTGTATAAAGTGATATTTGTTTCCTTATTGTTATGGTCCAAGTTCCTCGTACCACGGTGATGGTCTAAGGTTAGAACCAATGAAAGAATAACACGAACACAGGTATGGAATACAAAGATATATTACAACAGAAATATAATACAAAGAAGTAGAAGTATTAGTAATGACTATCAGATTTGGTTAGAGTGAACTATGTTGTCTCGACAAGTATCACTATTCCAATGTCCTTACAATATACTCTCAATTATCTCTTCTCCGCCCATACCTCTTGAGAGGCGCAGTATTTATAATGTCAGGAATAGTCCATTATTATTATGGGTAAGTTCCCATAACACTTATTATTGTCATCCATAGTTTAATACGTCACAAAACATATAGCCAAACATTTCAAGCGGAACCAGGAAGAGAGCGTCAAAATTGTATTCGCCCAATCCTGGTGTGGAGAATTCTTGCTATGCTAATGCTGTGCTTGTGGCCTAGTGTTGTTATTTTAATGAAATATTACGCTTTTTATCTCCTATACAACTCACGATGCGCATTTTTAACCGATTTCTGCCTTTATTTTGTCTAATTGGGCACACTGCTTGTTCGAATCAATCTTTTGTCCCTTCATGAAAGTCAAAGAAGATGAATCTGTTCAAATCCCAATATATACTCAATATTACTTTTGGGTTAAGTCCCGCTTTTTGGTTAGGGTTATCAGCTGTTCATTTTGTTTAATTCCCGCGCTCTCTTTCGTTCCACATGGTTATCGTAATGTGCAACCTTCCGTTTCTTCTTCTTCCAGAATAATTCCAGCGATGTAGCTATTGGCGCTTACCTAGCGTAACACATAACTACAAATATAAGGAGACAAATACAAGTTTGACAAATTAAAAAAAATAACACCGACTCTGATATGACAGCTGTCATAATAAAAGAAAAGCGATCGTTTGAAATGAACTTAGTATAAATAACGCCATCTTATGACAAAAAGTACAATGGACATTTTCAGATGAATGGTATTTATCGATATTTGAATCTCGTCCAAAGTTTTGTCTGAAGTGGGATCATTTTGTAAAGAATTAATGGAAGACGAGGGAATTTGAATTACGCAAATAAATTAGGCCCGTCGGCAGGTTATTTTTATTTTTTATTTTTGTCTGTCTGTTAGATTGCCAGCCTTTAAATCAGACGGCCTTCGAGGAAAAGTGTTTTATACTAATGTATTTGTTTGAATCCTCAGCTTGGAGAAACAATGAATGTTCCCTAGATTAGAAAAAATAATAAATAAAAAAGGAATAATTATTTTTTAATAATTTACAATAAAAAATTCTTGATAAATATTTTATGGTAGAAAATAAAATAGTATCAAGTAATGTAAATGTGTTCAGTGAATGTTTTATGTTATAAGAATTAACACATGAAAGTTAGCTCACATCATCTTTATAGGAAGGAGAGTCAAATAACTTTGTGTAGTGGCCAACAACCTACACGGAATGGCGACAGGCCTATAAAAAATTAGGGAATAGCGAAAACACCTGTGGTTTATACTGCAATTATGCTGAGCAGGTCTTAGTTTAGTACAGTTTCTGGGAAAGAGCGTGTTATCTAGCGTGATCAACAAGTTGAACAAAGCCAGCACGCTCAAACCCTCGGCCACGATGACTTGTGATTTTGTGCTAGCACAGCTATCGACGGCCCCTAAGTGTTCTGTCACAATATATATATATATATATATATATATATATATATATATATATATATATATATATATATGCACTAATAGTTTCTCTTTTTCCTACTCATTTCGTAAAACAACTCTCCAAACCACACTGAGTTATCTCACTTTAAACAGTTTCAGTGGTCACGCACTGGGCAGCGTTCATCATTTGTAAGAAATTTAACTTTCAGAAAACACAACAATTTTTCTTTGACAATAATGAATACACTACAATATTTATTTTGTAAGAAACAATACCCTGATGATGACATTGATACGTCGAAAGTACTCAGGAAATGAAAGAAATATATATAAACACAGCGATTTTTTCTCGTTCTTCGATAATGACACCAAAAAGCTTATCCGCGAGTATGAAAAGCTCTTATCGAAAATAAGTAGACAGGACATGTCTAAACTGTTCAATGAAATATGTCTTAATGTAAACATGCTGCCGAAATATATATATATATATATATATATATATATATATATATATATATATATATACATACATATATATATATATATATATATATATATATATATATATATATATATATATACATATATATATATATATATATATATAATAAATTAACTGATTTAAATATGGTTTCTTCGCTACACAGTAATAACCATGTTTCAAAAACTGAAGCTAAAGACTTCAAATTTAATTATATAATTAAATTAAACGCATTAAATTAAAAGCATTAGTTTTGTTTCATCTTCAAGCGAATTATTACTGTGTAGCGAAGAAACCATATTTTAAATCAGTTACTTTATAATATTTATGCTCTGTAAATTTACATTGGGCACTGTTTTGTAAAAATAAAAATATCAATAAGAACAGCGGATTATATATTTTACTGTACATTCTTTTATTGGCCTCCACGTTTGCCAGATTTGACTTCATTAGATTTTTTTATGGGGACATGTGAAAAAAATTGTCTATGCAACCTAACCTAGTTCATTAGAAGATTTGAAAGCTAAAATAACTAATGTGATTTCAGGCATTACTGTAAATCAGTTGGAAAATGTTTTCCATGAACTGCAAAATCGTATTACCCTTTTTATTGTTAATGATGGAGGACATGTGAAAACTTAAATAAAATTTCAATAAAACCTTAAAAAAATATAGATTTACTTCTTTCTAATCCTTTTTACAAATTATTTTTTATCGCAAATACAAATAAAGTTATGAATTGTTTAAAGTGCACACGAACTTTATGGACACCCTGTATATTTATTTGAAACGATAAAATTATGTTCAAATATTATGTTGTTGCAAAAATAATGTCGTTTTTTGATGTATTTTTTTAACGTCAAAACTGACATTATTTTTGCACCAACCTATAATTTATATTATAGATTACAGCATTAAATAACTCATAGGCGTGTTGATATGCCGCTAAATGAAATCAGCAAATCAACCAATTTTCGTCAAGGAAGGGTTAAATTTGTAACTGTTTCAATTGGAATTATTCAAATACTCAGCCCACGATATATAAATATGAATTGGAGTCTCTTTGTAAGAAAAACTGAAGACTTTTCTCCAACCACACAATTTAGGGACCTTGAACTTAAAAGTCATTATCACATAGCACGTTTATATCTGTTTACTTGAAATCAAATTCTAAAATGTACACATTACGCTTCTTTCCGAGCACTTAGTACATTTCCCACCGCTAACCAGATTTCTGATATTACTATTACGTCAGTGGGAGCCACCTTTGTTTTTATCAGGTTATCTCCGCCATGATCTGGCCGACCGCGAGATAAAACACATTTTCTCAGCAGGGATGCGTTAATTCTCCTAGATCAACTTGTGGAAATTTTGTTTTCTCAGACGACAATGGCTCCATTTCTAGCAATCGTAAATCTAGCTCCTTTCCTCACCTACGTCTGTAGAATCCATCAGAAATACTGATACAATGTCAGGAATCCATAGTTTCAGAGGTTCGCTTCTGGGGAAAGCTGGTCTCTCATTTCTCTCTTTGTTTTTGAATGTCTTTTCTTTAAAGACTGGCTTCCAAATATTTCATTTCTCGAGGTTCAAATGGAAATTTCCTGAAAGCCAAATGATCGTCTACTTTGAGATAGCAATTGTTGTAACGGACAATAGGTCATCGCTTAACAATGGACAAAGATAAGAGGGTAAATAGCATCTATCTATGTATCTATCTATCTATCTCAGTGTGTACATATCTATCTATCTATCTATCTATCTATCTATCTATCTATATATATATATATATATATATATATATCAGTCATTTCATTTCTCTCTCTCTCTCTCTATATATATATATATATATATATGAATATCAGTCTTTTCATTTCTATTTCAGTGTTTTCATTTCTATCTATCGATCAGAATTTTCGTTTCTATCTCATTCTTTTCATTTCTATCTATGTCATTTCATTTTTATCTATGTCTCTCTCTCTCTCTCTCTCTCTATATATATATATATATATATATATATATATATATATATATATATGTGTGTGTGTGTGTGTGTGTATGTATATCAGTCTTTTCATTTCTATTTCAGTGTCTTCATTTCTATATGAGTGTTTTCATTTCTATCTATCTCAGTCTGTTTCTATCTATCTATCTATCTATCTATCTATCTCAGTATATATTCATATCCACGTATCGATTTCCATCTGTTCATAATCTATCTATGAAACTATGTAAGTCTATCATTCATATATATATATATATATATATATATATATATTTAGTTTATCCCAAACTAGGCAATCCGCATGGGTAGACCCAAGGAGGATGATATCCAGAGAGCTCAATGTAAAATTCACACCAGATGTGTTTGAATAAAAACAGACCACTTTAAGGTTCCATGTAATAAGTTATTTCACCACAACCCCTTTAACAGGGCTCTGGATCATCAGACTTTACTTCCAAAGGTTGAAATGAAAAATGAAAAGAAATTCACACGTTTTTGACGGACCTCATCAAGCATATGTAAAATTAACGAAGTGAGGAAGTGAGGTGGGAGAGAAGATATCGGTTAGGTGTACCATTTCAATTCCTTATTCTTAACCCCACTGTGTGTCGGCTAGACGTTGCTTAAGCCTAACGCGTCTTGTCTCTAGATATAGATGGGTAAAGGGTGAGGTAGAAGACCGACATTAAAGGAAGAAGCTACAACAGCCCTAATAAATTACATTCCACGAGGACAGGTTTCATTCAAATTCTTATACGTTGTTAATTCGCGTTACTTTAAAGGGCATATTTGGGAGGTTACGGTTTGATCTAGTGGCATTTTATCCAAATTTCTCCTCTAATATTCTCCAATTGGAAGTGAGTTTTAAATAGCACGGAGGTAAAGTTTAAATTGGTAGCTTAAATTGAAATATACTACCCCATTATTGATGATAAAATTATTTAAATTGGAATAACCATTGGGTACCTAAAAACAATCACGAGTTTATTTAATGAAAAAAAATCAAACGAATAGATGTCAACTTAAAAATCAATAAGATAAAAGTTTAGAACAATAAAAAAAGATTACTAAATATAAAATGGATTACTCTTCCAATGTACTGTCTATGAGTTTTTCCAATCGACTGTTTCATAGAAAATACCCCAAACTCCAACGAACTTCAAATTAAATTCTTCGTAGATTGTTTAGACATTTAGATTTATATCAAACCGTAACCTTATATGAAAAGACACACACACAGAGACATATATATATATATATATATATATATATATATATATATATATATATATATAGAGTAACTCGGATATAAGAGAGTTGTCGGGACCGGAGAAGACGTATCTTATATCCGGGTTTCTCTTATATCCGGGTTTGGTCTATTTTATTTACATATATATATATATATATATATATATGAGATGAGGTATTATGTACACTATTTACATTATTTGGACTATCATCCTCATCTTTGTTGCCATTTTTATCACAACGGTTCGGTTAATCTAATAGATATCAGTTATCTCCTGTTATTTCCCCTCTCCAAGTTCTCCACTGCCTTAACCAGATATTGAACTCACATTCTTTGGGTCCTGTCACTGGATCTAACTAACGACTTTATTCACTTCGCCATGTGTCCTTGTGGTCATGGCACGTGGAACTGGAACAGTCGACCCCAGCGAGCGAAATAAAGGGTTCAGTTGGTTATTCCAACCATCTGAAGAAGGCCGGGGCGTACAACGGCCGAAACGTCGTGTAAATATAGCAACAAAGATTAGAATGATAGTCCGAGCAATTTAAATAGTGCAAATAAATACTGTTTAAAATAAACAAGGCTTCTACCCAAATACGGGTATCCACTAAGAGTAACGTCTTTAGTAATAAAAAATTACACACACACGCGCACGCGCGCGCGCACACACACACACACACATATGTATATATACTTTTGCTCTCTTTAACAACAAATGAGTATTTGTTATACTAAGAAATTTTCGAAAAAAATGACAAAACAGGTAGGCTGTAGAATATCTCGGTCGAAACTTTGCGTTAAAAATAACTAAGATAATGAGAATAGTTAAAAACAAATAATTCATTTGCGAACTTCATACTAAACAAGGAAGTTGGCCAATATATCAGTTGATATTTTGAATTCAAAACAAGATAACAAACCTGGAAATTTTTTATTCAAAACAAATATGAAGATAAAAGCCCGGGAATTTTATTGATTAAAAAAAATGGCTTCTGAAAAACGAACGGCAGATTTGCGTTTAAGTTTAGCAGACAATAGTAACATTTGGTTGGCAATTTAAACAAGAATTCCTTATATTTCTTGAGATAACCTAATAATCTCTACCCGTCTCTTTTCTCCGTCCTTCTCCCCACCCCTCTCCTCCATTTCTCTCTCTCTTGCTCTCCCGCACTCTGTTTCTTTCTTTCAAGAGATGCGGGAAACAACAAACTGTTATTTCTTTCCGCAAGTTTCATATTTAATTCAACGATAATTGTTCAAAATTCGCTCGATGTATTGTTGTCTTGGAGGAGACATCCGGTTACGTAAGTGGCTTTACATGATTGGCTTGCGTTTACAAGAATTTTCCTTCGAAACACGGCTCTCCATTGTCGCTCACTCATCTTGTTATCATGGTTGTTTGTCTATACAGCCATGTTGTTTACAATGTTCAAAAATACATCCGCATATCTGATATAAACATTCTATAGGGGCGTCTATCATATCGTAACAGGAAAGCTCGTCTCGTAGACCAATTCGTTAATGTAGAATCGTCGCTAGGAGACTTGCAGCCTGAAGCCATATTAAAACAAGATTCTTCATCATCATGTATTCAGTTAGTGCATATGGCGTCGCTGTGGTCACGACTCTCCGTGGTTCATGGTGACATTTAGGGTAAAATTGGGCAAAGGTTTGCCGGGTCCTTTTGCTCCGGGGATGTTGAGGTTACCCAGTGCTTCCTCTCAGAAGTTTCTCCGCCCATTGGTAAAACCTTTGACCTCTGAGGCTCAGCCTCTACGCCCAGACTGGCGACTGATAAATGACCTCTTGGTACTGGGTGGATTGGAGAGATAACTTGACATTGCATTTAAATTTTTGATGATCAAAGAAGCCGGAAGAAAGTTCCACAAGCAAGAAGTGTGATAGAAGAAACTGTTAGCATAAAAGATAGGGTTGCATCTAGCCATTTCAATTGTAAAATGATGAGACCTACCTGCCAATCTAGCACTGCACTTAAACTCATGAGATACAAGAGAGGAAAGTTTGACTGAACAATTAGCTTGAAAATATTTATAGAAAAGGCAGAGGAAAGCTACATTGCGGCGGCGGGAAAGTGACTGAAACCGGTTGGCAAAATAATTTAGGGTTGAAATTTCTAGAGCATATAATGAGGAAAGAGGGTTCAGAGAATTTGACACTCACCAGATATACTGAAGACAACATGAACAAAAGAATCTTTAATAAAACGGCTTTAATAAAATAAATGTAAATAGTTAGCAGAACAGGGACCAGGAGAGATAGTGAAAAGAGAAGCTAAAAAGGAGAGCTATGATCGCGCCCGCCCTAGAAGAGTTTAAATCTGGACTACTCAACCTAGAAATTGAACTCACAATTAGATTGAACTGACAAATTCAAAATTTGTTTAAGTGGCTCTTGAGGAACTGTATTCCTGATGAAACCAAATTCGTGAATAATTATATTGGACATACCACAACATGCCTATCAAGAAGACTCGCGTTACATCTCTCTGTTCATAGCTCAGTTAGGACCTATTGAAAACACACACGGAAACCTACCTAACTCCATCCGCAATATACTCGTAGAGTATAAATTATAAAAAAAATTATAAATGATTAATCCATATGTAAAAATGGCTAAAAATGATAGGCACATTAATAATAGAAAAGAAAAATCCAAAACTCAATAATATCGACTATGAACACGGCCACAACGTTCTGACCGTGTTGGAAAAGACCTCCCCTCGCCTACTACTATAGATGTACATAGCTAAAAATCTACGTATTCAGTTAAAAATAATTAAAAAAATATCCTTGATAACGGCTAAAAGAATAGCCGAAAGCGCTCGGATATATAGAACATCTGGGCAGTTTTTACACAATTTATGACCAGAAATGAAAACACTTATACGAACCCAAGAAAAGTGGAATAAGAAAATTTGATTGACGATTTAATGTCACAGTGACGAAAAAACCCGAACTATTCCGAATGGAAACGGAAGGCCGTAAAAACAGAAGGAAACTTCGGTTTAATCAACTAAAAGACTAAAGAAAGAAATCTTCGTCCTCAAAAAACTCGACAGTAGGCGGCCCGGCGTGTTTCCATCAGACACAATCCACCGCTTGCAGGGAAAATGTTTGCGATTCAATTGATTACAAATGCCGCCATTAACTGTACAAAATAATGGAGAACTATTAACGATGGGAAGAAAAAGAAAATTCAAAAAAGCAACAGAAAAAGTCAATAAGGCATGACTGATCGCATGCAGTTTGCGCATGACTGCGTCCCCCACCCCGCAAAAAAACAAAAAAAACAAACTGATGCGTGAAAAGAAAATGAAAGAAGAAATGATGGGTTAAGAAAAAAATATGGGACAGACAGGTGGTTAAGAGGCGATGAGGATACGGAAAAAATGTAGAAGAAATTTCCCAAACTGGAAAGTTTCCCCCCCCAAAAAAAAAATAACAACTGTATATTTAGATTCAGCTACAATACATACGAGCGTCTGGATGCATATATATATATATATATATATATATATATATATATATGAAGAAATATAGTCTTGAGAAGTGCTATATTTATGGGATAAAGTGCTCAATATCAGAGATAGAGCGTGCGTAAATATAAAAGTAAACATTGAAGTCAACACTTAAAGGCGACCGTCTGTTTCATGTTAGATGCAATCGTAAGGCCACAAGTCTCGTGGCCTGACGATTGCATCTAGCATGAAACACACACACATTATGAACACACACACACATTATGAACACACACACACACACACACACATATATATATATATATATATATATATATATATATATATATATATATATATATATATATAGCATTATTCTTCAAGTAAATTGAATTGAGCTCTCCGAATCTCTGGCGTATTACGTATACAGAAAAATGTTAAAATAAGATATCTGACTGATGATTATATATATATATATATATATATATATATATATATATATATATGTATGTATGTATGTGTGTGTGTGTATCAGTTGTTATACCTCATAACACATTCGAGCGCTTAGCTTTAGAGCGGGAAGAGTGAAGATCAACGTGTTTTAATGGACTCATCAGTTTTCAATCTTCTAGCCTAAATCGTCTTCAAGAAGTGAAAGCAAGATCTAAAAGATCAACCAATCTAACCGTGATCTCATCCCAAAATCCTCACTCCTCACTTGCTCCATATGTGGCCTCCTTTGCAAATAACTACTGGGTCTTAAGTGCCACTTAAGATTATTGCACAAAATTAATAAATGGATCAATTGGTTGTCAGATCCTCATACGTCGAAACTGACGGGAGAGTCCATTATATATATATATATATATATATATATATATATATATATATATATATACTTTTAGGAATGGATTTTTCATTTATTAATCCGACAGATTTTTTAGTTTATTGCTTAAAAGTTATTAATAGTCGATACCTGGATTTGAGTAGTTGCTTTGTTTATTTATTAAACAGTATATTTATTTATTTCCATCTAAATCAGAGATAAAGCGTGTGTAAATATAAAAGTGAACATTGAACTCAACATTAAGTGTTGACTTTAATGTTCACTTTGATATATATATATATATATATATATATATATATATATATATATATATATATATATATATGTGTGTGTGTGTGTGTGTGTGTGTGTGTGTGTGTGTGTGTGTGTGAAAATATATAGAAAATAGGAAAGAACTGGTTAGGTAAATAATTCACAGTTCTTTAGTATTTTTGTTATTATTTTTAAAAAATAGTGCTCGATACAGAAGTAGAGCATAAATATAATTATTTATTTAAAAATATGATTCCAACACGCTACATAAGAGGTCTCATGTTTCAAAACAAGAGCCGAAAACTTCAGTATAATTATTTGAATTAAATTGAGTTAAATTAAGCTCTGTTCCATTTTCAAGCGAAATTTTATTTTGGAATAACTTATTTCTGAAATTTACGTGTTTTAATAGTATATTCACAATTGAAATCAAAATGTCCATGGCAACAGCCAGGGCGAATTGTTTAAGATAGTTAGGGGTGTTAAGTGTTAATAATTTGTATCAGTATAGTGTTACTTTCATAGATGTCAAGTCAGGGTAAGGTGGGGGTGTCTAAATTTAAAACGGAAGATGTTTTCGCCTAGTCTGGTTTACGTGTCTATGGAGATTTATTTATTTTTTTATTTTATTTCTTAATGAAAGGGATTTGTGCATATAAAAACAGCCGTAACATTTGTTTTTTGACGAGTTCATAAAGGGTTATCTTTTTTTGTAGGTATTTAAACTATTTATTTGGCTATAGATTATAAAAGTTATATTATTGTATGCTTGTTTTTAGCTAATTATTCAGTGCATAGATCTGATGATGTCGGCAGAAAACCGTTAACTCGTGTCTATTAATTAATAGATTTTTATCATTTAGAAACTTAATAATGTGTAGTTTCTCATGGAGTCACAAAGGGCATGGGTCATAAGATAATTATAAGAGGTCATCCAGGTTTGTTGCTATATATATATATATATATATATATATATATATATATATATATATATATATATATATATATTATGTTCGGCCGCGGAAACATGTTTTTCTCGATGGGTCATCTATATACGCAACAGAAATTTCTAACCCCCCACCACTCTGTCATATGAATAAATACATATATTGTGATTGCCACATCTTGTATCATTCAACCCTCGAATTATTTTTGATGTCTTCCGTCTCGTTTTGGCCTCTATAGCTCCTACGACGATTCTTGAGACCGTCTTTCGATTTCAGAGTTATCAGGAATATCTAACAGATATAAAAGACTAAAGGTAGTTATAATAATAATAATAATAATAATAATAATAATAATAATAATAATAATAATAATAATAATAGTTAGAATAACAGCGGTGTCAAGGGAAAAACCAGAACTTTTGATATAACATTTTATTATTTTTTGTTGTTTTTTAAGACATAAATTTTAAACTTTGTCGATTTTCTTCTTTTAATCAGACAAAAACTATAATGCATTAATATTTAATTTTAGCATAATTAAAACTGTGTTTAGTTATAAAGCATTAATGAGGAAAATATTCTGTTAGATTTCTGTAGTGTTTTCGTCTCTCAATAAACAACACACCTTTGTGATCTTATAAAGCATATGTTTTTGTAGCAAGAGATGGTACTATTTTTATTATTTAAGAGAATAATCTAGTTCCCGATGTCTCATCACTTATACAGCGACTTCACAAGAGGTCGCTGTTTAGAAAATGTCTATAGTACATTTTCTTTCCATTAATACTATGTCTATATTTATGTCTATAGTACATTTTCTTTACATTAATTACTTTTCATCACAAAGATTATATAAAAACAACCATATTTTCTCTTAACTCAAAAGAAGAATCATGTTTGAGGAATGTATTGCTACAACTCTAACAGACTGATATCGTCCGGCCAATAAAGAAGTCTGGTTTAAATAGATACATGGTTCTTCTAATTATAAGAGGTCATCCGGGTTTGTTGCTATATATATATATATATATATATATATATATATATATATATACAGTGTAACCCGGATAAAAGAGACCCGGATATAAGAGAAACCCGGATATAAGATATATTTTCTCTGGTCCCAAATTAAAGCCATACTTACCTAAAGAAAATAGACCAAACCCTGATATAAGAGAAACCCGGATATAAGAGACTTCTTCTCCGGTCCCGACAACTTTCTTATATCCTGGTTACACTGTATATATCTGTATATATATATACGCAAACACACACACACACACATATATATATATACACACACACACACACATATATATATACACGTATGTATGTGTATATATATACATATATATGTATATATATTTATATTGTGTATATTTAGGCAGCAATTTTTCATTGATGCATGTTTCACTAAATAATATAGACAAGTTTTGTCCATTTATTTTAAATAAGTTCCTTTCATATTGTCTGATAAGCTTAATAACATTATCATTGAAAGACGAAAGGAAATCACCATATTGATACATGTTTAAATCCAATCTAAGCTTTCGGTTTACATAAGCCATTATCAAAGATGACAAATACTTTTCAATATATCAAACAATACACGGACGGAACAATAATGATAGTCTGTTTCTGTTGGATGAAAAATTTCAGACCAACGACTAACTCGTGCATACTAGACGCGGAAGCGAAAATCGCGTCGCAGCTCGTGACGTCACACATGACCACGCAAGAATGAAAACGAGAACTATTAAGTATGTGAAGCCGTTGGTATAAACCAATGGCTTCTGTTATCAATTATAGCCTTTTAATAATATTTGTGGAGATTTCGTAGTTTGTTTTGTTCAGGTTAGGTTTATAGGTTTCCACGTCTCGTATACACGAGTTAGCAGTTGGCTTGAATTTTTTCAAGCTTAGATTGGATTTAAACATGTATCAATATGCTGATTTATTTCGTCTTTAAATGATAATGTTATTAAGCTTATCAGATAATATGAAAGGAACTTACTTCAAATTAATAGACAAAACTTGTCTATATTATTTAATGAAACATATATATATATATATATATATATATATAAGAATTCTTTTTTAAAATCATGTCATTGTCATCATTGTATCGTTTAGAAAAAAATTCCCCCAAATGGAGCTTTGAGCTATTCATACTATTGATGGAAATGTATTTTAGACATTCCAAGATGACCAGGTGAAATCAGGGACACATACATCGAATGTTGTACGGTATATTTTTTTAAAATAATATAAAGAGTTAATCATTTCAACACTTCTGACTGATACTATCGAACTAGTAGTAGCGAAGGGTGACTTTGAAACTAGACGTGATGACCATTAATAGTTACGAGATAAATATGTCTTGAGTATGAAGATAAACTATATTTTGGCAGGAAGGCCTCTGATCGGGAGGTTTTGAGGAGCATAGAATTACCTCTTAATTGCTGTTGTTCCCACGTGCACCCTGACCCGGGATGGTAACACCTGTTAGGGTCCCAGCTATGGGCAAATAGTGAACCTCCAAACTGGGATCAAAATACTATGAAAGTGTAAAAATAGGTTTAAATACCAGCGATATATTTTTGTAAAAGGTTATTACCAGCAAAGGTTTTTTGAAAAACATTCTTACCAGCAATACTTTAATACCAGCAAAAAATTTTGAAAAAAATATATTACCAGCAATACATTTTTAGAAAAAAATATTACGAACAATACATTTTTGGGAAAAAAATATTACCAGTAATACATTTTTGAAAAAAGATATTCCCAGCAATAAAAATCTTGTCGGCATTACATAACCCATTGAGGTTGATATGCCGTAAAACAAATCAAAGCAAACCCTTGGAAAGACACTTCATTCACTATTTGGAACTGAGGCATAATCCCTGAACATATTAAATAAAACGGGATACTCGAAGGTCTGAAGTGAGTCCCCAAAACATTACCTTTAAAATGTAAAGGAATTAGTTATAATTGATTTTAAAAATTAAATTTAATTCACTCAAATTTAAATTATTTAAATATTCATGAGTAATTTGTTCGGATAAAATAAATGAAAATTCAGAAAAATTAAATATTCTTTTGCTACCCCACTCCTATACACTGTGAAAAGTCATCACATAGCCTTTGACCTTTACCTTGAAAAGATGTTAGCCGAATGCAAAGTTCATGCTTCCGAGGTGTTTAAATGAGACGTACATCCGGGAACATACGTACATGTACGCACGCGCACACACTCGCACGCACATTTGTGTCCCTACTCTTTGCGCGATCTCTATATATAGGCCACTGGTGTCTTATTAGAAGTAGATGAAGAAGGATCGGGTCCGTCCCAGCTTTGTTTGTTTAAGGCTAACACTTTAACTCATTTAAAGCCATGTCCTTTAGTTTAATTATATTTATTTAATTAATTTTCTTATTTTATTTATTTAAATTATGTATTACTTAATAGTTTTCTTATATTTTTCTCAGCTCTAAATGAGTTCATATGAAATAAAGTTTATTTAGATTATGGGATGTTATTTAATTTTTGAGGTGAGGCGTGTTTGTACGTAGCTTTGATGGAATTTGTTTTTGTGTCAGCATTGAGAAATGAACACTGATCGTTTGCTTAAGAGTTTATATTCTACTGGAAATCTGATCATTGTGTTTTGCCTCTTTCAGGCAAACGTGACATGATTTTGAAATTGTATCTATATCTATAAAATAGAAGATGCTTGTGTGTGTCTGTCTGTCTGTGTGTATCTATATGCGTTTGTGTATGCTATTTATGCACGTCCACATTTCTCGATCAATTACGATGAAATTGTATACACATATTGCAAATTTACCAAGATAAATCAAGGGCAACTTTTCAATTTCCAGCCCCCCACCCCCGGGTTTGACAGAAGAATTGATAAAACTGAAGATGGGTACGACTTTTTGCAAAAACCAAGGGGCATAGTTAGACGCGAACAAAATTGTTATTGGATGAGCTGATGTTTATTGCACTTAATGCAAAACAGAGCGCATGTTACGAGGTTTATGTAGAATACTTGATAGTCTTCCTGCGACATTGGCCTCACACAAAAAACTGTGAAAAAATCGTGTTTTTGTACTGCTTAAAATAAAAACTTGAATAACTTACTCATTTTTTATCCGATTTCCTTCAAACACGTCGCAAAAATTTGCCATCATGCAAGAAATAAGATATCATTGGTATGGGTGTACCCCCCCCCGCAATAATTACCTAAAAAAGAAACATATATAGAAAAAACATTTAAAAATCTACAAGACCCATATCATTTCATCCAAAATGCAAGAAGAAAGGCATACAAAATACACAACCGAAAGAAAGCTAATAACCTAATCCATAATATTATGTTAGTGCAAAAATAATGACGTAATAATGTCGTTTTTTGACGTTAAAAAATACGTCAAAGACGACATTATTACGTCATTATTTTTGCACGAACCTAATAGTAAATTCTATGAAAAGAAATCCATAATGCTAGCGATCAGTTCCGTCACTTGTATTATCCACAACAAACCTATGACGTCTAAATAATCTTAAAATAATCACAAACACTTCTAAAACCATTAGGGATATAATCATGTCCTTAAACATCCATAGAAATGATATTTCTCAAGCAGGAATTTATAAAATAAATTGCCAAAACTGTTCCTCACAATATATTGGAGAAACATGCAGAAATTTAAGAGAGAGAGGAGGCGCGGTGGAGTAATGGATAGCGGCTTGAATTGAGGAATCGGAGAGCCGAGTTCGAATTCCAGTCAAATCCATTATATTCACTTACGTGCTAATACCCTTGGGAAAGATGTGAATCCTCTTCTCCCCCAGCTATGGGTAAAATAGCAGGAAAGACTGGGTTCTATAGCCTTGTATGGCAACTGGTCTAGGAGAAGGACAACTCAGAATTCAAAACATGCAGAGTGTCGTTTGGGGACCTTGTGGCACTTAGTGCACCAGGTCTCTGTATTCGGCCCTTCAAAATGTGTGGATGGTCCTGCACGAAAACTTAACCATTATAATCATAACTCATGTGCTATTGTCGGGATGTCGGTTTCCTAGGAACTGATCTGCTTGACCCTCATACGTCGAACTCGACGGGGGAGTCGACTATATATATATATATATATATATATATATATATATATATATATATATAATTTCAAGATAAGTTACTCTAAAAATTTCGCTTGAAGATGAAACAGAGCTTGATGCTTTAATTCATTTTAATTTTTATAATTAAACTGAAGTTTTAGCTCCTGTTTTTGAAACATGAGAACTCTTATGTAGCGATGGAATCATATTTTAAAAAAAAATAATAGGTTCTACTTATGTGTCGAGCACTGCCTTTTAAAAATAAAACCAAAAATACTAAAGAACTTCGGATTATTAACTTAAAGTGTTCTTTCCTATTTTTCTGTATATTTGCATATATATATATATATATATATATATATATATATATATATATATATATGTATGTATGTATAAGTGTGTGTGTGTGTGTGTGTGTGTTGTTTTGTTTTAATCTTCATTAAAACAAGAAAATATCACTTTAGTGTCCATCATAGATTTATTTGCTGTATCTATTATAATTCAATGTCGACCCTTGGAACGTCGTCTTGGTGTGACAATGACACTCCGAGTAACTTGTGCCAACATCGCCTTCTGTGCTTTTTTTTTTGTGACGGGACAAGAAGAATGGATGAAATTGCCGCCAGACAGCGACATCAGTTACCGTGTGTCTGCTTTTGTCTTTCTCGTTGTGACCTCGTCGAACAGAGGAAGACGACAAAAATGTACGGATGATGAGAAAGAAAGACAGAAAAAGAAATAAGAACAAGGAAACCAATTTCGGATGATAGATTTTAGTCGTCTGTTGCTAGAATTCGTTCATAATTCCTCTGCATGTTAATCTAATATTCTTACTCTTTCTCTTTCGACATAGTTATGAACATACACTGATATAAACAGACAGAGACAGATAGATAGAAAAGATATGAACAGACTGATATATATATATGAACAGAGTAAGATATTGTCTGCGTATATATCTGCAATTTTACGTTACTATATATAGTGTCGCATTCAGACATTTATCTATCTATCTCTGTTCATATCTATCTATCTATCTATCTATCTATCTATCTATCTATCTATCTATCTATCTATCTATCTCAGTCTGTTCATATATATCTCATTCTGTTCCTACTTTCCTATCTATCTATCTATCTATCTATCTATCTATCTATCTATCTATCTATCTATCTCAGTCTGTTCATATATATCTCATTCTGTTCCTACTTTCCTATCTATCTATCTATCTATCTATCTATCTATCTATCTATCTATCTATCTATCTATCTATCTCAGTCTGTTCATATCTATCTCATTCTGTTCCTACTTTCCTATCTATCTATCTATCTATCTATCTATCTATCTAAGTCTATTCAAATTTTCAATATTCGTTTATTACATTCTGTACAAATCGAAGTATTTCTCTTCTGTTTCTTTATTATTCTTCTCTCTCTCTCCCTATATATATATATATATATATATATATATATATATATATATGCGAATAAAAAAATGTTGCAAAATAAAACCCTTACATTTGTCTTGATAATGGCTACAAAGATAAACCCTTTATAATTATCACTTTGCAGATATATTTTTATTTAGATCTTAATTTTTGCACACACACACATACACAAACACAAAGCCACACAAGTATTTGTTAGTAATTTATTTATTTTCAGATTTCTGATCATTTCCCTTGTTTCCGCTACATATTTAAATGCTCTGCCTCCTCAAAGCACTTGATGGAGACCGCCGTGTGGAGTCTGAGGCCCCACCAACAAATACGGGAGTTCTTTTCTTATCAGAACGACCAGAGTGAGTTGTTCGAGCTGCCGTACCTTCGTGATCACCATTAGACTCATCCAACTCTTTCCGAAACCTCTGCACGTCCTCAGATTGACGCCCAAACACTCTGAAATTTTTGTATTGAAGCTTCCGGCGTGAATGCCAAGCAGTACAGCAAGCCGTTTCCAAATTTCTGGTGAATTGCATCATGGTGCGTTTTTTCATATAGACGGTGTCCAGCTGACCCTTCTATATTTGTGCAGACGACAAAATCAAAAACTCACAACACGCATGCGCGGAATTAAAAAAAAAATAAAATGGTGACAATTTACCCATCGCACCCTATATCTATCTATCTATCTATCTATCTATCTATCTATCTATATATATATATATATATATATATACCTCTCTCTCTCTCTCTCTCTCTCTCTGTGTGTGTGTGTGTGTGTGTGTGTGTGTGTATGTGTGTGTGTGGATATTTGAGGGAAATTATGAAGGCAAATGCTGCCTTGATAAAGTTCCTGAGATAACAAAAACCTGTCGGCTAAATAAGTTTTCCTTTTGTCTTGCTTGTCCTTTTATAGATATAAGCCAACTGAAATTTTTACATACACACGCATACACACGCACGCAGACACATATATATGTATACATTTTTTATTTTTTTATTTTAGGATATTACATCAAAAATATGTGAATAACGCTACACAAATGCAATCATGTTTCGATGTGTATTTCATATATATATATGTATATATATATATATATATATATATATATATATATATATGCGGGTAAGATGTATATATATATATTTGTGAAAGATGTTTTGTGTGCATAATTTCTTTGTTTCCAGGATTAATATACGACCGGTGCATTTTGAAATATCTAGTTTTTCTGACTAAATCATTAGCAAAACAATGTGGCATAGGAAAACCACAGATAAATGAGTTAAAATTATTTTAAATCTAATTTCTATAACGATAGCGTAAAAGTTGGTCGGTTGCACCGGTTTGCATCTGAGCACCGTCCTATCTTCATATTTCCTTTCTTCTTTCTGGTTAAAGTAAAAATAAAAAAAAAAAAAGTTCAAGTCAAAATCAAGCGTTAAAAAATGTGCTTAACGTGAATTACGTTTTGTTCTCGTGAAATAGATTTTTTCTGCTGACGCTACATAATCTTCAAAACGTCAATTTAAACCTTTCCAAATTGTCTTATATTTACTATTTACCATAAAGTTCCCATTGTGTCGCTGTTCATATTGCTGTTTTAAATATATATTCTACTTATATCTGAAATTTCACACACACACATACACACACACATACACACACACACACACACACAGAATCTGTTTTATGTTTAAATGCTATCACTCTCCAAATATTCTGTAATTCCGAGCACTTTTGGCTATACTTTTAGTCATTATCAAGGATCTTTGATTTTTGATTTTTAATTTCCTACAATCTCTGTGTCCCAAAAAAGAAAACACTTCGAACGCAAGAAAAATTAAATAAAACACTTAATCGTCTTAATGAAACATGTATAAATGAAGGATTTTTGCCTAAATACAATATATATATATATATATATATATATATATATATATATATATATATATATATATATATACATATATATATAGAATAGGCAGGATAAAAAATCTATATACACGTACATACACTTACATGTACGTATAAATATATTTCTTCCTCAGGTATTATAAATACAGTGCTCAATGTTATGAAACAGAACTAGAAGTAGATATTAGCCCATATTATCCAACGTCGATGACACGACTCGTAGTTTCAGATATATATATATATATATATATATATATATATATATATATATATATAGATAGATAGATAGATAGATAGATAGATAGATAAACCTAGTGAAAATATATATAAAGTTGCATAGAATTTCATATCCTAAAATGCAGACACACACACTTATATATATATATATATATATATATATATATATATATAAGTGTGTGTGTCATATATGCGATGGATTCACAATTTTCTAATGCTACTCTGACAGTTATTACTCTCATTGTTGTTTTGATCACAAAATCTTAACCGATGCACACTCTGGTATTCATACAGACAGATACAGTTGGACATTTCAATATCTGAACTTCACGAGGCGGACAGGGATAAGTCAACCCAACTAACAACGGCCTGCGAGATGAGCTTACTAATAATCGTCTTAAAAGTTGATGTTTACTCACATTTAATCTAGCACAAGGTATCAAGAATTGAGCACTAGGTATCAATATCTTAATAGCAGTAGATAATATATTTTATTAAACATTCGGACTTCCATAAACTTTCCATATGAAAATTGAATCGTCAAGGGAGAAAAGTTCATTTTTAAACATCTCTTTCTTTCCTAACCAGTTTTTTTTTTTTTTTTTTTTTTTAGGCACACGTCATCACCTCGTCGTTATGTGCTGATTTCCCTAATGAAGATGGATCGACCCAATTTAAATGGAGGCAGTGTGGGAAGCGGGGCGCGTCAATGATTTACACCACTAGCCACAAATAATAAGAGGTGGGAGATGTGATGTGTTATTTTACCGGAAACCCGCACATCATTTGACACGCGTATATCGCTCGCTCGGAAAATCTTTCGAAATATACTGACATATTTTTTTAAGCACGTCCATTCTCAACGTAGGTGACCATGAGACTCTACAATGCCCTTTTATCTAATTTTTGAATCATTTTACGCCAAGCAAGATGATAATGCCACTAAGACGTAAGGTGGGTGTGAAATACACCAAGGGGATCTTTTGAGGAGAGAGGGCAATGGGAAACCAGGATGCAAAGAGTCAAAATATTGCGATTGGGGTTACATTTAACACGACAAGAAAGCTGGAAATGAGTTACACAGGCAAGAGTGAATTATATATTTTTTATGGTTTATCAACCGCTTTTTGGCTTATATAAAATTTAAACATATTTTATAGTGTAAAAATTTTCTTTTTTGATACATTAACAATTTTTTGAGAACAACAATTTTTCCTCATCTATTACTTACTATTTAACCCGTAACTAGGAGGAGGAAATATATTTATATCTTTCCCAATGGTATTTGCGCGTAACTGAATGTAACGAACCCGACTAGAATTTGAACTCGGCTTTCCAGTTTCACTTAAAGAGGTGTTATTCTTTACACCACCCACACAGCAAACAAAAAAACTAGAAGAGAGTTCCGTACGCGACAAGTGCGAGAGAAAACAATATGAAAGTAAAATTATCGTTACGTTTAGGGATTTCCAAAAGGATGAGACCTATCTGCCAATTTAGTACTGCGCTTATATTCATAAAGTCGAGGTATCAAAGAGGAGAGCTCATCAGAACAATTGCCATGTAAATACTTATAGAAAAGGCACAGAGAAACTACGTTAGGCGGTGGGGAAGTGATTGAATCCGAGATGCCAGGTTGAGGTCGATAATATTGCAGATTCTTTGGATTGTGTCAAGAATTCTTGGATAGATAGCAGAAGCGCCAGACCAGCTGTGCCAACAATATTCAATGCGTCGAAGAATAGCAGACTTACAGTTATTGCTTATTTGGTAAAGTAGTTAAGGTATATCCGTTTGCTTCCACGACGGTTTTTCTCAGTGACTAATTGCCCTACCAAAGCTAAGAAAACCAATCTTCCCCGCTATTTTATCCATAGTTAGAGGAGGTGATAGAACAGATAGCTTTATGAATTTCTCATAAATATTAGCGCAAAATGAACACAACAGCCAGAACTGAAATTTGAACTCGATACGATAGCCTTTGGATTATTTTGCTATTACACACGGTAGATAACGAAATGCCAAATTGATTTTTGATTATTTACAGCAGTTCACATTTTTCTGCGCTAATACGTCAAGCAAAGAGAAAATCATCAACAGTGGCTGTAGTAGTAGTAGTAGTAGTAGTAGTAGTAGTAGTGATATTACCAGCAGCAGTTGACGGCTTCCTGCGAACACACAAACACAGAGTTCATATTTTATTTGCGTGTTCGGAGCACCTCTTTTTCTCGTTCTCTTTCCTATGGCATAACCAAATATTGTGTTTCTATTTACACGTCATATCCCAACGTCTCTTTAAATAGCAGAACAGAAGGTGTTATGGATACGGTAAAACTTGCTGACCTCTGGTTGAGATATTTGAATGAGAACTGAATCACGGTTAAATTAATTTGTTTGTTTTAGCATCCCAAAACCAATAAAAAAAAGTTACGCTAGGATTTATATAAGTTAGCTTAGATTGGCACAAAACTATTTAAATTGTAGGTTAAACTCAATAGCAATAGCGTTCATTACCAACTTATTGCTCTACGGCATGTTTCTTTTCAAGATTTCCTAAATTTAGTCTAATGGCGGAAAATCATTCACTAGCAAATTGACACTGCATTTGCACAATAATATTTAGACTTTAGCCTAGACTGACACAAAGCTATAAAAATAGAAGAAAGAGCAGAAATCAAGCCAAGAAATAGCATAAAAATCTGGCTTGTTAAATATTCCTGTATAAATCTGACAGCGTGGTTGGGTGCATTGTCCTGTCACAACGGAAGAAGACGTTTGTTGTGTTTTTGGTTTTCAATGTTGAGGTGAGCGGTATGTGGAAAAGTGCCTTTCATATGCATGTGAGGACCCAGTGTCTGCCAATAGGACCTTACCCAGGAAATCACATTGTCTTCACTGCTTAGATGTCAGTCTACAAGATATAATCCGGCCGTCGTATCTCTATGAAAACGACAGGCATATAAACTGTCATCAGTTTTATTCAGCAGAAAGTAAAACTCATTACAGATGATCTACTTTCATTGATACAAAATCCTGATTGCATGTCAATTAAAGAACTTTTCAGCAATTGGAATTTCTTAGAATACACAACAGGATTCGAGGTACTGCGTTTTGTGACATTCCTTTTGTCATTTTGATTAAGTTTACATGCCATTTGTACCAGAGAGAACCTTGTACTACGTAGGAAAGGCTATGTTCTCCTTTTACAAATGTCTTGGGCGTCAAATACCCCCAAGCATTCATTGAATATTAACAACAACTCATCTGAAAGTCTCTGACAAAAATAAATGAAAAGAAATCATTGGAAATAATGTGTGTATTACATCGTTGGCAAGATTATTAAAGAACAATGTTGGATTGCTAAACGGGATGTTTATTGAAATGACCAAGTTAAATCCCTAAATTCTATTCCCATGGTAGCGTGGAAAATTCCTCTGTGAATGATGAGCGCTTTTATCGTTTGAAGGATCTTTGACTTGGTCTTTGTCGCATGTTGACCTTATTTTGTTACTTGCATGAAACGAAAGAACTTGAATCAAGAGAGGAAGGAAGTGAGCAAACACTGTACGATTTCCTCATTGCATAAACGTACACGGCCATTTTAAAAATAATTGGCTTTACCTAACTAATGGCGCTCTTTCATTTGTTGAGACTGACGACGAAGAGCTCCTTGGAAATTTACCTAAATTTAAAAGATTGTGTTATGGCAAAGAGCTTTGTTAACAAAATGAATTTGAAAGAAAAATCGACAGATAATGAGAGAAAAATTAGAGAAATAAAAAGCGAAATAAATTATAAAGAATAAAAACGACGATAAGGGAGAAAAATCGGAAAGAAATAACAATAAAAATTCGAAAATAAAATACATTTTTTAAATAAAAATATCTTTTAAAATTCCCCCTAGTGTTATATGCTATATGTAGGTTTAAAATTCGCGATAGTCGGCCGAAATTAGCTACCTGGCAACTTAGACTTTAGAGTAACTTTCATATACCTATTTACATTATTCGGACTTTCAAAAGACTATTAAGCATATTAAAAGTGTTATCATTAAAAATATTCTTTACATTGATTTCATCACGTTTAATATTAGTACTTAGTTTCACTAAATTATATGTAATAAATTCAAATTATATATTTGTAAAATATATTTGTTTCATTAATATTTTTCTTACGAAAACTTCTATATCCTAATTATTCCAATAAGCAGATTTTACAGATTATATAAAGGATATAATAAAGTTTTTATAGGCCCGTGTTCTTTTTTCCTATTATTTTTCGTTCAATTGCAATCATGGCTTCTTTAAACAAAATAATACCTCATAAATATAGCCTAGGCTGAACCATTTATTACTAATTATACTAATTACTAATTTTTTCTTGATTTGCACTGCTTCATTCCCCAAATTTGATAATTTTTTAGATATTACAATTTTAATTATTTTATGAAAGTTGAATTATATCAATCTCTTTTATTATTCTGACGTCTTTGAATCTCCAAAATCATTTTATTCCAAAACCGTTTCTTGAAAATCCATTTCGCTGATGAACCTGAATTGAAATTGTTCCTTCAGCACCTATCACCGTTGTTGTCATGATTCAGCTATGCTTTCACTGCAGGAATTCTTGGGAATAAATCATCGCTATTTTCTTTTAAGAATGTTATATATTATGGACATTGCTTGATTTTGTTTAGTGGCATATCAACACCTCTATGGGTTATTTAATGCCGAAATCTAAATATTTTGAACATAAATTTATGGCTTCAACTGAATATATTTTGTGCATAATTTTATACGCTTCGAGTAAAGGTATGTTTTTTTAGATTGTTTTATTTTGTTTTTCCGGCATATCAACATCTTTATGGGTTATTAATGCCGACATGATTTTTAGGTTAGGTCCATGTAAAAAGAATATGTATTCTTTGTAAGAAATCAGTTTGTATATTAGGTTTCATTGACGTATTTTTGTAAAGAGGGGTTGTATTAATTTGTTAACATGCGTGTTGATTTTCTTTAGCGGCATATCAACCTTAATGGGTTATTTAATGAAGAAATCGAAATATTTTTACATAAATTTATGGCTTCAACTACAGACCGTCCTGGGTATGACGATAAACTACATCCCTGTCCTGGGTATGAGGATAAACTACGTTCAGCAGCAACGTCTCTGACCAGGAGGTTTTGAGGAGCATGGAACCACCTCTTAATTGCTGGTGTTCCCAGGTGCATCCTAACCCGGGGTGGTAGCACCTGTTAGGGTCCCAGCTATGGGCAAATAGTTGACCCCAAAACCTGACTATGAAAGTGTAAAAATAGATTTTAATTTCAGAAGTACTTTGTAAAAAAAAAAAATTAGTATCAGCAATAAATTCTGTAAAAAAGATCTTCTCAGCAATAAAAATCTTGTCATCATTCAATAACCTATTGAGGTTAATATGCCACAAAACAAAACAAACCAAACTATACATTTTTTTTAAAAAAATATTACCAGCTATACATTTTTGGAAAAAAATATTACCAGTTATACATTTTTGAAAAATTACCAGCTACCTATTTCTGAAAAAAAAAAAGGAAATCTTGTCGGCATTAAATAACCCATTGTGGTTGATATGCCGTAAAACAAAACAAACCAAACCAAACTGATTTCTTACAAAGAATACATATTCTATTCCCACGAACCTATCCTAAAAATCTTGTCGGCATTAAATAACCCATTGAGGTTGATGTGCCGTAAAACAAAATAAACCAATCCAATCTAAACCAAAGAATACATATTCTATTCCCACGAACCTATCCTAAAAATCTTGTCGGCATTAAATAACCCATTGAGGTTGATATGCCGTAAAACAAAATAAACTAAACCAATCTAAACCAAAGAATACATATTCTATTCATACGAACCTATCCTAAAAATCTTGTCGGCATTAAATAACCCATTGAGGTTGATGTGCCGTAAAACAAAATAAACCAAACCAAACCATCAACTACAGATATTGTGTACATAATTTTATACTTTTGAATCAGGTACGTTATTTTAGATATATACCGTATTTAACGGCATATAAGACGCACAGGTGTATAAGACGCACCCCAATTTCAGCAGGGTAAATCAAGAAAAATTAATAATTATTCAAATTATTAGTAAATGGTACAGCCTAGGCATTATATTATGAGGTATTATTTTGTTTAAACAAGCCATGATTACAATTAAACGAAAAATAATAGGAAAAAAGAACACGAGCCTATAAAAACTTTATTATATCCTTTATATAATTTAAATATCTGATGTGGGCCCAAAGTCGGGACCACGGAAGGAAAACACGGAACACGGATTAGAGGTAAGAAAGATATATTAAATAAAAAGGTTATAAAGATAGTGTAAGTGTAAGCGGAGCTTACTATGTGCTAGTGTCCAATATTGGTAGTCGTACGCGGCTGATACTACGGTATTAGAATACTCTCTCTCTCTCTCTCTCCCTCTCTCTTTCCTCCTCTTCTCCTAGAGTGTTATATCGCATACTTTATATAGTCCTGGAAGAGTCCATGCTGTAGGTATATTACAGTCTCACAACACCCCCCTTCTAAGAGTTTTCTTCTTTTTTTTTCTTTTGAAAAGGAGAAAAAAAACATAAAACTGTTAATACTTTTTTCTCTTGGGATTTACGTCGAGCGGTAGAGTAAATTTCCTTTTCCTTCCTGAACGTCGCACTTCAGGAGAGACTTGGGGCGTGTCGAGATCGAAGTGATCGAAAATTATGTCGATCGGCTCTTCACAGCTATTTTGTAGTGATTCCTCCAATTCCTTCAAACGGCATTTTATGAGGTGGTTCCAATGGCGTTTGTGAGTGTTTTTCGGTCCTTGGACAATATAGACCAGTTCGCCAATTCTTTGTTTTATGGTGCCTACTTCCCAGAATGTTATGTTGTTTTTGTAAGCTTTGAAAAAGACTTTATCGCCAGGATTGAAATATTTCTTATGAGGCGATACGGTTTTTTTTAACTTTGCTTGCCGTGGAATAAGTTTGTCGAAGACAGACTTGATTTTCCTTGCGAACATTGTTTCTGCAGGTGAGCTTCCCATAGGTGTGTTCGGATTAGGGGTTATCCGATACACCTGCAGAAACTGTTGCAATGCTCTATCTGTCGGTGTGCCTAGTGCCTTTTTTAAATCCCTTTTTAGAGTGTCCACGAACCTTTCGGCCTGGCCATTCGACCTAGGGTGGTACTGAGGCATTGTAATATGGTCCACCTGATATGACTTGCAGAAGTCTCTAAATTCACTTGATGTGAATTGAGTGCCATTATCTGTAACTACACAATCTACCACGCCAAAACGCGCGAATATCTCGTTTAGAAATCCGATCATGCAGTTTGTGGTTGGTCTTTTGCATTGTAGGACCTCAGACCATTTTGAGTGGCTATCCACAACAATGAGGTAGTACATGTTGTCTATAGGCCCTGCAAAATCGACATGAATTCTTTGCCATGGATGGTCTGTGTTTGGCCATGGTTTGCACATCGTGGTTGGAGCTTTCGCTGCA
Organism: Acanthosepion lycidas; assembly: GCA_963932145.1. NCBI lineage: Eukaryota > Metazoa > Mollusca > Cephalopoda > Sepiida > Sepiidae > Acanthosepion > Acanthosepion lycidas. The sequence continues at coordinate 95,196,255 of OZ010600.1, forward strand.
AGCACGCATCCTTTGCATGATTCTATCATGTCTGCTATGTCCTTGTCCATGTTTGGCCAATAAACATAGCAGCGCATGAGGCTTTTCGTACGGTTCTTCCCCGGATATCCCATGTGAAAATCCCTGAGGATTTTTCTTTGTAGGCTGTTTGGAATCACTACGCGATCATTGTATAGTAGGACATCATCGCAGAGGGAGAAACATTGGGGTCTTTATTGCTAATTTTGCTTATGGATTGAATGATTTCATCTTCTCAAGACTCCCTTTTTAAGTCGGCCAAAGTAACTGGGAGCTCTCTTATGGTACTCGCGATCATGTTTTTGATTTAGAGTAGCAATGATGGAGGCTTCAAAGAATTCTGTATTTTTTGGAATGAATCGCGATAAACTGTCTGCATGGCAAATAATTTTGGATGTTAGGAACTCTATCTTGAAATTATAGTTTAAGAGAATCGTTCCCCAACGAAGTAGTCTATTTGCAGTATAGACTGGCAGACCATTTTTAGAACCAAAAATTGTAATTAGAGGTTTATGGTCCGTCTGCAGTATGAACCGTCTACCATGTAGATATCTGTGAAACTTTGTCACAGAGAATATTAACCCTAGAGTCTCTTTCTCTATTTGGGAATATTGTTTCTCGAATACTTCGTCGTCACTGATGTGGGACTGGTAAGGTATTGAGGTTTCGGCGTGAGTGCGTTTCTCGAATTCTTCGTCGCCACTGATGTGGGCCCAAAGTCGGGACCACGGAAGGAAAACACGGAACACGGATTAGAGGTAAGAAAGATATATAAAACAAAAAGGTTACAAAGATAGTGTAAGTATAAGCGGAGCTTACTATGTCCTAGTGTCCAATATTGGTAGTCGTACGCGGCTGATACTACGGTATTAGAATACTCTCTCTCTCTCTTTCCTCCTATTCTCCTAGAGTGCTATATCGTATACTATATATAGTCCTGAAAGAGTCCATGTTGTAAGTATGTTACGGTCTCACAACAATATCTTTATCTGCTTCTTAGTGGAATAATTAGGATATAAAAATTTTGATTGTATTTATACCAATGCAACCGGAAGTTATCGCAAGAAAAATATTAATGAAACAAATATATTTTACAAATATATAATTTGAATTTATTACATATAATTTAGTGAAACTAAGTACTAATATTAAACGTGATGAAATTAATATAATGAATATTTTTAATGATAACACTTTTAATCTGCATAATAGCCTTTAAAATAATGTAAATAGGTATATGAAAGTCCGAATGATGTAATGAGGTATATGAAAGTTACTCTAAAGTCTAAGTTAATAAGAGTTGCCAGATAGCTAATTTCGGCAGACTATCGCGAATTTTAAACCTACATATGGCATATAACACTAGGGGGAATTTTAAAAGATATTTTTAGTAAAAAACGTGCGCCATATATGCCGTTAAATACGGTAGTTTGTAGGCCATAAAATGTATTGTTGGCAACTTTACTATAAAAATGTATTTATATATATATTTTTTAAATATTGCATTGATTATTATTTTGATATAAAATGTAGTGTTGCTCATTTTATTATAAAAAGGAACTGATTTTTGTTTGTCGGTTAAGTATTTGCCCATAGTTGGCATCCTAAATAGATGCTACCACCCCGTGTTAGAGTGGACCTGGGAACAACAACAGTTAAGAGTTTGTTCCAAGCTCCTGAAAACCTCCAATCTCTGGATCAAAGGCCTTGCTGCTGGATGTAGTTTATCGTCATACCCAGAACGGTGAACATTGGTTTACAAAACACGATTCATAATTTTCAATTTGAAAATTTTCACAAGAAAGTAAAAGGAAAAAGACGCAAAAATGAATCCATACTAAAATAATGATTGACTTGCGGAACGTTTCTCTGGAATAAATTTCACCCAATACAAAGCTCGAGAGCAGTTCAAGGTAGAGCGTTGCAGTTGAAATGGTAATTGTGAATGAGGTGCGTAATATAAATACTAGTTTGGCCAGAAAGCCCTAATTCACTAAGGAAGCGGAAAGAAAAGAAAACAAGAATCCTGATAACTGTCTGGTGGAATTTGCAAGAAGTACTGCATTTCGAGCTCCTTTCATATGGTCGCAGCATCAACGCAACTGCCTGCAGCTAGACCACGTGTACGACAAACTAAAGAAGGAATATCCTGCTTTGGTCAATCGAGATCGGGCTTTGTTTCAGTAAGACAATGTGAGGCCACATATTGCCAGGTTGACTAAGAAGAAGTTTTGTTTCCATTTTCTCCAAAATATCGCCATTGCTTACATGTCCGACAATGGTATCCTCAGCATCCTTCTGTAGAACCACACTTCTGTTGCCTCGATTCTCTTTGTCAGTCTTTGAGGAGATTATCCAGCATTCACTGTCATATAAGAAGACAGAAATCACGCGACAGTTCCGTACTCTTTTCTAACAAAGGTTTTCAATCTCTTAATACTTTGCTTTGCTTTCGGAAGGCATTTTTCACTATCCCTATGCGCATAACCCCTCATCAGTATTGAGCATTATCTGTAATTTAGACCCACCACAAGGCTAGTGGTGGAGATGGGATACCAGCCATTGTCCTGAAGAAATGTGCGCCTGAACTGGCCCCTGCCCTCTCCAAATTATATAACTACTGTCTCAATGAATCTTGTTTTCCAGACTGTTGGAAGTCCTCATCAATTGTTCCTGTCTTTAAGAACTATGGTGACCCTTCTAATTACCGTCCTATCAGTCTCCTACCCCTCTTCGGCAAAGTCTTCGAAGCTTTAATCAACGCCGAAGTAGTTAAGCACCTTACATCCTATGATCTCTCTGACAAGCAATATGGTTTCCGCTTTGCCCGTTCTACAGCTGATGTGCTTACGGCCATCACTGAAATTGTTTACCAAGCTCTTCATAATAACGGAGAAGCTCGTGCCGTGGCACTAGATATCTCCAAAACGTTTGATAGGGTATGGCATGCCGGCCTTCTTCGCAAGTTTCAGGGTTATGGAATATCAGGTCGATTGTTTGACTTAATACAATCATTCCTGTCAAACCGCGAATTGAAGGTTGTTCTCAACGGATTCTCCTCCAGCTCCTATCCAACGAACGCAAGTGTTTTCCAAGGCTCCATCCTAGGATCTATTTTGTTCCTTATCTTCATTAACGATCTTCCTGATGTCATAGGTTCCCAAGTAGGCATCTATGCGGAAGACACTACTATTTACTCCTGCCTCAAAAGCAAATCTAATGTCGCCGACAAAACTAACCTGGCCGTTCATCTCAAAAAGGACCTCCAATCGTTTGGTTAACTTTAACGGCTCAAAAACAAAACTGCTCTCTATTACTCACCACAGAGAACCATCCCAGTCCCCATTAGAATATCTGACGCTCAACTTCTCGAGAGTTCCTCTTTGCGACTACTCGGCCTCACATTGACTGCTGACATGAGATGGAACAAATACATTGAGTCAATAGCTTCGTCCACCGCAAAGAAAGATGGCTCCCTGAGCCGTGTCATGAAATTTTTCTCGCCGGTGTCGATCCTTCAAATCTACAAATCAACCATTCGCCCTTGCGGGGAGTATTGCTGCCATATATTGTCTGGAGCCTCTTCTGTTTGTCACAAATCTAGAGACGGATATGCAATGTAATTGTCCCTGATCTGGCATCTCGTCTGCACTCGCTCTCTCACAGATGTGCCGTCGCCTCTCTCTGTCTTTTTTACAAATACTTTCATGGTAACTGCTCCGATGAGCTGCTTTCGCTGGTTCCCAGACTTCATGAATTTAAGCGTTCTATAGACTGGCATCTCGTTCTCCCCCTTTCACTGTCGAAACTGTTAAATGTAGTAGTCTCTTTTACTCCAATAGCTTCATGGCTCTCACTTCTCGCCTGTGGAACTACCTGCTCTTTTCCTGTTTCCTTGACAGCTATGATCTCCAACTATTCAAGTGTAATATTAATCGACGTCTCCAGATGCCTTGATCTATCTCCTATCCTTTTCTTCATCCTTTCCTCTATCACTCCTATTTTCTCTCGTTCCAACTCTCTGTAATCCCTTGTGTGCTATTGGCTTCCCGCCTTGAAAAAAGAATCTATTTTTGTTTATTTTAATATTTATATTTTAATCATATAAATTTTTGAGAAAAAAAAAAAAAAAAATGAAGCACAATTCAGATAGAAAAGTTATTTAGTATGTTTTGGTGATGCTTGTTTGCCTGCAAATGAAATTCGTTATTATGAACCGGGCCTGTACAGGCAAAAGTAGATGGGATCTGGAAGAAATTTTATTTTAAGAGGGTCTTCTTCTCCTAGTAAAAAGCAAGAAACAAAGAATATTTATATTATTTAGAGAGTCGGAGAGGATCCTTTTTGTACAAGTTTCCTGTCGTACAAGTAATAGTAGTCATCTATTTATCCGCAAGATAATGGTGACACACAGAATAGCATGGCGACAGTCGTTCCAATCGTTTGCTAGCTGTTCCCAGCTCCCAGAGTCGCATTTATTCATTTCCATTGGAACAATATCATCAGCTTTCAAAGACGTTTGAAGGAGAAACCTAAAACTTACAGAAAACCCTTTAAGATTAAGGTCCATTTTCTTTTTCTCGTTTAAAAAGACTGTACATTATTTACATTACAACTATTGTCCTCATCTTTGTCGCCATATTTATTACAACGTTTCGACCGTTGTACTCTCCGGCCTTCTTCAAGTGCTTGGGTACTGGGGTAGACTGTTCTAGTTCCACATGGCATGTTTAATGGACGTCAGTTATCAGTTATCTACTATTAATTCCCCTCTGAAAGTTCTCCACTGCCTTAACCAGGTATTGAACTCCCACTCTTTGGGTCCTGTCACTGGATCTAACTAACGCCTTTATCCACTGTGCCATGTGTCATTTCTAAGAGGATTGGCCAGAGGAAAAAACTGTTCTTTGAAACGGATGCAGGCGTAGAAGAAAAGCCACCACCCATGGACCCCCAAAAGTAGGCTACAGGCTAAAAGGAATTTGGCCTTTCTAAGAGGGTTGGCCAGAGGAAAACACTGTTCTTTGAAACGGACGCAGGCGTAGAAGACAAGCCACCACTCATGGAACCCAAAAAGTAAGCTAGAGGCTAAAAGGAGTTTGACCTTTCTTTTAGGGTTGGCCAGAGGAAAAAACTGTCCATTGAAACTCAATTTTTGCATTCAGTCACTAGATTTATTCAAAATCTAATAGATTTAATCAATTCTGTAATTCTAACCTCTCTGTCTAAACCTGGGAATTATATTTACTCTCTATTTATTTTTATTTATTATTTTTTTTTTACCTCAATAAGAGTAGCTAGCCTTACCTATCGTCCGGTTTACACCCACCCCTGTTCTTTTGAACAGGAGTAGAGGTTTAGACGTTGTTTCCTGTTTAGGATTGCGTTTCTGGTTCCTTCTAAAATCTATTTCAACACTATACTTTTAACATTTTATCCTAAAACTCTGAAGTTTTATTCACTATTTATTTACTTTTTCTTCAATAGGAGTAGATAATTCCGCCTATCATCCGGTTCAAGTCTTCCCCGGCCTTTTTAACAGGAGTAGAGGTTTATTCCTTGTTTCCTGTTTAGGATTGGGTTTCAGGTTCCTTCTAAAGTCTACTTCAATTCTGTACTTCTTCCGTCTTTGCTTAACATCTAAAATTGTATTTACTTTTTTTGCCTTCAGTCTGAGTAGATAGGTTCATCTATTATCTTGTCTTGAACAGGAGTAAAGGTTTATTCCTTGTTTTATGTTTAGGATTGGGTTTCCGGTTCCTTCTAAATCTTTCCTGTCTCTTTCACTTCCGGTGGTTTTCTGTGTCTTGCTGGCTTTATCCCTTTATGGTTACCCTTAATTCCGTCTTAAATATTTTTCTGGTGAGATTATCCTGTGGTAGTTTAAATAAATTAAGTGTCTAGGCTATAAATAATCTTCGTGAGAAAAGATTTTGGTATTTGTCTATATTCATTTTGTGTGACTGCTTACTTGAGTATTGACCTCAAAGATAAACAACTTTACAAGATATGTTCTTTTTGTTGATTTTTATAAAGAAACGGTTGGAAATCTGGAAGAATGAAGATTCGTTCTGTATATTTAAAGCGGACATTTTTCAACGTCTGTCCTTCTCTACAGGGGAGCGGCGCTGTGTTGCAGTTTAAATGGCGCAAAAGAAATATAAACACACTGCAGGATTCCTTTCCTTATAGAACAATCTGCCCCCGATTGAAATCGTGGGTGGAGCTCAAAACTGAAGATTGGTCAGAAGCGTAAATAAGCACTATCCCATTCAATCGCACCGGTGACCTGATATCACAAATAACTTCCTTTGCCAGGAATCTAAATTTAAATCCAATTCTACTTTCTTCCTGGTGCTGTTGGATTTATTTTACGAGACCTTTTTATATTCCCATGATTCACTTCAGATTTGACGGGCAAAGTTTGAAATGAAATATCGCAATTTATCCTTACATGGATTACAGTTTCATAAGGTTGAAATTCATACGTAATCGGGGGGGGGGAGGCAACAGCTAACTTCGGAGATTAAAAATATTCGTTTGCAAGAACTTGATGTCTTTGAATGTTTGACTGTCAAGTGCCAGAAGAATAAATTGTAAACAGGCTGATTTTGGCATTTGGTGCTTCCACTCTGCTGAATCTCAATTTAGAAAAAGCCGGCAGATTTTGTGGGTGACGAAATCTGATTTATATACTGTTAACAGACCCGTTGCCAGTGTATTTTGAGTGAAGTGTTGCCCTTTAATTCTTTAGCATTACGAATAAAAATGATAAACGCATTGAGGTGAGTTCTGATCCTCAGTTTCAGATAACAGTGATTGGTTTCTGTAATATATTCGGACAAGGCTGAAAGAAGGAATTAAGAGAAAACATGTGATGTTAGCATCATGATTTTATTACCTGTGTTAACAAGAACTGCTTGCTGTCCGTGATGAAAAAGAGGCTGAAATCTCGTTTCTATTTCCGGAGTAATATCAGTAAAGAGTTCTAATAAGAGGAGATGACTTCTTATAACTATTACATCTACAACCTTAAGCCTTTTTATTTTTTAATCAATCCTCATTTTCTTTTATCGGGTCTCATATTTTAAAATGTAAAGATCCATTATTAGGATTATTAATCCATCGAACTACGCTGAGTGAAGAAGGATTATCGGATTCAGAAATGGTGATGGAGAGAAAATTAAGACATAATCTCCCAACGCTAACCAAACAAAGCAAGTTTGAATGGCTATCCATTATTATTAGGTAATCTTTATTGCCATGTCTACACAGGTCTGCTGCTACTTTTTTCCATGGTCGTCTTGGTATTTGATGGTCAATAAAGGAATATTTTGTTTGTGCTTCTCTGTAAATAATTCATGTCACAATTTTAGACAATCCCCTCAATATCTTTGGTTATTTCTGGCTAAAAAAAAAAGAAAACGAATTCTCTGTCCAAGCGTTTACATTTTTCTTGGCCCTGATGGCCGGCGTGTATCTTTTCAAGGATATTAGGCTATAATTGCGCCAGAATTACGTCGTCTTCCTCTTTTAATATCATGTCGTGGAATGGCGTCAGGTCTGTTGTTAAAATAAGTTTGTACTTCAGTTTTATATTATTGTATCTGGCGAACCGTGCCTTATATAATGTTTTAGTATTTCGCATTGTAGCTATGAAATGACCCCAGAAACACAACCGGGAATGTCGTATTCCGTTAGAGAATGTGGCATTAACATGTCGACTTTGGAAACGAACCAAATTTCTTCAGATCTCGAAACGCATTTGAGATATCAATTTTGAAATTTTTAGCAATGTATTCCTGTCGAAATCTTCGGTTCATTCTCCATTATGGCAAGCAGATCGTCTTCATTGACGTTCAAAGTTCGCCCGCAGCGTGGTCGATCGTGTAGGTTAAATTAACCGTGACGAAATCAGCCAAACCCGGAGCCGCCGTGTCTTACCTCCAAAATATCCCGTCCGGGGTCGGGTTGGGGGTTGGGGGGCTTAGTGCGTTTTTTGGGGGCCCCGTTGTGACCTCTGCCATTTTTTCAGTGCTGTTTTATGGCTATCCGCCATTTTTAAAAAAATATTTTTAAATTGACGTTACATTGTCAGTCATGTATCTGAATGGCTGGTGCAAGAACCCCCGACGAGTTTTGGAGCCCTAAAAAGACTAATTTCAGCAGGGTTTTTTTTTTTTACTTTTTGTACTTTTTACATTTTTCCTAAGTTACATTGTCAAGCATCTACTATAATAATCGACAGGGCCGGTGCTTACTACCCCGAACCTCTCAAGCGCTTGGGGTGGGGGGCGGCTCATGCTTATTAGCGATGGGAAGCAGAATTGCTAATTTCTGTAGCAGTTATCTTTTTGAAATCGTAATTTTATTTCTGATTTTCTTTTAAATCAATTAAAATGGTAATACAGGGTGACCCAAAAAAAGGGAACTTTTTAACAATCCAATAAAACCAAGAGTGATGGAAGAAAAATATTTTATTCATAGTAATTGAAACCTTAAAACATGCCATTTAAGAATCAATGATGGAATTCTCATTTTTAAAAAATTACGTCCTGTAGATGGCGTCCTCCTGTACGAATGCATTCTTGAAATCTGCTGTTGAGATTCCTCATTGACTGCTGCAACATCTCAGCTGGGATACTGTGAATTTCATCTTGAATTCTAAATGGCGAAATGTTTACTTGCTCAAGATCACTGTCTCCAAGTGTTGCCACTTGCTCATATCTGTCATTACGCACTTCAAAAATTCCTGTTTTTTTGGTCACCCTGTATATATCGCTAAAATCATTTTTTATTGCCAGATAATCCACTAAGGAGAATTTTTGATTTTTTTTACTAATACTAAGAGTAAACAGAAATCCACTAAAATTTCTAGTGCCAATTTCTTTTTACATTTCTCAAAAGATAAAAACGAGAAAATAATCGCTTAAAGAATAAAAATGTTTAAAAATTTCAACAGATGAAAAATTTTCCTAAAGACGGAAATATAGTTTTTAAAACAATATTTTTAAGACAATCCCGTTTGTGTTGTGTTGGAATCTTTGTAAAACTTTTTTTTTTGTTTTTTCAGCAGAGATGTGTTGGCGATTAATCGTTATGGAAAGGTAAAAATTTGCGACTTGAACACACCAGAAATTGGCGCCAAAACAGTGTCAAGTTCATATTAACATTGAAAATTGGGTGCGAACTTTTGCAATGAACTGATATCATTTAAAAATATTGTTGTTTATTTACGATAACGAATACCTTTTTTTCTAATTACTGAAGTCTTCATGAATAATGATGCTTAATATCTTGATTTTATTCTTGTAATATTTAAACAGAAAAAAAAGGAGTCGATTGAAAGTCGGGATGATCAAGTCAATGAACCCCGTCTGTTCTACTATTTAACCATCAATGGGGAGGGGAGAAGACTTGGATTCACCCGTTCCCCCACCCAAAGGTATTATTAGCACGTAAATAAATCTAAAGAACTCGACTGGAATTCGAACTCGGCTGCAAATTATTCGACCATGCCTCCTAACAGCGGAAAACAAATAAAAAATGACGAGAAACATACCCATTGGAATATTTGCCCCCTTCAAAATACATTCGTAATTAAAATGAAATATTTAAAACAAGTTTTCGGTCAGATATCTCTTTTATGTTAATATTTACAGTTTAATCGGATTTTTATTTTCTCAAAAAAAAAAAAAAAGAAAAAAAAAGACAATTTCCTGGCTTTAATTGACTGCAACATTAAATAAATACTTTTGAACACACCAACACCTGTTAGCAGTCCTTCACTATCATAAACATAAGTAACAATCAAATTAAGAAGTGCAAGTTTTATACCAGTCATGGGGAAACTACGGCCACCCGAGCCACTGGCGATTGCCCTTTTTTACTGGCACGCCTGATTTCATGAGGAAAATAACGTTATTAAAATATTGTTTGTTTCCTTTCGTCTGCACTTATTCGCTCACACACTCTCATACATAAGGAATGATTAAGTATTAGGTTGGTGCAAAAATAATGACGTAATGATGTCGTTTTTTGACGTATTTTTAACGTCAAAAAACGACATTATTACGTCATTATTTTTGCACCAACCTAATACAATGTTTCTTGAATTGTGTAACTTTTATAAACAATAACGTTCTCAGTATTTTTAACCATTGTCGATTTTCATTAAGGAAGACTATAAGTGCAAAAATCTGTTGCTTCAGAAACAGGAAACGCTAATGATAATTATTTTTTCTCTAGATAATAAATATATTTTTAAAAATGTTTTGCGTTGACAAATGAATAAATTAGAAACAAATCACAGATACAAGTGTGTTAATTACTCTGTCATCAGGGATAATATTAGTTTATTTTAATTATAGAAGGAATTTTTTATCTTTTTTTTTTTTTTTTTTTTTTCGAAAGGAAAAAATCGACTTTTCGCCATTTTTAGGGCAAATGCAAATTTGCGTGGTTTTTGTTGGGGAAATGACTGCGGTACGTTTAATAAAAAATTACTTTGAGTTTTTTTGTTTTAATAGCGCAGCCTGCCTTATGATAAATTGTGCTTCGAAAAAGGTTGCTCATGCCTGTTTTAAATGAAACATAATTTAAGAAAACAACATTCAGATATAAAAGTTATCTCCCTTTAATTTTGGTGAAAATTCGATTTAACGCTTTTGCTGGAGCCAGTTCTTGGACAAATAACATCCACTGGTGTGTGTGTGTGTGTGTGTGTGTGTGTGTGTGTGTGTGTGTGTGTGTGTGTGTGTGTGTGTGAGAGAGAGAGAGAGAGAGAGATTCTCGTCAACTCAGGAATCGGTGTGAGACGGGAAGCGACTGGTTTGCTTGAGACAGTGAACTCTTTTGTTCTTGCCGCATGACTTTAGCTATATACGATCAAAGCAAAGAGATTCGAAGAACGATAGAGAAAATTGGACTGTAAAGCAAATTGGGTTAAAAGTGATTCTGAATGGTTCTTCCCCCCCCCCCGATTTCTTTTCTGGACAGGTTCTCTCGTTTAGTTCCCAAAATAAACAGAAAGTTCTCCAAGTTGTTTTAAAGATTATTTAACATGGGCGTCGAGAGGAAAACAGATCTATGTACGTTTAGCCACCGTTTTCGAAATGCACAAAGACTTGAACCTATATAGCCCCGGCTTTCAATTTTCATTTCGGATTAGACCCAGCCCTTATGTCAGTTCGTTTTGAGTGGTGCGGAATTCCGTTAAGAGGGCCAGAATAAAAATTTGCATATTAAAATTAGTTTACATCTATTGCTTCGAATGTCTGGAAATGATCACTAAGAACATTCTCGCCCCGAAATTTATAGAGCAATCCTACAGATATATGCTCGAATTTCTTCATAATTAATTAATATGAACAAATCTCAGTCTCCCCTACAATATTTCTTGTCTTAAGGTCAGAACGGTATGACCAATTGATTGTATCCTTTTTTCGTAGGACCAACATTTTTATTTTGGGAACTTTTTGCCTTATTACATTTCCTTTGCCTATTTTTGACTTGCATATATATTGTTTGCTCTGTATTATGTTGTCTTGTTCTTTTTCTTAATGTCTGTTGAAGATTTTCACACTTCCGCTTGTTGCAAATGTTAATTAACAGTAAAAAGAAAAAACAAAAGAATTAAACAAAGGAAATAAAGAAGAGTTTCTTGTCCGCCTTGGCTGTCCTTAGAGACTATCTTGTACCGCCCGCCCTGGCTGTCCTTAGAGACTTTCTTGCCCGCCCGCCCTGGCTGTCCTTAGAGACTTTCTTGAGTCTGTGCTTAGAGATTTTTTGCCCACCCTGGCTGTCCTTAGAGATTTTTTGACCGCCCACCTGCCCTGGCTGTCATTAAAGACTTTCTTGATGGCTGTCATTAGAGAATTTCTTGAACGCCCACCGGCCCTGGCTGTCCTTGGAGACATTCTTGTCCGCACTGGCTGTGCTTAGAGACTTTCTTGCCCTCCCGTCCTGGCTGTCATTACAGACTTTCTTGTCCGCCAGCCCTGGCTGTCCTTAGAGACTTTCTTGCCAGCCTGCCCTGGATGTCCTTAGAGATTTTCTTGCCTGCCCGCCCTGGCTGTCCTTAGAGACTTTCTTGATGGCTGTCCTTAGAGAATTTCATGCCCGCCCGCCCTGCCTGTTCTTGGAGAATTTCTTACCCGCCCTCCCCGGCTGTCCTTAGATACATTCTTGCACGCCCGCCCTGGCTGTCCTTAGAGACTTTTTTGCACTCCCGCTGTAGCTGTCCTTGGAGACATTCTTGTCAAAAGCCCTGGTTGTCCTTAGAGACTTTCTAGATGGTTGTCTTAAGAGATTTTCTTGCCCGCCCTCCTTTGCTGTCCTGAGATATTTTCTTGCCCGCACGCCCTGGCTGACCTTAGAGACAGTCTTGATGGCTGTCCTTGGAGACTTTCTGACCAGCCCGCCCTGGCTGTCTTAGAGAATTTCTTGCCCGGCCGCCCTGGATGTCATTGGAGAATTTCTTGCCCGCCCACCCTGGCTGTCCTTAGAGACTTTCTTGATGGTTGTTATTAGAGAATTTCTTGCCCGCCCGCCCTGGCTGTCCTTAGATACTTTCTTGCCTACCAGCCCTGGTTGTCTTTTGAGACTTTCTAGCCCGACCGCCCGCCCTGGCTGTCCTTAGAGACTTTCTTGCCCGACCGCCCTGGCTGACCTTAGAGACTTTCTTGCCCGCAGGCCCTGACTGTCCTTAGAGACTTTGTTGCCTGCTCGCCCTGGCTGTCCTTAGAGACTTTCTTGATGGCCATCCTTAGAGAATTTCTTGTCCGATGGCTGTCCTTAGAGACATTCTTGCCCGCCCTGGCTTTACTTAGTGACTTTTTAGATGGCTCTCTTTAGGGACATTCTTACCCTGACTGTCCTTAGAGACTTTCTTGCTCGACCGCTCGTCCTGGCTGTCCTTAGAGACTTTCTTGCCCGCAGGCCCTGACTATCCTTAGAAACTTTGTTGATGGTTGTCATTAGAGAATTTCTTGCCCGCCCGCTCTGGCTATCCTTAGAGACTTTCTTGATGTCTATCCTTAGAGACCTTATTGCCTACCCGCCCTGGCTGTCTTTAAAGACTTTCTTGCCTATCCGCCCTGGCTGTACTTAGAGAATTTCTAGCTCGACCGCCCTCGCTGTACTTAGAGACTTTCTTGTCCAACCGCCCTGGCTTTCATTAGAGACTTTCTTGATGGCTATCCTTAGAGACATTCTTGCCCGCCCTGGCTGTCCTAAAGACTTTCTTGCCCGACCGCCCTGGCTGACCTTAGAGACTTTCTTGCCCGCAGTCCCTGACTGTCCTTAGAGACTTTTTGCCTGCCCGCCCTGACTGTCCTTAGAGACTTTCTTGCTACCCCCCCCCTGGCTGTCATTAGAGACTTTGTTGCCCGACCGCCCTGGCTGACCTTAGAGACTTTCTTGCCCGCGGGCCCTGACTGTCCTTAGAGGCTTTGTTGCCTGCCCGCCCTGACTGTCCTAAAGACTTTCTTTCCACCCGCCCTGGCTGTCATTAGAGACTTTCTTGCCCGACCGCCCTGGCTGACCTTAGAGACTTTCTTGATGGCTATCCTTAGAGACTTTCTTGCCTACCCACCCTGGCTGTCCTTAGAGACTTTCTTGATGGTTGCCATTAGAGAATTTCTTGCCCGCTCCCCTTGGCTGTTCTTAGAGACTTTCTTGATGGCCATCCTTAGAGACTTTCTTGCCTACCCGCCCTGGCTGTCCTTAGAGACTTTCTTGATGGTTGCCATTAGAGAATTTCTTGCCCGCTCACCTTGGCTGTTCTTAGAGACTTTCTTGATGGCCATCCTTAGAGAATTTCTTGCCCGCCCGCCCTGGCTGTCCTTAGAGACATTCTTGCCCGCCCTGGCTTTACTTAGTGACTTTTTTGATGGCTATCCTTAGGGACATTCTTGCCCTGACTGTCCTTAGAGACTTTCTTGCCTGCCTGCCCGCCCTGGATGTCATTGGAGAATTTCTTGCCCGCCCACCCTGGCTGTCCTTAGAGACTTTCTTGATGGTTGTCATTAGAGAATTTCTTGCCTACCCGCCCTGGCTGTCATTAGTGACTTTCTTGATGGCTATCCTTAGAGACTTTCTTGCCCGCCAGCCCAGGCTGTCCTTAGAGACTTTCTTGACCGCCCAGACGCCCGCCCGCCCTGGCTGCCTTTGGAGACGTTCTTGCCCATCTTGCCCATCTTGGCTGTCCTTAGAGACTTTCATGTCTATCTTGGCTGTCCTTACAAGCACACCGTTAAGAAAACTTTTCCCTTCACTGTCACAGCGTCGATCTCGTTCGTTGTTTTATTGTCTCGAATAGTACTCATTCCGTGTGTTTGGATTAAATTTGCCAATCATGTCACTCTACCAACACCTTGGCCTGTCCGTTGTACGTCCATAAATCAACATCAACTGCTTAATGAGATGCTAAGGTTCGAACCGCGCCGAAATCAATTCTGCTTACGGCTACAAACAATGCATATTCCCACACAAATCCTTTTCGTGGCTGGCGAACGATGCCGTCTCTCGGCAAATCCTTCGATACCCTTAACTATAGCCAATGATTACACAATATCATTTTCATGGAAGAAGGAGAGCAAATTGTTTCAGAGGTTGGTACCTTACCAACAGCCGAGGTGACTGGGGCCTGTTTAGAACCGTAAATATGTGAAATCTGCACATTTAGTAACCTTGACTTAGAAGACAAAACAGAAACAGGAAGAAAGTTTTGCGTCATTCTAGTAAATTCAGTGGGCTTCACTAGTTTTAAAGTAAACAAAATCAATGGTTTTATCTTAATAGTAACACCGACTCTTGTCACTGGAGATCACTACACAACCATGAGCCAGTCTAGATATCTAATGTAGTCAGTGGCGGTCATTCTTTTGAGCCTTGGCCACCGCTTTACCGGTTGTAGATAAAAATAACGTAATGCCCAGCCACCGGTTGAACAGTGGTAGAGAAAAATGACTTAATGCCCAGTCACCGGTTGAACGTTGGGTAAACTTTCGTAACTATTCTAATATCTACCGCGAAACATTACATACCAATTATATTTCTTAACACTTTGAGCCCTGACCACCGCTTTACCGGTTGTAGAGAAAAATGACTTAATACCCAACCACCCGTTGGACGATGGTAGAAAAAATGACTTAATTCTCAGCTACCGGTTGAACGGTGTGTAAACACTCGTAACTCTTTAATATCTACCGTGTAATATTAGATACCAATTATTTGCGAATTTTGACTCAGGGGCTCAGGGAGAAGGGTTAAAATTGTTCAGAAACGCAGATCTCAAAGGGTTAATAATAGCAAGTCTATCATTTTTTTCATTACGTAATATTAAATTTATTTCACCCCGATCCTCTGTCAGTTACTACCAACCATATATGGGATCGGCCCCTGGTCATAGGCCTTTATATTCTCCATCTGTTATGTCTGAATGACTGCCTAAATCCTCTTTGGGGTTTTTGTTTATATAACTGCTGCTGTTGCGTTTCCCTTTCCCACATTTGAAAAAGCGAATACTGGTGTGAGGTGATGTACTTCTGCATTCGGCGATCAGGAGTAACCCTGGGTTAACCCTGCACCTAGTTTTCTTTTTAGATGCAAGATTTAGTGCAAAGCCTATCCCAGCGTAGTACTAAGCATGTTTACTTAGCCTAGTCTGGCACAATATTACAAATGTGTAGTATTAAACGAAGATTGAAATCACTGCAATACTGAACTGATCGACTAATCGAAGTTTGCATCGCGCTATAGATGGCGTCTTTCATTGACTTAGTTTCGATTAATTTCGTCCAAGGCAGCAATAAGAAAAGGTTCGATCTTATAATGACTTGATGACCATTATTCTCCTCTGGAATTAACGTCGAAAGGTTTTGAAAACATGTTTATTCTATGACAGGTAAAACTAACGAAGCCTTTATATTCATGTTAATATTATATGATAAAATCTAATTTATAAATTTGGTACAATAAAATAACTCATAATAATATAGAAGAGTTATAAAAAATATCTTACTATATTATGTCAAATGTTTTGTCTATCCTGTTTGTTTTACTCGAGTTATCTCCCTTGACCTTGCGGTTTAAAGATTCACATTAAAAGTAAACTTCTAATGATAGTTAACATTGACTGACGTAACCCTTCCAATATTTTTCAACAGTTAAGTGAAGAGCGCAATCAGGGGGTTGGAATGTCGAACTTAACTCTTTATTTCGCTCACTGGGGTAGACTCTTCCAGTTCCACGTTTAATGGATGTCAATTATCAGTTATCTCCTGTTAATTCCTCTCTCCAAGTTCTCCCACTACCTTAACCGGGTATTGAACTCACACTCTTTTTGGGTCCTGTCACTGGATCTAACCAACGCCTTTATCCACTGTCATGTGTCCTTGAGGAAATCGCTGTATGAATTTCTGGTTATTATAAACCTAATGCCTTCAGCAACAATTTTTTTTTACCAGTGCTCATATTGCAATTTTTGTTGTTCTTATTGCTTTTCTCTGGCACTCCTTAATACTGGTTCCCATATTGTATTCATTTCTATGCTTGGTTGGCTCAGGAGATTTTTGTGGCATAGCATACGTGCTGATTCCTTAAGTTTACGAATTTTCCAATGGTCTTCTTTGTCTATGATCTCAACCTGATCCCGCAAAGGGCGGTGATCTCCCTTCTCTCTCCATATGTGGTCAGCCACGCCTGATTTTTCCACTTCCCCTCGTGTTACAGCTATCTGGTGTTCTTAAAGCCTTATCTTAACAGACAGATAATGAATATTTAAAGAATATATCTGTCTTATTGAAATTATATTTAAACAAAAACAACTATAGGAATATACAATCTACAAAACCGTTATGTCTTTGTAAAAACGTTGTTTGTCTTGTAATGAAAAAGAAGGTTGTGCGGGTAAGGAATGCATCAAAACGAATGAAACGCCACCCGCATGAAAGCATGTAACCGAAACGTTTTTAATGCGATGGTGATTATCTTTATTTTGGAATAATAATAATAATAATAATAATAATAATAATAATAATAATAATAATAATCGCCCAAGAACGCAATGTGCTTTCTTATTAACATGGCAGTTCCTGTAGATTTTAATGTATGTTTGAAGATTTAATAAAAAACAAAAAACTATCAAAATCCATGGATCTTGAAGTGGAGATCTCAGAAATGTGGCGCATAAGTACATCAATATTTCCAGTTGTAGTTGAAGCCCTCGGATTGATTGGTAAGAACTCCTTGAAGGGATTCCTGGTAGGCTATGCCTTAGAAAAATATAAAAAAATTATAGTCACAATTACAGATCACATATTACGAAGTGTTTTATTTATGTGAAATGTATGCAATCATTTATTTATTTATTTATTTAATGTCACGGCGTCATTTCTGACCTTAGGTCTCTGATTGGGACCCGGAAGGTAATGAGTATACAACAAAAGTAATAATAATAATAACAATAATGATAATAATATTAAGAAGAAGAAGAAGAAAAAGAATTTTGTAAATATTGGTTATAAACATTAAACATAATTTAATCTACGTTGACATCATTAACAGGGGAGGGGGTGTTTGATTAGAAGTTCTGTGATTGATATTAGGTTGGAAATTGGTGAGTTTTAGTCATAATCACATCGATTTATTTATCGACTTTCTTTTGATCCCCAGGCATTTACCAATCCCCGTTTGAGATCTCCAGAGATTTATCGACCTCTGGATAATCCAATCTACTCCCAGGGTTCGATATCAATGATTCTGATGACCCTTGGACAACACCCACAATTGAAATATGGATTTTTAATAAAAAATAAAGATAATCACATACGTAAAATCGAAAGTTTTTACACGGAATTTATGTGATAAAAAACAGATATACATATATATATATATTTAAGGGTAAGATTTACGTTAAGTGATACACACACAAAAAGTTACTGATGAGCACTAGTTATCTGATAACAACCCCCGCTAAGAAGTGCCGGGGGCTGGGGGTTAATGCTCTCGTGATCAGAAGTTCTCAAACGGTCATCTTTCGATCATAGACATCTCATTTTTTTGTCGTTCATCTTTTCAGTATGGGTTGTAAAGAATATGAAATCTCAATCGAAGATTCCTCAAAGGGAATATTTTTAAACATCTACATGCGAAACAGGCAGACCACTTTAATGGAAAGGCCATCAGAGGGACACTTTAAAAATGGCATCACAAAAGGCGGGGTCACCGCAAGAGTCGAGAACTGGCGTTTGAGTGCTTCAATATGTTTGATGAGAATGGAAGGAGAGAGGCAGTATTGTGTATCATAAGCATATAACATTAGATAGCTCTATGGATATGAAGAAGACTGAGTGGTTAGAGCGGTTAGAGCGGTTAGAGCGATTGCTTTCTGGCCATGAGACCCGGGTCCGATTCTCAACATAGCCGCTTTGTAAGGGAGCTGATCACAAGCGCAGTAACTTTGATAATTACTCCAAAAGAATACCACGGGTTAATTCAAGACTTGCTTGTGAAATTTGGTTGAAGGACCATAATATATATATATATATATATATATATATATATATATATATATATATATATATATATATATATAAAGAGAGAGAGACCTATATATATATAAAAGTGAACATAGAAGTCAACACTTAGAGGCGACAGTCTGTTTCATGCTAGATGCAATCGTCAGGCCACGTGTGCTGTTATTTTTCTCGGCTATTTATATATATACCGGTCAGTGGTGCATTGTGGGTAGTCTATTTTGGCGGTTATTTTACCGGAAGTCGTTTATTTATTTTTTTATTTGGGCTAAATTATTTTGCTTGTTTTTATTTATTTTTATTTTTTTATTTTTATTTCTCATCTTATATGTTTATTTATTATTTATTTTTAATTTGTGTTTTTATTAACGTAGTAAAAATTTGTTTATATCGCTTATTTAATAGCTTTGTTTTGTTTTGGGAAGATAATTAAAGCTGGTTGTTGTAGTTTATTCTAACTATTATTTTGGTGGGAACAGTTTTTAATTTTTTTATTACTTCATGTATTTATTTGGATTGATCATCTTTATTTGTTTTTTCTAACGGTTAGTTTATCGGGATTGGTTTGTTTGTTTATGTATTTGTTTGGATGAATTTAGGTCAATTTATTTTACTTGTTATTATTTATTTGTTATACTGTATATTTTTCTTTTCGGTTTTCGATTTTTAATAACAGTTATAGCTATTTTTTTTGTATGATTTTTTGGTAAATGAGGAAAAGATCATCAGCCTGCAACAACCAATCAAAAACTTGCAAACTTTGCTTGGAGGAAAAAATAGCTATCATTACTTTCCCAGACCAAAATAAATTATTAAATAAAAGATCCAAGCTCATCTCAAAATGCAGACATGAAAACAAATTTTTAGTACGTTACTTAAAAATCGAAAACGGAAAAATTAAAATAAAAATAAATAAATAAACAAAATAACAATAAAATAAGCAAAATTAATTAACCCAAACAAATTACCAAATCACACCTGTTAGAATAGACGAAATAGAATAATAATAAAAAAAAAATAACAAACCGTTAGCACGTGGAACTAGAACAGTCTACCCCAGTGAGCGAAATAAAGGGTTCAGTTCGACATTCCAACCACCTGAAGAAGGCCGGAGCGTACAACGGCCGAAACGTTATAATAAACATGGCGACAAAGATGAGAACAATAGTCCGAATAATGTAAATACGATAAACTTTTTTATGACCATAGTCATCTGTCTATGTCTGAGATGAGATATTATGATTGGAATTTCAATGAAAAGAATGCTATAATAATAACAAAAATTGCAATATGAGCACTGGTAAAAATGGTTGCTGAGACATTGGGTTTATAAGTCCCAAAAATTCATGCACTTTCAGGTCACAAGGCCCAATGGGTAAATACGTTGGTTAGATCCAGTGACTAGACCCCCAAAAAGTTGTGAGTTTAATACCAGGCCACCAGGTGAAACAAAACTTTGAGTTAAGTTGAGCTAAAGGGAAATAAGGCAGGCATCCGGAAGAGGCACGGCACGTGGAACGAAATAAACAGTTCGATTCGAAACGTCGTGAAAATGGCAATGAAGATGAAAATCACAGTCCAAATAATTCAAGTGAACAGATTCATTTTTCGCGTATCATTGAAGTTATCCTCTC
Organism: Acanthosepion lycidas; assembly: GCA_963932145.1. Classification (NCBI taxonomy): domain Eukaryota; kingdom Metazoa; phylum Mollusca; class Cephalopoda; order Sepiida; family Sepiidae; genus Acanthosepion; species Acanthosepion lycidas. Next base: position 95,216,446 of record OZ010600.1, read on the forward strand.
CCCCTTCTCTCTCTATCACAATATATATATATATATATATATATATATATATATATATATATATATATATAATAATAATAATAATGATAATAATTATTTTTAAAAAAATATGATTCCTTCGCTACATAAGAGTTCTCATGTTTCAAACACAAGAGACCAAAACCTCGATTTAATTATTAAAATTAAACTGAATTAGAGTATCAAGCTCTGTTTCAAGGATATATATATATATATATATCAGAAGAAAACATGGAATTAGCTTCCACGTGAAACTATTTGAATAACTGGTGACGAAGCTTCAAACTTAAAATACGACAATACGAAAATAGCGTTAACCCTAAACGTAGGTCAATGTTGGATTATAGAAACTAGGGAAAGAAAACAATCGCTATCTTTTGACTCGTTTGGTTTGGGGCTAATGCTTTCGGCCATTCTTAGGTTTTTCTGCTATTTGACATTAAATAACCCAACAAGTGTTGATGTGTCTTGAAATTAATCAACCTAACAAGATATTCTTTTTTTTAGCGACACACATTGAACCAACATCTGTTGAGTATTTTCACTGCTGACCATGTAAACCTCACCATAGACCTCGTCATAGCCAGGACAAAGGACGGGATGTATGTATGTAAAGCTGGCCAGTCGTATTCGATGATACTTGTCTACTAGGGCGGCTAGCCAATCTCCATTGCAGACGCTTGATCAAGCGAATTCAACTCTCACAGAATGTGGTTTATATTGCAAATATTCTGAGCAGACCTTAGTTACAGTTTCTGGGAGAGAGCATGTTATCTATCATGATCAACAATCTGAATAAGGCCAGCACGCTCAAGTCCCGATGACTTGTGACTTCAAGGTTTCCGTCTACCCAATTTCTCTCACAAGGCTTGGGTCAACTGGTGGTATGGTTTTCAGGTGCGTTCCAAAGGTGCCGCACGCTGGGATCGTCCCCACTCCAGACCGATAACATCAGAGAGTCTCCTTCCTGACAAATCGACCATGATGAGATTCGAACCCGGGTCTCATGGTCAGAATACGAACCACTCGGTCACGTACCCATATGACGGTAACTTAGAATAGCACTACACAATATTGACCTTGTGCCACAGTATATTTTGTACGGTGCGATGTAAAACATAACTTAGAATTCTAAAATGCATTTTATATGACAGAAAAGAGGATGCATTGTTGCCCGATTTGCTTTTAGCCTGAAAAAAACAATTATCGATCCATAAATGATTAAAATAAAAAATATTGATTTGTTGGTTAAGAGTCAAGAGACGACTGTTAAACGTGATCGATTTAAATTAAGTTAATCATAAAACATTTTCGCTTTCAGACATCCTTCAACGCGGAGAATACACGTTCTGTTTGAAAAGTATTCAGCCATTTTGAAAATCTCAAGAACTATTTGCGCAGCTTTCATGTAATTTGCAATTAGACATAACTTAGTGCATATACGTGGACACTCTCCCCTGAGGTGACTCAGTCAGTAATAAGAATCCCACTTTTGTACTTTGTGACCGTCATATTCACAATGACATGTCATGCAGTCCTTTTCGACAAAATATCGCATCAATAAAGTGTTTTACTGCTTTCTAAACAGTTTAGAGTTGTGATATTTATTCATCTTCTATGTGCTGTATACTTTTAAGAAAGAGGCGATTACTGTTCTCCACAGCTTCCTATTCGTAGTAGCTCTTGGTGGGATTTGTCTTTTCATCATCCCTCCCACTTTTTGTTCTGGCATACATTTACAAAAGATCGTTAGACAGGTTGGTCATGACTCTCCACTACTTCCATTTACACAAGCTCATTAGGTAGGTTACTGGCTGATTTCCTCTGTTCTTCTATGCCCTGTGGATGCTAGATTCTCCGGGTCCTCTTTTCATATTAAGTACAGGGTACGTAAGTGTCTTCCTACCATCCCAAATATGTTTCATCTTTAAATAATCTACGAAGAGTTGATAAAATGTAAAAAAAAAAACAAAAAAAAAAACTAATTAATAGAAATATTATTAGAAAAATGAGTTCAGATGCCTTTTAAGAAACTGTGTTCCTGATCAAACCGAATTCATAAATAATTACATCGGTCACACAACTACATGCCTATCAAGACGCCTAACGTTACACCTATCTGACCACAATAAAGATGAAAGAAAAACAGGACCCGTCGTTATAAAATGGTTGTATATTGATTTTCTGTTATAAGTAATATTTATTTCAAATCAGATTAATTTAACTTTAAAGTTGTTAATTTTACTCAAATAACGTGTCACAAATATAATTATTTTTTTTGAAAGATTTTTAAAACCGATAATTGCTTTGTTTACAAATTTCTTAAAATTAAGAGAATAGCCGCATTTAAGAAAAGTTTTGTATTTGCAAAATAAATATTACTTTCCTCTATAGTACGTAGATTATGTGAATTTAAGCGTAGTATTAGATTTAAGGTAAGGTCACATTATTTTGCACTTGCTATGGCGAGATGGAACCGTAAGTTCTATGCTAACAGTTTCTTCTATCGCACTTTTCGTTTATGGAACTCTCTTTCGGCTTCTTGCTTCAAAAATTTTAATGTAATGTCAATCGTTATCTTCTGTCTTCTTAGTTCTTGTTATTTTATTCTCCTCCCTCCTTAATAGTTTTTCTTTTTCTTTCACATACTCTCTAACACTCAGTAACTTCCGTTACGTCTTAGTGGCTTTATTGCCTTGCTTGGGGAAAATGATTAAAAAATTTATATATATTGTTCCTTATTGTTGCGTGTATGAATGTATTGTCATACCGATTATTGATAACTTTGAGTAAGATAGCACTAGATATTATTGGCCTTGTGCCATACTATTCCGATCTATATAATTTCAATTTGAAATACACCAGAATATTTTACTTACTGGAAATAGTATATTAAATCATTTACCTTTCAATTAAAGCTAAAATAAAATCTTCAAGAATGCCTTTTCATTTTTAAAAATTCATTTTAGACCCCTTAGGTAGGGAAAATTTATACCGAATTAGCAGAAGTATTTATAGTCGATGAAAGCGTTTATAGTAAGAGCGGGTAATACTAATAATTATGAATAACGAAAGTGGATAATTTCAAGAATTTTTGAATATACATAATCAACTTTAAGAAAATAACTTATTGGTATATAGATGTATACGAATATATATATACAAATACATAATATATGTCAAAGTTTTATATTTTTTACAGTGGCAGATGAATATTCCTAACATTATACAGTCATATGATTGACAACACCCTTGTTGTGTTGTAAGACAAACCATTAATTCTACAACGTCTCATGGTCAATTTCTTGGCTTGGTCGAGGTGTGGGTCGGCAAGTATTAAATTACCGTCAAATCAAGGTTTAAACATTGCTTGAACTGTTTTAATACCAAAAATAAAATGGATTTACCAAACAGCAAGCAATCGTTCGGCCATTATATTTCTCACGTCTGTTTGGCATTATAGACATTTTTATGTACTACCTGAGGTTATTTCTTTCATATTTCATACATTTACCACCTGTTAGCGTCATAAATAATTGACTAGATGGCAGCTAAAATCATCTGTTGATGATGGGGTTGACAGGTGACCAGTTTTCCATCTCTGACGCTTAAGAAAGACAATCTTCAATAATAATAATAATAATAATAATAATAATAATAATAATAATGAATTATCAAGCACACATACTGTAAAATTGTGTTATCCCAAAATGCAGATTCTGTAATAAATATCCAGAAACCATTGATCATCTTGTATCAGGTTGCATGATATTGGCACCCACTGAATATAAAACCTGGCATGACAGAGTGGGCCAATATCTACACTGGAAAATTTATAACACTTACGGAAAGGAAACTGCAAGATAGTGGTATGAACGCACAAACCGGGTTACGGAGTTAGGACCTGTCACAATTTCATAGGGACTACGTAATACATACAGAACAATGAAAGGTAATCTCCCAAACATTTTGGTCAAAGAGAAGAACAGAATGTGTTTTCTTAATGACATAGCAGTCCCTGTAGATCGCAATGTATCTTTGAAGATCTTCAAAAAAAATATCAAAATACCAAGACATTGAAATGGAAATCTAAAAACTGTGGCACATGTGGACATTAATACAGTGTAACCCGGATATAAGAGAGTTGCCGGATCCGGGGAACAAGTCTCTTATATCCGGGTTTCTCTTATATCCGGGGTTTCTCTTATATCCGGGCTTGGTCTATTATTATACATACATTAACACAGGCTCTAATTTGGGACCAGAGAAAATCTCTCTTATATCCTGGTTTCTCTTATATCCTGGTTTCTCTTATATCCGGGTTACACTGTAATTTCAATTGTACTAGGAGCCCTCGGATTGATTGGTAAAAGTTCCCATAGAGTCATTCAAGGGATTCCTGGCAGCCCATAAAGAAATGCAAAAATAAATTTACTCACAAGTACAGCTCACACATTATGAAGAGCTTAATCTATGTCAAATTTGTGTGATGTTAGCTTTCTTAAATTTTATTTAAATGATCGGTGGAAAATGTCACGAAGCCTTTTCTGACCTTAGGTCTCTGGTTGGGACCCAGAAGGAAATATGTAGACAACAGAAATCCAAGGAAATAATAATAATAATAATAATAATAATAATAATAATAATAATACGAAGAAGAAGAAGAAGAAGAAGAAGAAGAAGAAGAAGAAGAAGAAGAAGAAGAAGAAGAACACAGCACTATTGAGTAGAATACTGTAAAGCTTTGAACATTCATGGAAACTTCCTGCCTTGAAAACAAGAAATACCTGCTATGAATAATAATAATAATAATAATAATAATAATAATAATAATAATAATAATAATAAAAGCTCTAATTTTTTGTTTCAGCCTGAAGTATAAGTATTTTTTGAAAAAGTTATCCTGTTTTTAGACGACATCATGTGAATGGTCCTCGTCTTTGAAGCTGGCTGACCTTTGGCCTTTAGCTGAGTGCTGTGAAAATAAAAGTAGTTTGGCAGGCGTCAGTAAACTTTCTGGTAAATATATCGACAAGTGCAAGAGACCGGGGGGTGGGACTGTGGAGTTGAAGTCAAATTAATTTGGACAAGGGAGGGAGAGAAGGGGAGAGAAAGAAAGAAAGAAAGCTTAGCATAAAGAGAGAAAACGATAAAGAGAGTAGGGCAAGTGACAGAGAGGGAGAGAGGGGGGATTAAATGAAACAGAGAAAAGGGAGGATGGGAAGGTAACGAGAAAGAAAACGAGATTTATAAAAGGCGGGAAAAGAAGACAAAAAGGAAGCAACAGAACGAAAACAAGAAGAAAGGAACGGTGAAAAAAAGAAAAATATAGTCAAGAATTTGTAAAAGGAATCAAATAATCTTCTTTTAAATGCTAAGTCCCTTCAGGAATTAATGATCATGGTCCTCCACACTTTCTTTTTCTTTATTATATGTGAATTGTCATATATATTTTTGAGAGAAGTAACAGTAATTTCCCGTTGCCCTTCTATGGTTTGTTATTAAGAATTTTTTCTTCTGTCAGACTGTCTGCCACCCAAGACTAAAGTGCCCATTACACTATTATTTAACCCATAGATGGGAGGAGAAAAGAATAAGTGCGAAAGTAAAGGCGCAGACTAGCCCAGGATTTGAACTCTACAATTTTTCCGAAACCATGCAATGGAGATTGTTTAATCTTGTAGGAGAAACGGTTCTAACTTGAGCGGCTCTTATGGCATAACTGTTTGCAAACTTCTGTCCTAAATTCTAACTAGTCTAACGAATTAAAGCGCCGGTTGGTGAATTTAGTCCCGTAATAATCGTGAGTTCGGTCTCCGGCCGGGCTAGGTTGTATCAAACCTGGAAACAGAGCGAGCAATAACAGAGAAGTACTCAGTAATTACTTAGCTTCTGGGTGGAGAATTATAAAAATGCATATATATTAAAAAAAAAAAAAAAAAAAAACGAGGCCTCGTTTTTTTAAATAAATATGTATTTTTATCATTAGGTTTTATTCTTTAGCACTAAATCATCAAACAATTATTCTACGATCTTCCCCGAACGATGATATATGCCCATGAAACGTACCTTAACGAAATTTTAAGAACATTCAAACAGGTAAATTTAAAAAACAGGTACTTAAAAAAAAACAAAAAACAAAAAACGGAGCATTTACTTAAGTAAATTCTATGTATTAAAAAAGTAAATTGTATCTGATAAAAATAACGTATAAACAGAAAATATATTAAATAATTGTCGGACTTAACCCATTTCTTAATAGTTTATCAATGTTAACGTTAAAGTACGTTTCGTAAGCAGATATTATAATTCGGGAAAGATCGTCGAAGATCTGTTGTTTAAAAGCAGTAATTTTGACTTTGCTAACCAGACGCTTCCCTATAGCTGAGTGGTATGGCATGTCAGATCAATTGACGGCTCCGTATAGGATACAGGTTCGATTCCTGGTGGAGAACGCATATTTTCTACGAAATTTCGTGAACATTCAGGACGGTAAATGTAATTAATAACTGTTTATTTAAAAACAGAGCATTTATTAAAAAAAACATTATGATTGATAACTCTCTCCTCCAATTTGCGGACCATAGTTACTATATTCTTAATACTTAATGCAAAAATATCACAATGATAAATTCGGTCAATAATTATTTATAAGTATTTCTACTGGAACTCGTGCAGGCAATTAAGAGTAATCCATAATAATATTTTGAAATCATTTATTTTTGGCATATGAATTATAAATAAATTTATAAATATATTTTCTGTTTTTAACGCTAAGGCTGACAACATTAACGCTATCTCCCTTTAACCCTGTCTCTGTTTTTTTTAATTTTTAAATATACAATTTATCCCTTAAAAATGTTTGGGACCCCCTGGATGAGAGCCTCAGCGGGTGAAGTCCGGCCTTGGAAGTACTAAAAAAAAAAGAAATGAATAAATGACGAGACATCCATCGACATGGACATTAGAACGGGAACAATGTACTCCATGAAATGAAATAAAGGATTGAGTTCGAAATTCCCAGAATGTTAACCGATTCGACAAACACCTGAAGAAAGCCGGAGAATGCAATGGCCGAAATGTTGTGATAATGATAACAATGATAAGGATATTAGTCCGAATATAAAGAATGTATATAACTGAAAAGCTAATGTGATCGAAACATGAAAAGACCTCCACTAATAAAATGAAGTTTATACAACTTTACATGGCAATCTAACAAAAGCCAGCGGACAAAAGCCAGCAGACAAAAGCCAGCGGACAAAAGCCAGCCTCTTATTCCAAAAGTGAGCAAAATCCCAGTCTCATAAATAAAAAAAAGTCTCATATATAAAAAAAAACAAATTTAACATTGAAAATTCAGGGAAGTTTCAATTCAAATTTTAATGTCAAATTGAGACAACAACGACAACAATAATAATAATAATAATAATAATAATAATAATAATAATAATAATAATACCAGAAATAGGACCTGTTACAATTTTATGGGATTAGACAATACACAGAGACAGAACAATCAAAGCTAACCTCCCAGACATCGTTATTAGAGATTGCAGTAAAAAAATTTGCCTCTTTATTGATATGACAATCACTACGGACTACAATGTATCTTTGAAGATCCTCAAAAAGCTATCAAAATACAAGGACCTTGAAATCGAAATCTCAAAAATGTGGCACATGGGAACATCAACAATCCCTGTTGTAGTTGGAGTCCTCGGATTGATTGGAAAAGATTCTAGTAGACTAATTGAAGGGATTCCTGGTAGCGCATGCCTTAAAGTTATGCAACAATTTGTTCTTACGAATACAGACCCACCTTATGAAGGGCTTTACCTATGTAAAATATGTTTCTTTTTAATTACTCAGTAGAAAATGTCATGATGCCCTTTTTGACCTTAGATCTCTGGTCGGGACCCGGAAAGAAATGAGTACACATCAGAAATCAACGGAAATAACAACAACAACAATAATAATCATAATAACGTAAACTTATATGTACAAGAAAGTTATTTCGCGAATAAAACCTCAAATCTATGACGTTGTATAACTCGTTTAGACTGTACATGAATCCATTTTAGAACAGATCTCATTTTTCACTTCGTTTTGTTTAACGGTATATCGACCATTTCCTGGTTATTAATTACCGGATTCTGTCGTACAATAGGCACAGGTTTGGTTTGAAGGACATCCAGAAAAGGTAGGCATGTGTACAGCTAACAGGTGGCCCCTTTATGGGTGGGATTTTCCCACTTCACGGCTTTGCAGCTCCGCTCAAGTTAGAACATTACTGAATGTTTCATTGTTGATTGATTATTTTCTACGGTTTATCAACCCTTTGCAAGTTATTTTTCGTTTGCAAGATTATTTTTCAAGGCGATAATGATTTAATGATACAAGTTTGAATAATTAACACATAGCTGGAGAGGGAAGAGTTAGATTCATGCCTTTCCAAAGAGTTTTTGCGCGTAAGTGATTTTAACGAACCCGGCCCAAATCGGAACTCTGCTTTCTGGTTAGCAAATCCATTACGCCACCCAAACATACAAGATTACAGTACAAGGTATTCGCAAAAAGACACCCATGAAGGTACTGAGCATGTTCGGTATTGCTTAACTTCGGTGATCGTACGGAAACCGGTGTTTCAACGTGATGTAGTCACAAGCCATATCTGAATGACCTTGTTGTAAGAGAATAAAGGGAGCAGGCAAGAAGTACAAATTACCGAGGTATGTTGGTTAGACAGATTCTTTTTAAGAATTTGTCTATATTTCTGAGATGAAGTATTGTAACTACATTATTTACATTGTTTGGACTATTGTCCTCATCTTTATTGCCATATTCACGACATTTCGGTCGTTGTGCATTCGGGCCTTCTTCAGGATCTGTCTGAAATAAGGTATTGTAACTATTTACACTACTTACATTGTTCAGACTGTTGTCCTCGTCTTTATTGTCATATTTACGACGTTTCGGCCGTTATACATTCCGGCCTTCTTCATGATCTTTCTATATTTCTGAGATGAGGTATTGTAACTATTTACACAATTTACATTGTTCAGACTGTTGTCTTCATCTTTATTGTCATATTCACGACGTTTCGGTCGTTATACACTTCGGCCTTCTTAAGGATCTCTCTATATTTCTGAGATGAGGTATTTCGAACCGAAACCTTTATTTCGTTCAACATGGTAGATTATTTTAAATCCTTTTCTGGATATCTCACTTTCTACTCTCCAATTTTTGTTCACAAACTCACTGGATTACTTTCAACCATCGCTTTTATCCACTGAGCTAAATGCCCTTGGGGTATCAGTGTATGAATCTTTTTTTTTTCTAATCTCCCAGTTACAATTTTTTTTACCAGAGCTCATATTACGATTGGTTGTTATTGTTTTTCTCTCGCACTCTGTATTACTGGCTCCCATGACACGTGGAACTAGAACAATCTACCACGATGGACGAAATAAAGGGTTCGGTTCAAAATTCTAGCGTATATCACCTGAAGAAGACCGGAGCGTACAGCGGCCGAAACGTTGTGTATATGACAATTAAAATAGATATAACAGTGTGAACAATGTAAATAGTTTAAACTATTTGATATGTTATCAAGATAATGGTTTCATGAGTATACCTTGATCTTACGACACACTGCTGACATGTAGCTCCCCCCTTTTATGCGAACGTAGAAGATGGAAATAAACGACCGATTTAAGTTTTAAACCTATCTTCTCGCCATTTCCAGACTTGGACCTGCACTCTAAGATACAAGAGCACGACAATGCAACATCGTCTCGATTACATAACTTTGTTAATCAAGGGCACATGGCCCAATGGATAAAAGCGTTGGCTGGATCCAGTGAAAAGACTCAAAGAGTTGGGTGTTCAATACTTGGCTACTGCAATGGTTAACAAAAAAAAAACTTGGAGAGTTAAGTTAAAGGGAGATAACTGATACATCCAGAAGAGGCATGACACGTGGAAATAGGTTAAACTACCCCGGTGGACGAAATAAAAGGTTCAGTTCGAAATCGCAGTTACCTGAAGAAGGCCGGAGGGTACAACGGCCTAAACGTCATGAATATGACAATAAATATAATGGAAAATAGTCCGAACAATGTAAATAAAAAAATAAACATTTATCATTATTTACACGACTTACATTCGGTCTACTGTTCTCATCTTTTAGTTCTGCTCATTTTATTGTTAAATCATTTCCATTAAAACCAGGCCCAGGGATTGAACTCACAACTATGTCAACAAATTCTAGAGCCGGTGCTTTAATCTACTATTATTCCATATCGACATGCACCTGAGGAAGGCCGGAGGACACAGTGGCCGAAACGTTGTGATAACATCGACGAAGATTGGGACAATAATCCGAATATAAATAGAGTAAATAATATCTTTATGCTTAATGGAAATGGAAAATATTTCCATGAAATCTTGCCAATCTTACAATATAGATAAATGGATTAGGAAATGGATTAGGAAATGGATTATGACATGGATTATGACATGGATTAAGTCCAACAATTATTTAATATATTTTCTGTTTTTACTTTATCATAATAGTTCATAAATCATTTAAGTAAATGCTCCGTTTTTTTTTGTTTTTTTTTTGTTTTTTTTTAATAATCAGCATTAATTATATTTACCGGTCTGAATATTCGAGAAATTTCGTAGAAAATATGCGTTCTCCAACAGGAATTGAACCTGTGCCCTCTGCAAAACCATCAATTGATCTAACGTGCTATAACACTCAGATACATAGAAGCGTCTGGTCAGCAAAGTCCAAATTGCTGTTTATAAGCAACAAATCCAATTTGGACTTTGGTATCTCGACTTCACTAATTTAAGCGTAGTACTACAAGTTGCCCATTAAAAAAACGGCAGATGTATTCTTCGAGAAAATACACCCGTTCTC
>OZ010600.1:95232390-95354890 GCA_963932145.1 Acanthosepion lycidas
CCCTCTGCCTTTTCTATAAATACTTTCATGGTAATTGTTCTGATGTACTTTCCTTTAAGGTACCTAGACTTGATGAATTTAAGCACAATACTAGATTGGCGGTTAGGTCTCATCATTTTACAGTTGAAATATCTAGATGTAACCGTAACTCTCGCACTTCTCGCCCGTGGAACTCTCTTCCGGCTTCTTAATTCCCAACCAAATTTGGCCTTCAAAGATTTATATTCAATGCCAAGCGTTAGTCTACAGAAGTGCTGCTCAAATTGGTGGTCCGCGGACCCGTGCCGGTACACGAACCATCAACTACCTGTACTCGGCCAATGTCCAGGCCATGATAAGGAATCATTTGATGAATTGGTAGATGCCAGCCAAATGGTACGCCACCAAAGCCAGGACCATCAGAATTAGTACTTTCGTACCAAACTTGGTACATTTTGCTTTCAAATGAAGGTTTTAGTACAATTGGTACAACTTTTACTGAAACTTAAAATATTTGTTTTTTTATAATTTTTGTTTTTGTGTTAATAAACTTCTTATTTTTTTAATTACTTTTTATATGTTTTGATAGTCAATTATTTTTTGCAAAATAAATGGAAGATAAACAATAGTCAACTTTTATTATATATATATATATATATATATATATATATATATATATATATATATATATATATTTCGTTTCCAGTATAAACTGATATTACCATGAAATATTACAGGTACGTAACACATTGAGAAAAAAAAAAATGCCGGTCCGCCATATGAAATAGTTTGGGAGACACTGGTCTACAGGAAGTGAAAGAGAACGAAAAGATTTTATAAGAAACCGGAAACTCAATCCTAAACAGGAAGCAGGAGATAAACCTCTACTCCTGTTCAACATCGTTTCGCCTAAGTTTTATTGGTCGATTTTAATTTTAATGCGAATTAGACAATTTCAAAATGATGATGCTTTTTGATTTCTTCAATGTAACGATTGGATTAAGTGCATGGATTACATATATGGTAAGTACCTTTGTCTAAAATAAAAAAAAAGTCCATTTGGTGACTTTCTGCGGAAGAGCTTATCACAAGTCAATTTATCAAATGGATTTTTCTACAGATGTTTAAGTTCGACTGAAAGGATAAACAGCGTAAAAAGTGCTTCTGACAAGATACAAAAGAATAACTTTTTAATGGATCTATAAGAATGATTGTCGCTGCTGGACAACACTTTACAAATGGCTGCGTTAACAGTCGTTTATTTTGAAGAGTTCAAAAGAGATGTGTTTGTTCCTCTAATGGATTTTCTAACGTCTTTCTTCGTAAAGGCGTGTCGGAATTTGACACTTTAGAGTGGGTGGATGAGGATGTTCGAGAAGAGAAAGAAGGTCGATAAGAAGAGAGAAAAAATGATGGGAGATAACACCCAGAACGTCTCTCAGAAAAAAATGACACTCAGAGAGAAAAATAGTTTAGAAGAGAATTGGTGCCTTCAAGTTTATTTTATTTAATATTGTTTTTAGGTCGATATGTTCTCCGGGCTTATACATATTCACCCAGTGGTCATTAGAAATATCCTGTTATAATTGCGCTTGTCCTGCGACTCATTATTTCGCACGACCGTTACGCCCTGCCAATAAAAAAGCATAAAAAACGGACTATTCCGTTTTGATCATGCTGGAAGAGGGAAAATACGCTACCTGGTTTCAGTGAGAATATGAAACAAAGAAAGAAAAAAAGAAGGGAAGATAAAAGTGGAGCGAAAGAGAGAGAGAGAAAGAGAGAGAGAGAGAGAAAGAGAGAGAGAGAGAGAATCATATATCACATTTTGATCTTAGCAAAAAAAAATCTGAGAACCGTTTTTATTTCCTTGGGGCCACGCGCTGGCTGGATGTGACACAAGTCCAGTTTAATGTGGGGAGCTTGAAGGAGTGTGCATCTGGACTCGGTCCCAAAATAGCCCAGTACCCGCAACAGTTACTTACATTAGTATTATTACCAACCTCCCCTCTTTAGTAGAATGAGGGTGTTACTGACACGGGTAACGGTATCCCGAGACCGGGAACCTCTTAATAATATTTTCAGTCGCGCTTTGTCCGCGGAAAGCGACACAACTGAGAAATGAAATGTAGTTTATCCTCTACAGGGCAGAGACTACACTTTGATCTCAGCCAAAAGACCGAGAAGCCGTGACGACCGAGGTAAAAGTGCCATTTTTCAGATGTACAGTATCGAACGATGGAAATCGAGTAAGGCAATCGCCCAAAATACAGTTACCATAAATAACATAACATCGTCTGCTGAATTATTTAAAAATTTTTATTAAAGAAATTTTCGTAAGGGGGGGTGCTAGTTTTTATAAGTTTCTTGCTTTCATTTTTTTTTTTTATCGGTTTGTTTACGTTTCAGTTTTCCTCTTTTTAACTTTTTCTTGCTCGTTCATCTTTGAAACGCCTTCCTGAATTATTTTTCAGACCAGGAACATATTGGTAGGAATGCAGTGTCAATAGCAAGTAATATGAAGATACTGTTTTAAAAGAAAATGTGTTAAATGACGAGAAAACTATATTTCAATGAAGGCTAAGAAAGACAGAGAACGTATTAACCGAAACATGGCGTCAAAAATAAATATGAAAAGACTAGTTTGAAAAGTTTGTGCAAAGATGAAAATACTTGATCAAGCAAAATTGAAAAAAAAAAAAAGGAAAACAAAACGCTTCTAAAATTTCCCTAGTATGTGATCCACTTGCATAGTTCTTCTAAAATATAGGATCAACCTTAAAGAAAATTATCTACATACGCAATTTCACTATATTAAATGTATCGAATGGCTAGATACTAAAATAAGACACTATTTACATTATTCGGACTATTGTCCTCATCTTTGTCTCCATATTTATTACAACCTCTCGGCCTTCTTCAGGTTGTTGGAATGTCGAACTGAACTCTTTATTCCGCTCGCTGGGGTAGACTGTTCTAGTTCCACGTGCTATGACTAATGGATGTCAATTATCATTATCTCCTGTTAATTCCCCTCTTCCAAGTTCTCCACCGCCTTAACTAAGTATTGAAACTCACACTCTTTGACAACTTCAATAAATTAAACAAGACACGAACAAAAAACAATGATAGTTCGCCCTTGCTGCATGAAAAATTTCCAAGTAACGACAAACTCGTATATACGAGACGCGGAAGCGAAAATCGCGTCGCAGCTCGTGACATCACACATGACCACGCGAGAGTGAAAAACAAGAAGTATTAAGTATGGGAAGCCGTTGGTATAAACCAATGGCTTCTGTTATAAATTATGAAATTGTCATCTTTGATAATAGCTTGTGCAAGCCGAAAGCTTAGATTAGATTTAAACATGTATCAATATGGTGATTTCCTTTCGTCTTTCAATGATAATGTGATTAAACTTATCAGACAATATGAAAGGAACTTACTTAAAATAAATAGACAAAACATTTCTATATCATTTAAGGAAACATGCATCAATGCAAAATTGCTGCCTAAATATACACAATACATACATACATATATATATATATATATATATATATATATATATATATATATATATATATACATACCGGGTGTCACCGCAAAATTGTCCAAATCGTCTAACAACATGGGATAATTGCCCATTCTACAAAATACTGAATATCTAAAAAAACACTAATCTAATTGAGTTTGTTTTCTACAGGCTTTCAGATAAGACGTTTAGCCATCTTGATACAATTTGCGTAAGAATCACTGAAAAAACCTTTTGAGTTATTCAGCTAGAGAGAGAATACGTTAAAGTCATTTTCTGTCAGCTCCACTATGTCTTCCCAAATGAGCAATGGTGAGAGGAAAAAGATCCTTCAGGCCTTCAGTAATAGTACCAACATATATACTCTGGCTTCCTTCTTCAAAATCCATTCAAGAACTATCAAGAGAACGGTGAATAAATTTTAAAAAAGAGGGGATAGTAGAGAGGAAAATTGGATCAGGAAGTCACAACAGGAAGAGGGATCATCATTTCGACTTAGAGCTAAATATATTTTTAATGTTCAAAGCAGAATCCAATATTGTTATAAAAACCTTAGAGAATTCCAGTAAAATATTTTTAATCATTTCTAAGATACAGCGATTCAAAGCTAAATCTAACAATTGGACAATTTTGCTGTTACTATTTGGACAATTTTGCTGTTACACCCGGTATATATATATATATATATATATATATATATATATATATATATATATATATATATAGGTAACTATACTCGTTTCGAGAAACCTTCGAATTTTTGATTTGCCAATAATCAAATCAATCTCGAAGCAGAAAAAGGTTTTAAAAAAAAGAAAGAGATAGAAACATGAAAGTCTGTGGAAAAATATCGCACAGGTACAGGTTCAAAGCCTAAAGAAAAAAAACCGACACGAGTAAACAACTAACTAAAAAGAGCTCAATACAACCGTAGAGCAGACCTAGATAAACCTAATGAGCCACACAAACCTACCCAGGTTTCACCTAAGCGGATCGTCGTGGTATGATTTTGATTATCGCCTATAAATATGCTGTTTCTCTTTTGCCTCTTTAGCCAGCTTTTTCTGACGATCCGCTTAGGTGAAACCTGGGTAGGTTTTTCTGGCTCACTAGGTTTATATATATATATATATATATATATATATATATATCAATTTCCCTGCCCAGTGCAAAACTGTCAGAAATCAGTTACCTATATCGGATATACTCCCACCTCCTTGAATAGACGCCTCACATGTCACTTAGACCGCGATAAAAAAATCTATTAACTCACAATCTACAAGAACCCTCAAGAAAAATACTGGTCGAAAACACGAGAGTTCAATATAAATCAAATTACCGCAATCTTCTCTATAAGAAAGGCCCCGTCCATCAAACATCTCTCCCCAACCATCAACCTCACATTGCGAGCGGTGTGTTAAAAGTCTTAAAATCAAAAGTCACCCACTCGGATTCCAGTCATGCCCAACACGCGATGGCAAAGAATAAACATCCCTACTAGAATGAAAAAAAAAAATACACACAAATAATATAATCTCAAATAATACAAAATTACAATCAAAACACGAAAAGAAACTAACAGTAACAAAAAAAAAAACCCAAAAACCCCTTGAAAATGGGTAAAGAAGTGGTCGAAAACGCTTAGGAAAATAGACGATATGGACAAGTTTTGTACCTTCTTACTTCCAGCAAACAGAAAAAATGTCAGAACGCTGGAAAAAGCGAGATAAAAATTAATAAAATTTTCCTTTTCAGTCATATTTAACGAAAGATGTTTAAAAGAAAGATTGCTGCTCAAATATACATTAACCATACACACACACACACACACACACACACATATATATATATATATATATATATATATATATATATAGAGAGAGAGAGAGAGGGGAGAGAGAAAGAGAGAGAGAGAGAAAAAGATTGGAGACTTAATTAATTTCACATAATAACTCTTTGAGTCTAGAATAAGAAGCCTCAACAGAATGCAGAAAGCATTACTCCAGACTCAATGAATTATAACTTTATTAAATCTCCAATCTTTGCGCCCTCTCTCTCTCTCTCTCTCTCTCTATATATATATATATATATATATATATATATATATATATATATATATGAAGATATATAAAGAAATATAGATTTAAGGTGTGCTATATTTCTGGGATAAAGTGCTCAATATCAGAGATAGAGCGTATGTAAATATGTAAGTGAACATTGAAGTCATTACTCAGAGGCGACAGGCTGTTTCATGACGCCTGACGATTGTGTCTAGCGTCACATTTATATCTATCCACCTATCTCTCTCTCTCTCTCTCTCTCGATATATATATATATATATATATATATATATATATATATATATATATATATATATATATTGGCCGGTCGAGTGTCACTTTAAGAAGATGAGCGTTCAGAGAGACCAGCCAAAAGCAAAGCTCAAAATAAGTAGAAAAGCTCGAAAAATACGTAGCTGGATAATTTTATATAAGTTTTCTCATATGACTGAGATGAATTATGGGGTCTGCCACTAGATCCAGATCTGTGGACTTTCTAGTAAGACATTGTATTTACCAAGAACTTCAGCAATATTCACGCACCACATTGTTTATGGGATTTCGACTACTTCTCATTCCTAAAAACTTGGGCGTTATTACGATAAGCAGTTCTGAAATAAGTCGTCCTAATTTGACCCAATTCAATAATGTTTGTATTGCTTGCCACACGCAAGCAGAAATTTGATAAAATACTTGGTAGGAAAAAAAAAAATAATGAAAGAAAAATAAAATAAATATTAATTCCATTTTTCTCTTCCTTTTCCATGTTTCTTTTTTACTTAATGAAATTAAATTTACTATGAGAATTATTTTTGTTTGCATGGAAAATTATTCACTAATGGAAAGAATTTAATTACTGGATAAACATAAGAACTATTCCGTCAGTGAACTGGAAAGTGAGGGAAGACAAAAATAAAATTCCTACGGGGAAATGTCTGTTTCCAATCCCAAAGCCTGTGGATTGGAAAGATATGAGGAATACACAGGGTTGGATTGAATGGAAACAAGGGGGAAATTGACAAGCACAGTATCAGATATATATATATATATATATATATATATATATATATATATATATATATATATATAGGGAGAGACAGTGTATAAAATATATGAAGAGCGTTAGATAGATAGACATGAACAGAATGAGATAGATAGGTAGATAGACAGATATATATATATATAAATAGACTTAGATAGACAGAGAGAGAGAGAGATATGAATAGACTTAGATATATATATATATATATAGATAGATAGATAGATAGATATGAACTGAGATAGATAGATAGATAGATATATATATATATATATATATATATATATATATATATATATATATATATAGATAGATAGATAGATATGAACTGAGATAGATAGATAGATAGATAGATAGATAGATAGATAGATAGATAGATAGATAGATATGAACAAAATGTTATAGATGTGAACAGAATGAGATAGATAGGTAGAGAGAGATATGAATAGACTGGGATAGATAGATAGATAGATAGATAGATAGATAGATAGATAGATATGAAAAAATGTGTAGATATGAACAGAATAAGATAGATAGATATGTTCATATATATATATATATATATATATATATATATATAGATAGATAGATAGATATATAGATATGAACAGATTCATAGATATCAACAGTCAAATAAATAGATATGAACAGGGAAACTGAAGTGGGTATTCTTGTTGGCTGTTTTACCCCTTCATGTCCTCACCTAACTTTGATTGAATAAATACAGACTACTTCTGTTTTCTCAGTAACTGCATTAATTCAAAATGCTTTTTTATTGAAAGTACTTTAAAATAATTAAAGAAGATAGACTCTGTTACATTTAAACACTAGCAACTGTATCCAGTTTTGCAAAGGAATAAGAAAAATGGCATTTCAAGATTTTTTGAACTGTTGCAAAACACCTTTTTTCTGTACAGTACGCTATTTACAAGCAATTTCGCTCTTAATTTAGCTGATTCTGACTTGAATGAAAACAAATTTTCACCCTATTTTTAAATTAACTTAGTCTGCTACTATGTTTATATATATATATGTATATATATATATATATATATATATATATATATATATATATATATATGCTTTCTCGCTGTAAATATATATATATATATATATATATATGTGTGTGTGTGTGTGTGTTTGTGGGTGTATGTATGCATATATTAAACATATGAGGTTGTAATCCTCGAGAGAAGTGTAAATTTTGTTAATTAGATTTTAACGATCGACATAATTTTAAACAAGCTCAGGAAAGATGATTTTAAAATGTCTAATATTAGTTGATTATCAAGAGAGAATTCGACTTCGATTTATGTTAATTTAATCCAATTCAACCAATTTATTTATCACTTGAGTTTCTTCCTCTCGTTCTCTTCTGTTTTTACTTACCATCATCGGTCTCATGACAAGGTGTGGTCATAGGGTCACCGTGCAGTCCAACCCCCGCCCTCTGTTGCATGCCTTTGCCGAGCTTGTGACAGAACTTCCAGTTCAATCAGACCCTTTCTAATATGTCTGTCACTTCATTTTTTTTTCCAAATATTTTTCTTACCCTGTAGGACGATAGAGGAAAGTTCGTTCTCTCTTATGATATGTCCATAACATTTCAAATTTCTCTTGATGGCACTCCTGGGTATGACGATAAACTACATCTCGCAGCAAAGCCTCTGAACGGAAGATTGGAGGTGTTGAGGATCATGGAACCACTTCTAAATTGCAGTTGTTTCCAGGTCCAGCCTTACCAGGGGTGGCAGCACCTGTTAGGATCCAAGGTATGGGCAAATAGGGAATCTCATAACAAAACACTATGAAGGTATAGAAATATATTTTTCTAGTAAAAATACCAGCAATACATTTTATGTAGTACAATTATCAACAATGCGTGTTTTACCAACATTTTAAAAGCAAAATGACCAACAATACATTTTATCTTTAGTTGAAGTAAAACAATTGCTTTCAAAATATATTTAGTTGAAGCCTTAAAATTCCGTTCAAATATTTAGATTTCGGCATTAAATAACCCATAGAAGTGTTGATATTCAGCTAAACAAAATCAAAGAAGATTCCCAAAGACCTGTTTATTGGCTGACGGTGTCTCGCACTGCGTTACTTAGGGTGAGGCCTATGTAGGAATGGTCAGGATGATTCCATACTGTTGTGTCCAATGGATGAATTCTTTCCATTATTAGAATTTTAGCTTTCCTCCATTTCTCCACTGAACTTAGTACAAAACAAAGTTAGAAGAAGGCAAGTATGGTGCAGGGAAATCTGTGTAGCGAGAGAAATTTTTTTGAGGACCTATTTAAAGATATTGGCTTCAACATCGATCACTGTTGTCGCTGTCATGCCAAATGTTCTACTTGCGAATTTTCATTCAACAATATGACGATTCTCATCAATTTAAACCGTTCATCCATTTTCCATTAATTTCCCAAAATTTTCTTATTTATTTTTTGCAAGAAACATTGTCAAATGTTATTCATTTTTTACTATTATTTCTTTCATTTTAATTTTATTTCTTTTTCAACTCGTAATGTTAGTTATTTACTGAAGTTTTTTACCAGATCGAACCTTGTCAAACATTAATCATTTTTTTTAGTCGTATTAGTCGTGTGGAATAAAACAACCTAGACTTCTAGTTTCTCAGTTCCTTTCTTATTCATTCCGAGTTCTCCTGCTATTACAGGGATAACAGTTGCTCTAAGATGATTCCAATTTTTTTTTTAAATTACGGTACAGCCATTGCAATCAGCAGTCAGTGAGTTATGTGCCATGCGTGATACACGGGTAGGCGTTCATGTATCTTTCGATACATGACAGACGAGGCAGATTTTTTCCCGCAGTATGTTACCATTTCTTTCTGTGGTAAACCAGTTGCCATCCAAAGTTATAGAACCCTATGTGTCCTGCTATCTTCCCATAGTTGGGGGGGGGGAGAAGATGATTCATATCTTTCCCAAGGGTATTAGCACGTAAGTGAATGTAATGGATTCAGAGCCGCTATCCATTACTCTATCGTGCTTTCTACCCTCTTGCTGTCTTTCGTTTTTTTTTAGCCCTCACCTGGGCTTCAAAACACGCCTCCGATTAGCTGGATTGCGGGAGCGCGCCCCAAAACAATGAACGGTCATTGCAGTTAAATCTTCACTGGTGAAATTTCTTTCTTGTAAAAAAAGAAAAGAAATCTATATGATAAAACCGGCCAACAAACATTTCTATTCTAAAGACGCGAGATATTAGAAAGTTTTTAGGGTAAATCAGGGTCACATATGGAGAGAAATCATAGACAAAAAACATCATTGGAAAATTCGTAAAACTTCTCCTAGACCAGTTGCCACCCAAGGCTATAGTCTGTTCTGCTATTTACCCATAGCTGGGAGAAAAGGAGATGGTTCATATCTTTCCCAACGGTATTAGCACGTAAGTGAATGTAATCGATTCGACTGGAATTCAATAAATTTATCCGGTCTGTTTGCTTTGAGTATTCGATTTGTGAGTCCAATTACATTTGTTCCCTTAGTTATAGGATGAGAATGTTTACTTGTATCACTTATCTTCTCTCTTGATTACGTACTGTTTACAGATTACTCAATGTAAAGTACTGACTTGTTTTGCCATGATTGGTTATGTATTATTCCGGGACCAACACTGGCATCATGACATTCTCCACTGAGAAAATTTAAAAAAAAATATTTTACATAGATAAGCCCTTTGTAAGGTGTGGGCTGTACTCGTGATAACATTTTTTTGTATTTCTTTAAGGCATGGGCTACCAGGAATCCCTTTAATGAGCCTATTGAAAACTTTTCCAATCAATCCGAGGGCTCCAACTACAATTTGCTTCAACTACTCAGGTACTTATAGGCTTCATCATGTTCCAGTTCTCTAATCTTTGTGACAAAATCTAAATCTATTAAGGGTGTTTCTGTAATTCTACCTTTCTTGAATGTTACTTTTGCACATTTATCTAATCCGAAGTCCATACCTATGTCGTCACTGAAGTATTTTACCATATTGAGGACGGCCTTCAACTTATTGTCGTCTTTGGCAAAGAGTTTGAGACCACCCATCTAGAGTAGGCGAATGAATACTTTTTATTATTATTATTTTATAGTCTCAGCAGGGGTTTCTTTTTTGTCCGTTCCACGTTGTTTACAAATGGCCGAAGACTGCTGGTGCGTGAAGTAGAGATGAAAAGTGTGACGTCACCCTTGCCTCTCCCGCCCCCGTGCTATCCTGTGACGACCAATGTGACTTGGTATTGGTCGCGGCGCTAAATGTGACGTTCTAACCCTTGGCTGATTCGGATGGGAATCTGGTTAGATTCGGTACCAGCCTTGTTGTTCCCAGCTTGCCTCCAACGTCTGGTTACCGAAGTAACTGCTTTGATTTCTAGTCTAACCTACCCACGTTGTGATTTGATCTTAGATAGACGAAATCAATCAGTCGTTGGGCCGTAGTGCAAGCCAAATTCGAGCAAAGGTGACACTGCACAAGTATATGTAAAAGAAAATAAAGTAACAACTCGAAAGGTTTAAATGTGTTAAAAAAAGAATAATAAATATTTTTATATCTGGTTGCTGAATACAGGACTGCGTCTTTCTCCAAAACCGCTTATATGGATACGTGACAATTAATATCTTAAGTTGTTTTTCAAGAAACTAGTTTTTGGTATCTTCAGGCGATATTCGTAAAACTTGTTCTGGTGGGGTGAGTCTAAGTCGTTCTTCAAAAATAAATTGTTTTTGGTTAGAAGTCTAAGTCGGAATGCGTGGATCATTCATGTCAGCTTCCTGCGAGGCTGGTCTCCGAGCTCACAGCTCAACTCTGTCTGCGTCTGCCACTCTGTCTGCGTCTGCCCAACTGCCAACGTCTACTCCGTTTATATGGATGCCGACCAAAACCGGGTGGGGGCCTGTCGTGGTTTGGGTTCCTCGATAATTCCAAATCCACAATAAGAATTTTCTTTGTTTTCGGACAGGAAAATTTATCACTTTCCATTTTTGGAAGTCGATTACTTTCTGTTTTAGAGGGGTTCTTAAGACAATCTTCTTCCTAAATTCTTCCTTTCTCATATTGGTATCTCACACCAATCCCCTCAAAGGGCGTCAACAGGTTTACCTTCTTTCTCATATTCGTATCTCACACCAATCCCCTCAGAGCCGTCAACAGGTTTCCCTTCTTTCTCATATGTTTACCTTCGGCCACCGCTCACGCCACCACTCAGCCAATGAGCGCTCAGCAGCGTGGGTGCTGCTAGTCTGGCCTCAGTTTACAAAGAAAAGAAAAAAAATTATCTTCTTTTTTCTTTTCTTTCTTTTCCCCGACCAGACCCTCCCCCCACACGACTCGTAGTGTAGTCCTTAATCTCTATCTTAACTGAATGTCATCTGGAATTTATCAACGAGATTTTTGTCAAGTGATTATCAGAATCTCCTTATATCCTTAACACCTTCGTACTTCTGTCGCCAACAATCCGCCCCGGTAACAAACTTTTATCATGGCCTGGTCTGGACATAAAACAGGTGGTCTCTTTCCAAAACCAAATGATATCTCCGAAAGATAGTTAATGGTTTATTCTTTTCCTTTTTCTCTTTTCCCTTCCTTTTCCTCTTTTCCCTTCCTTTTTCTCTTTTCCCTTCCTTTTTCTTTGGGGTGGTCTCAGCTGATCTTTTTCCTCGGTCGCATCCTCGACCTGATTACGATTATCTTCCAGCATTTCACCCTGCTAGTCACTTGACCAATTTGAAATTTTCATTATTGCCAAGGGCAGATTGCTATCTGCCCTTCCTCGCCGCTTCATGTCATAAATTAATTCTGTCAGATCCGAGATCTTACGAACTTCCTATCTTCTGCGGAAAAAAAATACTTTTCTTCGCAAATGAAAATAAAATCTTTACTCCTTTTCTTTGTTAAAAAAAATAACATCGCTCAGTATGTCTTTCGTGATAGCTTCTTCTCGCCTTAAAAAATTCTCGCTTTTAATTTTCACGCTTAATTAGTTAGCCAAACGCTAAATAGGGTCACAAAGCAACAGAAATTAATTAATGATTAAAATTGGTTTATTTAATAAAATCTCCATTTTCAACCCATGAATTTTGGGGCTTGAATCACGCGAAGAAATTACAAAATGTACCGAAATGTCACCTTCCCTCTCTTGATTGTATGTTTCTTTCTTTCTATTTCGCTCTCTCTCTCTCTCTTTCTCTTCACATTCTTCTTTCTGTTTAGTTGATACTCCCCCTCTTTTTACTCTCCTTCACTCCCTAAAACATTCTTTCTATCTCTTTATATGCTTTTTTCTATTTACTTGATTCTCTCTCTCTCTCTCTCTCTCTCTCTCTCTCTACTTGTCTTTCACTTTATACCGCCCTCTCTCACACGTTATTTTCTTCTCTAAGATTTAAGTCAACACTCAGAGGCAACAGGCTGTTTCATGCTGGACACAATTGCCAGGTCTGACGATTGTGTCTAGCATGAAACAGCCTCTCGCCTCTGAGTGTTGACTTCAATGTTCACTTTTATATTTATATTTATATACGCTCTATCACTGATATTGAGCACTATAAATATAGCACACTTTAAAACTATATTTCTTCATTATACTTAAGCATGAAAACAATAGACAAAAACTAAAACGGACAAAACGTCATAAATATGGCAATAAAGATGAGGGCAACAGTCCGAACAATGTAAATAGTTTAAATAGTTACAATACCTCATCTCAGAAATAAAAACATATCCTGAGGAAGGCTGGAGAGTACAACGGCAGAAACGTCGTGAATATGACAATAAAGATGAGGACAATAATCCAAACGATGTAAATAGTGGAAATAGGTACAATACTCAGAAATGATCCTTAAGAAGACAGGATGATGCTGAAGAATCCAGGAGCTTATAACGGTCGAAACGTCAACATCGCTAAGGCTTTTTTTTTTTTAATTTAGTATAAATCTGCGAAAATGTGAGTAATTACACAAGATTCGAGAATTTCAGCTTGTACAACAAACGCACGACCTTGGCCAAAGGTTGACTGAAAAACTAACTTAGCGAACTAAAAATAATCGCTTTTATAACAAGACATTGGTTCCAGAAAAAATAAAAAAATTCGATTTTACGAAAGTAATAAGTTTCTTGGTTAATCATTTTCTGAAGTGATCCTCGAAAATTTCGTAGCAGTCAACAAACAGTAATTATCTGGAAATTCAAAGATCACTGGGCGTTCCATATAACGTCGCTGATTGGTTATATATACATACATACATACATACATACACACACACACACACACACACACACACACATATATATATATATATATATATATATATATATATATATATATATATATATAAACATATATATATATATATTAACTGATTTAAAATATAGTTTCTTCGCTACACAGGAATTACCATGTTTCAAAAACTGAAGCTAAAAACTTCAAATTTAATTACATAATTAAATTAAAAGCATTAGTTCTGTTTCATCTTCAAGCAGATTTTGGAATAACTTACTTTTAAATTTACTGAGTTTTAAACGCACATATAAATTCATAATTTCCTGTTTCCAAGGATACAGAGAAATCCAATCAGTCGTGTTCATTTTTATTAACTATTATTGTATCAGTTATGAGTTACTTTCGAAAAAGAGCTTAGGTCTACGTAGGGTAGGGTGCATTTTTCAACGAATTTTGACATCCGTTCAGCGCATGTCGTCTGTTTTTTTTTTGTTCTTTTTATCAACGAGAAAAAGGTTTCGGCATTTTTTCCGTTAAATTCGTACATGTATACATAAATATTCTTTCTAAAAGGGGTGTTTGGGTTAGAATACGTTATATTGTACTACAATTTTAAAATATTATTTTTACTCTTAATTACTAATAGACTATATTTCTTTTCAAAAAAGATAAATGTAATAGAATTACTTAAATTATTTAAAAATTGTTATTACATATCAATTATTATACGGATATAGAAAATTCAAATTTTTGGAGTCGACAAAAAGCTAAAAAATGTGTAAAATATTCTGTCAGTAAAATATATTTTTTTTTTTTAGTGATATCACTAACATCCGTAGCATTTTTCTCCAATTCATTAACGGGTTTTCACAGATATATAAACACCCACCCCTGAGGGAAGAAGAAAAGTGTCTCTTAAATCCCCCTTATAATGAAGTGGGAGTGCTGATTAAATGATAATGTGAAACTGAAATCTTTATTATGTAAGGTTATATTCACTACAATATTTTCTCAGTTACTCACAGCCAGTCTGGGGAAAAACGAGCGATCCCACGCCCTCGTCCAAAACATAAGCCTTACATTTTGCGTGCAACGTGTATAAGAGACTGCTTCGACTACACTCGAACGGTTGTTTACAGACTTGTGTGTCTAAACGCTTGCAATAACCAATACAGGTGAGCATTCGGTAACTGAGACAGACTCCAGGTCTAGCCTTCGATTCACTCGCCTTTCTTTATGCTTGGAGTGAACTTGAGTCCAAGCCTATTCCGACATAATACCACACCTTAAATATGAGGACAACAGTCCGAACAATGTAAATAGTTTAAATAGTTACAATACCTCATCTCAGAAATAAAAACAGATCCTGAAGAAGGCTGGAGAGTACAACGACAGAAACGTCGTGAATATGACAATAAAGATGAGGACAATAGTCCAAACAATGTAAATAGTGTAAATAGTTACAATACCTCATCTCAGAAATAAAAACAGGTCCTGAAGAATGACGGAACTTACAACGGCCGAAACGCTGTGAATATGACAATTAAGATGAGGACAATTGTTCAAACCATGTAAATAGTTTAAATAGTCAAATGCCTCATCTCAGAAATATAGACAGTTTCTGAAGAAGGCGGGAGCGTACAACGGCGGAAACGCCGTGAATATGGCAATAAAGATGAAGACGGCAGTGTGAACAACATAATTAGTGTAAATAGTTACAATACATCATCTCAGAAATAAAAAAAAACAGGTCCTGAAGAAAGCCAGAACTTATGAAAAGTCATGAATATGACAAAAAAATGAAGCAAACAGTGCGAACAATGTAAATAGTGTAAATAGTTACAATGCCTTATATCAGAAATAGAGACGAAGAATTTTCGTGTTGTGCACTTATTCCTCTGTATAAAGATAATACTAGATGAAAAACAATGTTTCGCATTCACGCAATATTGAGAAATAAAAATAATGCTGGTCGAATTTGTGTCCACACATGTAGTTCTATTTCAGAAATCTCCAAAGTTTGCCTTCTTTATTGTACGATTCTTCGCTTCTCTTGGAAATTCAATGAAATCCCTTTGCAGACGATACTATCGTCATTTACGAGGGAAAACAAATTTCAGTGTTAAGTGACGAACAAATCTCTTTTGATCTTTCTTCGCGATGTTTTCGAGTTTATCTAATTATTTGCATTTTCCAGTTGATCAATATTCTTTTGAGTTACGTCGTGCTTAATACCAAAAATGATTTGCCATTTTTTTTCATCGTTACTCTATTTCCGGAAGTTGCTCTATTTCTGGTAGTTACTTTATTCCTGGAAGTTGGGGTTTTGGACACATGTGGAGATGGCACTTTTTTCTTTTCTTTTTTTTTCCGAAGCTCCCAAACATTAACGGACTGTAAATTTAGCTTAAATTAAATTTTGGTGGAGAAGGTAATAACTTATCCGGTTGTCAGTCGTTAAAAGTTATCAACTTATTTAAACATTGTAAAGGCTCCCAATCTTAAACATTGTAAAGGCTCCCAATCGCATTTAATGTTAGATGCCTTGTAAAGGAAAAAAAAAATTATCTTCAAGCGTTGAAGGATTTTGTTCCGAGAAACCAAAATAAAAAGATTTCATATCGAAGTTAGCAACTGTCTTTGGAAACAGACAGATTTTGGAAATAGTTATCAATAGCAAATGATGCAATAACATTAGGCAAACAGCCATAGTATAGACATTGAAAAATGGCATTATAAGACTAAAAGATCTTCCATCATTTCCAGTAAAAACTCAGAAGAACGTGGAAGGATACATGCCTTTTTTGTTTTCATTTTATTTTAAACTTCCTTATTACTCACATGCTCTGTCTATAGTATTCTAAGCCTCATTTCCTAGACAACATCACTGTTGTCTCAAGATTACTCTTCATCTGTCAGGAAACTGGCATAAAGGAGGATCGATATTACACCCTTGTGCAAATTAACTAAAACAACGACTTTAGTTTCCTTTCTTTCACCATACGGACAGTTTTGGAAACACTGGAGTGACAGGGTGTAATCGATTTCTATTTTTTACGTCAGATTAGGTCATTTGCAGTGGTGTACAGAAATATGAATCTATTCGCGGGGTGTATGATGAAATTTGTTTGGCTCTGAAAAATATTGCGTCATCCGTGATTGCATCAGATTTTTATCACGCCCAAACACTATTGTCTCGACTGTCAATTAGTTGTCCTACGGCCATTGTCTGCGATAGACTTTTACTCCAAGGAAGCGTACAAAAATTGTAACCCTGCACGAGCACACTGGCAAGCATAACAGAGAGATAGCGGACTGTACGACGAAAGAGTAGCCATTATGGACGTGAGATAATGTGATTCCAAAATCGATAAGGGCTGCTCCAAATAAGTGGATTCCATGCAAAATCGTATCAAAGATGTTCTAAAAAATAAAGGCGGACATAGTTTAGTATATATTTGTTGTTGTACAATTATCCTGAAAATCGTTTGTTGGATTTTTATTTTCTCTAAATACTTACCTTAAGTAATATTTATAAACTTTGCTTTGCTGTTTAATTTATTTTTGTCTATTGATAGTTATTGGCAATTTGGCCATCGCTGCCATGACTACAGCAAACCGTGTATGGAAGAGCAAAATCAGCTTTCAAACAAAGTACAGAGTGTACAAATTATTGGTAGTCTCCATTCTCCTATATGAATGTGAAACGTGGACTCTGTTGGCAGATAGAGAGAAAAGGATTCAACCGTGTGCGAACAAATGCATGAGAAAATACCTTGGCATGTTTTATTGGGAACAAAAAACCAATGAGTTTGTGCAGAAAAGGTTTGAAATTTGGGGGGGCCACCAGGAACCTCTTCTCACCACTGTTAAACGGAAAAAAAATGGCGTGGACACATTAAAAGGCACGACAACCTGTGCAAGACCATCATGCAAGATACAATTGATGGTGGACGTAGGAGAGGACGCCAACGTGAAAACTGTCTGGACAATGTAAAAACATTATAAAGGTATGTCTGTAACAGAATTGCTGATGGCTGCCGTTGATAGACCGTGGGGGAAAAGAGTTAGTGCGGCTTCTGCATTCGAATCCGCCCTACGATTAGAAAAGTCAAGGGGATTATGATGATGATCATGACATGTTGATAGTTTCATTTCTAGTTCTGTCAAAAAGGGTGTATAAATTATTCATATTGCTTGTTATAAATAATAACTTCATAATCTCCGTATATTTTAAGCTTAAAACCCGATCTATTATTTCTTCAGGGTGGGGGGAGCGTCATCATTTTATTTTTATCAGAACAACGTCAGACCTCTACTGTCTTTGGAGACCCCGACAGAAATTGGTAGAACTTGCCTGGGAATATGACACCCGTTGGACTCACATATTGACCTTGAAATTTCGGATTCACCATTTTTTCCATAGGTAAAATATTCTTTTAATGAGAATAACTTCATTTCTCTATAGGCCTGTAAAAGCCACTGAGGCGATTTCATCTCCCAGGTTCTGAGAGTATGGTATTATGAAGCTGCCTCAGAAATGGTGAGAGGTAGTGTAAGAAAATGGCGCGTATGCGGTTAAATCAATCTATGTGTGTGCGTGTGTTTGTGTGTGTTTGTGTGTGTGTGTGTGTGTGCGCGTGTGCGTGCGCGTCTCTCTGTGTGTGTGTGTGTGTGTGTGTGTGTGTGTGTGTGTGTGTGTGTGTGAATATTGCCCCTACGCTACGAAGTTTTGTTCTGACCCACTAAAATGGATCCAACTGACCGAAGCGACCGGAAGGAAAACACATCGAAAGAAAGGAAAGAGTTCCGGGGTCATTACGTGCGATGGGATTCTTTCTTTGAAAAGTCGGAATTGATTAATCTATTTTTAACGTCCCACTCTTTTTTTTTTCTTAACCTTTTCACCTCTTTTCTCTCTCTCTCTCTCTCTTTCTCTTTTATTCTATCTTTTCTCCCATTCTCTCTCTTCCACTCTCTCCCTCTCTCACTGAAGCGTTTGGCGTCACAAGACGACACGAATCCTGTGATTGTTCTCTTCCATAAAAGAAGTTGCTTATTATTCAGAAAGTTGGATTTAACCTTCTCGTATATTTCTGGGGTTTCTTTTTTTTTTTTTGGTTTGAAGACGTAAATTTTTCTAAACATAATTTGCTAAATTAGAGGCTAATTTTGATCTTACTACTAAAGGCCAATTTACTAACGGATTTATTTACATGTAAGTAATAAACGAAGGAGGCCCGGTTGAGTAGTGGATAGTTCGGATTCCAGTCAGATCTATTAAATTTCACTTACATGCTAATACCCTTAGAAAAGATATGAATCCTCTTCTTGGTAAATAGCAGGACAGATTGGGTGGCAACCAGTCTAGAAGAAAGAAAAACTCGGAAATAAAAACCTGCCTTGGGTTCCGTCAGGCTATCTTGCCCAAGAAGCACCACTTCTACTGCAGCTGAAGTAGACATGACCCTACGATCCTACAGGTCACGGGATAAAAAAATAAATAAAAAAGATAATAAATGAATAATACACATTACAATATCGGAAATGAATATAGAAATTATGAAGAAAACAAGACGAAGAAAGCTTCCCTCCTGTGATCAGGGGTAAGTTTTCTTCGGATTTTGTTCACTATAACCAAACACCATCCTTGACTGTTGGGATATTTTCAAAATCTCCCTGGCTACAATGGTTTAGCCGCTAATGATCAGTCTCTCAAGAACTGAACGATATACATTAATTAATTAAAGGTTAAAAGGTATAATTAATCCGGATCTTTATATGTCTATAATTAACGGTTTCTTTTCTTAGCGTAGGGATTTATATAAAACCACTCTTCTGGCGATCAGGTGACTCAGGTGAGTTATTGTCCTTGATAAGCTAGAAAATTGCTCGGGGTATTCGGCTTGATAGTTACCACAGGTTGCCACAACCAACAATCCAGACTCAAAGACTTATTGAAAAAGAGCCATACAATGACGATGAAAAGGTATTACTAAGTGCTAAACAGTGGAAACATCTTGACTTAAAGATTTCGGCCTTTCAGTATCTGTCTATATTTCTGAGATGAAGTATTATGTACAATATTTACATTATTCGGACTATTGTCCTCATCTTTATTGCCAAATTTATTACAACGTTTCGGCCTTTCAGTATCTTTCTATATTTCTGAGATGAGGTATTATGTACACTATTTAAATTATTCGAACTATTGTCCTCATCTTTGTTGCTATATTTATTACAACGTTTCGACCTTTCAGTATCTGTCTATATTTCTGAGATGAGGTATTATGTACACTATTTAAATTATTCGAACTATTGTCCTCATCTTTGTGGCCATATTTATTACAACGTTTCGGCCTTTTAGTATCTGTCTATATTTCTGAGATGAGGTATTATGTACACTATTTAAATTATTCGGACTATTGTCCTCATCTTTGTTGCCATATTTATTACAACGTTTCGGCCTTTCAGTATCTGTCTATATTTCTGAGATGAGGTATTATGTACACTATTTACATTATTCGGATTATTGTCCACATCTTTGTCGCCATATTTATTACAACGTTTCGGCCGTTGTACGCTCCGGCCTTCTTCAGGTATTTGGAATGTCGAACTGAACACCTTTATTTCGCTCACTGGAATAGACTGTTCTAGTTCCACGTGCCATGTTTAATGGATGTCAGTTATTATTTATCTCCTGTTAATTCCCCTTTGCAGGTTCTCCACTGCCTTAACCGGGAATTGAGCTCATAGACAAAGAACACCATTGTAAAATTCGTAAACTTAAGGAATCAGCACATATGCTAGGCCACAAAAATCTCCTGAGCCGACCAAGCATAGAAATGAATAAAATTTGGGAACCAGTAATAAGGAGTGCCAGAAAAAAATGGAGCCGAATTCAAATTCCAACCTAACCGGTTAAACTGCACAGAATGCTTTAAGGAATGTAGGAATCTATCTCTTTCCTCTCAGCTATGGGTTAAACAGCAAAATTGACTGGGTTCTCTTATTTTGGATGGCAATCGGTCTGGATGTAGGAAAAGACTGAATTCAAAACTGCGGAGGAAAAAACCTTCACAGATTTTACAAGAACTCAAATAATAAAAAAATACATCTGTAGAGACCAATGATTGCTTAAGGTCTGAAGGGACACGGCATTTTTTTAAAAAGTAGTGCCTTTGTCTGATAGTGCGTTTGGATGCGCTTAAATGAACGAAAGTGGATTAGAAAGAAAAGAAAAAGGTAAAAAAAAAAAAACTTAGCTATGAGAGCATTAGACGGGAACATGAAAGGCCTTTCTTGACGCTTCCGTTTCCGTTTTAGCGGTTGACATGGAATTATGGTTCTTTTGAATTATTATTTACGAAAGAGTCGACGTTAAAACTGTTTATATTCACCGCCTAAAATCTATAAGAGTTAAAAATGTTTCTTTTTTACCACAACGGAAGAACATCCTTAAAGCGCTAGCTTATAAAAGAAAATCAGAGGACGCCATTTTGATTTATAGCGATGTCACATCAATGTTGGAAGCGCTACTTATCAAATGTAAAATGTATTTTCCTTACGCGATCGACACGTCATATAAGCATAGTGATGAATCTCACCAGAAGCGAGGGTTGTTTGTGCGAAAACCTTTCCGAAAGAAAGG
Source organism: Acanthosepion lycidas (assembly GCA_963932145.1). Classification (NCBI taxonomy): domain Eukaryota; kingdom Metazoa; phylum Mollusca; class Cephalopoda; order Sepiida; family Sepiidae; genus Acanthosepion; species Acanthosepion lycidas. The sequence continues at coordinate 95,253,895 of OZ010600.1, forward strand.
AAGCGGTCTAAAGGAGAGGGCTTTTCACACTCTTCTTCTCAATCGCCATAAAACAAGGGAAGATAATCGATCACTCATGCTTCGCAGACGATTGTGCGTGTTGGGAATTTTTTTTTTCTTTGCTGTCGATGGAAGGGATCGAAATAGGTAGCGAGTAATTGGGGATGACGAGATTTTCTTGTCTTGTAAAGAATGCGATTAACAACGACGAAGATATGGGGACACACACGCACGCACATAAATTCACATATATAAATGCAAACAAATATAACCACACACTCGCATTAACACTCACATATGCACACAGACACACACACACACAAATATACACGTAAATAAATAACCATACACACACACATAAACACTCACATATAAACAGATACACGCACAAGCACACACACACATAAACACACACACGAACTCTCACATAAACATACACTCACGTACAAGGTCACATTTAAGAACACACACACATAAACAGACAGACACCGACACACAGAAAATACACCCTCATAAACGCACACACACAAGCAAGCATAGATATAAAACTTCACACATATATATATGTACGCACATATATGTTCACACATCTACTTCTACGTGGTGTAATGTTTAGCAAGCTTGTCTCGCTAGAACAATTACGACTGAATAGTGAGTTCGATCCTCACTGGGTGCCTCATGCTTTCGACCTTGTATCACGTCTAACCTACTCTTAGAAAATCACTATACCCACACGTATATAAATATTCACACATAAGAACATAAATAGACTCGCACATGCATACACACACACACACAGACACACACACCGCTGCCTCTACTGTAAGGAAAGTGGGTTCATTGTTTCGAGCCAGCAAAGTTTTTCTCGTCAGAATTCATCTGGCACATTTACACATCTACCATTCGTACATGAATTGAATATTGTTGCTATATATGGTCTGGTGCTTCTGCTGTACCTGTCAAGATTCTTGACAAAATCCAAAGAAGGATCATTAATGTGATTGATCCTGACAAGGTATCTCGACTTGAGTCACTCTCTCACCGACGTAACATGGCTTCCCTCTGTCTTTTCGACAAATATTTCAGGGTAACTACACTGTCGAGCTTTTTTATCCTGGTACCCTGATTACATAAATTAAAGTGTGCTACTAGATTTGCATCTAGGTCCCACCCATTTACTGTTGAAATAGAAGTGACGTCTATTCCAATCGTTTCTTTTCTCGTACTTCCCACCTGTGGAACTCCCTTCCCTTTCCTTGCTTCCCCGATAACTATAATCTTCACAAATTTAAATGCAACATCAATCACCATCTCCTATTTTCTTTAATTCTCTTCATCTTTTGCCATTTCCTTAATCATCCCGATTTTCAGTCTTCTTTTTCAGTTTTACTAGATGCGACCCCTCCCCGGCATACTAGTGGCATTCTCGCCTTACTTGGTGTGAAAATATTAATATATATATATATATATATATATATATATATATATATATATATATATATATATATATATATATAGCACACCTTAAAACTATATTTCTTCATATATATATATATATATGAAGAAATATAGTTTCAAGGTGTGTTATATTTATGGGATAAAGTGCTCAATATCATAGAGTGTATGTAAAGATAAATAATATAAAAGTGAATATTGAAGTCAACACTCAGAGGCGACAGGCTGTTTCATGCTAGGCGGCCTGACGAAAATGCCTAGCCCCGTGTTGATTTCTATGTTCACTTTTATACATACATATATATATATATATATATATATATATATATATATATAAGGAGCAGTCATTGTGAAATATGTTATATAGGAGGATAGGAAAGGCGATGTGAGTTTGTAACCCTACGTTTCACGCTTTTTCGATCCTCAGACAAAAGCGTGAGATCTAAGGTTACAAAATCACTTCCATACAACTAAATATGTTAGCTCTATCACTGATATTGTGCGTTTTCCATTAAGTGCAGCACACGCACTCGCACACGCACGCACACACACACACACACATATATATATATATATATATATATATATATATATATATATATATATACGTATATATGTATGTATTATTATTATTTTAATATTTATTAAACTGCATTAGTCAGCAAGGCCTCTGATTGGGAGATTGAAGGTTTTGAGGGGCGTGAAACCACCTCTTAATTGCTTTTTTTTTCCAGGTCCACCCTCACCCGGGGTGGTAGGAAGTGTTAGGGTCTCATCTATGGGTTAATAGTGACCCCCACCAAACAAAAACAAAAACCTGTAAAAGTATAAACATATTTTTTTATAATGCCAGCAATGCATTTTATAGTAAAATAAATACCAACAATATGTATTTATAATAAAAATGACCAGCAATACATTTTATAGTAAAATTACCAACAATGCATTTTTTTAGCAAAATTGCCAACAATGCATTGTATCCGCAGTTGAAATATTTAGATTTTGGCATTAAATAATCCATAGAAGTTGATAAGTATTTAAACAAAATCAACCAACCAACATGACATTGTTGGCCGATAAATTTCTCATCTTGCTTAATATTCTGTTTAATCTCTTTTTATGCTTAAGGTCTAATAAATAGAAAATAAATACATTTTATTATTGATACTATTTACGTTTAGACTATTGTCCTCATCTTTGTTGTTGTTATCAAAATGTTTTAGTCGTTATGCCCTCCGATTTTCCTCAGATGTATATAGAATTGGGTAACCTACAGGGAATTGAACCCTTTAATTAATCTACAGGGTTAGACTGTTCTCGTTCCACTGCCCATGTCTAGGGATATCTTGTCTAGTTCTTATTTTTAGTACTGCTCACTTATTTCTCGCCCATTTCCAGTGAATTCTTAATTGCCACAAATACAAAATTCCAAAAATTTCGCATGCCTCAGCACAATCAAATACACCCATAGTAATGTTAAATTCGGTGTTATTTCTTTTAGTCCATAGACAACCGTTATGGAATAACATGGGATTGTGCACCTGCTTTATGAATGAACTTTCATCCAATTAGATATTTGCGATTTTTACCCGTCTATAACCGAGAATCTGCTAATGCTTGCCAGCAATTTAGCTAATTACTGTCCTATTAGCGCTAACGAGATTAAAATCATAAAGCAACTCAAAAACCTATGTTATTTGATACTGGTTGTCTGTGGACTAAAAGAAATAACTCATAATTTAACATTACTATAGATTCGTTTGATTCTGTAGAGGTATTGCGGCAATTGTGATTTCTTTTCGATATTAAGGACTCCGGATTTTACAGAGATGACGGTGAAATTCTTCTCGGTAAAACAAATCCAAGAAACACAGACTGATCGAGAAAAAACTGATAAAATTTTTCAAAGATCACGAACTAAAAATTACAACAACCACCAATGCTAAACTGATCAACTTTCTCGATGTCACTTTGGACGTGTGTACTGGTTAGTACAAACCATATACCAAAGATCTACATACCCATAGATACGTTTAAAATTAATTCAATTATACATCTAATATTTTAAATAATGTGCATATATCAGTCCAAGTTAGATTATCTACTAACTCCTGCAATATGGAAATATTTGATAATAATAAAATGATATCTATAAAAGCATTAGAACTAAGCAACTATACAGTAAATTTAGAATATTTAGAAAAAATAAGTAAAAATATACAGAGACACCGTAATGTGCTATGGTTGAAACCAACCCCTTTGTAATCAAACGAATATTAAAAGAATTTTTCTAACTTCAATTCATAACCACTTTAATCAATCTGCAATATTAAAAAAAGATTTTTAACAAAAATAATATAAAGATCACCTATAGCTGCATGAGAAACATCGAAAAATCGATATCCCAAAATTACAAAATTATACTAAATAAATATATCAACAACGTTAACCAATAGACAAAAAATAAATGCAACTGCCGAAAAAATACGATCTGTCCCTTAAACGGCCAATGTATGCCTGATAATATTGTATACCGAGCTTATGTACATTCCGGTAACAATTTCAAATTTTATTTTGGTTCCACTAGAAATCCTTGGAAATTTCGTTCCTGCCATCATCGAATGACTTTAGGCAATATAAAATATATAAACAGCATTGCTCTCTCAAAACATGTCTGGCAATTAAAGAATGGTGGTACTACACCCATTATTACGTGGGATATTATAGCTAAAACCAAATCTTACAATGAGAAAGAAGATATATGTAATTTCCGCCTTGTAGAAAAATAGCAAATTTAAAACATTTAAATAACCCTAACTTATTAAACAAGAGAAATGAATTTATGGTCACATGTAGGCATAAAAATAAATATCTTTTGATATTCGTAGATCCAGATTCGTTCCTACTGTATATTATAACCTTTCCTTTTTTATTTTCTTCTGTTCACTTATCTTATATCAAGCATATATAACTTTTTAGATTTAGATCCGTTTATTTTAATACATTTTTCTAAAAAATACAATTAATCCTCGTTTATTTTAAATATAAAACATAAATTCTGCCTATCTTAAATACACATTCATTTTTGTATTTAAAATAGATTTTTAATTACAAAATATTGTTTTTATAGTTTTAGGTCTATTTTAATATATAATTTTAAAAAATAACATTAATCCTCGTTTATTTTAAATATAAAATATAAATTCCGTCTATTTTAAATACAATATATATATTTATTTACCGGGATGTAAAAAACAAATCTATTTCCATACCTGATGATGTCTGTATGCACAGATGAAAGCTTGTAAAAAATTAGAAAAGACCTTATGCAACTGGAATTTATAAACAGAGATCATAACATTCATCTACAGGTTCGGGGTTAATGTAATTTATTAAATTTGTTTGCGAAGATGCATTCTCGCCATTTATATCTTTAACTTCAATATCTGTTTTTTGTATGAATGATTCATGTAATGTAAATTGAACTGCACCACGTACTTGATATATATATATATATATATATATATATATATATATATATATATATATATATAATAAAGGTTCAAACACTAATATTCAATGGTTATAATCTATTACATTGGAATCGTAACCACGATCCAAATCATCAGACCTACAAATTCAAAAAGAAATCGGAAAATATAACACCGGGTATAAAAAACAAAATTTCAGTGAGAGTGTATGTGTGGGAAACAAGTGTGAGAGGGAAATGCATGAAAGCTCTAGAGAGAGGGTGTAATAGAAGAAAGAAGAACAGAAAGGCCTAAAGGTGAAGGTGGGGATTAAAATTTAACAGAGAAAAGTTTTAAAGAGAGGAGTTAAATAACGGTTTAAATGAGTGAGATACAGATAAATATGAATTATTTTTCAATGCATAATTCGCTACCGTTTTGCTGACCTAAATTCAAATTAAAAAACAGACACTGGAAACGTGTGTATACATTTGTCGTGACATTATGCACAATAAAAAAACGATATGATCTATACTTAAAATCTAGAAGATGAGAGAGAGAGGAAAAAAGGGGGGTGCAAACTAAAAACGAAGGGCTTTTATAAGAGAACCGATGTGTAATCAAGAAAATTTGGCAAAGCAAGTAATATCACCTACAGGTTACAAATTTAGCATAAACATATAAGAATTACATATATATATATATATATATATATATATATATATATATATATATATATTAGGTTGGTGCAAAAATAATGACGTAATAATGTCGTTTTTTGACGTATTTTTTAATGTCAAAAAACGACATTATTACGTCATTATTTTTGTACCAACCAAATATATATATATATATGTGTGTGTGTGTGTGAGTGTGTGTGTGTGTGTGTGTGTGTGTGTGTGTGTGTGTAATAAAAATAAAAACTCGTAGTCCTCGTATAATATATTTCGCAAACCAGATTTCTTTATCAAAATTTAAATTATGTTAGAGTCATTCTCAACACCTGAAGATTACGTTGTACATGAAATTCCGAGTCGTCGTATCGCTATGTTTGTTAAATATCGTATTTACCGGCATATGAAAATGACCTTTCATCCTTTCAAAATTCATGCTGGTATTATGTACAGAAATCCGTGAACAAAAATGCTGTATGCTATTAAAATAAGCACATCCGATCTTTCCTTTTACTCGTAACCATCCACTGTAATAAAATAAACGTTTTTCAGCCTTGAAGCTGAATTAGTCAAATAAAGCTTCATAAGCTTCTACTTAGAGCTGTTGCTAAATTACCCATTATTAATTTATCAGTGTTCGTTGCATCGCACAAAATAAAAGAAAAAGATCTTTGTAAACTTATGTGTATCATGTTCGCAAACATTTGTTTCAAAATGGCGTCAATATTAACTTCCTCTTGGCTCGACTTGCTTAATGCCTGTGATGTGAATAAATACACATTTGTATTTCTCATCATCAACCGAAATAAATCAATTGGAAAAGTTTCAAACTGCGCGATCAAAAGCTTGCAGGTTTATCGCCAATGTAGAATAATAATTCGTGTAAATATTTGAGTTGAGAGCCGAATTCGAAACTTCCTTTTCGAGAAGAATGAACTTCCTGTGCTAGCTGACTTTGCCCCAGGAAGACAAAGAACGGTGAAAATGTTGTTATTAGCTACCCCAGCTAAGCGGTAAATTTAATGACAGTAATGATTGGTTATTATTTTTGTTTTCTTCTACACAGCATTCAGAACAGACACGAAAATAAATGAAAACAATATGAAAACGACTGGCAAAATTGTATATTCGCTTCCATTAACGCTTAGAAGCATTAAAAGAATTGCGTTCAGGTCGATTTTTTTTTAGTTTTTGCTGAACCTCTTTTCATTGATGATAGTGTCTTTTCCCGTTTCATTTAACAACGTTCTTCTCTACAGTTATCTCCCTTTGACCTCCATCTTTATTTTTGATAACTGCTTTCTATTTATATTTTCTTTTCTCATTTAATCTATCTGCTTTTATTTTTTATTATCTACACATTTATAAACTGTCTTCCCGAGCATCTTTTTCTTTTCAATTCAGCTTTTGGTCATTTCATTACCTCAGATTGATTCGAATAAGGGACAAACGGGGACAAGTGTAGTTACCAAAGAATGTATTCAGGATTATTTGCAGGAAGATTGGTTCCAAATTCAATCGGCCAGTAAAAGAATATATATGCAACTTTTTTTATTTCATTGATGACAAATACAATATTTCTTTTTAACAGAGAAGTTGCCCAAAACACATGACTGTTTTAATCTTTGTTGCATTTAGCAAGGACCTTTCAAGTATAACCCCTGAAGCTATTTTTCAACTTCTCTCATTCGCTTTGTATGGCATGTATGGATACGATATTTATATATATATATATATATATATATATATATATATATATATATATATATATAGAGAGAGAGAGAGAGAGAGAGAGAGAGAGAGATCAAAAGAACTGATATAGATATATTTAAATAAATTGAGATCAATATGTTTCAATAAACTCCTTCCTCCTTTCCTTCCTCCTTTCCTTCTTCCTTTCCTTCCTCTCTTCTTTCTTTCCTTCCTTCCTCCCTTTTTTCCTTCCATCCTTCCTTCCTTCCTTCTTTTTTTTCTTTCCTTCCATGCTTCCTTCCTTCTTTTCTTTCCTTCCTTCCTCCCTTCCTTCTGTTCTCTCTTCCTACTTTCCTTCCTTCCTCCCTTTTTTCCTTCCTTCCTTCCTTCCTCCCTCCCTCCCTTCCTCCTTTCCTTCCTTCCTTCCTTCCTTCCTTCCTTTTTTCCTTCCTTCTTTATTTCTTTTCTTCCATGCTTCCTTCTTTCCTTCCTTCCTTCTTTTCTTTCCTTCCTTCCTCCCTTCCTTCTGTTCTCTCTTCCTACTTTCCTTCCTTCCTCCCTTTTTTCCTTCCTTCCTTCCTTCCTCCCTCCCTCCCTTACTCCTTTCCTTCCTTCCTTCCTTCCTCCCTTTTTTCCTTCCTTCTTTTTTTCTTTTCTTCCATGCTTCCTTCTTTCCTTCCTTCCTTCTTTTCTTTCCTTCTTTCCTTCCTCCCTTCCTTCTGTTCTCTCTTCCTACTTTCCTTCCTTCCTCCCTTTTTTCCTTCTATCCTTCCTTCCTTCCTGCCTTCCTTCCTTCCTTTCTTCCTTCTTTCTTTCCTGCCTTCCTTCCTTCCTTCCTGATTTCCTTCCTTTCTTCTTTTCTTTCCTTCCTTATTTCCTTATTTCCTTCCTTACTCCCTTTTTTCCTTCCTTCCTTCCTTCCTTCCTTCCTTCCTTCCTTCCTTCCTTCCTTCCTTCCTTCCTTACTTGTTAGAAATCTTCCACCGACTCTTCTGCAATAGACTTTTCTAAAATTTATTCCTAGTTTCCATTTTTTACCCTCTTCTTTTTTATTCCTTCAAGAAATCTTTAACGCACGCTTCCATTAAAACTGGCCATTTTACACGTAAGAATCATGTTTATTATTCTAGAAAGCTTGTTGCTTTTCCATTGGACAAAGCAATTTATTAACCAATTGATTTTTTTTTCATGGGAAAAAATAGGAAAAAACGTATAAAAGTGGATTTAACATTTGGGAAAAATGAAAGAAACAGACGACAAAGGCGTCAGTTAAATACAAATTTATTAATTCTCAAATGCCGTTTATCAACTCAACGAAATGGAGGTTTTATGGATTAGCTTCTTAGAAAATTAAAATAATTAAGTATAAATAATTCGCTTGCCTTGGCAGACGGTTTTAATAATTTTGATGACGCAATTAGAAAGCAATGGTGTACGAGTAAATATTTAATTTCGTTGCACGAAGTTCTTGAGGCAGACAAGATAGAAATTGCAAAGGTGACGCTTCGGTAATTTCCCCAAATATCATTGCTTGATAAGGATGATCTGAATTCTTAAGGGATTTAAACATTAATCCGATATCAAGATGGGCTAATTTGATGCCTAAGCGTATCCCCATTTGATAATATAATAAGATGATTATCATAATTAATTATAATTGTAATTACAATGGCGTCTTATTGTGGAGTAAAACTTACGTTTGTAGTGAGTCCGATTCGCACTTGGCGCTCCATGATTATAGCCTTGCGGCATTAAAAGATCAATTTAGTTAATGTAGATAATCCTGATCAATTTTCAACAATTAGAATCAAATTAAATCTTTAATCAAATCATTTCATTCAATTAAATTAATTCAAAAGCAAATTATATCCGTATGTAAAATATTAAAAATGTTCCTACAGAGTTTCCTCCCCACAAAAGAAAAACAGGAAATTTGGTACTGCTTATTTAATTGTTGCAATTTTTGTTACATCTATTTGAAAGAAAAGCAAACGATAGAAATTTAGTAACTTAAAATAGAACAACAAGATAAATGTTAGATGTGGCGTTCAAACTAAAGAACTCTGATAAAATTCCTTGGTATTTTTTCAGTCCCTCAGTTGGATGTTCTTTCTTAAAAAGAACAATCACGGCGCGTTGAAAATTTGATAAATGCAGCATTTTGGAACAACAAATGGTTAAAAAAAAAAAAATTGTTAGATAATTTTTTTACTTCATTTATATAGTAAAATATGGAGATATTTTTTTATATTTTATATAATTTGTTTTCCTCATATAGTAAATCTAACATTTCCTATTTTTTGTGGAGTATCCCGTAATTAAGAGAAAACTATGTCATAATAATAAATTTTAATAAAATTCTAATAAGTAAACAAATCATAAGAGATTTATGAAATGAATTTGGAGACAATTTTCCCGAAATATCAAATCTTAAAAAAACAATCTAAACAATAATATTGAGGGATTTAAATGGCAACTGATTCAAAGACAATTCTTACAAAAGTCCTTATCTGTGGGCTTTTCATTTTTTTCACCATATTTTTTTATTATTTGACTATTGGCTGATTATCTTCGATTTCTGTTATTTGTCATTCAAACATTTTTGATAAGATTTTGCCGATAATTTAATTCTTTTATCCTTTTCTTATTTATTGATTGCAGTAAAAAAAAAATTTCTTTTTCTAGGCGAGGACGTATTTTCGAATTTTGAGGAAAAACGTTTCAAGTCGTAACGTTATTTTCTTTTGTTATCATATTTTTAATTATTTGTTCAGTTGGGAAATTCTTCCTTTATTTATCTCTCAAATATTTTTTGTAACAACAATAATAAAAATGTTCTCATATATTTAATGATAATTTTCTATTGTTACTCTTTTCTTATTTATTGATTTCATCTTCTTATTGTCATTAAATTAATAATAATTCAAAATGATACACTTGTTCACTCTGACATCCAGTTTAAAATATGTGCAGTGTAACCCGGATATAAGAGAATTTTCGGGACCGGAGAAGAAGTCTCTTATATCAGGGTTTCTCTTATATCAGGGTTTGGTCTATTTTGTTTAGGTAAGTATGGCTCTAATTTGGGAACAGATACAATCTCTCTTATATCCGGGTTTCTCTTATATCAGGATTTCTCTTATATCCAGGTTACACTGTATAAGTCGTTATTTGTCATGATGGAGGGCTTGCCTTTCTCAGTGATCCCAAGAACGAAGCCGTCTGGAGTTCGAACTCCTGTAGGGCCACCCATGGCGGTAAAGTCAAAGAGGAAGCACTAGACTGAACGTGACCAAATCCCGAAGACCCCGACGGCGGGATAAGTAAATGTCTACACGATCTCAACCGTCAAAGCTGTGGAAGTGGGCAGCGACAGACGCGCTGGCGTACCCTAAGTGGACCATGACAGACTAAGCATCCGAAAATCCGATGCAGCCAGATTTGCCAGATCTCGCCTCAAATCTCCTTTGAGCAGCGAAGGAGACCATTCTGACCAAGTGTGTGGGCTTCTCCGTCTTTCACTAAAATCAAATCCACGCGAATGTCTTTGTCAAATTTTCTTCGATCCCTAGCCATCTCCGCTTCCAAAGGGGAGAAAGAGAATAAGAAGAGATGATGAGGAATGGGTGCCGACTACTACAAATTGTAATGGTATGCTGTTTCCTTATAAGGAAATATTCGTCATTCATTGATCGAGCAGATAGTGTTATTTTCGGTTGAAATTTATAAAATCTTTCAAATAAAACAATTTTTCAGTAAAATAAAATTCTCAAGTTCACTGTTATCGTTTCACTATTGATGGGAGTTTCCTTCCTAACCTTTTCTTTGAAGTAGTGGGGAACATCAACATCTTTATTATTTTCTCTCCAACTTACATAAGCTATCCATTTTCTTTGATGTCGCTGTTAAAAGTTTACAAGTGACGTGATTTCTGCTATTTGGTAGTGTTTTTACGATTCTATAGCGTCAATCTATGAGATTCGAAGAAGGATGTTTCTAGCGAAAACCTACGGGCATCATTCGATAGAATCCATTTTAAATCATTGGTTTGAGACAGTGGTTGTATACAGCTGAGATTTTAAATATTTCTGAACTGGTTGGGCACCTTAAGAAAATCACGGATTGACGAGGGTATTTAAGGGCATGAGTCGAATTTGGTACCATAGACGACACCCACATTAACCCTAGAAAACTAACCATCAATTAAAGTTACCCCTCTACTAACCATGGGTATATCATACCCGATTTTGAAAATATCAATATCAATATATATATATATATATATATATATATATATATATATATATATATATATATATATATATATATATATATTAAATATAAATCTTTATTTAAAATATTTTACATGCAGGCACTTCAAACTTTGTACTTTGAGTTAACATTAATAGGAACTGAAAAACATTATTTAGGTAAGAAAATCAGGTACTGAAAATTGTAATTAAAAATAGGATAATTTGCGCTGGGTACTATGGGTACCCATGGTTAGTGTTCTAGGGTTAAAGTTTTTATTTTGACAAGACTAATCAAAAACGTGACGACTCTGCTGATCTTGAAATGAGGATTGAGAGAAGGCATTGACAAAAGCACTATTGCTTTCATTCAATAATAATTGTTTTAAATTATATCATTTTAAAAAAGATTAATTTTGTTCACGAGAAGACATATATTTTTTATAAATATTAAGAAAGTAAATATCGAATAGTCTTAAGAAAGAAAACTATTTTAATCTATTAATAACTAAATCCAGAGAGTCGAATCTTCTATACTGATTCCTTATTCCATTTGCAAGAAGAAAGTTCCACTCAGAAAGCGAACTGTTAAGCTGTATTAGAATCTTGAGCGTGTGTGCTTCCCGCCCGAACATAACAAGTTTAACCTTGTTTTTCTATCCTCCCTATCCTTATAATCTTTATTTTCTACCACCACTTCTTATGTTCATATCACACACACCTCATCCAGTAACCGTTTCTCCTGAGAGACTTTTTGGCCTTGTAGTTAGTATAAAAAAAGAGTAGAATGCAATAGACCCAAGAGTAACGGATCACTTCAAAATCGTCCTGGGTATGACGATAAATTACATCCAGCAGCAAGGCCTATGATCGGGAGAATGGAGATTTTGAGGAACATGGAACCAACTCTTAATTGCTGCTGTTTCCAGGTCCACCCCGACCTATGGTCGTAGCACCTGTTAGGGTCCCAGCTATGAGCAAATAGTTAACCCCAAACTGGAGTCAAAACACTATGAAAGTATAAAAAAAATACATTTTTAAAAAATATACCAGCAATATATTTCTGAAAAATTATTACCAGAAATACATTTTAAAAAATAACATTAATACATATTCTTTCATACGAACGTATCTTAAAAATCTTGTTGGCATTAAATAACCCACTGAGGTTATGCTGTAAAACAAAATAAACCAAACCAGTTTAAAACAAGAAAACCAATTGCTTATATAATTTATGAAAAAACGCACATAAACAAATGGGACAATATTGTTTTGTTAATGTTAGAAGAATCTAGAGAGCGAAGAAAAATGAAGAAATCAGACAAATTGGAAAACCGTTTTATCGACGACGCGTTTCGCCTTCTTCGGGTTGGCGTCTTCAGGTCAGAATGGCAAATCTATGTGTGCTAGCGTTTCTAAATTAAAACAAAAAAACTTTACATTAAGAGGAGTATATTTAATTAATACTAAGTAGTTGGATCATTTCTGGATTGGTTTCGTACACAAATATTTACGCCTACCTTGCAAACAAACATTAATAATGTTTGTTTGCAAGGTAGGCGTCTTCTGGTCGGAATGAATGAATAAAACTGCGCTTTTTTTTGCTTTTTTTTTTTTTTTTTTGTAAGGTGCCAGTCTCTGCTGGCCTGGAAACTAGACAATTCTTCGAGCAGCATAACCATTATTCTCTCCACTAGCATCAATATCGCATTGTGCTATTGTTGCTTTTACAATGATCGATGACATATCAACACTTACCCCTCTTTTGGTAATGCCAAGCGAAGTTTTTCATTTAATTGTTTTACTAAAATATTTGTGTACGAAACCAATCCAGAAATGATCCAACTACTTAGTAATAATTAAATATATTCCTCTTAATGTAAATCACTTTTTCAAAATTCTTCCCTTTCGAATTTAACACTTGTTATTTCGGCGCCGATTCTGATGTTCCAAATCGCCATATATGGAAAATCCTTCAGAGATCAACCTTAGACTACCCTTGTTAAACCCATTCTTTTCGGATCAGCGCCTCCAAGTAAGTACAAAATATCAGACAAAAGAATTCCTAGTGATAGAATGAAAGACTTTCTTTTATGCAAGAATGCACAGATTTGGGCTGGAAAAACGTCGTAACGGACTAGAGAAGTCAAGGAATAGAATTCTCAACTGGATAATGATGCAATGAATTTATATCAATATTATTTTTATTCAAGTTGAAAGAAACAAGTTACAAATTTCCTCGCGAACATAGTTCAAAGAAAAAATGCTATTTTTAATACCCAAGGAAATGAATTGCGTGAATATAGAGTGAAAGAATGTAATTGAATGCTTTATGCGAAGAGATTCGTATTCACATTGTTTTATGTATGCGTGCGAAGTTATCTGATTCCAGCAGTCAGTCGAATAATCGCTGTATTACTGCAGCTACAATTCGCTTTGTGATAACAGTCCTTAAATCTTTACATGTACTGAACACACACACACACACGCGCGCGCGCATATTAATAAATATACATATTATTCCACATCGGTAGCTCGACTCAGAGTTTCATGCCGAACGCAATCTTCAGGGGTTGCGTAGAGTCTCTAGATTGTGTTGTACATGAAATGCCGAGTCTTGCCAACAGTTGAGGAAAAATGTATATTTATTAATATATACTGAAAAGCTCTGTTATACAGTGAACACTATTTTATTAACACCAGCACTTAATGAGCGATTTCTGATATATATATATATATATATATATATATATATATATATATATATATATAATATTATCCTATGACGACAAAATATGGACAAAAATACAACAGCAGTACAACAATAATGCCAATATAGACCATACCTTTGATTTAACAGTGGAAAGCTATGACAGTGCAGAAATATGCGAACTCATAGTCATATAAATCATCAATAGATTAACCCCCATCATTCATCAAAATGACACAGGCTTATACAGGCCTAATAATTGTAAGAAATTACAACTACAGAACTACATTAAAAATAAGAAAGCAGACCATAGAAAACTTTATACATTAGAATTTAAAACAGACATGGAATCTAACCAAAAAAAATAGAATACTTCTTTGATATAACATTTAATCTAAACAGCACATAGAAATCATACAGAAAAACAGATAACAAAAAGGATCAACAAAAGAGATAAGAGATCAACAAAAACTCCAACCAAGCACTCTAACCCTACTCTAATCAAGCACTCTAACCCTACTCTAATCAAGCACTCTAACCCTACTCTAATCAAGCACTCTAACTCTACTCTAATCAAGCACTCTAACCCTACTCTAATCAAGCACTCTAACCCTACTCTAATCAAGCACTCTAACCCTACTCTAATCAAGCACTCTAACCCTACTCTAATCAAGCACATACATATTCATACATAAAAGAACATCAACAAATTCGCTCAACATAGAAATATTCGACTAAAAAGAAACTTATGAAATATCATTAAGAAATAGAAGCTATCCGTGCAAAATAGAACATACGAATGAAAACAAACACAATAGAAAAAGAAAGATAATCAGGTTCAATATATATATATATATATATATATATATATATATATATATATATATATATATATATTGATGTGTATTTGAGCAGAAAATTTTCTTTCATTTATCTTTTATTGAAAACGGTTAACAAGGGAGATTTAATTAATCTTTTCCAGCAATCTAACATTTTTCAGGGGTTAAAGAATATAGGAATTGTCTATAGTTATAATTGTTCCGAGCACTTTCAGCTACTTCTCTAGCCATTGTCAAGGCTGTGTTTTGAATAATGAAATTCTGTGTGTAGCTGTTACATAGTAATTTTAAAGTGTGGAGTTCGATCGGTTTGTGTGATTCCTGGGCGGTCACGTTGGCGTGTTAAAAGTGTTCTAAAAATAGAGGTCTTGCCTCGGTCAACTGGTACAAACGAATAAATATTGAGTTAGATTTACTAAGTTCATAAATCAACTGCAAAATAGACCTAGAGTTGTCTGGAAGTATCCGTATTTAAAAGTTTTGATTTGAACACCTGCTAAAATCATTGGCAGCAAAGCCACAACAGCTTAAATTGCCATCGACTTATAGACAGACGGTCCTTATTTAATTAGAGACGCAGCATTCGTTTGTTTAGTTTGCAATATATCCTAATGTATTTCAAAAGAAGATTGTTAGAAATTGTGGAGTTTGGGTTGAAAGCCCTTATCATCGAAAGAAGAATTTCCGTTAAGCATATTATTAATTCTCTGACATTAAAAAAAATCGACAGGAAGATCCAGGGAATAACAGAAGCCGCGTCGAAAAAGCAGCAAAAATTAATAAAAATATTAATCGGATAAAAAAATACAAAAAAGAATCTAAATCAAATCAGGCGATACGATGTTTTCTCTATTTCCAAGCATATAAACGCCATTTTGATATAGATGATTGCAGCTCCACATGTACAGGAGAGAAAAGATTCTATTAACTGGTCTATGTTTTAGGTTTCATATTACTGTCTAGCATTGTTTTCCAGATGTGTTTGTACATAATCTTGAAAGCGTGAATGAATGTAGGCTCCTTTTGTATTAAATATTAGGTTGGTGCAAAAATAATGACGTAATAATGTCGTTTTTTGACGTATTTTTTAACGTCAAAAAACGACATTATTACGTCATTATTTTTGCACCAACCTAATAATATTTGATTAGTCCACCAGGCATCAAGCTAAGCGAGGAAAAATGTCTGACTTTAATATTGTGTTACGACTATCTGAGGCACGTCATGATTATTTGAAAAGACTTCATCGAAAATTCTGGTCTTCAGATGAGTTTGGTCACCGACCACTGGAGCCTGTGAGAAATACGTAAGTTTCTCACCCAGATGGGAAGGGTTGAGTATTTCATTAACTGCTGACCTACCAGCATTTTAATACACAGCCATCTCTAGACTATTTACATTGCTCGGACTATCATCCTCATCTTTGTTGCTATATTTATCACAAGTTTCGACCGTTGTACGCTCCGGCCTTCTTCAGGTGGTTGGAATGTCGAACTTATTTCGCTCGCTGGGGTAGACTGTTCTAGTTCCACGTGCAATGTTTAATGGATGTCAGTTATCAGTTATCTCCTGTTAATTCCCCTCTCCAAGTTCTCCATCGCCTTAACCGGGTATTGAACTCACACTCTTTGGGTTCTGTCACTGGATCTAACCAACGCCATTATCCACTGTGTCATGTGTCCTTGACATCAAAGATGCCGATGATAGTCCGAGCAATGTAAATCGTGTACATAATACCTCATCCCAGAAATATAGACAGAGCCATATCTAGGTTTTACAGAAAGTAGTTAGAAAAATGAAACAAATCCACTACGCAACAACAGAAGCAGTTTTTTGGTCAAGCGATCTCCTGTTGAAAGAGGTTGGAGCAGAAAGGTCAAGCTGATAGGCCACAATATCTGAAGTAACCACTGTTTAGAACACGTCGAACCTTGAAGCAGACAGGCTACTGCAGTGTAAGACTATGTCTTGTTGGATAAGAACAAAAACTACGACTACAATTCGCTAAGGATTACAAAGATCAGACAGCAAAAAATCTGGAAAAATTTCGATTTCAGCAGCGGTATTCAAACAGAAGGGACATAATTTGGCGCAAAGATCAGAAATGCATGGATCTATTCCGGTTTCTGGAGTTGAAATATAGTATATATAGTATATATAGTATGAAATAATGTTTTCTTGACATGTCATGGGACCATTGATACTAACAAAAGATCGTTTAAATGTCACAGCTGACTTCGGTAATGTCGCTGACCACGTGTCTTCTGGGGGACATGTCCAACAGGACAACGCACCGTGAGAATTAATAATAGCAGCCAGATTGCTTCACGGAACATCACAGTAAGTTTTTTTTTTGTGTGCTAAAGTGATCTCAGCCGATCTCAATGCCAAAGAACAAAGAACTCTCCAATTTGTTGATGAGAGCCTAGGACTCAACACGAAGACCCTTACCAACAAGTATCTTGAGGAGGTAGTGCTGCCCTGGGTCAAGAGTCTGGCTACTGGAAGACCATATGTCTGGTAATAGAACTGCACCATAGCACACATGCAGAAGAACCCAGACATGGCTGTCAGACAATTTCTGCGACCACATCACACCTTACATCTGGCCGCCTAACACCCCAGACTGCACCCTCCTTGATTATTATGCGTGTGTTACAGTTGACTAACAAAACTCCTCGTAACACCAAAGATGAATTAAACACGAGGATAATGGCAGCACTCATCAACTTAAACAGGGAGACCATGCAAAAGAATTGCAGGAGATTCCAAAGTCGTCTGTCTGGAGGCCCTGATTGAAGCCAATGGCGATTTTATTGAATAAATTTATTCTTTAGAATTTCAAGATATTTTTGAATAATTTTGGTAAATATATCTGTTAAAATGAGACGTTAGGGTTATTTTTATTTTTGCGTCCTTTAGACGACAATTTATCCATCGCACTTTGTATATCTGTTGAAACGAGATGCCAGTGTTATTTTCATTTTGGCATCATTTAGGCGACGATTTATCCATCGCACCCTGTATATCTGTTAAAATGAGATATCAATGTCATTTTCATTTTTGCGTCATTTAGACGACAATTTATCCATCGCACTTTGTATATCTGTTGAAACGAGATGTCAGTGTTATTTTCATTTTGGCGTCATTTAGGCGACGATTTATCCATCGCACCCTGTATATCTGTTAAAATGAAATATCAGTGTCATTTTCATTTTTGCGTCATTTAGACGACAATTTATCCATCGAACCCTGTATACATTGATCATTGTGTACAAATAAATATAGGGAATTTTAAATGATACATATATATCTATAATATTATTGTGCTCCGGTCTATGTAAGTGAAATGTTGGTGATGCCTTTCAAGGACACGTAATCGATGCGAATTGAATAATTAACATGTATGCAGTTGTTAAAATTATAAAAACGGTAACATTTTAGGGGGTTTGATTAATTAAATACGAAGCCCTATTTATTTTATTTAATTAAACATGGGTTTAATTCTTCGTAGAGGTACAGCCATGGATATTCTATAAAAAAATGAAGAAAAACGTATTTTAAATACAGTAGACTCCCTGACAACCGAACCAAGAAGGCCTTTCAGGATATGAGGGATTATATTTAGATTAAAATAAAAGAACTGAAATCAGGTTTAACATTTATTTTCAATGTTTTAAAGTAAACAAAAGAAGCTAATGGTGAGTGAAATATAACGGAATTGATTTTAAGGAAAAAAGAAATAAATTATGTAATGTTAATGAAAAGTCATTAAATTAAATATGCCACGTATGCAAAACAAATAATGTAACGAGGATTTTTTTAATCACTGTTTCATGATGATTCTTTCTCTTCTAATGTCATTCTCAACTTTTTCCGCATTTTCCGTTTTGCTTTTGTTCTTGTGATTTTTTAAACGAAAGACACTTTTTAACTCTGCGTGCGTTACTACAATCGTCATAGCTGAATGCTGGCTTTCTTTCCATAAAACTGACAACTTTTTCAACAGTTTTTTTCAATTTCAGTCCAGGTGTCATTACAATCATGCATCTCGTCGCTATCTTGTTGCAGATGTGTCTCATTGTCACCCTTTCCTCTTATTCCCATCTTTTGCAACAATACAAGCCATTAGGGTGAAATAAGCATAAACATTTATCCAAAGTAAATTTCTTGAAAAACAGAAATTTCAAATCAGTTACATATCACCGAAATAGTTCAAATATGCACATCAAAATCATGTCCGGATATGAGGGATTCCGGATATGAGGGATTCCGAATATGAGAGATTCCGGATATGAGGGATTCCGGATATGAGGCACTCCGGATATGAGGCACTCCGGATAAGAGGGATATCAGGAATTCTACTGCAAATTAAATGCCTTCTTTGAACATTTTTAATGTTCTATCTGAAGAATAATGGTTTAAAGATAATCCGAATTAAATAAAAAAAAATTAATTTCCGTACATAAATAACCTTTTTAGTCATTTTAAAGTCATTGGCAGTTTTTTCGACACTCATCGAACAAAAATAAACTAAGACTTACTAAAAGGAAAAATAAAATAAAATTCTTTTAGAAAAGGTTCCCACTCGAAAATGGCGTTACCACCTGCATTTTTAAAACTTGTCTTTATTTAATAAAATAAACTCTTGCGACGAACACCAAAATTCAAAATCGCACTGAAAAATTACAAGTAAATATTTTTTCAAAAATAAATATTAAGTGTAGATTTTTTTTCTATGCAATCTGAAAAAAAAATAACGTGTTTTGTGAGAGAATAAAAATTACTTAATAAATACAATAAATAATAAACATTATAATAATGCAAATGGAAGCCAAAAGAAAAAAAGGGTTTCCGGTCACGTGCAAAGTTTGTGACCTGACTTCCGGAAAGGAGATCTAGTGTCTGGATACATTCGAATCATTGATTTCAGACGTGATTTTTGCAGTGGTCCTAAAGGAAATAAGATTCAGTTACCCTTTGTCAACGTCATGTTGACTTGAGGTCAGCTACTCTATGACCTTCGAGTTTAGTACACACACATGCGTCAATAAAAATTGACCCTTAATTTTCCAACCAAGATTTTATCTTATTTAATACCATCTTCTGATACCGGACGAAAAACCAAATATCAACCTTCTACAGTTTTATTAAATTACGCATGCCTGAATTTTATTGAATTATTTTTACTAAGATGTGGGCGGGATTTTCTATATGTTCACAATTAATATTGTATAAGTTCTTTTACTGGAATAATATCTTGACCAAATTAAAAAGTGCCCACAAGATAGTGAAAATGGACGGTAAACATGCATACTAAAAATATTTCCACATAGTCTTTTAATAAAATAAAATACTATTCGGTAAAACATTCAGTCATTAATTACTAAAAATTTGGTTTGAATCGGATAATTCTTTGATTTTCAGAAAATATTTTAAAATAGAAAGAAACGATTTTTTGCCTTCATTTCGAAAAAAAAATCTTCCATTTTGGTGATACCTTACGTTGTTTGGGTTTCTTCATGTAATATAAATTTAGAGGTCGAATACATCCCGGGAAATGATTTACTATGAACTTCTTTTGCAAACAGAACAGGCTTTTAAACACTTGAAGTTTCCGACAAAAATAGACTATTCGTCGATATTTCCGCTTTTTAAGGGGAATGAATTAACCTGATTTAGGGTCATTTAACACCCTATGTTCGCTTATCTTTTCTACATAGAGTACAGAGTATATAGTATCTTTTCTCCATATAGTACAGAGTATATAGCATCTTTTCTACATAGAGTATAGAGTATATAGTATCTTTTCTCCATATAGTACAGAGTATATAGCATCTTTTCTACATAGAGTATAGAGTATATAGTATCTTTTCTACATATAGTACAGAGTATATAGTATCTTTTCTCCATATAGTACAGAGTATATAGCATCTTTTCTACATAGAGTATAGAGTATATAGTATCTTTTCTCCATATAGTACAGAGTATATAGCATCTTTTCTACATAGAGTATAGAGTATATAGTATCTTTTCTACATATAGTTCAGAGTATATAGTATACTAGAGTATCTACATAGTTTATTTACCTTTCCGAACGTAACTTAATAAATACCCTTTTTTGATTTTTTCCCCTATAATATCGGATCTTAGAGTAATCGGCAACCCTAACCGTGCAATATATTCTATCAAATCCGGAAAAAAAATAACGTGTTTTATTACATTATGCACTCCTGAATTTTACTGAATTATTTTTTATTAAGATCCGAGCCGGATATTCATGCTGTTCACACTTAATATTGCATAATGTCTTTTAATGAAATTATATCACCGGGATTTTTCTATATACAGCTATAAAAACGAATTGAACGAATATTAGTCCAAATTAAAAAAGTACACCCGAACTATTGAAAATGGACCGTAAACATACCCTACTAAAAATATTTTCACAAAATTGTAATGAAAAAATATTCTGTTCTGTAAAAATTTTATTTATTAATTAGTGAAAATTTTGTTTGAATCGGATAATTCCCTGTGTTTCGGAAAATATTTTAGAATAGGAGAAAATGATTTCTTGCCTTCATTTCGGAAAAAAAATCTTCTATTTTGCTGGAACTTAGTTGTTTGTGTACATTTTTTGTGCAACTTTTAAAATAGCTGCCTTCATGTGATCGCTAAAAAAAAGAGCATAGGATGATGAAAAAGACGCCAAACTTGACGAAAACAAAATTTTATCGTCTTCTGCCAATATTTCTGCGATGACTAATAAAAAATATTTGTAATAATTTCCATCATTTGTAAATAGTTTCTGAAATTTTCATTAACATCCAACAATTATTTTTATTTTTGCAAGGTTTTCCAATTAATGTCTGTCATACAAAAAAAAAAAAAAAAAAAAAAAAAAAACGTGCTAAAAATTTATGTTATTTTACTAATACCGTTGATACAAAGAGAAACAAGGATTTTTAATCAAAATTCAGAATGTTCTGAAAAGAAGGAAAAATTTAAAAAAATAATTAAAATGAACTTTGACCTTTCCTCTTAATAAGAGCATAAACATTTAGACGATAAAATTTTGTTTTCGTCAAGTTTGACGTCTTTTTCATCATACTATTCTCTTTTTTTTTTAGCAATCTCATGAAGGTACCTACTTAAAAAAATATTTTTTTAAAGGGTTCATCGAGATTTCAGAGGTCGGATACTTCCCGGGAACGCATGAATTTCTTTTGCAAACAGAACAGATTGATAAACTTCTGAAGTATCTGACAGAAATAGACCATTTGACGATTTTGTTTTTTACAGATACGAATTAACCTGATTCAGGGTTATTTAACACCCTATGTCGACTTATTTTTTGTACATATAGTGCAGTATATAGTATACTATAATATCTACTTACTTTATTTACGTTTCCGAACGTAACTTGAACAAGAGCATTTGTTGATTTTTTTTTCGTATAATGTCGGATCTTAGAGTATTCGGGGACCCTAACTGTGCAATATATCGAATAGGCGACCTTCTGTATAAATCTGGCTTTGGAATATACCTAATATACACTGCGCAAACGTTTGCTGCTCTTGCTGAAAAATTTACCGTGCCCCTTATTTTAATTAAAGTTTAATTAAACCATTTTAATGACAAAAGTACGCAGGTGCAAGCTTTAAGAAAGGTTTACTCAACTGACAATACAAGGTTCTCGTATAGTGTCCTTTTATAATCCCAGTAAACAGAAATAGCTCTCTCAAAAGGGAAAGTAACAAAACAAGAGAAGACCACTCTTGATTAATCGTAACAACCATATCATCCATTCCAATTCTGATGAAAATCAACATTGACGTTAAGCATTTTATAAAGAATTTTGATTTAAAGGTTTCATCGATTTGATATTTAAATTTATTTTTTAATTTTTTTAATTGCAGTTACATATTTGAATTATTTATTATTTAATTTTAATTTATAACTGATTCGTTTTAAAATCTGGTTGTTTCATATTTAAATTTATTCGAATTTAATTTACTAGTCAGTGCCATATTACTTTTCTCTTGTTTCAGGATGAAAATGGACAGTATAATAACCTTGCCTTTGCATCCTAAAACAATATGTTCCTGTAGCAGATGTGACATATATCTTTGCAACAAAGGACACAAATGAAGATGCACTAGTAGTAGCGTATGTTTTCCCTAAATTTGACTAAATTATAGAACAGAATAAATAATTTATACGTACATTAATGTTTCCGACTAAATGATATTTTATTATTAATTCCCGCAGACTTTAGTTGAACATTTAACTGCATAGTATAAAATGAGTTTATCTTCATTGAATATATATCGAAAATGAATATTTGTAGAAGTGAAAGTTGTCGTTGAATATATATTTTAATAAGTATTCAACCCATACAACGAGGCAAATCTGAGAGAATTGGAAATCCTTGTCAAGACGAAAGTACGCAGGTGTAGCCTTTAAGAAAGCTTTACTCAAACTGACAATATACGGTTCGAGTATAGTATCCTTTTATAGTCCCAGTAAACAAAAATAACGCTCTCAAAGACGGGAGTAACACAACAAGGGGAGACCACTATTGATTATTCATAATTCTACCAAGATACATCATTGGCGGCCATAATCGTTACCACATAAGATACGCTAATGACACAGTGCTGATAGCAGACACGTAAAAGAGATTACAAAACCTCCTAGAGAAGGTAGAAAAGGAAAGCAAGAAGAAAGGACTAAGCATAAACTGCAAGAAGACAGAATGCATCGTCATTAGTAAAAGGATGAGCCTGAAATGCGACTTATAGGTCGGGGACACTAAAATCAAGCAAGTGCGGAAATTTAAATATCTGGGAAATGTTCTTACAGAGGACATTAAGTGCGACACTGAGATCCGAAGACGTATTAGGATGGCCAAAGACGCTACGAAGAGTATTATGAGGCAGGAGGATTTATTTGGTAACAAAGAAAAGAGTACTGAGCTGCTACGTGATATCTGTCCTCCTTTACGGAAGCGAATGTTGGACGGTCTCCTCAAACATGAAGAAGAGACTCGAGGCAACAGAGGTATGGTTCTACAGAAGGATGCTAAGGATATCACGGACTAAGCGTGTGAACAACGATGAGATTTTGGATAGGATGCAAACAAGGAGGAAGCTTATAACTAACATTAGGAAGAGGCGGCGGAAATTTCTGGCACACGTAATGAAAAATGAGGGCTTCGAGAATCTGATACTCACAGGGAGGATAGAGGGAATAAGAGACAAGGGAAGACAGAGCGTGACATATCTAGCGGGCTTAAGCAACTAGATGATAGAACGGGGCCTGGGAGAAGAAGCAAAGGGACAAAACTTACTGAGAACTACATGAGAGGGGGAAGTGGAGAACACATAAAAAAAAAGAAATCTATCTTTCATACCCCTCCTCGCCGCCATCTAGTGTTTAAGAGCTCCACACCAAAAGCATTTTCACATGAGTAATTAATACTGCAAAGAAGTGCGTATAAGTATTTTATGTAAACAGTACTGACGTTCATAATTTGGCCTAAAAATTAGCGGGATAAAAAATAGTATATACATAATGTGGATATATAAATCAACATCGCATAGTGACTGGCAGTTTCACGCTTTAAGCGATCATTAGAATTAATTTTAAAACGATTTAAAACAGAGTTAACCCTTTGAGCCCTGATCACTGTTTTACCGGTGCTAGAGAAAAATAACGTAATGCCCAGCTACTGATGGGTAAACACTTGTAAGTATTTATATATCTACCGGGAAATCTACATATTATTTGCGAATTTGTACTCAGGAGCTCAGGCAGAAGGGTTAAAATTGTTCGGGCACGTAGGGCTCAAAGGGTTAATTTACATCAGGGACAGTTTGATAAATAGAATATAAAACTACCCACCCCATCAATACATTGGTAAACCATCCCGGGATCTAGACGATCAATATACCTCGTGCTTTTCAGTACATCATATGTATTATTAAAAAATATTGATAATAATTAATTTTGTACCTGTAAGGTTTCATTATGCAAGCAGACATTTTTATTTATAGATCTAAAATATTCCACGTACAGATAAAAAATAAATTAAATGATTTGGTACCCATTATCAGTGATGTTTCTAGCCGAGGTTTATTAGGGGAGATTTTCGGGTCTTTCAATAGCCTACCCGCTCTCCACGGTGACTCAGCCGATACCTGATCGAGTATCAACTTGTGTACCTTCCGTTAGCTACAATATTTTCCATCCTCCCGACAACACACTGCGAATTCTCTTGGTAATTTATGGTCCAATCTCGGATAACTTCCGGTTCACCAGCAATGCGCGCTCTTCTATAAAATGAAAGGAAACGAAACCAGTTTCTATCTGGTAAGCAACATGGCGACGTGCTCGACTGAAAGTGTTAAGTAACGATTATTTATTTATTTAATAAACAAAATTATTGACGTCACTCTTAATATTTTGAGACAGTTAAGAGAAGAGGGCGATTTAAGAAAACGATAAAGAAAAGAAAAAAAGACAGTGACATTGTTCAATCATATTTCGACATTATGTCTGTCTTCTTCACAATATGTTTAAATATTGTGTGCAAGAATAAAAATAAAAAAGAGCCACAACAAAAAATAAGTCTTTGTAGAAAGACATCTATTTGGATGTCTTTGTACTTATTTCTTCATATTATACATTTTTTTATTATATTCAACTTCTAACAGTATCAGATGTGCGGTTCGTGTTAAAATGAAATCAAAGAGCCTAGTTCAAATTCTTTCTTTGGGAAAGGAATAAATCTATTTAGTAACTTATCCAACACGGCAGTGACAATCCACATAGATGAAGAAGGGTTATGAAGCAACAGAAATTTAGTTCTACAGAAGGATGCTGAGAATACTATGGATAATACTTGTGAACAACAACGAAGTTTTAGAGAAAATGTAAACAAAAATAAGACCCTTATAATTAACATTAGAAATAGACAACTAAAATTTTAGGGCACATAACGAGGAAAGAGTGCTTGGAAAATCTGATACTGACGGGACATACGGAAGGCAAGAGAGAGACAGGGAAAAACAGCGCCAAACCTCTGCTTAACGATCTTGTGTAAATGGAAGACAGAACCGAGGTTTGGAGAGATAACAATAATACAATATTGACTAAGACCTAATAAGGACAGGTAATTGTGGAGATCTATGATCGCCAACGTCCTGAAAAGACACGGCACAATGAAGACGAAGATTAAAATTCTAAAAGCATTGAATTAAAATCCATTGAAAAGACAAAGGGAAGTCACACTAACATCTTTCCATAGAAATCATGGCAATTAAAAACAAGCAAACTGTGAAGAACCTTGACTCTCTACACCCACAAAGTAAACGGTATCTAAATATAACTGGGTAATATACAAGCTTTTTTAAACTCATTTCACCCCAAAGAAGGCAATAAAGCCACTAGGATGCAAGGGGTTACTGAGTGTTAGAGAATATGAGAAAAACTACTATTAAGGAGAGAGGACAATAAAAGAACAAGAATTAAGAAGACAGAAGATAACGATTGACATTGCATTTAAATTTTTGAAGATCAAAGGCAATAAAGCCACTAGAACGCAAGGGGTTACTGAGTGTTAAAGAATATGAGAAAAACTACTATTAAGGAGAGAGGACAATAAAAGAACAAGAAGACAACTATAGATAGATATTGCATTTAAATTTTTGAAGATCAAAGTTGACTTGGAAGCAAGAAGCCGGAAGAGAGTTCGACGAGCGAAAAGTGCGATAGAAGAAACTCTTAGCATAGAACTTACGGTTCCATCTCGCCATTTCTACTGAAAATTGATGAGATCTCGTCGCCAATCTAGTACTGCGCTTAAATTTATAAAGTCTTGGAACCATAGATGAAAGTTGATCAGAAGCATTACCATGAAAGTATTTACCGAAAAGACACAGGGAACCTACTTTACGGCAATAGGAAAGGGAGTGAAGCTGAGATGCCAGGTCAAGACCAATAACATTGCAGATTCTTCTTTGGTTTTTATCAAGAATCTCTGCATCTATCGGACGAACACCAGATCATGTTATTGATCCTTTCTCGTATACTAAATCTTTTTTTAAGTCTTATTATGTTTTTTTTTATTTTCTTTCTATGTGTCTTATACGTGTAACTCTATACGCTTCCTATAAAATACATAACTCTGAAAAATATCGAGATACATTATATGATCATTTCTGTGCATACTTCAAGATAAAGTTAAGTGCATTTATTCAGTTTTAGTTTTTCGTTCTTTGGTGCATTTTTCTTCCTTTTTTTTAAGGTAGGGGAGAAAAGCCAGGCATCTAAAGCATTGGAAATTTTACGACAGCAAAGGAGTCACGGGGTTCCATATCCGACACCAATTCTTTTAAATGCATTTAGAATGTGAAAGTTAATGGAAAGCGTTTCCTATTGGCAGTATTTAAAAAAAAAAAGAAGATTTTCTGACACACATCCGGTTTTATCACCTCTGCATTCCCTGTGCTAATATCGTGTTTACTTTTTGTAAAAAATGGTAAAAATCCATCGAATTTGATTCGATTCAAAATTGCAATGTAACACTAAATTTGTTTAGTTGAATTTTATTAAAGACACTCGGAAGCAAAAGAAGGCAAAAATGTGTTCTGCTTTCTGTCAAGATGGCGAATGAAATTAGATAGGTTTATGCAAAATTGCCGCATCTTCTTCAATTATGAATATGATAATGACAGTGGTAGGCATGGAATACCTCCGACATATTCATCGTAGAAATATTCGGATTGGTGGAATATCAAAAATCTAAATGACTAAATAAACAAATTACGTAATAATAAAGAAATTAAAAAGCTACAAATGATCACATAATTGTTGGAAGGTTTAATAAACTTAAAAATGTGGCATTTAGAAAAAAAAGTTAGAAGACATAAACCAAAATAATCAAATAAAAATAAAGCAATAGCAAATATATTATACAATATTTTATTTGAGGAGGAGAATTAAATTATCACACTTCCTTGTGTACAAGATATATCGAGAATTGCGTCATGGTGTTCTTTTTCTCACAGACAGTACCCAATTGACCCTACTATACTGTGCAGTTGACAAAATCAAAAACAACGCGCATGCGCGAAAGTAAAACTATAAAATAGCGATAATTTACCCATCGCAACCTCTACACTATACGTAATGCAGATAATGTAACATATTCTAGACAAAGCCATTAACTTAAACTAAACAAATAAGATAAACAACAAAAAATAAATAAAACACATTAATAAATCAAAATAAATAAGCAATAATCAAATTAACATACTACAAATGTTCATACAACACAAGTAAATGTAATAATAATAATCAACAACAAATAAGTAATCACTATCTATAAAAGGCAGGATGTGTGTGTGTGTGTGTGTGTGTAACGAATGCACGGCCGCAATTTTCGACGGATTTGCAGCAAAATTTACATGCACATGCCGACTTTGCATTTCCCAACTCCTATCGATAGAGGAACTAATCGATTTTTTCATCCTTCCACGACAGTTTTTATGTAGTTTGCGGCCATTTTCTACTGGCCTTAGCTGGCTGCCACGAATAGGTAGGAAGATTCTATTGGCCAGCGTGAGAGCCAACAGCTGACTGACACGAATGTTAACTAGCATGCTAGCATGCAAAAAAAAAAAATTGATAGCTGCATTCGTCACAAGTGGGAAAAATTTAAATCTGAATGGCACTTTGCTCCAATTGGCTCATTCGCTTGCTTAAACTCAACGTTTATTCTGATTCCGCAGAACTGGGTTGGGTGTGAAAAAGTATTTGTTGTTAACATTCTTTTTTCATTCAGTTTTTCCAGTTACAGTTTTTTAAAGCTGATCGTTTTGTGTTCATTTTGTTTAATTCTTTTTTCGTAACAGATTTAATGTTTAGTATGGAGCTTAGAAAAAATTCGCAGTGTGAGATAGGCAAGAAGTAAGGCATGTAACAACATCAGCACGGCAAAGGGCACTCCTTTAAAGGCAAGGAAGGGCAAAAATATTTTAAGTCAAGTGATAGCGATTGCTGTATGGGTCGTACGATTTTTGAATCAAGCACGGGCAACGCCGGGCAATGCTGCTAGTCAATAATAAATAACCATTAGTGTAATACAATAGACTTTATTACCCATAATGCACCATTGACCTGCATATATAAATAGTTGAGCCAAAACAACACACATAGCCTGAAGATTGCATTCACGCATGAAACTGATTGTTGCTACTTGGAGTCAACCTTTCAGTATATATATATGTGTGTGTGTGTGTGTGTGTGTATAAATATAAATAAATAAATTTATATATTATATGCGCGGCACTATTTAGAAAGCGCTCAATATCAGAGATAGAGCTAACATATTTGGTTGGATTGAGTTTGTGACCCTGGGTTTCACGACTCATACATATATAAACATATGTGGGCAGTTTCGGATGTGACATATGTATATATACGGGTGGTGTTGTGTCTATACATACGCATTTGTATGTTGAAATTTCAATGTATGTTGTATGTTTATATATGTATGAGTCCCGACGGACGACCAAGTATGTATATGTGTCTGCGTACTTCATTGGGCGTATGAACATACATCGATGTTTGCGTTAGCACGATGACATCACGACGACGTCCCCCCCCACTTCCATAAAAACACCGATACACGCAATCTACATAAACCCCAAATTTTTAAACATTTAATCAGTTTGTCTGACGATCGCAAAACCGTGAAGCACAGGGTCACACACTCACATCAATCCAACCAAATATATATATATATATATATATATATATATATATATATATATATTTCAGTGTATATATGCGTGTGTCCGAGTGGGTAGAATGTTTGATTTTTGACCATGAGACACCCGTTTGAATCTCAATATATCAGGAAATCATCCTCATGACAAAATATAAGGTGATCCTATCATGCAGTATTTTTGGAAAATGTCTGACAATCGCAACATGAGTTGATCAAAGCCTTGTGATTGAAATTGTGTAGACGGAACTGTTCTGAAATCATCAATGGCTGTTCGAGCACAAAGTCACAAGATGCAATTGTAACACAAAGACAATATTTTTAAACATTGTATATTTAGGTTAAATTTATCAACAGAATTCTTTTGCTATTGTATCCAGTTAACAGTTTAGGTGATATTTTTCAGAAACTATTTTTTCTTGCCTACTTTACAACAAGTTCCAAAATATCACAATAACATACGACGGTGTTTGATCAATTGTTGGAAGGTTTAATAAACTTTAAAAATGTGGCATATCGAAAAAATATGAAAATACAAACAAATAAAGAATATAAAAAAATAGCAAATTATATATATAGCCTGAAGATTGCGTTTAATAGCGTAGCTTAAAACTACATATTATCACACACACACACACACACACACACACACACTATTCTACCCCAGTGAGCGAAATAAAGGGTTCAGTTCGAAATTCCAACCACCTGAAGAAGGTCGGAACGTACAACGGCCGAAACGTTGTGATAAATATGGCGACAAAGATGAGGACAATAGTCCGAATAATGTAAATAATATACATAATACCTCATCTCAGAAATATAGACAGACACACACACACGTATATATATATATATATATATATATATATATATATATATATATATATGAAGAAATATAGTCTTAAGGTGTGCTATATTTATGGGATAAAGTGCTCAATATCAGAGATAGAGCGTGTGTAAATATAAAAGTGAACATAGAAGTCAACACTTAGAGGCGACAGTCTGTTTCATGCTATATGCAATTGTCAGACCTGATGATTGTATATATATATATATATATATATATATATATATATATGTATATGTATATATATATAGGATGGGATAAAGAATATATATATATATATAGGATGGGATAAAGAACAAGTAGGAAACATATCTTAATATAACATGTTTCACTTTATTAAAGTGTCGTCAGATATCAAGATAGAAATGATAAAAAATGATAAAAAGCAAAGAGATGCAGATTAATGGTATAAAGGCGATTTCTTATTGGTTAGATACGTGTCACGTGTAATAAAGTAACACATAATATTCAAGTATGCGTGAGACTAAAATGTGTAAAAATTGAGACACTGCAGGATTTTTAATAAATTTTGTTTTGGTTTGATTTTGCATTAAAGCATATCTCGTGCGTATTGTGTATATATCTTCATTGCTTTATATTTTAACTACTGGGTGGCAGTCTCATCCTCAGGCGATATTTGGAACCGGTAGTTAGGGTTTAATATTGAAAATTAAACCTGAATACTGCTGACTATTTTCGAAACATAGTAATTTCTGTGTTGCGATGGAATCCTATTTTTTTTTAAATAATTATAATACATAGTCTAGGTACAAAAGGAATGTTCCCCAGAACAATTACCCTGAAAGTATTTATAGAAAAGACACTGGCAAGTTACTTTACGGCTGTTGGAAAGTGACTGAAGGCGTAATGAGGATAGAATCAGCCATACTAAAGGAAGTTAAATAGGGTTTACCTGACGATTAAAAACAGAGGTTTCGTTTTACAGGCGTTAAAATTAACAAGCCTTTCCTTGCCCCATTTAACAACAGATTGTAGTTCGTCTTTGAGATCCGTTGCCAATTTGACGCTATCGAACTGGTCGGACTTACTATTGAGACAGGAGTAAATAGTAAAGACAATGACCTTCGAATTCGTGAAGAAGACTACTATGCTAAAATGCTAGCAAATGATTCGAGATATCTTCTATTTTTTCAAATAATTTTCTACTGGTTGTATTTGAAGTTCAGGGGATAAAAGGTTTCCAGCACCCTCCACAGTATCCCCTACCATCACTTCCTTGGTTTGGGCAGTTTCAGTTACTCATAGATTCATTGATTTTGTTTTGTTGTTGCTTTATTTTGGAATGTTGCAAATTGGCAAATATTAGGAGTATGAATTCTGACCCCCAAATTACTCATAGAGGTTCATCGTTTTTTGTGTTTCGTCATTCTGTTCATTTTATTTTTTTAGTGATGCAGGTATTGGGTTCAAATTTTTGTGGTACTGGTTAAGATACTGATTACGGTACTGGGTTCAAATTTTAGGCTACTGGTTAAGATAATGATTACGGTACTGGGATCAAATTTTTAAGGTACTGGTTAAGATAATAATTACGGTACTGGGATCAAATTTTAAGGTACTGTTTACGATAATGATTACGGTACTGGGTTCAAATTTTTAAGCTACTGGTTAAGATAATGATTACGATACTGGGATCAAATTTTTAAGGTACTGGTTAAGATACTGATTACGGTACTGGGTTCAAATTTTTAAGGTACTGGTTAAGATACTGATTACGGTACTGGTTTCAAATTTTTAAGGTACTAGTTAAGATACTGATTACGGTACTGGGTTCGAATTTTTAAGGTACTGTTTAAGATAATGTTTACGGTACTGGGATCAAATTTTTAAGGTACTGGTTAAGATACAGATTACGGTATTGGGTTCAAAATTTAAGGTACTGGTTAACATAATGATTACGCTACTGGGTACAAATTTTTAAGGTACTGGTTAAGATAATGATTACGGTACTGGGTTCAAATTTTTAAGGTACTGGTTAAAATAATAATTACGGTACTGGGTTCAAATATTTAAGCTACTGGTTAAGATAAAGATTACAGTACTGGGATCAACTTTTTTAAGGTACTGGTTAAGATAATGATTACGGTAGTGGGTTCAAATTTTTAAGCTACTGGTTAAGATAAATGATTACGGTACTGGGATCAAATTTTTAAGGTACTAGTTAAGATACTGATTACGGTACTGGGTTCGAATTTTTAAGGTACTGTTTAAGATAATGTTTACGGTACTGGGATCAATTTTTTAAGGTACTGGTTAAGATAATGATTACGGTACTGGGATTAAAATGTTTAAGGTACTGGTTAAGATAATGATTACGGTACTGGGTTCAAATTTTTAAGCTACTGGTTAACATAATGATTGCGGTACTGGGATCAAATTTTTAAGGTACTGGTTAAGATAATGATTACTATACTGGGTTCAAATTGTTAAGGTGCTGGTTAAGATAATGATTACGGTACTGGGTCCAAATTTTTAAGCTACTGGTTAAGATACAGATTACGGTACGGGGATCAACTTTTTTAAGGTACTGTTTAAGATAATGATTACGGTACGGGGATCAACTTTTTTAAGGTACTGGTTAAGTTACTGATTACTATACTGGGTTCAGATTTTTAAGGTACTGGTTAAGATAATGATTACGGTGCTTGGATCAAATATTTAAGGTGCTGGTTAAGATAATGATTACGGTACTGGGTTCAAATTTTTAAGCTACTGGTTAAGATAATGATTACGGTACTGGGTTCGAATTTTTAAGCTACTGGTTAAGATACTGATTACGGTACTGGTTTCAAATTTTTAAGGTACTAGTTAAGATACTGATTACGGTACTCGGTTCAAATTTTTAAGGTACTGTTTAAGATAATGGTTACAGTACTGGGATTATATTTTTAAGGTACTGGTTAAGATACTGATTACGGTACTGGGTTCAAATCTTTAAGGTACTGGTTAAGATACTGATTACGGTACAGGGTTCAAATTTTTAAGGTACTCGCTAAGATAATGCTTACTGTACTGGGATCAAATTTTTAAGGCACTGGTTAAGATAATGTTTACGGTACTGGGTTCAAATTTTTAAGGTACTGGTTAAGATAATGATTACTATACTGGGTTCAAATTGTTAAGGTCCTGGTTAAGATAAAGATTACGGTACTGGGTCCAAATTTTTAAGCTACTGGTTAAGATACAGATTACGGTACGGGGATCAACTTTTTTAAGGTACTGTTTAAGATAATGATTACGGTACGGGGATCAACTTTTTTAAGGTACTGGTTAAGATACTGATTACTATACTAGGTTCAAATTTTTAAGGTACTGGTTAAGATAATGATTACGGTGCTTGGATCAAATATTTAAGGTGCTGGTTAAGATAATGATTACGGTACTGGGTTCAAATTTTTAAGCTACTGGTTAAGATAATGATTACGGTACTGGGTTCAAATTTTTAAGCTACTGGTTAAGATACTGATTACGGTACTGGTTTCAAATTTTTAAGTTACTACTTAAGATACTGATTACGGTACTGGGTTCAAATTTTTAAGGTACTGTTTAAGATAATGGTTACGGTACTGGGATTATATTTTTAAGGTACTGGTTAAGATATTGATTACGGTACTGGGTTCAAATCTTTAAGGTACTGGTTAAGATACTGATTACGGTACAGGGTTCAAATTTTTAAGGTACTGGTTAACATAATGATTACTGTACTGGGATCAAATTTTTAAGGCACTGGTTAAGATAATGTTTACGGTACTGGGTTCAAATTTTTAAGGTACTGATAAGATAATGATTACTATACTGGGTTCAAATTGTTAAGGTACTGGTTAAGATAATGATTACGGTACTGGGTCCAAATTTTTAAGCTACTGGTTAAGATACAGATTACGGCACGGGGATCAACATTTTTAAGGTACTGGTTAAGATACTGATTACTAAACTGGGTTCAAATTTTAATATACTGGTTAAGATAAAGATTACGGTATTGGCTCAAATTTTTAAGGTACTGGTTTAGATACTGATTACTATACTGGGTTCAAATATTTAAGGTACTGGTTAAGATAATGATTACGGTACTGGGTTCAAATTTTTAAGCTACTGGTTAAGATACAGATTACGGAACTGGGATCAACTTTGTTAAGGTACTGGTTAAGATAATGATTACGGTACTGGGTTCAAATTTTAACGTTACTGGTTAAGATAATGATTACGGTACTTGGATCAAATTTTTAAGGTGCTGGTTAAGATAATGATTACGGTACTGGGTTCAAATTTTTAAGGTACTGGTTAAGATACTGATTACGGTACTGGTTTCAAATTTTTAAGGTTCTAGTTAAGATACTGATTACGGTACTGGGTTCAAATTTTTAATGTACTGTTTAAGATAATGGTTACGGTACTGGGATCAAATTTTTAAGGTACTGGTTAAGATACTGATTACGGTACTGGGTTCAAATCTTTAAGGTACTGGTTAAGATATTGATTACGGTACAGGGTTCAAATTTTTAAGGTACTGGTTAAGATAATGATTACGGTACTGGGATCAAATTTTTAAGGTACTGGTTAAGATAATGATTATGGTACTGGGATTAAAATTTTTAAGGTACTGGTTAAGATACTGATTACGGTACTGGGGTCAAATTTTTAAGCTACTGGTTAAGATAATGATTACGGTACTGGGATCAAATTTTTAAGGTACTGGTTAAGATACTGATTACTATACTGGATTCAAATTTTTAAGGTAATGGTTAAGATAATGATTACGGTACTGGGATCAAATTTTTAAGCTACTGGTTAAGATAAAGATTACGGTACTGGGTTCAGATTTTAAGCTACTGGTTAAGATACTGATTACGGTACTGGGATCAACTTTTTAAGGTACTGGTTAAGATACTGATTACGGTACTGGGATCAAATTTTTAAGGTACTGGTTAAGATAAAGATTACGGTACTGGGTTCAAATTTTTAAGCTACTGGTTAAGATAATAATTACGGTACTCGGATCAAATTTTTAAGGTACTGGTTAAAGTAATGATTACGGTACTGGGATTAAAATTTTCAAGGTACTGGTTAAGATATTGATTACGGTACTGAGTTCAAATTTTTAAGGTACTGGTTAAGATAATGATTACGGTACTGGGTTCAAATTTTTACGTTACTGGTTAAGATAATGATTACGGTACTGGGTTCAAATTTTTAAGCTACTGGTTAAGATAATGATTACGGTACTGGGATCAAATTTTTAAGGTACTGGTTAAGATAATGATTACGGTACTGGGTTCAAATTTTTAAGGTACTGGTTAAGATAATGATTACTGTACTGGGATTAAAATTTTTAAGGTACTGGTTAAGATAATGATTACGGTACTGGTTTCAAATTTTTAAGCTACTGGTTAAGATAATGATTACGGTACTGGGATCAAATTTTTAAGGTACTGGTTAAGATACTGATTACTATACTGGGTTCAAATTTTAAGGTACTGGTTAAGATACTGATTACTATACTGGGTTCAAATTTTAAGGTACTGGTTAAGATAATGATTATGTTACTGGGATTAAAATTTTTAAGGTACTGGTTAAGATACTGATTACGGTACTGGGGTCAAATTTTTAAGCTACTGTTTAAGATAATGATTACGGTACTGGGATCAAATTTTTAAGGTACTGGTTAAGATACTGATTACTATACTGGATTCAAATTTTTAAGGTAATGGTTAAGATAATGATTACGGTACTGGGATCAAATTTTTAAGCTACTGGTTAAGATAATAATTACGGTACTGGGATCAAATTTTTAAGGTACTGGTTAAGATAATGATTACGGTACTGGGATTAAAATTTTCAAGGTACTGGTTAAGATAATGATTACGGTACTGAGTTCAAATTTTTAAGGTACTGGTTAAGATAATGATTACGGTACTGGGTTCAAATTTTTACGTTACTGGTTAAGATAATGATTACGGTACTGGGTTCAAATTTTTAAGCTACTGGTTAAGATAATGATTACGGTACTGGGATCAAATTTTTAAGGTACTGGTTAAGATAAGGATTACGGTACTGGGTTCAAATTTTTAAGGTACTGGTTAAGATAATGATTACTGTACTGGGATTAAAATTTTTAAGGTACTGGTTAAGATAATGATTACGGTACTGGTTTCAAATTTTTAAGCTACTGGTTAAGATAATGATTACGGTACTGGGATCAAATTTTTAAGGTACTGGTTAAGATACTGATTACTATACTGGGTTCAAATTTTAAGGTACTGGTTAAGATAATGATTACTGTACTGGGATTAAAATTTTTAAGGTACTGGTTAAGATAATGATTACGGTACTGGTTTCAAATTTTTAAGCTACTGGTTAAGATAATGATTACGGTACTGGGATCAAATTTTTAAGGTACTGGTTAAGATACTGATTACTATACTGGGTTCAAATTTTTAAGGTATTGGTTAAGATAATGATTACGCTACTGGGTTCAGATTTTAAGCTACTGGTTAAGAAAACGAATACGGTACTGGGATCAAATTTTTTAGGTACTGGTTTAGATAAACATTACGGTACTGGGTTCAGATTTTAAGCTACTGGTTAAGATACTGATTACGGTATGGGTTCAAATTTTTAAGGTACTAGTTAAGATACTGATTACGGTACTGGGTTCAAATATTCAAGGTACTGGTTAAGATAATGATTACGGTACTGAGTTCAAATTTTTAAGGTACTGGTTAAGATACTGATTACGGTACTGGGTACAAATCTTTAAGGTACTGGTTAAGATACTGATTACGGTAGAGGGTTCAAATTTTTAAGGTACTGGTTAAGATAATGATTACGGTACTGGGATCAAATTTTTAAGGTACTGGTTAAGATAATGATTATGGTACTGGGATTAAAATTTTTAAGGTACTGGTTAAGATACTGATTACTATACTGGATTCAAATTTTTAAGGTAATGGTTAAGATAATGATTAAGGTACTGGGATCAAATTTTTAAGCTACTGGTTAAGATAAAGATTACGGTACTGGGTTCAGATTTTAAGCTACTGGTTAAGATACTGATTACGGTACTGGGATCAACTTTTTAAGGTACTGGTTAAGATACTGATTACGGTACTGGGATCAAATTTTTAAGGTATTGGTTAAGATAAAGATTACGGTACTGGGTTCAAATTTTTAAGCTACTGGTTAGGATAATAATTACGGTACTGGGATCAAATTTTTAAGCTACTGGTTAAGATACTGATTACTATACTGGGTTCAAATTTTTAAGGTATTGGTTAAGATAATGATTACGCTACTGGGTTCAGATTTTAAGCTACTGGTTAAGAAAACGAATATGGTACTGGGATCAAATTTTTTAGGTACTGGTTAAGATAAACATTACGGTACTGGGTTCAGATTTTAAGCTACTGGTTAAGATACTGATTACGGTACTGGGTTCAAATTTTTAAGCTACTGGTTAAGATAATGATTACGGTACTGGGATCAAATTTTTAAGGTACTGGTTAAGATAATGATTACGGTACTGGGTTCAAATTTTTAAGCTACTGGTTAAGATAATGATTACGGTACTGGGATCAAATTTTTAATGTACTGGTTAAGATACTGATTACGGTACTGGGTTCAAATTTTTAAGGAACTGGTTAAGATAATGATTACGGTACTGGGATCAAATTTTTAAGGTACTGGTTAAGATAATGATTATGGTACTGGGATTAAAATTTTTAAGGTACTGGTTAAGATACTGATTACTATACTGGGTTCAAATTGTTAAGGTAATGGTTAAGATAATGATTACGGTACTGGGTTCAAATTTTTAAGCTATTGGTTAAGTTAATGATTACGGTACTGGGTTCAGATTTTAAGCTACTGGTTAAGATACTGATTACGGTACTGGTTTCAAATTTTTAAGGTACTAGTTAAGATACTGATTACGGTACTGGGTTTAAATTTGTAAGGTACTGTTTAAGATAATGGTTACGGTACTGAGTTCAAATTTGTAAGGTACTGTTTAATATATTGGTTACGGTACTGGGATCAAATTTCTAAGGTACTGGTTAAGATACTGATTACGGTACTGGGTTCAAATCTTTAAGGTACTGGTTAAGATACTGATTACGGTACTGGGATCAAATTTGTAATGTACTGGTTAAGATAATGATTATGGTACTGGGATTAAAATTTTTAAGGTACTGGTTAAGATACTGATTACGGTACTGGGTTAAAATTTTTAAGCTACTGGTTAAGATAATGATTACGGTACTGGGATCAAATTTTTAAGGTACTGGTTAAGATACTGATTACTATACTGGATTCAAATTTTTAAGGTAATGGTTAAGATAATGATTAAGGTACTGGGATCAAATTTTTAAGCTACTGGTTAAGATAAAGATTACGGTACTGGGTTCAGATTTTAAGCTACTGGTTAAGATACTGATTACGGTACTGGGATCAACTTTTTAAGGTACTGGTTAAGATACTGATTACGGTACTGGGATCAAATTTTTAAGGTACTGGTTAAGATAAAGATTACGGTACTGGGTTCAAATTTTTAAGCTACTGGTTAAGATAATAATTACGGTACTGGGATCAAATTTTTAAGCTACTGGTTAAGATAATGATTACGGTAATGGGATCAAATTTTTAAGGTACTGGTTAAGATACTGATTACTATACTGGGTTCAAATTTTTAAGGTATTGGTTAAGATAATGATTACGCTACTGGGTTCAGATTTTAAGCTACTGGTTAAGAAAACGAATACGGTACTGGGATCAAATTTTTTAGGTACTGGTTAAGATAAACATTACGGTACTGGGTTCAGATTTTAAGCTACTGGTTAAGATACTGATTACGGTACTGGGTTCAAATTTTTAAGCTACTGGTTAAGATAATGATTACGGTACTGGGATCAAATTTTTAAGGTACTGGTTAAGATAATGATTACGGTACTGGGTTCAAATTTTTAAGCTACTGGTTAAGATAATGATTACGGTACTGGGATCAAATTTTTAATGTACTGGTTAAGATACTGATTACGGTACTGGGTTCAAATTTTTAAGGAACTGGTTAAGATAATGATTACGCTACTGGGTTCAGATTTTAAGCTACTGGTTAAGAAAACGAATACGGTACTGGGATCAAATTTTTTAGGTACTGGTTTAGATAAACATTACGGTACTGGGTTCAGATTTTAAGCTACTGGTTAAGATACTGATTACGGTATGGGTTCAAATTTTTAAGGTACTAGTTAAGATACTGATTACGGTACTGGGTTCAAATATTCAAGGTACTGGTTAAGATAATGATTACGGTACTGAGTTCAAATTTTTAAGGTACTGGTTAAGATACTGATTACGGTACTGGGTACAAATCTTTAAGGTACTGGTTAAGATACTGATTACGGTAGAGGGTTCAAATTTTTAAGGTACTGGTTAAGATAATGATTACGGTACTGGGATCAAATTTTTAAGGTACTGGTTAAGATAATGATTATGGTACTGGGATTAAAATTTTTAAGGTACTGGTTAAGATACTGATTACTATACTGGATTCAAATTTTTAAGGTAATGGTTAAGATAATGATTAAGGTACTGGGATCAAATTTTTAAGCTACTGGTTAAGATAAAGATTACGGTACTGGGTTCAGATTTTAAGCTACTGGTTAAGATACTGATTACGGTACTGGGATCAACTTTTTAAGGTACTGGTTAAGATACTGATTACGGTACTGGGATCAAATTTTTAAGGTATTGGTTAAGATAAAGATTACGGTACTGGGTTCAAATTTTTAAGCTACTGGTTAGGATAATAATTACGGTACTGGGATCAAATTTTTAAGCTACTGGTTAAGATACTGATTACTATACTGGGTTCAAATTTTTAAGGTATTGGTTAAGATAATGATTACGCTACTGGGTTCAGATTTTAAGCTACTGGTTAAGAAAACGAATATGGTACTGGGATCAAATTTTTTAGGTACTGGTTAAGATAAACATTACGGTACTGGGTTCAGATTTTAAGCTACTGGTTAAGATACTGATTACGGTACTGGGTTCAAATTTTTAAGCTACTGGTTAAGATAATGATTACGGTACTGGGATCAAATTTTTAAGGTACTGGTTAAGATAATGATTACGGTACTGGGTTCAAATTTTTAAGCTACTGGTTAAGATAATGATTACGGTACTGGGATCAAATTTTTAATGTACTGGTTAAGATACTGATTACGGTACTGGGTTCAAATTTTTAAGGAACTGGTTAAGATAATGATTACGGTACTGGGATCAAATTTTTAAGGTACTGGTTAAGATAATGATTATGGTACTGGGATTAAAATTTTTAAGGTACTGGTTAAGATACTGATTACTATACTGGGTTCAAATTGTTAAGGTAATGGTTAAGATAATGATTACGGTACTGGGTTCAAATTTTTAAGCTATTGGTTAAGTTAATGATTACGGTACTGGGTTCAGATTTTAAGCTACTGGTTAAGATACTGATTACGGTACTGGTTTCAAATTTTTAAGGTACTAGTTAAGATACTGATTACGGTACTGGGTTTAAATTTGTAAGGTACTGTTTAAGATAATGGTTACGGTACTGAGTTCAAATTTGTAAGGTACTGTTTAATATATTGGTTACGGTACTGGGATCAAATTTCTAAGGTACTGGTTAAGATACTGATTACGGTACTGGGTTCAAATCTTTAAGGTACTGGTTAAGATACTGATTACGGTACTGGGATCAAATTTGTAATGTACTGGTTAAGATAATGATTATGGTACTGGGATTAAAATTTTTAAGGTACTGGTTAAGATACTGATTACGGTACTGGGTTAAAATTTTTAAGCTACTGGTTAAGATAATGATTACGGTACTGGGATCAAATTTTTAAGGTACTGGTTAAGATACTGATTACTATACTGGATTCAAATTTTTAAGGTAATGGTTAAGATAATGATTAAGGTACTGGGATCAAATTTTTAAGCTACTGGTTAAGATAAAGATTACGGTACTGGGTTCAGATTTTAAGCTACTGGTTAAGATACTGATTACGGTACTGGGATCAACTTTTTAAGGTACTGGTTAAGATACTGATTACGGTACTGGGATCAAATTTTTAAGGTACTGGTTAAGATAAAGATTACGGTACTGGGTTCAAATTTTTAAGCTACTGGTTAAGATAATAATTACGGTACTGGGATCAAATTTTTAAGCTACTGGTTAAGATAATGATTACGGTAATGGGATCAAATTTTTAAGGTACTGGTTAAGATACTGATTACTATACTGGGTTCAAATTTTTAAGGTATTGGTTAAGATAATGATTACGCTACTGGGTTCAGATTTTAAGCTACTGGTTAAGAAAACGAATACGGTACTGGGATCAAATTTTTTAGGTACTGGTTAAGATAAACATTACGGTACTGGGTTCAGATTTTAAGCTACTGGTTAAGATACTGATTACGGTACTGGGTTCAAATTTTTAAGCTACTGGTTAAGATAATGATTACGGTACTGGGATCAAATTTTTAAGGTACTGGTTAAGATAATGATTACGGTACTGGGTTCAAATTTTTAAGCTACTGGTTAAGATAATGATTACGG
Organism: Acanthosepion lycidas; assembly: GCA_963932145.1. NCBI lineage: Eukaryota > Metazoa > Mollusca > Cephalopoda > Sepiida > Sepiidae > Acanthosepion > Acanthosepion lycidas. Next base: position 95,296,249 of record OZ010600.1, read on the forward strand.
TACTGGGATCAAATTTTTAATGTACTGGTTAAGATACTGATTACGGTACTGGGTTCAAATTTTTAAGGAACTGGTTAAGATAATGATTACGGTACTGGGATCAAATTTTTAAGGTACTGGTTAAGATAATGATTATGGTACTGGGATTAAAATTTTTAAGGTACTGGATAAGATACTGATTACTATACTGGGTTCAAATTGTTAAGGTAATGGTTAAGATAATGATTACGGTACTGGGTTCAAATTTTTAAGCTATTGGTTAAGTTAATGATTACGGTACTGGGTTCAGATTTTAAGCTACTGGTTAAGATACTGATTACGGTACTGGTTTCAAATTTTTAAGGTACTAGTTAAGATACTGATTACGGTACTGGGTTTAAATTTGTAAGGTACTGTTTAAGATAATGGTTACGGTACTGGGATCAAATTTCTAAGGTGCTGGTTAAGATACTGATTACGGTACTGGGTTCAAATCTTTAAGGTACTGGTTAAGATACTGATTACGGTACTGGGATCAAATTTTTAAGGTACTGGTTAAGATAATGATTACGTTACTGGGATTAAAATTTTTAATGTACTGGTTAAGATACTGATTACGGTACTGGGTTCAAATTTTTAAGCTACTGGTTAAGATAAAGATTACGGTACTGGGTTCAAATTTTTAAGCTACTGGTTAAGATAATAATTACGGTACTGGGATCAAATTTTTAAGGTACTGGTTAAGATACTGATTACTATACTGGGTTCAAATTTTTAAGGTATTGGTTAAGATAATGATTACGCTACTGGGTTCAGATTTTAAGCTACTGGTTAAGAAAACGAATACGGTACTGGGATCAAATTTTTTAGGTACTGGTTAAGATAAACATTACGGTACTGGGTTCAGATTTTAAGCTACTGGTTAAGATACTGATTACGGTACTGGGTTCAAATTTTTAAGCTACTGGTTAAGATAATGATTACGGTACTGGGATCAAATTTTTAAGGTACTGGTTAAGATAATGATTACGGTACTGGGTTCAAATTTTTAAGCTACTGGTTAAGATAATGATTACGGTACTGGGATCAAATTTTTAATGTACTGGTTAAGATACTGATTACGGTACTGGGTTCAAATTTTTAAGGAACTGGTTAAGATAATGATTACGGTACTGGGATCAAATTTTTAAGGTACTGGTTAAGATAATGATTATGGTACTGGGATTAAAATTTTTAAGGTACTGGATAAGATACTGATTACTATACTGGGTTCAAATTGTTAAGGTAATGGTTAAGATAATGATTACGGTACTGGGTTCAAATTTTTAAGCTATTGGTTAAGTTAATGATTACGGTACTGGGTTCAGATTTTAAGCTACTGGTTAAGATACTGATTACGGTACTGGTTTCAAATTTTTAAGGTACTAGTTAAGATACTGATTACGGTACTGGGTTTAAATTTGTAAGGTACTGTTTAAGATAAAGATTACGGTACTGGGATCAAATTTTTTAGGTACTGGTTAAGATAAACATTACGGTACTGGGTTCAGATTTTAAGCTACTGGTTAAGATACTGATTACGGTACTGGGTTCAAATTTTTAAGCTACTGGTTAAGATAATGATTACGGTACTGGGATCAAATTTTTAAGGTACTGGTTAAGATAATGATTACGGTACTGGGTTCAAATTTTTAAGCTACTGGTTAAGATAATGATTACGGTACTGGGATCAAATTTTTAATGTACTGGTTAAGATACTGATTACGGTACTGGGTTCAAATTTTTAAGGAACTGGTTAAGATAATGATTACGGTACTGGGATCAAATTTTTAAGGTACTGGTTAAGATAATGATTATGGTACTGGGATTAAAATTTTTAAGGTACTGGATAAGATACTGATTACTATACTGGGTTCAAATTGTTAAGGTAATGGTTAAGATAATGATTACGGTACTGGGTTCAAATTTTTAAGCTATTGGTTAAGTTAATGATTACGGTACTGGGTTCAGATTTTAAGCTACTGGTTAAGATACTGATTACGGTACTGGTTTCAAATTTTTAAGGTACTAGTTAAGATACTGATTACGGTACTGGGTTTAAATTTGTAAGGTACTGTTTAAGATAAAGATTACGGTACTGGGTTCAGATTTTAAGCTACTGGTTAAGATACTGATTACGGTACTGGGATCAACTTTTTAAGGTACTGGTTAAGATACTGATTACGGTACTGGGATCAAATTTTTAAGGTACTGGTTAAGATAAAGATTACGGTACTGGGTTCAAATTTTTAAGCTACTGGTTAAGATAATAATTACGGTACTGGGATCAAATTTTTAAGCTACTGGTTAAGATAATGATTACGGTACTGGGATCAAATTTTTAAGGTACTGGTTAAGATACTGATTACTATACTGGGTTCAAATTTTTAAGGTATTGGTTAAGATAATGATTACGCTACTGGGTTCAGATTTTAAGCTACTGGTTAAGAAAACGAATACGGTACTGGGATCAAATTTTTTAGGTACTGGTTAAGATAAACATTACGGTACTGGGTTCAGATTTTAAGCTACTGGTTAAGATACTGATTACGGTACTGGGTTCAAATTTTTAAGCTACTGGTTAAGATAATGATTACGGTACTGGGATCAAATTTTTAAGGTACTGGTTAAGATAATGATTACGGTACTGGGTTCAAATTTTTAAGCTACTGGTTAAGATAATGATTACGGTACTGGGATCAAATTTTTAATGTACTGGTTAAGATACTGATTACGGTACTGGGTTCAAATTTTTAAGGAACTGGTTAAGATAATGATTACGGTACTGGGATCAAATTTTTAAGGTACTGGTTAAGATAATGATTATGGTACTGGGATTAAAATTTTTAAGGTACTGGATGAGATACTGATTACTATACTGGGTTCAAATTGTTAAGGTAATGGTTAAGATAATGATTACGGTACTGGGTTCAAATTTTTAAGCTATTGGTTAAGTTAATGATTACGGTACTGGGTTCAGATTTTAAGCTACTGGTTAAGATACTGATTACGGTACTGGTTTCAAATTTTTAAGGTACTAGTTAAGATACTGATTACGGTACTGGGTTTAAATTTGTAAGGTACTGTTTAAGATAATGGTTACGGTACTGGGATCAAATTTCTAAGGTGCTGGTTAAGATACTGATTACGGTACTGGGTTCAAATCTTTAAGGTACTGGTTAAGATACTGATTACGGTACTGGGATCAAATTTTTAAGGTACTGGTTAAGATAATGATTACGTTACTGGGATTAAAATTTTTAATGTACTGGTTAAGATACTGATTACGGTACTGGGTTCAAATTTTTAAGCTACTGGTTAAGATAAAGATTACGGTACTGGGTTCAAATTTTTAAGCTACTGGTTAAGATAATAATTACGGTACTGGGATCAAATTTTTAAGCTACTGGTTAAGATAATGATTACGGTACTGGGATCAAATTTTTAAGGTACTGGTTAAGATACTGATTACTATACTGGGTTCAAATTTTTAAGGTATTGGTTAAGATAATGATTACGCTACTGGGTTCAGATTTTAAGCTACTGGTTAAGAAAACGAATACGGTACTGGGATCAAATTTTTTAGGTACTGGTTAAGATAAACATTACGGTACTGGGTTCAGATTTTAAGCTACTGGTTAAGATACTGATTACGGTACTGGGTTCAAATTTTTAAGCTACTGGTTAAGATAATGATTACGGTACTGGGATCAAATTTTTAAGGTACTGGTTAAGATAATGATTACGGTACTGGGTTCAAATTTTTAAGCTACTGGTTAAGATAATGATTACGGTACTGGGATCAAATTTTTAATGTACTGGTTAAGATACTGATTACGGTACTGGGTTCAAATTTTTAAGGAACTGGTTAAGATAATGATTACGGTACTGGGATCAAATTTTTAAGGTACTGGTTAAGATAATGATTATGGTACTGGGATTAAAATTTTTAAGGTACTGGATAAGATACTGATTACTATACTGGGTTCAAATTGTTAAGGTAATGGTTAAGATAATGATTACGGTACTGGGTTCAAATTTTTAAGCTATTGGTTAAGTTAATGATTACGGTACTGGGTTCAGATTTTAAGCTACTGGTTAAGATACTGATTACGGTACTGGTTTCAAATTTTTAAGGTACTAGTTAAGATACTGATTACGGTACTGGGTTTAAATTTGTAAGGTACTGTTTAAGATAATGGTTACGGTACTGGGATCAAATTTCTAAGGTGCTGGTTAAGATACTGATTACGGTACTGGGTTCAAATCTTTAAGGTACTGGTTAAGATACTGATTACGGTACTGGGATCAAATTTTTAAGGTACTGGTTAAGATAATGATTACGTTACTGGGATTAAAATTTTTAATGTACTGGTTAAGATACTGATTACGGTACTGGGTTCAAATTTTTAAGCTACTGGTTAAGATAATGATTACGGTACTGGGATCAAATTTTTAAGGTACTGGTTAAGATACTGATTACTATACTGGGTTCAAATTGTTAAGGTAATGGTTAAGATAATGATTACGGTACTGGGTTCAAATTTTTAAGCTATTGGTTAAGATAATGATTACGGTACTGGGTTCAGATTTTAAGCTACTGGTTAAGATACTGATTACGGTACTGGGTTCAAATTTTTAAGGTACTGTTTAAGATTTTGGTTACGGTACTGGGATCAAATTTCTAAGGTACTGGTTAAGATACTGATTACGGTACTGGGTTCAAATCTTTAAGGAACTGGTTAAGATACTGATTACGGTACTGGGTTCAAATTTTTAAGGTACTGGTTGAGATAATGATTACGGTACTGGGATCAAATTTTTAAGCTACTGGTTAAGATAAAGTTTACGGTACTGGGATCAACTTTTTTAAGGTACTGCTTAAGATAATGATTACGGTACTGGGTTCAAATTTTTAAGCTACTGGTTAAGATAATGATTACGGTACGGGGATCAACTTTTTAAGGTCCTGGTTAAGATAATGATTACGGTACTGGGTTCAAATTTTTAAGCTACTGGTTAAGATAATGATTACGGTACTGGGATCAATTTTTTAAGGTACTGGTTAAGATACTGATTACGGTACTGGGATCAAATTTTTAAGGTACTGGTTAAGATAAAGATTACGGTACTGGGTTCAAATTTTTAACCTACTGGTTAAGATAATAATTACGGTACTGGGATCAAATTTTTAAGGTACTGGTTAAGATAATGATTACGGTACTGGGATTAAAATTTTCAAGGTACTGGTTAAGATAATGATTACGGTACTGAGTTCAAATTTTCAAGGTACTGGTTAAGATAATGATTACGGTACTGGGTTCAAATTTTTACGTTACTGGTTAAGATAATGATTACGGTACTGGGTTCAAATTTTTAAGCTACTGGTTAAGATAATGATTACGGTACTGGGATCAAATTTTTAAGGTACTGGTTAAGATACTGATTACTATACTGAGTTCAAATTTTTAAGGTATTGGTTAAGATAATGATTACGCTACTGGGTTCAGATTTTAAGCTACTGGTTAAGAAAACGAATACGGTACTGGGATCAAATTTTTAAGGTACTGGTTTAGATAATGATTTCGGTACTGTGTTCAAATCTTTAAGGCACTGGTTAAGATACTGATTACGGTACAGGGTTCAAATTTTTAAGGTACTGGTTAAGATAATGATTACGGTACTGGCATCAAATTTTTAATGTACTGGTTAAGATACTGATTACGGTACTGGGTTCAAATTTTAAGGAACTGGTTAAGATAATGATTACGGTACTGGGATCAAATTTTTAAGCTACTGGTTAAGATAATGATTACGGTACTGGGTTCACATTTGTAAGGTACTGTTTAAGATTATGGTTACGGTACTGGGATCAAATTTCTAAGGTACTGGTTAAGATACTGATTACGGTACTGGGTTCAAATCTTTAAGGTACTGGTTAAGATACTGATTACGTTACAGGGTTCAAATTTTTAAGGAACTGGTTAAGATAAAGTTTACGGTACTGGGTTCAAATTTTTACGTTACTGCTTAAGATAATGATTACGGTACTGGGTTCAAATTTTTAAGCTACTGGTTAAGATAATGATTACGGTACTGGGATCAACTTTTTAGGGTATTGGTTAAGATAATGGTGACGGTACTGGGTTCAAATTTTTAAGCTACTGGTTAAGATAATGATTACGGTACTGGGATCAATTTTTTAAGGTACTGGTTAAGATACTGATTACGGTACTGGGATGAATTTTTTAAGGTACTGGTTAAGATAAAGATTACGGTACTGGGTTCAAATTTTTAAGCTACTGGTTAAGATAATAATTACGGTACTGGGATCAAATTTTTAAGGTACTGGTTAAGATAATTATTACGGTACTGGGTTCAAATTTTTACGTTACTGGTTAAGATAATGATTACGGTACTGGGTTCAAATTTTTAAGCTACTGTTTAAGATAATGATTACGGTACTGGGATCAAATTTTTAAGGTACTGGTTAAGATAATGATTACGGTACTGGGTTCAAATTTTTAAGGTACTGGTTAAGATAATGATTACGGTACTGGGTTCAGATTTTAAGCTACTGGGTAAGATAATGATTACGGTACTGGGTTCAAATTTTTAAGCTACTGGTTAAGATAATGATTACGGTACTGGGATCAAATTTTTAATGTACTGGTTAAGATACTGATTACGGCACTGGGTTCAAATTTTTAAGGAACTGGTTAAGATAATGATTACGGTACTGGGATCAAATTTTTAAGGTACTGGTTAAGATAATGATTATGGTACTGGGATTAAAATTTTTAAGGTACTGGTTAAGATACTGATTACTATACTGGGTTCAAATTGTTAAGGTAATGGTTAAGATAATGATTACGGGACTGGGTTCAAATTTTTAAGCTATTGGTTAAGTTAATGATTACGGTACTGGGTTCAGATTTTAAGCTACTAGTTAAGATACTGATTACGGTACTGGGTTCAAATTTTTAAGGTACTGTTTAAGATAATGGTTACGGTACTGGGATCAAATTTCTAAGGTGCTGGTTAAGATACTGATTACGGTACTGGGTTCAAATCTTTAAGGTACTGGTTAAGATACTGATTACGGTACAGGGTTCAAATTTTAAGGTACTGGTTAAGATAATGATTAGGTACTTGGATCAAATTTTTAATGTACTGGTTAAGATACTGATTACGGTACTGGGTTCAAATTTTTAAGGAACTGGTTAATATAATTATTACGGTACTGGGATCAAATTTTTAAGGTACTGGTTAAGATAATGATTACGTTACTGGGATTAAAATTTTTAAGGTACTGGTTAAGATACTGATTACCTGTACTGGGATCAAATTTTTAAGGTACTGGTTAAGATACTGATTAATATACTGGGTTCAAATTGTTAAGGTAATGGTTAAGATAATGATTACGGTACTGGGTTCAAATTTTTAAGCTACTGGTTAAGATAATGATTACGGTACTGGGATCAAATTTTTAAGGTACTGCTAAGATAATGATTACGGTACTGGGATCAAATTTTTAAGGTACTGGTTAAGATAATGATTACGGTACTGGGATCAAATTTTTAAGGTACTAGTTAAGATAATGATTACGGTACTGGTTTCAAATTTTTAAGCTACTGGTTAAGATAATGATTACGGTACTGGGATCAAATTTTTAAGGTACTGGTTAAGATAATGATTACGGTACTGGTTTCAAATTTTTAACCTACTGGTTAAGATAATGATTACGGTACTGGGATCAAATTTTTAAGGTACTGGTTAAGATACTGATTACTATACTGGGTTCAAATTTTTAAGGTATTGGTTAAGATAATGATTACGGTACTGGGTTCAGATTTTAAGCTACTGGTTAAGAAAACGAATACGGTACTGGGATCAAATTTTTAAAGTACTGGTTAAGATAATGATTTCGGTACTGTGTTCAAATTTTTAAGGTACTGGTTAAGATAATGATTACGGTACTGGGATCAAATTTTAATCTACTGGTTAAGATAAAGATTACGGTATTGGCTCAAATTTTTAAGTTACTGGTTAAGATACTTATTACTATACTGGGTTCAAATTTTTAAGGTACTGGTTAAGATAATGATTACGGTACTGTGTTCAAATTTTTAAGCTACTGGTTAAGATACAGATTACGGTACTGGGATCAACTTTTTTAAGGTACTGGTTAAGAAAACGAATAACGTACTGGGATCAAATTTTTAAGGTACTGGTTAAGATAATGATTACGGTACTCGGTTCAAATTTTTACGTTACTGGTTAAGATAATGATTACGGTACTGGGTTCAAATTTTTAAGCTACTGCTTAAGATAATGATTACGGTACTGGGATCAAATTTTTAATGTACTGGTTAAGATACTGATTACGGCACTGGGTTCAAATTTTTAAGGAACTGGTTAAGATAATGATTACGGTACTGGGATCAAATTTTTAAGGTACTGGTTAAGATAATGATTATGGTACTGGGATTAAAATTTTTAAGGTACTGGTTAAGATACTGATTACTATACTGGGTTCAAATTGTTAAGGTAATGGTTAAGATAATGATTACGGGACTGGGTTCAAATTTTTAAGCTATTGGTTAAGTTAATGATTACGGTACTGGGTTCAGATTTTAAGCTACTAGTTAAGATACTGATTACGGTACTGGGTTCAAATTTTTAAGGTACTGTTTAAGATAATGGTTACGGTACTGGGATCAAATTTCTAAGGTGCTGGTTAAGATACTGATTACGGTACTGGGTTCAAATCTTTAAGGTACTGGTTAAGATACTGATTACGGTACAGGGTTCAAATTTTAAGGTACTGGTTAAGATAATGATTAGGTACTTGGATCAAATTTTTAATGTACTGGTTAAGATACTGATTACGGTACTGGGTTCAAATTTTTAAGGAACTGGTTAATATAATTATTACGGTACTGGGATCAAATTTTTAAGGTACTGGTTAAGATAATGATTACGTTACTGGGATTAAAATTTTTAAGGTACTGGTTAAGATACTGATTACCTGTACTGGGATCAAATTTTTAAGGTACTGGTTAAGATACTGATTAATATACTGGGTTCAAATTGTTAAGGTAATGGTTAAGATAATGATTACGGTACTGGGTTCAAATTTTTAAGCTACTGGTTAAGATAATGATTACGGTACTGGGATCAAATTTTTAAGGTACTGCTAAGATAATGATTACGGTACTGGGATCAAATTTTTAAGGTACTGGTTAAGATAATGATTACGGTACTGGGATCAAATTTTTAAGGTACTAGTTAAGATAATGATTACGGTACTGGTTTCAAATTTTTAAGCTACTGGTTAAGATAATGATTACGGTACTGGGATCAAATTTTTAAGGTACTGGTTAAGATAATGATTACGGTACTGGTTTCAAATTTTTAACCTACTGGTTAAGATAATGATTACGGTACTGGGATCAAATTTTTAAGGTACTGGTTAAGATACTGATTACTATACTGGGTTCAAATTTTTAAGGTATTGGTTAAGATAATGATTACGGTACTGGGTTCAGATTTTAAGCTACTGGTTAAGAAAACGAATACGGTACTGGGATCAAATTTTTAAAGTACTGGTTAAGATAATGATTTCGGTACTGTGTTCAAATTTTTAAGGTACTGGTTAAGATAATGATTACGGTACTGGGATCAAATTTTAATCTACTGGTTAAGATAAAGATTACGGTATTGGCTCAAATTTTTAAGTTACTGGTTAAGATACTTATTACTATACTGGGTTCAAATTTTTAAGGTACTGGTTAAGATAATGATTACGGTACTGTGTTCAAATTTTTAAGCTACTGGTTAAGATACAGATTACGGTACTGGGATCAACTTTTTTAAGGTACTGGTTAAGAAAACGAATAACGTACTGGGATCAAATTTTTAAGGTACTGGTTAAGATAATGATTACGGTACTCGGTTCAAATTTTTACGTTACTGGTTAAGATAATGATTACGGTACTGGGTTCAAATTTTTAAGCTACTGCTTAAGATAATGATTACGGTACTGGGATTGAAATTTTTAAGGTACTGGTTAAGATAATGATTACGGTACTGGTTTCAAAATTTTAAGATACTAGGTTCAATATTTTAATGTAATGATTAAGTCACTGTTTTTTGTGCTGATCACAAATTTTAATCCTTTTTATTTACTGATACTTCTCCTATTATAAGGCGTAAGGGCCACTCATGTGAGTATGTTGTAGAGTAAGAGGTAAAGGAGAAAGTAAAATATATATATTCTGAGGATGAGCCAGATATTTATCGGTTGACCTTTGACTTGAAGATACCAAAATTGTAATTGTCAGGGTAGCAATCTCTCGGGAGTTAGTTCCACAAAGCAACAGTTTTGGAAAAGAAGCTGCTTCTTATCAAAAGACGAAAGGAATGGAGATGTTTTGTCCCGGCGGTTTGATTGTTTGAACATGGCACGGTGGTTCCTAGCTGTGAAGGTCTGAACTGGTGGATCTAAGGGATATAACACATCCGAACATCTGTCATTAAGTCATAGTATCGAGGAAGATGTCGTCTCTATCTCTTACTTTTATTCGCATTCGTTTTTCTCATGTGAATTTGTTTTCTTCCTTTTTCTGGAGAAACCATTTTTGTTTGCTTCTTGTATCAGTCTATTGTCATTTTTCGTTGTTATATTTGAATAAATAAAGGTTATTTTTAGTAGCGCTTGATTTTCGATACTTCGCCGCTGATGATGAAATTTGTCTTCATCTTCGGACGAGAGAAGCTAAAATCAGACTGAAGCCCTAGCGGACGGTGAATCCATTTTGCCCACATAGAAGCCACCCACCGCTCCGAGTAGAAATACACTCTTGACTACATCCTCACAATAATGGCAGCGGGAAATGGAAATACCTTTGCATCATTCAAGACAAAATGCAACCTTGCAAGTTGTCTTGTGTAAAGGGAAGATAACTGTCAACGCCTTAATTGACAATGACTTTTTCTCATATATTAACACATACGAAAACTTTTTTTACTGGAAATCTACGCTAATTTTACTCTAAATGCTAAGTGTGTATGATACAAATGCATCTACTTGTTAAAAACTCTGTTTGTATGCGTGTGCAGACATAATCGCATGGTTATTTAGGATCGAACGGTGTTTGGGGTAAAACTATAGCTATATATATATATATATATATTAATAATAAAATATGGTAATCCTTATGGAATTTCAAAGAAGATATAAAATATTAATTAAAGAATATCAAACACTTAAAATCCCATAGGTAATAATTTTTAAATGATGTGATTTCAGTTATTTGATACAGTACAGTTTGTGATTTGATAGCGCCAGTCCACGAGGTTCGAAGGAGGATGGTCCTCTCTATAACCTACAGGATTTATTCGTTCGAAACCGTTTTTAATCATTGATCTGAGAAAGCGGTTGTATTCAACTGACAGTTTTCACATTTCTGAACGGGTTTGACGCCATGCCTGACATCAAAAGTCTCCATTTGACTTGACTATTTAAGAAAATGACTTGAATTCTTCATTCTTAATGCTTTGGCCTTTGTTGAATCGTCTAGTGTTGGGGGAAAACTAACTTTAGTGTAGTCCGTGTTATATGAAATTTGTTTCTCTATATTTCTGAGATAATTTATTATAACTATTTACATCGTTCGGACTGTTGTCCTCATTTTTATTGTTATATTCACGACGTTTCGGCTGTTGTACGCTCCGGTCTTCTTCAGGATCTGTTTTTATTTCTGAGATGCGGTATTGTAACTATTTACACTATTTAGATCGTTCTGACTGTTGTTATCATCTTTATTGTCATATTCACGACGTTCCGGCCTTCTTCAGATGATATACATTGAAACTGGTGGATTGTTCTAGTTACACGTCTCATACCCTTTTCTAGATTATCTCATTTTTAGTTATTTTTCATTTAGCAACTCAACTCTCCAAGTTTTTTGTTCAACTCTGCCGTGGCCAGGTATTGAACTCATAACTCTGAATTACTTCAACTAACGCTCTTATGAACTGGACCATGTGTACAATAGAATAATGTACTCCGATGAACGAAAAAAAAATGGGTTCAGTTCGAAATTCTGACGTATAGGCAAAGAAAAAGTCTTTTTACAATTTAAAAAATATATTAAAAAGGCAGGGGATGTGGCATCACATTTAGATGGCCTTCAACCAACCATGACTTTCCAACAAGATGGTGCACCACCACAATGGATTCCTAAATGAAACATTTCCAAACCCCGAAGGATTGTAAGAGATGGCCCAATTCCCTGGACACCTCGTTCATTAGATATCACTCCCTTAGACATCTTTCTATGGGGTTACGTTAAAGATATCGTGTATCGAACACATATACGGGACATCACTGATTTAAAGCAAAAGATCACTGATGCTATTGCCACCATTGAGGCTATGCTACACTGAACATAGCAAGAAATCGAGTAACGTCTTGATGTGCTTCGTGCAAACAATGCTGTCCATCTAAAGGTGAATTAATTTAGTTTAAAAAAACTTTCAATATTTCCTCCTCATTTTGTAACAATTTCCACACATTTGTCTGTTTATTTGCTTTTGTAATACATTTTTAGAAATTGTAAACAGACTTTATGGACACATTATATATCACCTGAAGAAGGCCGGAGCAATTGATAGGTCAGCTGCTATGAAAGTTGGTTCAATGTGTGGTGCAAGACAATTTTTCTCTATAGACTCTATCATACATATCTATAAGGTTACCATTCGTCCATACTTAGAATATTGCTGCTACATATGGTCCAGTGCTCCTTGGTAAAATCCAAAGAAGAATTCTTGGTCCTGACCTGGTGACTCGACTTCAGTCACTTGCTCAACACCGTAAGGTTGCTTCTCCATGTCTTTTTTTATAAATACTTTCATGGTCTGTTTATATTTCTGAGATGAGGTATTATGTACACTATTTATATTATTCGTACTATTGTCCTCTCTTTATGTGCCATATTTAAGGCAGTGGAGAACTTGTACAGGGGAATTAAGAAGAGATAACTGATAACTGACATCCATTAAATATGGATCGTGGAACTAGAACAGTCTACCCCAGTGAGCGAAATAAAGAGTTTAATTCGACATTCCAACCAACTGAAGAAGGCAGGGGTGTACAACGGCCGAATTGTTGTAATAAATATGGCGACAAAGATGAGGAGAATAGTCCGAATAATGTAAATAGTGTACATAATACCTCATCTCAGAAATATAGACAGATACTGAAAGGCCGAAACGTTGTAATAAATATGGCGACAAAGATGAGGACAATAGTCCGAATAATGTAAATAGTTTACATAATACCTCATCTCAGAAATATAGACAGATAATGAAAGTATTTATTTAAAAAAAGGTGGAGAGAAGCAACCTTACAGTGGTGGGCAAGTGACTGAAGTCGATTTGCCAGATCAGGACCAATAATATCGCTGATTTTTATTTGGATCATATTAAGGAGATCACTTGCCTTCAATATGTCCTGTGAGTGGAAAATTCTCCAAGCCCTCTTTCCTAGAAATGTGAATTGTCTTCTTATTCTTCTTCTACTTAGTGTCGTGTCCCTTCAGGACGTTGGCGACAATGGCCCTCCATCATTTTCTGTCCTTTGTAGCTCTTATTAAAATTTCTCTTTTTGTTATCTCTCAAGGTTTACTTTGTTCTGCCATCGGAGCACAAATTCGCTAGGTAAGTTAATATTTTAGGCCGCTAGAGTAATTTGATATTCACGGATTATAAGTAAAAGTGTCCTTTTTGTTTCCATAAGGCCTAACACTTCCTCATTACTCACATGTTCGGGCTATGCTATTCTCATCATCCTTCTGTAGAACAACATTTCTGTTGCCTCAAGTCTCTTCCTCCTTGATAAGATCCAAAGAAGAATCAGCAATATTCTTGGTCCTGATCTGGCGACTCGGCTTCAATCACTCACTCACCGCCGTAAGGTTGCTTCTCCGTGTCTTTTTTTATTAATACTTTCATGGTAATTGTTTGGATGAAAACTTCTTTTTGAATTTAAGCGCAGTACTAAACTGGCATTGATATTTCATCAATTTACAGTTGAGCTGGCTAGATGTAACCGTAAATTTTATGCTAACAGTTTCTTTTCTCGCACTTCTCTCTCCCCTTTGACTCCATGTTTTACAAGCAATTTTAATTCTTCCACACTCAGTGATCCCCTGTGTCTTAGTGGCTTTACTGCTTTGCATGGGGTGAAATCGATCAAAAAAATTCTATTTGTTCAATTTTCTCTTTAAATTTCTGTTTGTGTTGTGAACATTTTTTTTTCCGGTGCATCAAAATAGAATTCTGCATTTTTCACTATTAAGCTGTTCTTGAGCACAATTTTTAGCGCGCGATTTCTTCCGCATTAATTTCAGATTAACGTTTCAAAGATCTTAACGAATCTTCTTTTAGAAATACGCTAGAACGCAAAACGCAAGGAACATTGATGTATTTTACCCGTTATCAGGTCCTAAAAATTTAAACTCTTAAACTGCAATCGATAACAAGCTACTCATCCAGATCATAAAGATAGCTACTCGAAACCTCATTTTAATGACCTTGTGCCAAGTGAAGCGCAGCTTGATCTTTATTTTGTATATTTTAGTTCGATAGATAGCAAGTATTGCAGATCATAATTTAAGCGTCATTTCGCACGCAATTATTACTGGCCTTGTGTCAGAGTAAGAAAGGTGTCGAGGCGCCTGTGGTAGATTTTTTACAATTCAATCTGAAGTATGTTACTAGTAAATTCGTGCTGAATATGGATCTCAATTTACGGAACCTTTTATTAGACTAGGTTAACCTACACTATTTACATTATTCGGACTATTTTTTTCATCTTTGTCGCCGTATTTATTACAACGTTTCGGCCATTGTGCGCTCCGGCCTTCTTCAGGTAGTTGGAATGTCGAACTGAACCCTTTATTTCGCTCACTGGGGTAGACTGTTCTAGTTCCACATGCCATGTCTAATGGATGTCAATTATCAATAATTCCCTGTTAATTCCCCTCTCCAAGTTCCTCACCGCCTCAAGGACACATGGCACAGTGGATAAAGGCGTTAGTTAGATCCAGTGATAAGACCCAAAGAGTTTGAGTTCAATACCCGGTTAAGGCAATGAAAATGATGATAACAGTCCGAATAATGTAAATAATGCAAGTAATCATAATACCTCATCTCAGAGATATAGACATATATATAGAGAGACATAGACATAAAGGCCGGAGCGTACAACGGCCGAAACGTTGAGAATATGGCAATGAAGATGAAGATAAGAGTCTGAATAATGTAAATAATGCAAGTAATCATAATACATCATCTCAGAGATATAGACAGATATATAGAGAGATATAGACATAAAGGCCGGAGCGTACAACGGCCGACACATTGGGAATATGGCAATGAAGATGAGGATAAGAGTCCGAATAATGTAAATAATGCAAGTAATCATAATACCTCATCTCAGAGATATAGACATATATATAGAGAGACATAGACATAAAGGCCGGAGCGTACAACGGCCGAAACGTTGTGAATATTGCAATGAAGATGAGGATAACAGTCCGAATAATGTAAATAATGCAAGTAATCATAATAACTCATCTCAGAGATATAGACAGATAAAAGTACATTTTTATTGGGAAATGCTAGCAATAAATTTTCATAGTAAAAAATTTCCGGCAATACATCTTTTGTAACAGAAATTACTAATGCTTCCAAGAAAGTTCAATTTCATCATTAAATGACTCATAAGGAGTTGATATGCCGCTAAAAATTAACGTGAAACCCGTTAAGGAAATATAAGCCGATTTTAATATCTTGAACATCATAAGCAAATATGCAAAGAACAAAACAAAATTATCGAATATCTAAATGAAATATTCATGTACATAACGGAATATCCCAAAATATCCGAGTTCCTTAATGAAATTCTAAAAGTATTTAGGAAAATATCCGAGGATCCAAATGAAATGAGTATTTTAAAGAAATATAGGAAATTTATGCTTCCTTTAAAATATCCGAAAATCACATCAAATATATATCTATTCTCATTTTCATTGTCGAGATTCCTTAAAAAACGTTTCCCTTCCAGGTTTTTCATTAGCAGTAACATCCGGCTATAGGAAACCTACGCCAAGAAATAAGGATTGGTTAAAATCGATCAATCAATCGATAGATTGACGCACAAACATACTTAAAATGATAGATACTAATAGACTAGGTTGGATACATATGTACAGGGAGAGATCGATATGAAGAGAATATAAGTCGATGTAATTGCAGAGTCCGTTCTGTCTGCCACACCTGATTGTATACGGAAGCAAACGAAACACTGTATGAAATATATATATACATATATATATATATATATATATATATATATATATATATATATACAATAGCTGATAATTTTGATCATACGTTTCTATAAGAAACAATAAAAACCATGTCTGGATGTTTGTGAGAAGACGTACGTCAAATCATTTTTTTCAAACGAAGTAATTATTGAATCTTTGGCCTAACCTTCTAATTAATGTCTTTTGTGTGGGCAGATATATTGTCAAACAGGCTTGGGTTTTATAACATAAAAATAGACAAGAGCATTTTCTTTTTCAAACTACTCTTGCAGAATTTTAGATTCTCATTTGATGCTCTGACAAGGAATTTTATTTGATAAAACAAAGTCCTGAAAGATTCCTCTTCTAAGTGTCCACTCAAGACGAGGGGATCATGACTCTCTGCTACTTCCTATCATTTGTAACTCTTATCAGTGTCCTCGGTCTGACGATAAACTACATCCGCGTGATGGGTAATACGATAAACTACATCGGCGTCCTCGGTATGACGATAAACTACATCCGCGTGATGGGTATGGCTATAAAGCTACATCCGCGTGATGGGTATGGCTATAAAGCTACATCCGCGTGATGGGTATGGCTATAAAGCTACATCCGCGTGATGGGTATGGCGATAAACTACATCCGCATGAAGGGTATGGCGATAAACTACATCCGCGTGAAGGGTATGGCGATAAACTACATCCGCGTCCTGGGCACGACGATACACTACATTGGCGTCCTTGATAAGACGATAAACTACGTCCGATAGCATGGTCTCTGATCAGGACGTGTTGAGGAGCTTGGGACCACCTCTTAATTGCTATTGTTCCCAGGTCCACTCTGACCCGGGGTGGTAGCACTTGTTAAGGACCCAGCTATGGGCAAATAGTCAACTCCTAAACTGCGGTCAAAACATCATGAAAGTGTAAAAATATGTTTTAATACCGGAAATACTTTTTTGTAAAAAATTATTAACAGCAATACATTTTTGAAAAAGAAAATATTACTTATTATTTATATATATATATATTTAGATCTATCTATCTATCTATCTATCTATCTATCTATCTATCTATCTATCTATCTATCTCTCTATATATATATATATGTGTGTGTGTGTGTGTGTGTGTATGTGTCTGTGTGTGTCTGTCTGTGTGTGTCTGTGTGTGTCTGTGTGTGTGTGTGTGTATTACCAGCAATACATTTTTGGAAAAAACAATATTACCAGCTATACATTTAAAAAAATATTATCAGTAATAGATTTTTGAAGAAAAAAATTACCAGCAATACATTTTTGGAAAAAGATATTACGAGCAATAAAATGTTGGCATTAAATAACCCACTGATGTTGATATGTCGCAAAACAAAACAAATCAAACCAAACCAAACTCTTAGCAATTAATTTTTGATATCCTACCACACCCTATTTTGTCACCCCATTTACAGGACCTTTTCAGGTAGGTTACTTGCTGTTTCCCTCTCTTCAATATTTCCCGTGAGTGTCAAATTTTCTAAACCTTCTTTCCTCATTATGTGTCTTAAGAATGTCAACTGTCTGTCGTGTCTGTTTCCATTTTCCACAAGAGGTTAACAAACGGCGCCCATAACGATACATGGCTCCGTTTATGCTGTTTCTCTTCTAGTTAAAGTAAAACGTCAGCAGAAGGGAAAGAATGATAAGAGATGAAAGTTACGGTGATGATTCGGTTGGAAGCGGTTGGATGCTTGATGTAGAATTCGAAGATGTATTTGATTTTAAAGGATAAAACCACGTGTAAATTACAAATGATTTAGAAGTAAGGATATGGAAGCCCTGAAAAATGTTTCGCTAGAGGGTAACCCCGCTTTGTCAGATTGGATCACCCACTGGTCATTATCAAACCGAAGGTTTCCTGGTATGACGCTTTTTTATGAAAATGGACACAAAGTCAATATCACTGAAGAGAAATAATGGCACAATATCTTGATTACGAGTCTTAAGAGCGAAAAGGATTATCAAATTTTAAAAACCGGTGGATACATCAAATAGGTGAGAATTATACTAAGGTAGGCAAGCAAAAGAATGTTTGGTATATTACCTAAGTGATTGTAAGACTAAATTAGAAAGGTCACCAGAATATCAATTCTTAAAGTTAAAAGGATGGCCTTAGGACTGAAAAAAATTGTGAACAAGAAATACGCAAAGCAAACGTCTCTTTGGTATTATGTTTGGTTTCTTTTATTTTACGGCTTATCAACCTCAATGGGTTATTTAATGCCGACAAGATTTTTAAGACAGGTTAGTATGAATATTCATTAAGCTAACTGAAAAGTTTAGGTAAATTATGCAGGATGCTAAGTGACATAATTTAATGTCTAATAAAAAGAAGTCAATTTGGTTTGGTTTCTTTTATTTTACGGCTTATCAACCTCAATGGATTATTTAATGCCGACAAGATTTTTAAGACAGGTTAGTATGAATATTCATTAAGCTAACTGAAAAGTTTAGGTGAATTATGGAGGATGCTAAGTGACATAATTTAATATCTAATAAAAAGAAGTCGGTTTGCTTTGGTTTCTTTTGTTTAACAGCATATCAAACTCAATGAGTTATTTAATGCCGACAAGATTTTTAGGATTGGTTAGTATAAATATTCATTAAGCTAACTAAAAAGTTTAGGTAAATTATGGAGGATGCTAAGTGACATAATTTAATGTCTAATAAAAAGAAGTCAATTTGGTTTGGTTTCTTTTGTTTTACGGCATATTAACCTCAATGGGTTATTTAAGATTTTTATTGATGTCATTTTTTTTTCTCTAAACATTTATTGCTGGTAATATTTTTCTTCAAAAATGTGTTGCTGATAAGAATGTATTGCCCGTAATAATTTGTTTCTTCAAAAATGTATTGCTGATAATAATTTTTTACAAAAGTGTCTTGCTGGTGTTAAAACCTATTTTTACACTTTCATAGTGTTTTAGCCCCAATTTTGGGGAGGTTAACCATTTGACCATAGCCGGGACCCTAGCAGGGTATACCACCCCGGGTCAGGGTGAATCTGGGAATGCCAGCAATTAAGAGGTGGGTCCACGCTCCTCAAAACCTCCTGATCAAAGGCCTTGCTGCCATATGCAGTTTATCGTCTTACCCAGGACGCTTGTTACTATGCAACAAAGTCCAGTAAGGCAAAAGAAATATAAATAATAAAAAAAAAAAAATATAATATTAAGAATATGAAAGTTTTCCTCTCCTCTCCTTAGATGTTCTGGGTTAAAAACACAATGTCAAATTTTGTAATGAAAAATGTATATAACTTGTACAAAATAAATGATTTTAAAATGTTCAATCCCTATTTATATAAAGGAGGAGATGGTTTCGCCTATCGTCCGGTTCACACTCCTCCTCAGTTTTTTGAACAAGTGTAGAGGTTCATCCCTTGTTTCCTGTTTAGGATTGAGTTTCCGGTTACTTGTAAAGTCTATTTTAACTCTATACTTCTAACGTCTCCGCCTGAACCGTGGAATCGTTAAAAATGCTGACAACGTTATTGTTAATAAAAAGTTACACAATTCAAGAAACATTGTACTTAATAGTTGCTTATGCATGAGAGTGTGTGAGTGAATAAGTGCAAACGAAAGGAACCAAACAACATTTTAATAACGTTACTTTCCTCATGAAATCAGGCCGAATGTGATTCGCGGGCCTGCAGCTTTACCTGAAGCTTTTTACTTCTGACCTTTACTTAAAAAAAAAACATAATTTTTATGCAGTTATTCGAATAGCATAAACAACTCTAAAGAGACCTATAATTTTACCAATGAGCATATAACTCAGGACTCACATCCCCACTGCTGTCCACCTTCCCACCGTTGTTCACCTCACTGTTCAGCTGCCTACTGTTGTCTTCTAAGTTGCGTTGCTTGAAGGACTCAAATTCTAGCCCAGCAATCCGTCCATCCAATGTAGCTCTGGATTCATCGTTAAAAATTACCGTCGAGAAAACCGTTTTCATTTACTTCTTTACCCAACTCACTTGTTTCTTTTTTTCAGGTTTACTTAAAGGTGATAGGTTATTTTCATATTTTTAATTTTCTGTCCTCTTTTCGCTTTGTTTACATTAGTAATACCAATTAGTAATATCATTAGTAATACCAATTAATAATATCATTAGTAATACCAGCTTTAAATATTTTCCTCATGGTCAATCCACTTTTCTCTCTTATTTTAATTGTTTTCTTGACAATTGAAATTCAGTATTTTTCTAGTTCTTATCTTGCAAGCGGTTTCAATTTTTTTCTATTGTTCTGTGATTTCTGTTCAACGTTTCCTAAAGGTCAATATTGTTTTTCTCATCACACAATCACTGCAATATTTTGTGGCTTTGTTGCTGGCCGCGGTGTGGCAGACTCGGAGTATGTGTCCACCTAAAGAAATGTAAAGAAACAACAAAAACTGATACATATGAACAAACAAATGATAATCTATTAACAACAAAGGGTTACAAGTGACAAAAGACAATAATGTATGTAACAAATAAATATGGAAACTTTTTGGTCCAAAATATAGAAGTGAGTGAATGTGCGTACGTACATGTGTATGCATTGTTCGTGCTTTTCCCAAAAAGGGAACGCGATCTTCCGCTAGTGATTTACATGTTGTCGTATAAGCGGAAAAGTAAGAAGAGGGTGAGAAAAGATATTGCCGAGTATTTATAGACCGGAAAACGTCCTCTAGTAGCGGTTTCAAAAATTAGAAGTTAACCCAACAGCTTCTATATTTCTGACGATTTTATGCCAGTCTTTATACACTGGATAATAAAATAACAATAATCATTATCGTTTCTACACTATAAGGTTATTTGGAATAAGATGAACAATTTTGGAGTTGCATAATAAAACCTGGAAATTGCAAATCAATTATTGTAAATATCTTTAATAAAAAAGAAATTATTCGCTGAAATCTACATTTGGTAAAGTTATCCGATAATCATCAGAATATTCGAAAATACTTTTTACCAACTTCGGTTGGTTAATAACAATGTTTCAGTGAAAACATTTATTTCATAATCAATTCTGACAGAGTGTATGTCAGTAAATTTTATTTTTGGACAAATCGGAAGCTTTCTCACTCTTATCGGATTTCTAAGAATTCTTACTTGTCTTGGATGAGATAAAATCGGTTGACGTTTAGCCATTATCAAATCATATATATATATATATATATATATATATATATATATATATATATATATATATATATATGAAGTGACAACCAATGAACCAGCTCAAGCAGTTCGAAGTCTAGACTTTCATTCTCAAAGACTGTTCTTTTTCACACTTCTGGCAAGAGACCAAGTGAAGCATGTTTCAACCCTACAAATGTGTCTCCTCGGGCAATGTTAAACTACTCTAGTAATTTAACATCGTCCGAAGAGACCCATTTATGGTATCAAATCATAATTCCCATTATGTTGCGATATTTAACGTGTTTTAATATCCTAGAATAAATAATATTATATATATATATATATATATATATATATATATATATATATATATATATATATATATATATATAAACCAAACATTTTACTTAAAACATGCTTCGATCTTGAATATCCTTGTGATTTAAATCGCATTATATTGCATTGAATTTCTAAAGATTCAGCATGCCTTGGGTAAAATAGAAATCGAGTGACATTTAGCAATTATTAAATCGTATATATATATATATATATATATATATATATATATATATATATATATATATATATATATATATATGAAGAAATATAGTTTTAAGGTATGCTATATTCATGAGATAAACTGCTAAGTATCAGAGATAGAACGTATGTAAATACAAAAGTGAACATTGAAGTCAACACTCAGAGGCGACAGACTGTTTCATGCTAAACGCAATCATCAGGCCACATGCGTTGTGTTTTTTTCTCGACTTTTTATATATACGGGTCAGTGGCGCATTGTGGGTAGTCTATTGCATTGTGGATAGTCTGTTCTAACGGTTATTTTGGAGGGAGTTGTTTGTTAATTTCTTTATTATTTACTTCATTTATTTGGATTAATTTATTTGATTTGTTTTTTTGCTTATTTATTTTTATTTATTCTTTTCAGTTTTCGATTTTTAAGTAACGTAGTAAAAATTAGTTTTCGTGCCTGCATTTTGAGATGAGTTCTGATCGTTTATTTTGTAGTCTGTTTTGAGAAGGTAACTATACACACACACACACACACACACACACACACATATATATATATATATATATATATATATATATATATATATATATATATATATGAAGAAAAATATACGGAAAAAACAATCAAAAATCCTAATATGCAATTATGCTGTTTGAATGTGAATATAATGTCAACGTCGGACGTTTCGGTCTATTAGACCATCTTCAGGACATATAAAAAAATTTCAGTTGTCTGTTTTGATTAGTCTTACTCTTATGTCCATCGTCTTTTCATGTTGAATTAAATGTAGTCTAATGTTAATTAGACCACAAGGCCGCGCAGACGCTTTTGAATTCTGTCAAGACAGGCGAATGAGGATTGGGCAGCTCCAGCTCAGATAATAACAGCGATATTCCATTTTCGTGTCGATCTTGTCAAGATAGAGTATGGCAGGAAGAGCCAGATATTTTCTGAAGTGCTGCAATATTTCCAGCCTTTTTACGGTTGGATCGTATATACGAGTTCCACTTGAGATTTGGCACGAGCTTGCGTCCCAGTAGACGTCGAAGACATGGAATCTCTTTGAGATTAGGACTGGCGGGCTAAATGTTTATCCCTTGTTTTCTGTTTAGGATTGGTCTTCCGGTTCATTCTAAAGTGTACTACGAGTCTATAAATATAACACCTATCCTTTCCTACGCTATAAGTCTACACAGTAACCGAATCTACATCGAGTGACTCTTATACTGGGTGAACATTAGTTAAAAAAAAGAAGAAAGGTAACCTCAGGATCTGCCCTGGTATTATTTAGTTTTTGTTTGATTGGTTTTTGGTATGTGTGTGTATGTGATTTTTTTTTTTTTTTGGTCTTTTTTGTAGTCTATTGACCTTGTGAACAAAACTTGAATTCAAGTCATCATGAAAAACTCTGAAGTTGACATCATCACACGAACATTTTCATTGCTGTGATAATTCCGTCTTCCGAGTTCAGACTGAGTTTAAAATAAAGAGAACATGAATCCGGAATCATGGGCGTAATATCACCTCCATTCTCGTTATAATCACCGGCAAATCTAATTAACAACAGAAATTAAACAAACCATTCTAACCAAAATATGTATGAAATGTGTTTTTAAAAAAATCGATAAAAAATATCGGAAATTTTCCAGGAGCGTCCGTCTTGTCTCAACACAAATTAATCCACGCCATTTTCAAATATCAATAATTTCAGTCACGAACGACGTTTCGCCGGTTTTATTCTAATTTTAGGTTCATTAAGATTTTGTTTTAAATTTGTTTGCTTGAAATGGTTTTCAGTATTTTTTTTTTATGGCAGCCAAATGCGAAAACACGTTTTTTAAATAACGAAATACCAAAAGTTATTTTATAACAATTAAAACATTGATGTGTCGAACGCGCATCGGTACAAACGCAAAAGAGCCCGGATCCATAATAGTTACATACGGGTATTTTTCCTGTTAGCAGCGGGACAGCTTGGCATGTCGATATACTGACCTCTCTATAAGTCTTTATAAGATGCCTCATGCTAATAAAAACAATGGGAAAAGCAGAAGGTTGGAAAAGATTGTGTATTGTGAAGTCGGTCTCGTGGGCACTTTGTTCCTAAAGTTGCTGTGGTTTACGAGGTAGTATCAAATCTGTGACCCTCCCGTCTCATTTCCCTCGTTGCTATTGCCCTTGTATTCAGTGGGAGTTTTTCCCAATCTCTACCCACTTTTTGCTTACATTACAACAGACATGAAAATGAAACTAAGAGACTTCAATCTTCTAACGCCAAATGTAAGATCATCCACCAAGATTAGCTTAATCTTGTAAAAAGTTCATCGAGTCCTGTCGAGCTCCTAATGTCGCCTTATTATGATAACGTAGCAAAGTAAGAGTCATCGTAATAAGGCGACATATTTTATCAATATTTGACTTATTTCCCGCTTTTTACAGAATTCAGTTTCGTTTTATTTGTTGTTCAACTTTTAAATCGGCCCAAAAGACAAGACAATTAAACATTTTTAACACGGCCCGAAATCAGAGGTCCGAGTTCAAATTTCAGTCGGGTTCGTTACATTCACTTATGTGCAAATATCTTTGGGAAACGTATGAATCTATTTCCCCCGATTTATGGGTTAAATAGTAAGACATAATAAAATATGGAAATAATCATGTTTATTCTAAAAAAAATGTTAATAGAATATTCGAACTATTCTTACATTTCAAAATATGTGTCGCATTTAAATAACACCAATAGGTTGATAAACCGTAAAAATCAAATAAAAATATTAACACGGTTCTTCGTAGAGATTATTGTTCAAAATATGTGTCGCATTTAAATAACACCAATAGGTTGATAAACCGTAAAAATCAAATAAAAATATTAACACGGTTCTTCGTAGAGATTATTGTTCAAAATATGTGTCGCATTTAAATAACACCAATAGGTTGATAAACCGTAAAAATCAAATAAAAATATTAACACGGTTCTTCGTAGAGATTATTGTTCAAAATATGTGTCGCATTTAAATAACACCAATAGGTTGATAAACCGTAAAAATCAAATAAAAATATTAACACGGTTCTTCGTAGAGATTATTGTTCAAAATGAACTTAGCTAACTTATCTCGTAACTCGATAAATCGATTTTTCTCTCTTTTTTAGGAGTGGAGGACAAATCTACCTGTTCCAGTCTGTACTCGGCTCCGAATGAAGCATATGGAATTCGTTTGGTATAGTTATCAACAAGTTTTAGTCTCTTGATGAATTCCGGCCCATTTTTCTTTGGCAATCCTTCAAGAGTCCAAGACTGTATTTTCTATGGAATTAAAAACAATGGCCCACACCAAACTTTTCTACCGTCTGCGCTTTCGGTTTTCTTTCGAAAAGTTCCACAGATTTTTCTTTTTTCTTCACAATTCCTTCCCTCGAGAGATTCCAGACACACCCAAGCATCTACACAACATTAGACCCCCCCATCCTCGCCAACATGTTTCTCGATGGAGATGGCGTTCTTTGGTTTATACGATTTTTCCTCATTTCTCAAACCAACGCAGCATCTCAAGAGTTCTAGTTTCGTCTATACTGACCAAATGACACGCTTAAGGTATATTCGATCTTAAGGTTATTCTCAATATATTCCAGTCGGGGTTGGAGGTGTCACTTCTGCAGAATTGGAGATTTTCTGCACCTGTGACCTTGCAGTTTATTACTGTGGAGAGCTCTAGTGACAATCTTTTTTGAGACTTTTATTTTAATCTTGTTCATGGATCTAAACCCCAACCCAAGTTCTGGTTGCACAGCAACATCATCAAAGCATCACACTGCCGTTATCCTGTTTCACGCTGGGGACGGGGGCTTCGGGTCTATACAATTCTTCTTTCTTTCTCCAAACATCGCGCAACCATGAGAATGGAAGTCGGCAATAGTGAACGCTAGCTGCCATTTGTAAGTAGAATACGCTTTATCCAAATTTGCCCAACGCTTTGCTCTCTCTCTCTCCCTCCCCTCCCTCTCTCTCTCTCCCTCCCCTCTCTCTCTCTCTCTGTATTTGCTAATCTACCACTATATTTTTATTAATTTAGTTTACTTTTTTTTTTCTTGCATTCTAATATTCTAACCTACTTCGTAACCTTGCAGTCGCTTAGTTGAAAATCGGCTCTACAAAAAAAAAAAAAAAAAAAATCGTCTTGGACAGCACGTGAACCTAACCTGCAGACGTTTCATTTTGTCCTCAACAAGTTTTAATCGAGTCCCTTGAGGAATCCCAACTTAATCTTTTTTGCTAAATCTTTCGCTCTCCTTCCGGGTTTGATAAGTCTTCTCCCGTGGACCTCGGTCTTTAATCCCCGCCCGCCGCAAGAGACTTTCGACTGGATTTAAGATTAAGACTTTGTGAAGGCCAATCAATAACAGTTATTTTGGCCTTCTAGTGGGGTGCTCTTCATCAAAAGGACGGTTGTTAGTTTTATGTTTGAACACAAATTGATGACTCACACCAAATTTGGCAGCAGACTATATCAGGTCTTCTTTCAAATTTTTCTCATCTTCTTCTTTGACCATTGTTCATCCCCACCCCATTCAGGTGATTCCCCGCCCATTTCCGATTGCCCAGAAACATCATCAAAGCATTATACTGTCGTTATCCTGTTTCACGCTAGGGGCGGTGGTCTTCAACTCTATACGATTCTCCTTTCTTTCTCCAATCATCGGCAACATATGCCTTCCCCCAAAATTCAAGTTTTTCGTCTCATCTGACCAAATGACACGTTTCTATTATAAATCATCTTCCGCCATATTGATCTTAATATATTTCGATGTGGCTTAACGTTGTCTTGTCGCCAAAATAAAAAATGGGATTTCCCTTTGTCTATCAGCGCGCAGTTCATTTCTATGCAGAGCATGAGTGATTGTGTTTGTTTTGAGACTTTAATTCCAAAATTGGCGAAGTGTCTTTGCAGTTGTTCTCGAGGCTTTAGACACTTCTCTCACAAGTTTTCTTTCCAGAGTTTTTTTTAATTCTTTCGCTTCTTGCCTCTACAAGTTTTCTTCTCAAATGTGTGTCTCTCTTTGAACAATATTTCTCATTCCACTTCTTGACAATTGGAAACACTTTGATAACTTTGTAAATCCTTCTCCTGCTGTTCGGAGTATCAACAATCTTTTTTCTTAAGTCTAAATTTTTTTTATTTTTGACTTGATACTTTTACAATTCACAGCTGAAACCCCCAAAGTTGTGAATCTGGGAAAATGAAGCTCAATGTCAGCTTTCATTCACAATCTTAGCGCGTCAATAAATTAAAACTTATCATTTGCTCTTTGGCTCAACAAAAGGAGAATTCTTGATAAGAGCTTATATTATTGGCACTTGTACGTTTTGCATTTATAGGAAATAATTCTATGGTGTGCGTAAATAAGAGGAAATTTACTATTTTTAAAGAAGACAAGTATGTTTGAAAATGGTCTGTTAATTTTTTTTTTATTCTGTTCTGTTAAAAGAACTTAAGAATCCTTTTTGACATTGATACTTTCACAAATCACAGTTCAAAGCTTGACTTTATCTCAGTTATTTTCCTTTAACGCAACTCTCAACGTCTTTATCCACTGGATGTCCTTGAGTTAGATCCAGATCCAATGACTAAACACAAAGAGTTGTGGATTCAGTAGCAGACTACGGCAGTGGTGAAAAAAAGACAAAAAAACTTGGAGAGTTAAGTTAAAGGGAAGTAACTGAGACATCCGAAAGAAGCATGGCACGTGGAACTAGAACAGTCAATACCGGTGGACGAAATAAAAAATTCGGTTCGTAATTCCAATCACCTGAAGAAGGCCGGAGCGTACAACGGCCGAAACGTCGTGAATATGGCAGTAAAGATGAGGACAACAGTCCGAATTATGTAAATAAGAAAGAATCAAGTTTCGGGTTATCATTTAATCGGTACCCACCCTTCATTAAAGGGCTATCTAGCATAAGAGTGTGAAAGGAATCACTTAATTAAGTTCGAACTCACTACTCACGCACTGTTTTGACTAGGTTACCCATCGCTCCCCGCCTGGCACTTCCTTCAGCTGCTACAAACAGAGAGACAAAAGAGGAAACCTTTCGCTATCAATTTATTATCTTTATTTCTGTACAAATCTGAAATGCAAACACGAACACATCGGAGAAAATGAAAACAAAGATTAAAAAGAAAAGAAAAATTGCGTTGAAATAAAAATACCAAAAAACTTGTAAAATTATAATCGAATAAAGAGACCCAGATTTTGCATTTGCTAAACCTATAACTTGTATTTGTCTACAAAACATAAAAAAGAAGTATTTATTTACACATACACCCTTGTGTAAATTAATTGAAATAACCGCATTAGTTACCCTTCTTTCGCCATATGGTCAGTTTTAGATCCTCTGGAGTGACAAGGTATAACCAATTTCTATTTTTTACTCAGATTACGTCATTTGCAGTGGTATGCAGTATGAATCTATTTTCGGGGTGTATGATGAAATTTGTTTGGCCTTGAAAAATATTGCGTCATCTGTGATTGCATCAGATTTTCATCACGCCCAGTTACTATTGTCTCAACTGTTGATTAGTTGTCCTACAGCCATTGCCTGCGACGTTACTCCAAGGAAGCGTATGAAAATTGTAACGCTGCACAAAAACACTAGCAAGCCTTACCAGTGAGCAAATCAAAGTACTATCGACTGGCTCCGAATCTCTTTTGATTTAAATCCAATCGAGAATGTGGTCAATCTGAAAGGGACGACTTCGTGGAATGGACATACGAAGTACTTTAATGTGTACTGAGTCATGTTTCATTGGAAAAATACGAAAAAAAGTAAATAATATTTTGTTTCAATTAATTTGCACAACGGTGTATGAAAACGGATATGAAAACGTGAATGTAATTTAACAAAGATTATTCTACAATTCAATACAAGTCACACCACAAACTCGCTTTCCCGACACTTGACGCTACATTTGAATGATAACTCTAACTTTTTTAGGCATTTAAAGCAACATGCCTGGCCGTGTACACATTTCCGGAAAATCCTTGTTGAAAACACAACTATTCTTAAATATGAAAACAATAAACAAAAAAAAAATTCTTGAAGCTATATACATAAAATAGTTGAAGCCTAACCTGAACAAAATAAACTATGAACTATCCACAAATATTCTTAAATGCCTATAATGGATAACTGAAGCCATTGGATTATACCAATGGCATCCCATACTTGATACTTCTCGTTTTCACTCTCGCGTGGTCATGTGTGACGTCACGAGCTTCGATGCGATTTTCGCTTCCGCGTCTCGTATACACGAGTTTGCCATTGCTTTGAAATTTTTCATGCAACAAAAACAGACTATCATTATTGTTCCGTCCGTGTATTGTTTGATATATTGAAATGTAATTGTCATCTTTGATAATGGCTTATGTAAGCCAAATGCTTAGATTGGATTTAAACATGTATCAATATGGTGATTTCCTTTCGTCCTTCAATGATAATGTTATTAAGTTTATCAGACAATATGAAAGGAACTTACTTAAAATAAATAAACAAAACTTGTCTATATTAGTTAATGAAACATGCATCAATCAAAAATTGTTGCCTAAATATACACAATTCATGATATATATATATATATATATGCTTATCTCTATACGATTAACAAGATATATATATATATATATATATATATATATATATATATATATATATATATATATATATATATATATATATATGAGAACAAAAGACAAATAGATAGAAAGCACTGATATTACCGATGTAAATTTAAATACACAATAATATACTTGGATACATTAAATGTTATATTTTGTGATACATATTTTTTCAAACGGTTTAAATTACGTCTACCGGCCTGCGCATTCGAGAGTCTTAATATTAAGTTTCAATATTATTATTATATTACTATTAATTTATACTATAATAATTTTCCATTATTTCATTATTACTAGTATAATATCTTGTATTAAGGTGCCGTGAGTCTTAATAATGTATCTTAAAACTCTCGAATGCACATGCTAGTAGTTGTAATTTACACAGGGTGTTTACTTAAACACGTGTATCCATTAATATAACGATTAAATTAATATCGTGGGATAGGAATTAAAATCCATTAATTTTTTAAAATTTAGGGTGGGCCAAAAGTAGGCTTGTGGTACTCTCACTATTTGTTTCACGTTTCCACATCTCACAACCAGGACTAACTCCGCTGAATTCTTTTCTCAGCACGATGGAGTTCTTCCCCATTATGCATTGGCAGTAAGGGCCAACCTTAAGCAAACCTTTCCACAGCGTTGGTTCGTAAAAAAGCGTGGCATCAAATGGCGACCACGTTCACCTGACTTCACACCAATGGATTTCTTTTTTTTTGGGGGGGGGAGTTGGTATGTAGTAAAGAACAAAGTTTATGAGAGAAATCCCGATACAGAGGGCGAATTAAAAGAGGTCATTTCAGAAATATTTATTGAAATTGATGCAAATCACTATTTGCGTTTTGCTGCGTAATAGTGTTCTCGGGAGGTTCGAGGAATTTTGCAATGTTGAAGGGAGATATTTTGAGAATTTAAAAGATTAAACTCTGCTAAAAAAAATGAAAGTGTCAAACAAATTTACATAAACAGTTTTGAACAAATAAATGTAATAAAATATTTTTAAAAAATGTTAAGTGCATGCCAACTTTTGGCCCACCCTGTATGTATATATATATATATATATATATATATATATATATATATATATATATATATATATATATATATAAATATAATTTTTGGGGAACAATAAAAAATATTAAAAAATTAAAATCTTCAGACACACTGGGTTGTAGATTTATATATATATATATATATATATATATATATATATATATATATATATATATATATATATATATATATATATATATATATATATTGGGTTGGTGCATAATTATCAAACCAGGCGTTTTTAAAATAATATTATTATGAAAAAAGAAATAACATTTTTAAATGATTATTCTGAAACGTATGATTATCGACACCAATTTATAAAACCTGAAAATAAAATATTTTTAATAAAAAAATAAAATAGCAATTTTTATTAATAAATAACTCGCCTACAGAAACACCCGATAATTATACACCAACCCAATATATATATATATATATATATATATATATATATATATATATATATATATATATATATATGGTGGGCTAAAAGTAGGCTTATAGTTGTTTATTTGTTTCAAGTTTTCGATCTATCTTCACCAAAGTCTTCTTTCAGCAAGATGGAGCTCCTCCCCATTATGCTTTGGCAGTAAGGGTCGACCTTAAGCAAACCTTTCCACAGCGTTGGTTAGTAAGAAAGGGTAGCATCAAATGGCCACCACGTTCACCTGACTTCACACCAATGGGTAGACTGGAGTAGACTGTTCTAGTTCCACGTGCCATGTTTAATAGATGTCAGTTATCAGTTATCTCCTGTTAATTCCCCTCTCCAAGTTCTCCACTGCATTAGCCGGGTATTGAACTCACACTCTTTGGGTCCTGTCACTGGATCAAAAGTGTTCAGTTCGACATTCCACCTGAAGTAGGCCGGAGCGTACAACGGCCGAAACGTTGTAATAAATATAGCAACAAAGATGAGGACAATAGTCCGAATAATGTAAATAGTGTTAATAAAATGTTTTTAAAAAATGTGAAGTGCATACCTACTAATTGTAAGCCTATTTTTGGCCCACCCTATATATACTGCATCCCCGAAATTGAGCACATTTTAAAGAAAAAAAATATATGTATATGCATGTGTGTATTGAGACATGTTTCATCGAATAATTAGTTTTGTTTACTTATTTTCAATTGGATCCTTTCATATTCACGGATAAGCTTTTTGTGTCCTTACTAAAGAAACAGAGAAAATTATCATGTTGATACATATTATTTCTTTCGAGTACTTTCGACATTAGCATAATGTCATCATCTGGATGTTGTTGTTTTTTTCAAGACACATACAGCAGTGTTCATGATTTTCAAAGAAAAATTGCTGTGTTCATCTGAAATTTAAATTTTTTTGTGACTAATGAGTGAAAAACGCTGAGTTTAATGCAATTAGCGAGTAAAGCTTCAAGGGAGATAACTACAATATGAAGTGTCGAGAAAGTAATAAGAATTATTGGTACAAATTTTTAAAAATTTATGCAGTATTCATAATTAATTTACTTAAAGTTTGGTTTCAATTTTTTAATATAGATAGCTTGAAGGATTTATGTTTATTATTTTCATGAAAATGTATAGCTGTATTCTCGTCAAGCTGTATTTTCTAAATTGTGAATGTAGACAGGTATGCTCTTGTAAATGGTTAGAAATGTTGGACGCATCATTCAAATGTAAAATCAGTCGCCGAGACAACGTGGTCATAGTGTGACCAACATAAATATAATTTTTTTTTCCCGTTGGAGATACAATCTCCCAGAGGACATTTAAATTTATATATGGTTATTTACGATTTTCTGCAACACGTTGGGGAAGAGTCATTAAAAATAATTAAATTGGGAATACAGGATTTAGTGTAGTTTTTTTTTTACCAGCATCTGTGATGGATATGTGGATATGTTAGCATTTATCCAATTAAAAATGAGTAGGCACGGTGGAGTAATGGATAGCGGCTTGGATTGAGGAATCTGAGAGCCGAGTTCGAATTCCATTTGAATCCATTACATTCACTTACATGAAGAACTACATTACGTGCTAATACTCTTTGGAAATGTGTGAATCCTCTTCTTCTCTCTCCAGCTATGGGTAAAATAGCAGGACAGACTGGGTTCTCTAGCCTTAGATGGCAACTGGTCTTCTAGGAGAAGGACAACTCTGAATTTAAAACCTGATCTTAACATGCTTTTGTTTTAATATCCTAAAATAAATAATATTTAGTTCCATTCTGTATTGAGAGCTTCTTTTAAATTAAATGTGGCAGACAGTGGAACTATAATCCATTTGTTCTCATTTTACACACACACACACACACACACACACACACACACACACACACATATATATATATATATATATATATATATATATTGCGTCTAGCATGAAACAGCCTGTCGCCTCTGAGTGTTGACTTCAATGTTCACTTTTATATTTATATTTACATACGCTCTATCTTTGATATTGAGCACATTATCCCATAAATATAGCAGACCCTAAAACTATATTTCTTCATATATATATATATATATATATATATATATTGTGTGTGTGAGAGAGAGAGCGAGAGAGGGGCGTTTCTTTCCCAGCACTATAACATAGCTTTCCTGTGCCTTTTTCAATAAATACTTTCATGGTAATCGTACTCATGAGCTTTCCTCTTTGGTACCTAGACTTTAGATGCTAAGGATACCATGGACCAAACATGTGAGCAACGATAAGCTTTTGGAGAGGATGCAAACAAAGAAATTTATACTTAACATCAGGAAGAGGTTGCTAAAATATTTTAGACACGTAAGGAGAAAGAAAGGCTTGGAAAATCTGCTACTCATAGGGCGGATCGAAGGACAGAGGGAAAGGGAAAGCAATGCGTGACATACTTAGCGGGTTTAAGCAAGTGGATGGCAGAAAAAAAGTTCCGGGAGAAGTATTAAAAAGATAAAACTTATTGACAACTACAAGGTATAGGAAGAAGTGGAGAGCGATGATCGAAGAGAAACAGCACATAAAAAGAAAAAAAATAGGGCTCGTTATTTTACTGTGTAAATGTCTAGATGCAACCGTAAGTTCTATGTTAACAGTTTCTTCTCTCGCACCTTGTTTGTTGCTCTTTCTTTCAGCTTCTTGCGTTCCTGTGAAATTTGATCTTCAACAACTTAAATGCAATGTCAATCTTCTGTTTTCTTAATTCTTGTTCTTTTATTGTTTTTTCGCCTTCATAATTAATACTTTCGTACACTCAGTAACCCCTTGCGTCTTAGTGGCTTTATTGCCTTGCTTGGTGTGAAATGATTAAAAAAAGAAACAAAAACCGTGATCATAATTTTATATAGACAGCAAAAAAGACTGATATTCCACGTATACATATATATATTTTACTGAAAGATGAAAAGAAATAAGTTGTCTATAATAATAATTCCATTTATGTTTCTACGTTTCTTAGGATGCAGTTTCAAATGTTGCCGGGTGTTTTACTAAGAATAAAATTTAATATAATGAAATGAGACTATTTTCCAGCATTTTCTTTCTGTACAACCTCGAGCGCGCAAACACACACGCACACGCGCGCACACGCGCGCACACACACACACACACAGACGCACACAGACACGCACACGGACACACACACGCACACGCACACACACATACACACACGCACATGCACACCCACACACACATGCACACACACACACACACAGAGTTATTGATTGAATGAGTTTTTTTGACGGCATATCAACTCTTTATGGATCATTTATTGCCTAAATTTAATTTTTGGGAACTTTGAAGGAATAAAAATATATGTTATTCTGCTTTCACAGTTGAATACATGGTAGATAATACTCAGCTTTTGTGCATATGCATGTTTATGTGGACATGGTTATTAGAGTCAGTGTTATGTGTGTTTTATGTTGGAGTTTTATTGAAATTATATTTTGGAATACAGTTTGATTTCTTTAAGAAATTGTAGGATATTCTATGGATTAATGAGTTCTTTTATGTTCTATTAAAGAGTTCTTTTATGTTGGTTGTTTAGTCGGTTGATTTGGTTTAGTGGCATATCAACACCTCCATGGGCTATTCAATGCTGAATTCTAAATGTTTTGTACTTAATTTTACGATAGATATTTTATACGTAATTTTATACTTTCAGGGTAAAGGTGTTTTAGATATATATTTTGTACATCAAAAAATATATTGTTGGTAATTTTACTATAAAAATCCATTTTTATAATTTAGTGCTGCATTGATTTTCATTTTGCTACAAAAAAAATCTATTGTTGATCATTTTCTAATATAATAAAATGTATTGTTGATTTTTATTGGGGGGCACTATTTGCCGATAGCTGGGACCCTAACCGGTGATATCACCCCCGGTCAGTGTGGACCTAGTAACAACAGTAATTAAGAGGTGGTTACACGCTCCTCAAAACCTCCAATCTCCTGATCAGAGGCTTTGCTGCCGGATGAAGTTTATCGTCATGTCCAGGACGCAAAAACACTGAGGAATTAATATTTCTTTGAGGTGGGCCAATTATGAAACGTTAGGAGTCCAAACTGAATTCCTATTGGGTAAAACATCAAAACAATTTAAGCAACAGTGTATTTTAAATCTTTTTGCCAATTTTCGCTTGGTAGTTTTCCGTGTGGAAAACAAACCCGGCTGGGAATCTGCAATTCATATTTTCTCTGTTGCCCCGTTTTATGCTTTGAACAGGAAACAGGATGTAACCCCCCCACACACACACACAAGTGCATCATTTTATGAGTGTTTAATATTAGAAAGGTAACTTGTTTTTTTCTCTTTTATTTTACCTGCTGATTGAGTTTAAAAGGTACATTTACAGTGGATATTATGCCCATACTAATTAAATAGCTTACATACACACACACACACACACACACATACCCCCCCCATATATATATATATATATATATATATATATATATATATATATATATATATATATAAAGAAAGAACAGTGAGATATATAATCCGGTGTTCTTATAGATATTTTTATTTTTACAAAAAAGTGCTCAATGTAAATTTACAGAGTATTAATATTATAAATTGATTTAAAATGTTTTTTTTCGCTACACAGTTCTAAGAAATGTTTCAAAAATGGAAGCTAAAAGCTACGAATTTAATTTAGTAATTAAATTAAAGACGTTAGTTCCATCACATCCTCAAGCGAATTTTAAAAGTTACTCCAAAATTCGCTTGAGGATGAAATGGAACTATTACTAAATTAAAGCTTCCATTTTTGAAACATGGTTAGAACTGTGTACCGAAAAAAACATATTTTAAATCAAGTAATTTATTATATATATATATATATATATATATATATATATATATATATATATATATATATATATATTGAATGAAAAAATATATATTTCAATTAACCCCACCTTCTTCTTCTTCTTCTTCTTCTTCTTCTTCTTCTTCTTCTTCTTCTTCTACTTCTTGTCATCCCCATCCCTTTCTATTACACCCAATCTCCTGAGTTTGTTTATTTATTTAAACAAATAATATAGCGGTCATTATTTAACAAAAAAATAAAGCGTTAAGAGATCATTTCATAAAAATCGCCTGAGGATACCGTAAGGTTGAAACCAAGGTAGCGGATTTAACTGATCTCCCGATTTTCAAAGTATATATATATATATATATATATATATATATATATAATTGTTTATTTTCATTAAAAACAACTGACAAGTTACTGCGGTTAATTTTTTATTTATTTTTTTTGTGTGTGTTTTTATATTTTTTTCTTTTCAGGACATAAATTATATAAAAATTGTTCGAATTTTGTTTTTTTTTTTTTTTTTGGAGTGGGGTAGAAACTTTTTTGTCACCTGTGAATCACTTGCTTTTATTCCCCCTCTTTATCAATATTTGCTTTTTTTTTCTACCTACATTTATATACGTTATAAAATTAAACTAAGCACAACTGATGATTAAAAGAGGAAAAATCTTCGCAGTTTTTGACGTCATTCTGGGACTTTTTTTTTCCGTCCAAATCCGTGAATTTGTTTTGCCAATGCTAAGTCTCAAAAAAAGAAAACATGATATAAAATTCACTATTTTTATCAAATAATATTGAATGTGTTAAATTATTCAATTTTTTAACAAGAAAAATCACAAGTTGTTGTTAAAAATTGCTGCAAAACATTGTTGATTTATTTAAGCTGGAATGATCTATTATGACAGGTCTCTAATTTGGATTTAAATACATTGGATTTATTTTCAATATTTCTAGTTGAATTGTTCACCTATATTGCATATGATCCATTATTGTACATAATTAGATTACAATAACATTTTGTATTTTAAATGAATATTACCTTATGACAATTGATATGTAGTAGAGTGTGGGGGGGTCCCATATCATAGATTTGAGGTGGGGTGCGGAGCCCTAGCACCGGCCTCCGCAAGAGTGTTGCGTGAAAAGAAATCTCGCCATGCATTATTCCATCAATAAAAACATTATTTTATCTATCACAAGACTAAATGCCCAATATAGAATTGTTTCCAAATTGTTATTCAATTATCCACTGATAAAAAGAGTTCATCATCTTATTTTCACAGACTGGCTGTATTTAGGAATTACGAATAACAAAATTTTGACTTTTGTCTTTGGTTTGTAAACATTTCCTAATTGCTTCTGTCTAGAAACCAAAGGAAGTGACTATTATTCCCCTACAAACTTTGTTTTGGGTAAAACATCAAAACTCTTTAAGCAAGAGTGTATTTTAATTCTTTTTGCCAATTTTCGTTTGATTGTTTCTGTGTTGAAAACAAACCTGGCCGGGAATCAGCAATTAATATTTTCTCTTTTGCCCCGTTTTATGCTTTGAACAGGAGACAGGATGCCCCTCCCATACACATGACAAACCTATTTTACAGACAGATTCAGATCTGAATAGACGAAGGAGAATTTTTTAGAACTTTCTAGAAGTTTCAATAATTTCTAGAATTATTTGCATTATAATGTCGATTATTTTATTATAATTATTTTTATCATAAGTCGATTATTTTCATGGAAGCTTGTTTAATTTGATTTTTAAAATTTATCATTATAGACTGATGGAACTATTTGCCTAATAAGAATGTAGATATTGTAAAACTCTGTTTAATAAAATTTTGATGTTTTTTGTCTTTGGTTAGTATGTGACATTAATTGGCTTGCCAAAAGGGAGAAAGAAGGAAAAAGGAAAGGCGAGAATTAAATTTAGGTAATAAGGGGCCATCACGAAAAGGACACTGAGCGGTGTTATTTTTCTGACAAGGAAAAGTGGTAAGATTTTTTTTTATTTCCATTGTCGAGAAGTCGAAAAAAGAAGATACTTGAATTAATCTGATTTATGTTACGGGGCGGGTGAAAATTCCAAGTTGGCCAAATAACCTCAGAGACAGAATTCTAAATAGATAAACGTTTAACTGTGTCGCAGGAATGCCCATTTGAGGCCTCCCACAGAATCCTAAAGAGATAAAAATTAAATAGGTCATCCGCTGACCGAGAAACAAAGATGTCCGCTGACCACCATGAAGTAGAGGTTAAGCCTTTGTCGATGGGAAGATATCGTTTGGACAAGGTATCTGTTTTGTGTTGAAATTCGGCTATGGTGGCGAAACTATTTTATCGGATCGGTAATTGGCACCAAAAATGCGATCTCATCATATGACCACCCACTTGATGCAGGCGAAAAGTCTCGATTGATGAAGTCCAGGTGACACTGGGATAAGAATTGAGATTAAGGGATCACACTACGGGTCGTATTGGTTTGTTGTCAGCCAGAGAAAAAGAGAGAAAGAAAAGAAAGGAAAAGAAGAAAAAAAAAGGGAAGATAATTTTTTTCTTTGAGCAAGATTTTTTAAAACGAGGCTAGTCTGGCCACACCCACACTGCTGAGCGCCCATTGGCTGATTGGTGACAGGAGTATTGGGTGGAGGTGATCATGTGAGGCAGGAGAGGAAAACCTGCTGGCACCCATTGAGAGGATAGGTGTGAGATGCCACTATGAGAGAGAGGGAAAACCGTTGACACCCTCTGAGGGTATGGTGAGATACCAATATGAGAATAGAAGAAGGTGGGCGGACGAGAAGACTTCCAAAAATGGAAAAGAATAAAAATTTTCTGACCGAAACCAAAGAAGTGGATTGTGGGTTTGGAATTATCAAGGAACCTCAAACCCCGACAAGCCCACCCCGGTTTTGGTCGGCGTCCATATAAGTAAAGTCGCAGCGAGCGAAAATCAGTTCAAGTTCCAGTTCCAGTTGAGTTAAGTTCGAAGTTCGCAGTTGAAGTTGCACCCGCCTCACAGAAGCTGACTAAGATTCACGCAATTCCGAACTCATCTTCTAATCAAGAACAATTTATTTTTGAAGAACGACTTAGACTCACACCACCAATACAAGTTTTACGAATATCGCCTGAAGACACACCAAGAACCAGTTTATTAAAAGAACAAACAACTTATGATGTTAAGACTCGCCTAACAAACACAAAGAGTCACGAATCCATATAGCGGGTTTGGGAAGTAGACGCAGTCCTGTATCCAGCAACCATATATAAAAGATTGTTATCCTTTTTTAACACATTTTAACTTTTCGAGTTATTATTTTATTTTCTTGTGCATGTACTTGTGCGATATCACCCTTATTCGAACTCGGCTTGCATTACGGCCCCGGCGACTGATTGATTTCTTCTGCCTAAGATCAATTCACAACGTGGGTAGGCTAGACTGGAAATCAAAGCAGTTACTTCGGTAACCAGACGTTGGAGGCAGGCTGGAACGACGAGGCTGATACCGAATCTAACCAGATTTCCATCCGAATCGACAAAAGGTTAGAACGTCACATTTGGTGCTGCGACCAATACCAAGCCGGTTGGTCGTCACAGGACAGGATAGCACGACGGACGCAACCAAGCAGACGTCACGTTTGGCGCAGTGACACTGGGGGGGGGACGTCACAAGTAAATCTTATTTCCAAATTTGTTCTGTGTAGAAAGCAAAGAAAATGGCTATTATTACCTTCAAATTTTGCTTTTGACGACCTGGAAATCGATGTTTTAAAGCTAACCTATTTTCCAGAGAGATACCAGACTAATTCAGCACAGTGTTACTGAAGAATAATCTTCTAGGACTCTCCAAAAGTTTCAAGAACTTTCCAAAAGTTTCTAAAAGTGTCAACACTTTCTACAACGTAGAAGATAGATGACAGTATAAATACGGGGGACATAAGCTCAACAGTTCAGTTTTTCGTTCTAACCGTTCAAGGGCAGACAAGTTGTCGTTGATAAATGCATTCGTCACAGATTGCATCAAGATGTTGTAAGCAGCCGGCAGACTCAATTTGTTATGTCTGTGGTGCATAGATCAAGACAAGAATGACTAAGTACTATGTGGCAACATCTGCTAAAATGTGTGAGGTCTACAAGACATATTTCCGCGTGACTCTCGGATCAAGACAAACGCTGAACAGTTCATTTCACCTGCAAACTCTGTAAAATAACTGTAGAAGCTAAGATGTAAAGTTTTGCTGGTTTAAATAGTGGCATTTATAAGCATTTAATTTAAATATTTTTTTACTTTTATTTTTTAAACCAGTATTATTGAAAAATACATATTAAATATGTTTCAACAATCATGCATTAGTTTTCACAATAGCATGAATGTTGTTTTTTTATACTAGATCACTGGAAAGAACCGTAAAATACGGAATAAGCGATGTTCAGTATTCAAAATATGTATTTTTATTTTGTGGAATTTGCATCATTAATTTTACATGTCCAACGTATCATTTTTAGAAATTTCCAAAATCAAAAATGTATTTTTTAGAATTTTTCAATAACACTGGGCAAAATATATTTCTATTTTAATACTTATATTTTTATTTTGATCTTTTTCCAGACTGGTACAGAGGGGAGAATATAGAGCCATGAAACTCTCAATCCCGATAATCTGAAGAGAACCAACTCGCCAATTTGGTAGATAAAAATATGCAAGTCAGAAGAGTTTTTCAAGCTTTTTCACCCGTCAAGATGGGATTATATTCTGCCACAATGTAACCGGTCTGTTCGAGACAACTGGAATCAGCCGTAACCCCAGTGAGTGGTACCCTCTTCATCGACAGCTCATCCAGGAGCCTCAAAGCCGAACTTCTTCATAACAGGAATATGTATCTGTCTCTGTATCGAATACAGCAGTGTCAAGACCTTTACAGATACCATGTGATATAATGGAATATGCACACACCTGTGTTCCCTCTCACTGGAATATGATTGGCTGGTGTCCGTCATAAATACAGACGGACGGGTAGGTACGACAGAGTCATGGGCCTTAGTCTGAGAGCTAAGTCTATAACGACGCCCATTGGACTACGCCATTGATCTACACTTCTTACCTGCGACTACG
Source organism: Acanthosepion lycidas (assembly GCA_963932145.1). Classification (NCBI taxonomy): domain Eukaryota; kingdom Metazoa; phylum Mollusca; class Cephalopoda; order Sepiida; family Sepiidae; genus Acanthosepion; species Acanthosepion lycidas. The sequence continues at coordinate 95,337,477 of OZ010600.1, forward strand.
ACGCGTACCAGTCGATTACTGCTACCGTATTGTATTAGGTTGGTGCAAAAATAATGACGTAATAATGTCGTTTTTTGACGCTAAAAAATACGTCAAAAAACGACATTATTACGTCATTATTTTTGCACCAACCTAATACTTGGTTATAGTAGTCAAAACCACTTAGCTAATTCATTCAAATATATCCCTTTCCGGGACATATCACCTTGAAATTTGAAGAGTACCGTTGGGAGGCTACTGGAGACTTCAAAATGTTGGCTTTCTGTTTGGCCTCCAAGACGTCTTTACCAAGATTCCGTCAGTGAGTGGTGCCTCTTCATCGATAGATCATCCAAGAACCTCAAAGCCGTACTGCTTCATAACGGTAACATATATCCATATCTTCCCCTGGCTCACTCAGTGCAGCTAAAAGAAGAATACAACATTGTCAAGATCTTTATAGATACCTTGAAATATGAAGAGTACAGTTGTGAGGCTATAGGACACTTCAAAACGGTGGCTTTCCTGCTTGGTCTCCAAGACGTCTTTACCAAGATTCCGCCTGACCTTTGCTTTTTGGACAGCGGGGACACCGCGCCACACTACCACACATCTAGCGCACAATTTGTAGAAATTTCCAAAATCAAAAATGTATTTTTAAGAATTTTTCAATAACACTGGGTAAAACATTTTTATACTCATATTTTTATTTTTCCTTCTTTCCAGACTGGTAGAGAGGTGGGGGGATTATAGAGCCACGAAATCTTCAATCCCGATAATTTGAAGATAACTGGCCACTCAAGCAATTGCTTCTTCAGCAAGGTGGACCCTTTCAAACGTCGAATGTGTCTGCTATCATATATCCAGACCTACTTTTCTCTATCGTCCCAATGCCATACTGCATGGTAGCCACTACACCAAACAGAGAGCAGCCTCTTCAGAAGAGAACAGTAATTCAGAAGAGGATGACGTCATTGATACCGATTCCAGATGCGCATCTGAGAAGAGAAACCCTTACTATCCGAACCAAAAAGACCTCAAAGACCTGACCAGAGATCTCGGTCTTACAAAGTACAATACCGAGCCATTGACGTCGAGGCTCAAGCAGTAGAATTTGTTAGATGAAAGTGTGCAAGTCACAGGTCAGAGAGAGCGTCACTAGTGTTTTACAAGCTTTTCCCCCGTCAGGATGAACTTTGCTTCTGTCACAATGTGACCGCTCTCTTCCAGGGAATTGGAGTCGGCCGTAACCCCAGTGAGTGGCAACTGTTCATCGACAGAACATCCAAGAGTCTCAAAGCCATGCTGCTTAATAACGGCAATATATATCCGTCTCTTCTATTAGCTCACTCGATGCAGCACAAAAAGGAATACAGCAGTGTCAAGATCTTTATAGATACCCTTGAAATGTGAGGAGTACAGTTGGGAGGCTACTGGAGACTTCAAACTGGTGGCTTTCCTACTTGGTCTGTTGAGGGGTTCTCCCCCTTTTACACAAATGGACTCACCCAGGGTATACATATACTACTGCTAGTGAATACCCGAGAGAAGAACGAGAAAGAGCGACGAACGAGAACGAACGAGAATGAACGTAACGATCAAGAGTCACAGTGAGCAAGCTGTTGCAGTTTTTTGTGTATAATATGTAACTAGTGAGCCATTCCAAATGGCTTGACTCACTTTATAGCCCACCAATAGAAGGTTAACCAATCAGAAGACGTAGAACATTCTATCCGTCGTGTATAAAGGCGGCCATTTTTGTTTACCCTACCCGAATGTCCAGTCCAGCTTGTCAGGCGAAGAGAACCAGAAGGACGAACTATGCTCTGCTACTTTTATCGAAATATCCACTGCTTTCCTACTGGCTTCGAAATATTCACTGGATTCTATACTCGAAGACGACCGTCATGATGAATAACACAAGCACGTAGACTCAGTAAGAAGTCATACAATGATACGTCGATACCAAAGACTATATATATATTGTGCTACTAACCCGCATTCCTGGAACCACTAACTTGCATTACCAGTTTGTATTATTACTTTAATACATTTATTTTCCAATATTTCTTCTTGGCGTTTGTTATTTATTGGTACCGGATTTCATCCCGGGATCCACAACAGTCTCCAAGACATCTTTACCAAGATTCCGTCTGATTTTTGCCTTTGAAACAGTGGGGTTACTGCGGCACACTATCACAGGCGGGACTGGCCGTACCAGACCAAGTTCAGTGTGAGGAGTAACAACGTCAAATTGGAAAGTATTGTTTCGTCCATTACACTGAAAATTGGGCCTCAGGTAATGATTTATCAAAGCTCTAGATAAGTAGTCTGCAACCTTCACGTACGTTCGATACTTCAACCCTGATCTGTCTGCGGTAAAAGTGAAAGCTGGTGTCTTGGTCCGACCACAAATACAGAAGATCATAGAGTGCAAGCAATTCCCCAAGAAGCACACTCGGAGAAAGTAGCGTAGAACAGCTTTTTCAAAATGGTTCGGGGCTTCCTGGGGAATCCCCAGGCCGAAAACTATGTGGAGCTTATTGGGACCCTGCTGAGATACTACGGCAAAATGGACTGCAAGGTGTCCCTCAAAGTCCATATCCTTGACGCTCATCTTGATAAATTTAAAGAGAACACAGGGTTTCACTAAGAGGAGCAAGGGAAGCACTTCCACCAGGATATACTAGACTTTGAACGGCGCTACCAAGAATATTATTAATAAAATACTATTTTTTATAATATTATAAAAATAGTATTGTATTAATAATATTTATATAATATTTAAGCTCTGTCGACTTTGGCATAGTCCTCAGTTTATTTTATATTTTATTTTATATTTTAGCTTATATATATATATATATATATATATATATATATATATATATATATATATTTCAATTAAAAGGTGCAAATATAATTTTATCATTCATACAAAAAACAAATATAGAGTATTCTCGCCATTTAAATCATCAACCTCTATATTTGTTTTTTGTATGAATTATTCATTAATTTATACATATATATACATATATATATATATATATATATATATATATATATATATATATATATATATATATGATAAAATACATATTTTAAGGTGTGACACATTTATCGGCTAAAAGTGCTCAATATCAGGTACAGAGAGTATGTAAATATAAGAGTGGCCATTGAAGACTACAAACAGCGACGACAGTCTGTTTCTCTCTTTTTTTTTTACCTAAGCTGGCGTTGCTCGTAACTAAAAAAAGAAAGAAAATAAGTGAGTTTTATTTTCCACTCATTCTGAAGTTTCGACTCGGAAACTTAAAGCAAAAAACATAAATGTTAACAGCTTTTTTTTTTTAAAGTCTATCATTTTCTTTCCTTTTTTAGTCACGAACAGCTTGGGAAAAATAATACGATTTCATTATTTAAACAAACCCAAATACACACACACACGCGCAATTCAGTTTTTTTTTTTCGCTTTTGATCTGATGAAGCCTTATATATATATATATATATATATATATATATATATATATATATATATATATATATATATATATGTAAAAGACAATAGGAAAACTGTCATATTAGCCAACTCATTTCATCCAATGTGGACTTTCTCAAGGCAAAAATGAAATGAATTTATTAAAACAAAGTAACTAATAATAACAAAACAAAATGTCCTTAGCAACAGGAAAATTTAGAAAAAGCTATTATATTCATACTGTCAACTGAAAATTACGTCAAGTTCTTTGACGTGTGGAAATATTGTTTTTATTGTTGTGTTTTCGGATTCAACCATTTTTCTTTTGATTTCTTGATACAGTTATGTAGGTTTACTTGGGAGAGAAGTAATTCTTCCATTTGCTAAGAACATTTTGTTTTGTTATCAATAGTTACTTTGTTTTTATAAATTTATTTCGTTTTCGCCTTGAAAATGTCCTCATTGGACGAAACGCGTTGGCTAATATAGTTTCTCTATTGTCTTTTACCTTTATAAATATTGTCTTTTTTCTACAGGTTAACTCAGAAATTTTTCAAGTATATATATATATATATATATATATATATATATATATATATATATTGATGCATTTTTCATTAAATAATATAGACAAGTTTTGTCTATTTATTTTAAGTAAGTTCCTTTCATATTGTCTGATAAGCTTAATAACATTATCATTGAAAGACGAAAGGAAATCACCATATTGATATATGTTTAAATCCAATATAAGCCATTATCCCACTGAACTATCAACACTTGCAATTATAAATGCAGCCTTGTGAAAAGGCAAATTGAAATATCGACACCTCGAACACACATTGCGGCCTCGAGATCCCTTGTCTCGGGGCCCCGTCCGATTGAGAGGCGGAAAATGGAAGTCCCGTGTAAAAGTAATTGTCATCTTTGATAATGGCTTATGCAAGCCGAAAGCTTAGATTGGATTTAAACATATATCAATATGGTGATTTCCTTTCGTCTTTCAATGATAATGTTATTAAGCTTATCAGACAATATGAAAGGATCTTACTTAAAATAAATAGAGAAAACTTTTCTATATTATTTAATGAAACATGCATTAATAAAAAATTGCTGCCTATATATATATATATATATATATATATATATATATATATATATATATATATATATATATATATATATTGTTCACTCTCTCCTTTGTTGATTTTTGAGTGCCATATCTTTGCGCGTCGAGAGGGATTATGTCGGGTTCATTCAAGTATCGCGTCTTTATTTAAAAAAAAAATGAACTCAGAACTTTCGTTGTTTTTACTGCCCAAATCCATCCTATGCACGCACACACACACACACACACAAACGCACACATTCACACATAAAGACACGCGCACATGTATAGATTGATTGAGTTTTGATTCATCGATCGATCTTGGCAGAAGGCCATCTCTTCAATTTTCTATTGAGTAGTCCTGGGCACATGACCCATTTAGCCTTCTACACTTCGGCAGGTTTTTCTGCATTTTTGCCAGATGAAATACTTGTGTATGGTTTTAAAGGTTAATTGGTCCTCATGCACACTCTTGTATACCCCTCTTTAGGCCTGCTGCTAAACCACATACATTGTCACAAAATTGACCTAAATTTCCAGTAAGTCGTTGTGAAAGTAACCCTACCTCACGGGCGTGTGTAAATGGATGATAGAAGAGAGGCTGGAGGGGGATAGTAAAAAAGACAAATGTTATTTGAAGTATTAAGGAACCTTAGCATTTTGACTACGTTATTATTTTCTCTTCGTGTTAAATGTGCTATGCATTTTACTTGTTACTGCTGTTGAAAGCCTTCAAATGATGTGGCTTCTGTTATTCCGTAAAGTCTTTTGTGATTGTGTAGCGCCAGATTCGCAGAAAGATTCTCCTTTTTAAGACCAACAGAAGCCATTTTAATCATTGGCCTGAGAAAACCATTGTATACAATTGACAGTTTAGATATTTCTGAATGAGTTTGGCGCTATACATGATATCCACCTTAAAGTGTCGATCTGACGAGGTTATTTAAGAACATCTCTACTCATCCCCCTACACATATACAGCCCTTCTTGTAAAGATCTATCGCTTGTGCGTGTGTGTATATATACAGTGGGTGGAAAGAAATATTCGTACACAAAAATTTTTAATTTATTTCCAACTAACGAATAAAATATGTTTCATATAATTAACTGTACACAGATGCATAATAACTAAATATGCATAAAAAAACTGAAAAGATTTTGATTTAATAGAAATAAATCCCATTTATCAATTTTAATTTGGACGTAATTCTAGAAATCATGTATAGAGGAATGCCTTCAAATAAAAGAACACAGTTCCAACAGTGAAATTTGGTGGTGGCAACATTATGGTTGGGGATATTTTTATGGTTACTTACAACATATCAGTAAGAGATGGTAGAATGAATGCCGCAGCATCTCAAAATAATTTGGAAGCAAATTTAATGATTTCAATTGAAAATCTTGAACTTCCTCCTGGTTAGATTTTCCAACAATGATCCTAAGCACACTGCAAAATTTACAAAGAAATAGCTTGCTAAAAATAATGTAAATATCCTGGAATGGCCAAATCGGTTCCCAGATTTAAACAAAATCGAGAATCTTTGGCAGTATTTGAAAATTCAAATCCAATCGAGAGCTCCATCAAACATCCCTGTTCTGAAGACCATATGTGAAGAAGAATGGAACAAAATACCAACAAAAATTTGCAAATCATTGAGAACTATAAGAAGGGTTTGGTTGCTGTAGAAGTGAATAATGGCTTTTCTACAAAGTATTAAATGAAAATTATGTATTCATTTTTTGTATTGTACGAATACTGTTTTCACCTATTAAAATTGATACATGGGATTTATTTCTATTAAATCAAAATCTTTTCAGTTTTTATGCATATTTAGTTATTATGCATCTGTGCACAGTTAATTATATGAAAAGTACATTTATTTATTAGTTCGAAATACAATAAATTAAAAATTTGTATGCGTACGAATATTTCTTTCCACCCACTGTATATACACACACGCACGAGTGATAGATCTTTACATGAAGGCTTGTATATATGTAGGTGTTTAAATATTTTTCGTGCGTCGCACTTTATTGAAATATGTATATATGTACATTTTTCGAAAATATATGCGTTTCTATTACTTTTTTCTTTCTAGTAATTGTGTGAAAATGTTTTCGACTGATCAAATCTTTGGCCTTCATGTGAAATTGTGCCATTTGAAAATAACAAAAAATAACAAAAATGTTTCTATTAGGTTGTTGCAAAAATAATGTCGTTTTCTCACATATGTTACTATGTGAGAAAACGACATTATTTTGCACCAACCTAATAACAAGACTCGTCGCTGTGAATCATATTACACAAACTTTTATATTGCGGAGAAATGGCTCGACTGGAATTATTTTAATATACTTGTGCCCCTTGTAACAAGCAGGGAAATTAATTTTGGAAATATATTTTGCAGATTAGTATTCTTCGGACATTTCTTAGGCCGCACCACTTGTCAGAATAGAAAAAATAATTTCTTTAATCGATTTAATGGGTATCCTGTTTATAATATTGTTATAACATAAAATTGTCTATCTATATCTCTGAAATGAGGTCTTATGATTACTTGCATTATTGGTTCGAAATTCCAATCACCTAAACAAGGCCGAGCCATGCAACGGCCGAAACGTTGCGAATATGTTAATGTAGATGAGGATAACATCCCGAATAATGTAAAAAATTCAAGTAATAATAATACCTCATCTCAGAGATATAGAGGCCAATACGTTGTGAATATGGCAATGAAGATGAGGATAACAGTCTGAATAATGTAAATAATGCAAGTAATCATAATACCTCATCTCAGAGATATAGACAGATATATAGAGAGACATAGACATAAAGGCCGGAGCGTACAATGGCCGAAACGTTGTGAATATGGCAATGAAGATGAGGATAACAGTCCGAATAATGTAAATAATGTAAGTAAACGTCATTTGATCCATGACTTTTACAGATTTATTGGACTTTAGTGTTTTACGTTCCAAAACATAAGTTTTTTGAGGAGTCTTACAAAAATATATTTACAATGATTTTCACCCTGTACAAGGCCCGGGAGCTACTCGAGGTAGAGAGTTACAGAGAGTAAGAGACACAGTTTATGGGGATTTATTTTAAATAAAGTCAATGGGTCAATATAATCTGCCGGCCACATGCAGCCTGATTGGATTTCTGGATGGCGCAGATAATTTCATGCGAAAAATAACGTTTATTAAATTGTTGTTTGTTTCCTTTCGTTTTCACTTATTCACTCACACACTCTCTCATGCAGAAGCACATACATAAATAATTATTAAGTACTATGTTTCTTGAACTTTGTAACTTTTCGTTGAAAGTAACATTGTCAGTATTTTAAAGTATTGGCGATTTCTACTAAGGAAGATCATACGTGTAATCATCTTTTGCTTCAGAAAAAGGAAACATTATTGATAATTATTTTCCTCTAGATAATATTCTTCTTTTATAAATATTTTTGTATCGTCAAATGATTAAAGTCGAAACAAATCACACACAGCAGCCTGTGATAATCAGTTCGCCATCCGTGACGATTTTATAGCAAGACTTCATTTTTATTCATTTACAAAAGAAAAAAATTCGACTTTTCCCACTTCCAAGACAAATACTAATGCATATGGTCTTTTTATAAGGTTTACGATTATTATTATTATTATTATCATTATTATTATTATAAAAATATAATATAAAATAATGAATATTATAAATAAAATAAAATAAAACAATAAATTAAAAACGTATAAATTAAATAAAAATTAAAAATGATAAAAAATACACGCAACAAAAACAGTTCCTGCCGGAAATACGGACAATCCGCCAAAATTCAATCTTTTTAACCACAAACCTTGGTACGGGCAACACGTGTCCAACTTCTCCGTGTGAAATGGCTTGTAATATTACGGATTAAATTCTCCCTTTTATCACACGTACCATAAAACAATTATAACCTAAAAAAAATACACATACCAATACACACAAAAATATAAATAAACTGTATGAAATAAAACGTACAGAAATAACAGGAAAAGGTTGGGTAAATTGTACATAAAATTTACGAAGCTTTTTCTTGTTATTTCTCTACGTTTTATTTCTGTCACGTATGCTTTTATCTTCGTGAACACAAGGCTAATTTCTACTGAATATGATGTGAGTCAAACCCCCGCCAGGGAAACAGCTGTGGTGTCTTTAATGAAAAATTACCTTAATTGTTTTAGCAGTGCAACCCGCCTTATGATATACTGTTCGAAAAAGATTGCCCATGTCTGATCTTAATGAGAGAGGCTTTGCTATATGATATAGCAAACTCCTGTGGTTAAGAGAGGGGATTTTGGTTAAAGTTAATTCATTGTGCGAAAAAGCCATGATTTTTCTTGAAGGCCGAAGAATTAATCTACATAAATTACTGTGAGAAAAGAAAAAGTGTTAAACATTGCAGTTAAACTTTCTAGAAGAAGAACTTTTACGTGTCTCTGTTATTAGAACCAGAGAATATAGACCAATTCTGTGAGGAACACGCTGTCAGGCCCTAGTGCGTGTCGCCAAATTGAGGAATACAGATTTCAAAACTCAATTAGGTAGTTGTTGATGACATCCCAGAAGCAGGTTGAAGAAATTATTCCATTGTTTACATTTATCAGCATCTAAATCAAAAATTGAAAATGCAATAAAAAATATTTTGAAGAAAAGTAGAACAGGTGTATTTCGATGTCATTTGTTTAAAAACTCGTTTACTAACTTCACGATAAAAAGCAAAACAAAATGTCAGATGATTGAATTGATTTATAATTTTTTTTTTGGGGGGGGGTAATAAGGGAGAGATTTTTGTCAGTGTACTTAACAGTGAAATGATCGCATAAAAGGAGAAATGATATTTTTGCAAGAAAATATCTTACTGTATACTTGTGTATAAGTCGAGTTTTGCACGATAACATTTTTAAGACAAATGTTGGAGGTAAATATGGCAATATTTCTTTTGCATGAAATGTGTTCACGTTACAAAGGAATAGAAGCAAAAACTCGTTTTAATGACGAAAAATATTCGGATTCAAAAATAAAATAAAGATTAGTGTATCAGAACATTCTTGCATAAACAGCGTAATTTATCTAAAACAAATCGTGAATAGTTTCCCGAAACCAAATTCTAACTTTTATTTACCATGTTTTACTTACATTTTTCATCTGAAATTAATATCAAAGCAAAATTATATAATAAAAAAGCATGGTATAGTTATGATAAGTGAGTCAAAAGTGCATTGTCCAATATTTGCTACGTACAGGGTCTTTTATGCCGAGTGACATCGGATAAGATGACCAGTCGACTAGTCTTATATGGATTTTGAATGATGACCGCCGGACGAAATCTGAATCCACACGGACAATATCAATATATATATATATATATATATATATATATATATATATATATATTTATTTATTTATTTGCGTTGAGGTGAGTTTCTGACCCTGGGTTTCACGCCCTTTGCGATCGACAGAAAACCCATGGTCAGAAACTCACATCAAAGCAAAGAAATATGTTAGCTCTATCAGTGATACTGACCGCTTTCCAACAATAAGTACCGTGCATATATAATATGTAAATAATATATATAGGAATTGCATATATATATATATATACACAAATTTACATGTATACATACATATTTTAAGACATTTTTTATGTTTATACATTCTTTTTATAGATACAAATATTTAAGTAAATGCTCTGTTTTATAATAAACAGTATAAATAACATTTACCGGCCTGAATGTCCGAGAAATTTTCATAGAAAATATTTGTCCTTCGACAGGAATCGAACGTGTATCCTATACGGAACCGTCATTTAGCCTGACGTGCCTTTAACCGATTGGGCCACAGGGGAGCGTTCGGTTAGCAAGGTTCCTTTTTACTGTTTTTAAACACAATTCTCCATGATTTTCTCTCACGTACATTCATATCTGCTCAATGCGTATCCAGATGTAAACAAATGACGTCATACATTATGAAATGGACGAAGTACGACAATTATTTAAGACATTTTTTATGTTTAACGTATAAACATAAAAAATGTCTTAAATAATTGTCGTACTTCGTCCATTTCATAATGTATGACGTCATTTGTTTACATTTGGATGCGCATTGAGCAGATATGAATGTACGTGAGAGAAAATCATGGAGAATTGTGTTTAAAAACAGTAAAAAGGAACCTTGCTAACGGAACGCTCCCCTGTGGCCCAATCGGTAAAAGGCACGTCAGGCTAAATGACGGTTCTGTATAGGATACAGGTTTATAGATACAAATATTTAAGTAAACTCTCTGTTTATAATAAACAGAATTAACAACATTTACCAGCCTGAATGTCCGAGAAATTTTGATAGGTTAGATTCCTGTCGGAGGACACATATTTTCTATGAAAATTTCTCGGACATTCAGGTCGGTAAATGTTGTTAATACTGTTTATTATAAACAGAGCATTTACTTAAAGATTTGTATCTATAAAAAGAACGTATAAACATAAAAAATGTTTTAAAATAATTGTCGGACTTTGTCAATTTCATAATGTGTAACATACATATATATATATACATATATATTTATATACATAAATATTATATATATATATATATATATATATATATATATATATATATAAATATATATATATATATATGTGTGTGTCGCCGACTGAACAAAGCCGGATATTGCCTTATAAGCGCAAATTTCTATAAGGAATTGCGAACATACATTTCTGCGAAGTTTCGTGTCCTAAATGGTGCGGGAGCATTATTGTCAAGGATTTCGACTCGGGGTTCAAATGTCCTGGGAGAAGGCTTGAATATGTCTCTTCTGCACACCAGCTATACGTGAAGCAGCAGTGTAGACTGTGTTCTCTAGCCTTGAGTGGCAATCTAAACGTAGAGAAAGAAGGGCTCAAGAATTCAAACCCTAAAAAAGGCAACGGGAAACCACTTTTCTATCTTTCTCCCCAAAACATGAAAATTCACAGATAAGAGCAAAGGAAAGTCAATGATCGCTTACATCCTGAAGCGATATGATTTTTTTTTCAAATGTATATCTCCAAATGTGACTGGGGAGAGACTGGGGCTCCATAGCCTTGGGTTGCAGTCATTATAGAAGAAGGATTACTCTGAATTCCAAACCGTGGAGAAGGCAACGGGTAACTATTCCACCATCTTTTTTAAGAGTATATGGATAATAGGTTAATGGAAATTGCGGAGGGTTATGATCGCCTACGTCCTGGATGAACATGGTATTAAAAAAAGAGATGAAGCTGTGTATGTGTCTATTGTGTGTCTATCCGCATCCTACACACACACACGCACACACACACAAATATATATATATATATATATATATATATATATATATATATATATATATATATATATATATATATATATATATATATATATATATGTATGTATGTAAATAGAAGCTTACCACAGACACTAGAAGTTTTGTTTTTTTTTTTGCTATTCGTACACAAGCACACATACACACTCACACATACACTTGCGCGCACGCTTTCACGAACGCACACACACACAAGACAAATTTTCTTTCAAATTTCTGAGATGAAGAGTTATCATTATTTAAACTATTTATATTCGGACTATTGTCCTCATCTTTATTGTTATGATCACAACGTTTCGGCCATTGTACACTGCGGTTTTCTTCAGGTGTATGTCGATTTGGGTAACCTGTAGGGAATTCTGAACTGAACCCTTTATTTAATCTACGGGGCTAGACTGTTCTCGTTCCATTGCCAATGTCTAGGGATATCTTGTCTGCTTCTTTTTAGCACTGCTCAATTACTGCTTGTCCTATTGCCCTGGTGCGTGAGTTTGGTAAAATAGTAATTGTGAGTTCAATCCCTGGGCCGGGCAGAGTGTAAACGGAGCGAGCGATACTAGGAATAAGAGCCAGACGAGATATCCCAGACATGGTCAGTGGAACGAGAACAGTCTACAGTATATTAAATAAAGGGTTCAGTTCAGAATTAAGTTACTCGGGTCGATACACCTGATGAAGAGCGGAGAGCGCAACGGCCGAAACGTTGTCATAACCCCCCACCCCCCCAAAAAATAAGGTCAATAGTACGCATGTAAATAGTGTAAGTAATATGTCTCTCTCAAATATTCAGGATTTTCCAAGAGAATCATTCATGGATATTATATATTTCTTTTATCTTGTTAAGTGTTCTTGGGATATGCTACCTTAAATGAATTAGTCCGGCTTGTAGTAAATTCTTTTCCTTTTCCGGACCCTTTTGTCTTTCGAGTTCATTTATTTTCTTTTTTCCATTTATTCTTTTCAAAGAGCACAAGGGAAAAAGAAAAGGGTCCGTAAAAGGAAAATATTCAGGATTTTTCAAGAGAATCATTCACGGATACTATATATATATATATATATATATATATATATATATATATATATATATATATATATATATATATATATATATATATATATTATCCTGTTAACTGTTCTTGCGATGTGCTACCTTAAATGACTTAGTCCGGCTTCTAGCAATTTTTTTCCTTTTCCGGACACTTTTGTTTTTCCGGACTTTTTTCCTTTTCCGGACACTTTTCTATTTCCGGTTCCTTTCGGGTTTTTTTGTTTTTTTTTTTTGTTTTGTTTTTTCTTTTTTTTTTTTTTTTTTTTTTTTTTTTTCATTTTTCTTTTCAAAGAGCAAAATGTTAAAAGGCCCGAAAAAACAGAATTGTCCGGAAAAACAAAAGTGTCCGGAAAAAGGAACATATTCAGGATTTTCCAAGAGAATCATTCAAGGATATTATATATTTCCTTTATCTTGTTAACTGTTCTTGCGATATGCTACCTTAAATGAATTAGTCCGGCTTGTAGCAAATTCTTTTCCTTTTCCGGACCCTTTTCTTTTCCCGTCCCATTCCGTTTTTTTTTTTTCTCCATTTTTTTCTTTTCAAAGAGCAAAAAGGTAATCTTCCTTATATACTTTCTTGTAGAGAAATAATCGGAAGCGATAAAGAATGTAGTGAATGAAGTGAAACAGTGGGATAATAAGACACACTAACAAAGCCACAAAAGAGGCTGTCAAAGCTGGATGATTCCAATCAAGGACGCCCGGGTAAAGGACATTCTCCTCCGTGTTACACGACCAGTAAGCTAAACTGAACACAGTATATACGCAAGCATAGAGCATCGGGTAAATAACATGTAAAAGCCGTACTGGATAGGCACACACGAACACCTCAAACAATAAGAGAATAGAATTTATACAGTGCACACTCAGATCGGCCAAGGACACACCGTGGTACTGCCATTGACTGTCTTTCAGCTTCGGAAAGATGGCGCTTATATATGCAACCGATACTAAAATGGCGGCCACAAAAAGAATTTCATAAAGTAACCAACAGAGTTGGAAGTACCACTGTGTAGACACCTGGTCGTGGCTGAAGGTTGGGTTTAAAAACGACAAAGGTTCATGATGAGATTCGCTCGAAAACACATGTGTCCTGACTGATGTTTGATTTGGGGTCGGGGTCGTTGGTCTTGTAGTCGTGGGACTGGTCAATGAGCAGCTGAATTCTTCCTCTGCTTGGTTAGTTTTATCCCGTAGATCGGACAACCTTCGCAAATCAGTTTCTTTATAGTAACACGGTTCGACGTCCGGCTCGTTAGGTACCTTAGTGTAGGTACCCGTATCGAACTGGGGTGGGGGTGGTATAATCATACACCCGGGGTCACTTTCCAAAACCAATTTCGAACGTGTCTTGGAGTTTCGATTTCGTCTAGGCACTTTCGGGGTGGTTGTAAGGGTACTTTCGCTAGTTTTTCTCGTTGGGGAGGTTGGGGCGGCCGAAGCTGCAGGGGTCATGGAAGCAAGGACAAAACCAGAGCTGGTGGTGTGAAGACTCGGACTAGCAGCCAACAAGTTGGTCACCGACGTGAATTTTGAGGCAGGGGTCCAGGAAGGGTCGAACTTTCTTATCTGTCGCAGCCAGTAGAAGTAAGCGGCCGTGGCTGCAGATGTGATGGTGTAGAGGACCAGCAACAGGTAGGTCCACGTGGTTAGGTAGACAAAGATGTTGTGTTCCAACTCCGAGTTTTGTGACGTCATCAGCAAGTAGTCGATCAGGCTGGTCACGGTAAACAGTGAAATGCCGAGGCGATACATAACAAAAACGTAGCCGGGCCATCGCCACTGAAAAATAAGAGAAAAAAGAAATGAGGGGAAAAAAAAGTTCATTTCTATTTAGATAACTTAGAAGTATGATGTAGTGTAGTTTTTCTTGATGAAGACCATGTAGCCCCAAAGGGGAGATGACACATTTGAAGGCAGTTATAAATTGAAAGTGTGGTAATATACGAATGTATAAAATGCAATGGGAATCGATCTTTAAAATATTTGGTTTTGTGTGGATTCAGCAAAAGATTCCCTTTATAGAAATGGACGGCCCAAATTAAAAACCTCGGTAAAAAGTGACTTCGAATTGTCATTGTCTAATTTGGTGCACAAGGTCATGAAATATGCGCAATCTTAAACATCATATTAGACTTAATATGCATTTACTTTCATACAGTCTACAGTCTTTTTAAAACTTATTTCCGCAGTATATCTTAAAGTTTTCTTGCTGTTCAACAATAAATACATTTCTGTATACTGTGAATCCGTTTGATAGTGGGTCATTGGAGCATGAAATGATCAGTGTAGTCAATGGAGGAGTTGAGGAAGGAAGGTTTCTGTAAAGTTGGATTTACCAAATTTGACGGCACCGACCCCACCTCTGGGTGAAGTGGACAGATTTATGAGGTGGTGGATCCGAAGACGTCAGGGGTGGGGGTGGATTTATAAAAATAAAGCTAATAGGACGAGCAGGGTGGCATCAGAACAAAAAAATAATTTTCCTTTCTTTTTTACAAACACTACACGACAAAATGTAAGTCATTTACGCTTAAGGAATACAATATGTTTTAGAGGTGTGCTGATAGTGTTCAATTTCAGGTAGATTCTGTTTCGGTCACTTAGCGCCAATTCATCTTCCCCCGCTATGGATTAAATAGCAGTGCATACTAGAATCTCTTATGGTGGCAAAATGAACCCAAATGAAGAGAGATGGGATCAATCAGGCTATTTTAACTTAGACACACCACTGCTGCTATGGAGGCAGTACATATGGTGATTTTCTAAGTGTATCTTAGATGTGGCACAAGGCCGGAAGTATATGGCACCCAGTGAGGATCGAACTCACTACTCAGTCGTAATTTTTCTAGGAAGACAAGCTTGTTAACCAATGCACCACGCCGAAGTGTCCTGGAAAGTGTCCTGGATGAGGTACATATAGTTCCTTTACTATTCTAATGGGCCTCTGAATTAATGACATAAGAAATATCTAAATTCACTTAAAAAAGGTTGAGTCTATGTTTCTCAAGGGTGTGTATGTATATATATATATATATATATATATATATATATATATATATATATATGTATATCAATTTGCACAAGGTTGTATATATATATATATATATATATATATATATATATATATATATATATATATATATATATACAAGTATATGATTGGTGTATACGGAATAAATTCCAATAACCAACAATTACTATTCTTAAAAGAGTGCTCAATACACTGTAGAGCAGATATAAATATTCATTTAAAGATTATAACATAAATATGTTATAAAATCACTACAAAAATAGCCATTTTGTTTCAATACCTCCAGTGTCTTATCAAGTGATGATGTTGAATGTAAAATAAATGGCTTTAAAAGTTTCAAATTAATTAACGATCCTTCGCAAGGGGAAAACCTTGTTACAAAAGCTAGAATAACCAATCAAAATACAAGTATAGGAAAATTCAAAAAGTTTGACAACGAAGTCATGTTACAATAGCTATTCAGATCTTACCAATTTTAAAATGCAAATTTAATCGCTATTAAGTTTAAAATTATAAAATTATTGAGGACAAAAGAAAAAATGCATATGTTATTCAATTTATTTCTTACGTTAGAATAAACCCAAGTGTGTCAATGGGGTCCTAACCTCTCGCGTAAAACGATACAAACACACTCAGATTATAATACATAAGTACCCAGACATATTTAGATATATACACACAAAAAAAGTGACGAGACAGGGAACATCTCCACGGCCGTTTATATAAAAAAAAAACAGCACATACATACATACACAATTAAAAGTGCATGCATTTTCCATACACATAGACACCGATGAATACATGTACACACATCCACATACATTGACCTAGACAATCTGATACCACAAGCAAGACTGAAAGTGTTATTAAACAAATGCTAACCACTTATTAAAATATAACTTATACGGGCAAATATACAAAGATAAAAATGATTGGAAATAACATTATCTAATATATAAAAAAAACAAACGCACAAATATCAATAAAAATATATATTTTAATCATATAAGTTGATATATGCCTTATTATATATTAGGTGAAAGAAAATAAGATAAGAACTACCTACAGATATAAGTGTACAGTCACACATATATACATATATACACATACACACAAGTATAGGTCCACATATATATATATATATATATATATATATATATGCATACACATACGCATATATACACATACAGAAGGAAGTATAAATATATCAACCCTCACAGCGACATAAAAAACAAGGCAAATATACATACATGCACATATATACAAATACACATATACATACACATATACATACAAATGCACATACACATACATATACATACATACTTAAACATACATACACATATGCATGCATGCATATGTATATATAAACTAAATACTCTAACATACAT
>OZ010600.1:95357390-95359890 GCA_963932145.1 Acanthosepion lycidas
ACAGACAAACAAACAAACAAAGCAAGCAAGCAAGAAAGAAAGAAAGAAAAAAGAAAGAAAGAAAGAAAGAAAGAAAGAAAGAAAGAAAGAAAGAAAAAAGAAAAAGATTTATAAATCAAGCTAAGGACGAAGGTATCAAAGAAAGAAAGAAAGAAAGAAAGAAAGAAAGAAAGAAAGAAAGAAAGAAAGAAAGAAAGAAATCAAGTGGAAAAAAGAAAGAAAGAAAGGAAGAACGAAAGAAAGATGGAAAGAAATCAAATGAAATGAAGAAAAAAGAAAGAAAGATAGAACAGACAAACAAACAAAGCAAGCAAGCAAGAAAGAAAGAAAGAAATCAAGTGAAATGAAGAAAGAAAGAAAGAACAGACAAACAAACAAACAAAGCAAGCAAGCAAGCAAGCAAGAAAGAAAGAAAGAAAGAAAGAAAGAAAGAAAGAAAGAAAGAAAGAAAGAAAGAATGAAAGAATGAAAAAAGAAAAAGATTTATAAATCAAGCTAAGGACGATCGTATCAAAGAAAGAAAGAAAGAAAGAAAGAAAGAAAAAGTTATAAATCAGGCTAAGAACGAACGTATCAAAGAAAGAAAGAAACAAACAAACAAAGTAAGAAAAAAGAAAGAAATCAAGTGAAATGAAGAAAGAAAGGAAGCAAGAAAGAAAAAACGAAATAAATAAAGAAAGAAATCAAGTGAAATGAAGAAAGAAAGAAAGAACGAAAGAACAGAAAAACAAACAAACAAAGCAAGCAAGCAAGAAAGAAAGAAAGAAAGAAAGAATGTATGAAAAAAGAAAGAAAAAGTTATAAATCATGCTAACGACGATCGTATCAAAGAAAAAAAGAAAGAAAGAAATGAAGTGAAATGAAGAAAGAATGAAGGAACGAAAGAAAGAAAGAGAGAAATCAAGTCAATTGAAGAAAGAAAGAAAGAACAGACAAACAATGAAGCAATCAAGCAATCAAGCAAGCAAGAAAGAAAGAAAGAAAGAAAGAAAGAAAGAAAGAAAGAAAGAAAGAAAGAAATAATGAAAAAGAGTTATAAATCAAGCTAAGGACGAACGTATCAAAGAAAGAAAGAAAGAAAGAAAGAATGAAAGAAAGAAAGAAAGAAAGAAAGAAATGAAGTGAAATGAACGAATGAAGGAACGAAAGAAAGAAAGAACGAAAGAAAGAAAGAGAGAAATCAAGTCAATTGAAGAAAGAAAGAAAGAACAGACAAACAATGAAGCAATCAAGCAATCAAGCAATCAAGCAAGCAAGAAAGAAAGAAAGAAAGAAAGAAAGAAAGAAAGAAAGAAAGAAAGAAATAATGAAAAAGAGTTATAAATCAAGCTAAGGACGAACGTATCAAAGAAAGAAAGAAAGAAAGAAAGGAAGAAATGAAGCGAAATGAAGAAAGCAATAAATAAATAAATAAATAAATAAAGCGAAATAAATAAAGAAAGAAAGAAAGAAAGAAATCTAGTGGAATAAAGAAAGAAAGAAAGAAAGAACGAAAGAAAGATGGAAAGAAATCAAATGAAATGAAGAAATAAGAAAGAAAGAAAGAACAGAAAAACAAACAAAGCAAGCAAGAAAAAAAGAACGAAAGAAAGAAAGAAATCAAGTGAAATGAAGAAAGAAAGAAAGAAAGAACGAAAGAACAGAAAAACAAACAAACAAAGCAAGCAAGCAAGCAAGAAAGAAAGAAAGAAAGAAAGAAAGAAAAAGAAAGAAAGAAAGAAAGAAAGAAAGAATGAAAAAAGAAAAAGATTTATAAATCAAGCTTAGGACGATCGTATCAAAGAAAGAAAGAAAGAAAGAAAGAAAGAAAGAAAGAAAGAAAGAAAGAAAGAAGGAAAGAAAGAAAAAGTTATAAATCAAGCTAAGGGAGAGCGTATCAAAGAAAGAAATAAAGAAAGAAACAAATAAAAAAAGAAACAAACAAACAAAAAAAGAAAGAAATCAAGTGAAATGAAGAAAGAAAGAAAGAAAGAAAGAAAGAAAGAAAAAACGAAACAAAGAAAGAAAGAAATCAAGTGAAATGAAGAAAGAAAGAAAGAAAGAAAGAACGAAACAAAGAAAGAAAGAAATCAAGTGAAATGAAGAAAGAAAGAAAGAAAGAAAGAAAGAAAGAAAAAACGAAACAAAGAAAGAAAGAAATCAAGTGAAATGAAGAAAGAAAGAAAGAAAGAAAGAAAGAAAAAACGAAACAAAGAAAGAAAGAAATCAAGTGAAATGAAGAAAGAAAGAAAGAAAGAAAGAAAGAAAAAACGAAACAAAGAAAGAAAGAAATCAAGTGAAATGAAGAAAGAAAGAAAGAAAGAAAGAAAGAAAAAACGAAACAAAGAAAGAAAGAAATCAAGTGAAATGAAGAAAGAAAGAAAGAAAGAAAGAAAGAAAAAACGAAACAAAGAAAGAAAGAAATCAAGTGAAATGAAGAAAGAAAGAAAGAAAGAAAGAAAGAAAGAAAGAAAAAACGAAACAAAGAAAGAAAGAAATCAAGTGAAATGAAGAAAGAAAG
>OZ010600.1:95364890-95504890 GCA_963932145.1 Acanthosepion lycidas
TTGCACTGTTAACGCGTAGACTGCTCTATTTTGTTCTCTGAATAATGTTTTCGCACACGCACGTATATACGTATGATGGGGTCTGTGTAAGACTATGATAGATAAAAATTGCCATTATTTTAAATTTTTTAAGGGTCTTTTGTTATTACTTTAAAGCCGGTTATTTTCTTGTTTTTGGCGATTGCGCATATGTAAATGGTAGAAACTTCAATTTGTAATACTTATTAGTATTTATGCTGTGGTATTAATTTTGCTGGGGAGGGAGAAGTAAGTATAATTGTGGACTAATACGGCAATGGTAATTGTGATGTGGTAGTAATGGTGTGTGTGCGTGTGTGTGGGAGGCGGGTGATGATAATAACAATTGTAGCAGCAAATAGTTATTGTAATGTGGTAGAAGTGATCGTAGTAATGGTGGTGAAATGCTAATAACAATAATTATAATTATTAAGATGGTAGTTTGAACTAGAAAATAATTGATGGTGTTATGGTGTCAGTGGTTGCTCTTATCATGTTCATAGGGTCAATGGTGGTTTATGTAGTAGTGCTGTTGTTGTCTTTTTGGGTTTTTTTTATCCGTTTGGTATAAATTCTGATAATAGGTATTTGTTTTCATGCCTGCATTTAGAAATTATTTCTGATCTTATGTTTAGAAAATTCTTTTGTTGGTAGGCGAAGTAGGCATTTCTTTGTAATGTTGGTGTAAGAAGGTGCGTTTTTCAATATTTTCCAGCTTATTCCTGGTGTAATATTTCTGTCTTTTAGATGCCATATGTATGTGGATAGAGTAGTTCTGTTTGAGTATTTTCTGTTGGAGAATGGAAAGTCGTGGTTTTATCTTTTCTTGAATGATCCCTCAGTGGCACCGATGTAGTACATTGTGCTGTTATTTGCACTCACCTTGGCTTTATATATTATATTAGTTTGTTGGCAATTTCCTTGGAGTGGACATGTTTTATTTCTGCAGTTGCATTGAGGTTCGTTGGTTGCATTATTGCATGTTGTTACTTTTTTGTTGTGGCTTTTTATTATTTGTCTTATATTTTTTGTGCAGCTGTAACTGATTTTAATGTTATTTTTGTTGAATATTTTTGCTAATCGATTTGTTTCAAGGAAGTGCTTTTCTATTAAGTTTAGGAATGTCCTTCCTATGTTTGTTTTGACAGTTTTGTTTTATGGAGGGTTAAACCACATAATGATTCTTTTTCTGTTTTTGCGTTTCTGGGGACAAATAATATGAGGAAAGAGGGCTTGGAAAATTTAATACTCACAGGTCAGATTGATGGTAAAGAGGACAGAGGAAAGCAACGCACAACATACCTTGAGAAAATGAATGGCGGAGCAGGGTTTGGGAGAGATAACAAAAAGACAAAAGTTATTAAGAGCTACAAGGGACAGGAAATTGTGGAGAGCCATGACCGCAAATGATACATAAAAAGAATTTGAGCAGGTAATGCTTAAACAGGAGTTCTTTAATCTATATTTATAAGAAATTAATTCATTTTCTTTTTCTGTTCTGTCTTACTGTCTTTTGGTTCTCGTGTTATAAAGGGATTACGATCACCAAAGTTAAGTAACGTCAAGCTTGGTCAGTATCCAGATGGGTGACCTTTTGGGAATTTCAGGTGCTGTAAGCTTAAATATACTCCTGGTATAAAGGGATTATGACCATATCACGTGGAAACACCGATTCTCGGACGATCAGCAAATTAATGCTTTATCTAAATGGAAAGTTAAACATTCCTCTTCTGACGGCTTTGTGAAAGTTTCATCGGTTCTGCCAGCCTCGTGAAATCAACGAATCAACACACAGGCATTTTGAAAATAAGGAATAATTTTAAAAAAAAATTATATTTGCTGAAAGAGGTCATAAAATGAATAGTATTATCAGATTTATTTCTCTTTGATTAATCCATTTTATTTCCTTTGATTTCTGGTGTATACTCATTTCTTTCCGGATCGAACCAGGGACTTCAAGTCAAAAAAGGGATCGTGACATTTTCCACTAAGCATTTTTTTAGAAAAAAAACCCACAAAAACCACAGGTTACACATATTCTACATAGATAAAGTTCTTCGTAAGGTGTGGGCTGTACTCGTGAGAACAATTTTTTGTATTTCTTTAAGGAATCGGCTACCAGGAATCTCTTCATTGTGTCTATTGGAATCTTTTCCAGTCAACCCGTGGGCTCCAACTACAACAAGGATTGTTGATGTTCTCATGTGCCACACTTACTGTTATTATTATTATTATTATTATTATTATTATTATTATTATTATTATTATTATTATTCATTTCCTTTGATTCTGGTGTGTACTGATTACTTTCCGGGTCTCATCCAGAGACCTAAGGTCAGAAATGGCATCATGACATTTTCTACAGAGCAATTTTGAAAAATAAATGACACATACATATTTTACATATATAAAGCCCTTCGTAAGGTGTGGGCCGTACTTGTGAGAACAATTGTTTTTATTTCTTTAAGGCATAAGCCGCCAGAAATCCCTTCAATGAGTCTATTGGAATTTTTCTAATCAATCCGAGGGCTCCAACTACAACTGCTGAAAAATTTCCTAAACTCACAGAAGAACCTTCAAAATACAAAGAAGAAATCATTTCGAAATGTGAAGACTTCTGAGAATCTCTGCAAATGTGCATGCAATTTCCAGACGTTTAAATTCCATAACTTGTCACGTTGATAGTACTTTCTCGAGGATAAAGGACTGTAATCTTCTGGTTTTCAGTCAAACTAGGTTTATCAACTAGTAGAGAAATTATTTATAATTTTTGGTATGGTTCCTAGTGCTCCAATAACTACTGGAATTGTCTTAGTTTCGAGATGCCACATTTGAATTTCAGTTTCTAGAAACTTGTATTTATTTTGTTGAACAATTTGAAAGAAATATTTGCATAAACAGGGATGGTTATCTCCTGTCAATTAGAAAGTACATTTTGTACATGTGGTTTTGATCACCATGTGATTGTTCTGTCTGTGTGTATTTTAAAGTCCGATGAAATTGTTACAGTTCCTATCTCTTTAATTCTATCTGAGTGATGATAGCAGTTTCTTTTCGTTTCTTTCCCGTAAAACTTGCATATTTCCCACTGCAGATGTTTCTGGCTATTTATCACAATACCGGCATATTGTGCTTGGTAATTTCTAGTTAGCAAGCATTGGTCCTGTGCAGCGAGAATAAAACCTTCCGTTTCAGTTTTTAACCCTGCAATACGTATCCCCTGATGGGTACGGGGTTTGTCAACATTAGCTTCTTTTGGTACAGGCAGAGTATTGCCCATGAAGTGTTTTATCTTGCCAATGTTTCTAAATCTGGTCGGTTGCATTTGTTTTTGCTTTCTTTTTTATGTACTTTTCAGCTTCAATTGGTATGGGCAGAGTATTGACCATGAAGAGGTTTATCTTGTCATCGTTTCTGCATTTGGTACTTTTTTCGGTTCTTTGTCGCAGCATTTGGGACATTTTGTTTATTTGCACCTCTTCATCTACTGGAAATTCCCTTTTGAGCTTGTTGGTTTTCTTTATTACTGAATAAAGTTTCTTCTTTCATATTCTTTGGCACAGATCATCATCCAGTCTTCTGGATCTTTGAAAGCAGATTGTTGTCGTTTTGTAAGACAGTTCTAGTTGAACTAATTCTCTGCCTCTTTCGAATTCGGACGCATAGAAACGATCAGCCAACCTTAGGATGATACATACGGTGGCATATGAGAAGCTTTCTTGTTTAATGCCAGCCCGCTATGGTCCAATTAAGGATGTTGAAACTACACAGGATCAGCCAAAGTGTTTATGGCTGATGTTCTGTTTTGTGGATTCAACTCGGTATTTAACTTCAGACGCACATGCCCGGAGTATTAATCTTTATTTGGGTATGTTCTATTCCATCTCCTTCGACAATTCCTAGTTGTCTATAGGCTTCTTGTTTCAGTTCCCTAATCTCTGTGACAAAATCTAAATCTATTGAGTGTTTTTTCTGTCATTCTTCCTTTCTTGAATGTTATTTTTGCACATTTATCTAATCCAAAATCCACACATATGTCATCACTGAAATATTTTACAGTATTTGGGATACTCTTCAATTCAGTGTCGTCTTTGGCAAAGAGTTTGAGATCATCCATGTCGAATAGGTGATTAAACACTTTCTTGTTTACTTTGTATCCATCGTTATAACTGTTTAGTTAATGCGAAAGGGGGGTTAAGGATAGTCAGAACAGAAACAGTGACAGGAAGTTTCATTTAAAGATTTCTCGTTGGATATTCAAACAAGTGGAAGTGCCAGCATCCTTGGACGATTTAGGTATAAAGTATTTTCCACAGTTCCATGCTATATTTAAAGAAATTTACCATCACCGCGGAGACTTTCCAAAACCTTAAAGACCCAAGTGTAATCTATCCAATCTATGCTGAGATTTTTACTTTTTTTTTCCTGCAATTGGCCTATACATTTTTTGGATCATGAGTTTCACTCGATTTTGGTAAGAGATATATAATACTGTCAGTGATCCATTCTGGAATTTCAATGGGGTTATTAATTAGCATTGATAATGTTTGTACAAGAATTTTATGGACTGATGACAGATGATAGAGTCAAAAGTTTGGTATGTTGTGATTTCCTTGGGATTTCCATCCTGGAGATGTTGCTAGAGTTTACCTAGCATGGATTCTTGGTTTTATTGTTCCATTCTTGTAGAGTTTTATGCTTCATTCTTTCTTGTTCTCGTTTGACCCCACTCTGTATTGGAATCATAGTCTTTTAGGCTGTTCCATATATTCTCGCAAAATCATCATCATCATCATCATCATCATCATCATCTTTCGATTTCTGCTATGGTCACATGACCTACCAAGTCTGCGGGAAGGCCTAAAGCAGGGAGTGGTATGTTGTTATGGCTACATTTCAGGATTTGCTTAACCTCGCTAACGTTACGTGGAAAAAGTTCTTCTTAGTGTGTGGGCTGTACTTATCTAGATATTTATTTGTATTTCTCTTAAGCTGAGATTTCAAGTGATTTGTTCGATGTGTTCTTGTGTTCCTTTTTTATCATTCAAAGCTCACCTACTATGACTGTTATTATTATTATTATTATTATTATTATTATTATAGTTGTTATTTTATTTCCTTTGATTTCTGATGTGTACTCATTTTTTTCCGGGTTGCGCCCAGGAACCTAAGGTTAGAAATGACATCATGACATGTTCTACTGGAAAATAAACATATTTTACATAGACAAAGCCCTTCGTAAGGTGTGGGCTGTACTCGTGAGAACACTTTTTTGTATTTCTTTAAGGCATGGACTTCCAGGAATCCCTTCAATTAGTTTACTGGAATCTTTTCCAACCAATCTTAAGGCTCCAACTAAAACGGGGATTGTTGATGTTCCCATGTGCTACATTTTTGAGATTTCGATTTCAAGGTCCTTGTATTTTGAAAGCTTTTTGAATATCTTCAAAGATACATTGCAGTCTGCAATAAGGAGGCACATTTTTGTATGCGATCTCTAATAACAATGTCTGGGCGGTTGGCTTTGATTGTTCTGTCAGTGTGTATTGTGTAGTCCCACATTAGTAACCGGGTCTGGGTGGTGTTCATACCAGTTTCTTTCAGTTTCCTTCCTGTAAAAGTTGCGTATTTTCCACTGGTTTTATATTCAGTGGTTGCCAATGTCGTGCAACCTGACACAAGATGATCGATTGTTTCTGAGTAATTATCACAGAATCTGTATTTTGGGCTAACACTACATTTTAGTATGTGCGCTTGATAATTTCAAGTTAACAAATATTGGTCCTTTGCAGCAAGGATAAAACCTTCAGTTTCAGCTTTTAACCCTGCACTACGTAGCCACTGATGGGTACGGAGTTTGTCTACATTAGCTTCTTTTGGTACAGGCAGAGTATTGCCCATGAAGTGTTTTATCTTGCCAATGTTTCTAAATCTGGTCGGTTGCATTTGTTTTTGCTTTCTTTTTTATGTACTTTGCAGCTTCAATCGGTGTATTGTGCTTTACTTTCATTTGAAACTCCATTTTGAACTTGTTGGCTTCTTTTATTACGGAATTTATTCGCTTACTACTTTCATGTTCTTTGACACATACCATCATCCAGTCTTCTGTAGTTTCCAAGTATCTTTGAAGGCCAATTGTTGTAGTATTGTAGGACAGTTCTAGTTGAACTAATCCTCTGCCTCCTTCGGATCTGGGTACATACAGACGATCAACATCAGCTTTGGGATGATGCATGCGGTAGCAAGTGACAAGCTTTCTCGTTTTGGCATCCATTCGCTTAATTTCAGCTATGGTCCAGTTAAGGACATTAAAGCTGTATTTCACCACAAGGACAGCCAAGGTGTTTACGGCTGATATTCTGTTTTTTGAGTTTATCTCGGTATTTATTACCAGGCGTACACGCCTGTAGTACTCATTTCTTACCTTCTCCTTCATTTGGGGATGTTGTATGCCATCTCCGCTAATTCCTACATACTTATAATCTTTGTGACAAAATCTAAATTTATTGAGGTTGTTTCTGTAATTCTCCCTTTCTTAAATGTTACTTTTGAACATTTATCCAATCCAAAGTTCACACCTATGTTATCTTTGAAACATTTTACAATATTGAGGAGGCCCTTCAACTCATTATCGTTTTTGGCAGAGAGTTTGAGATCATCCATGTAGAGGAGGTGATTGAATATTTTTTGTCTAGTTTGTAACCATAGCTACTGTTGTTTAATTCATGCGTAAGAGGGGTTAAGGAAAAACAGAACAGAAGGAGTGAGAGGGAGTCTCCTTGAAAGATTCCGCGTCGGAATTATTATTATTATTATATAAGAATCGCAATATTTCTCTATATCTCTGAGATGAGGCATCATGATTACTTGCATTATAGATTATCGAACCATTCTCCAACCCAAAGAGTTGTGAGTTCATTACCAGACCACAGAAGTGGTGAACCAAAACTTGGAGAATTGAGCTAAAGGAAAACAACTGAGACATCTGGAAAGGGCATGGATCATGAAACTAGAACAGTCTTCAAGGGTTACGTTCGAAATGCAAGTCACCTGAAGAAGGCCGGAGCGTACAACGGCCGAAACGTTTAAATATGGCAATGAAGATGCAGACAACCGCCCGAATAATGTAAATAATGCAAATAATAAGAATCGTAGTTCTCATGTTTATAGTTTACGTCTGTGAAAGGTTTGTAGAATAAGGAACGACCTGAGCGTTATTTTCTATAAATTTCTTACATGAAATATCATTAGTAATTTGTGATTAATAGTCAATCCATCTCATTTCGACCGTTAATAACTTCAGAGTTGCATTGAAGCGCAGAGAATGAAGGATAATGACTTAATTTGTGTAACGGTCGTAGAATTTGAAACGACCTGAACGTTGACATAAAACAGCAACGGCAACAACAACAAAAATAAAACAGAAAGAAATCGAGTTTGAAATTAATAACAATGAAAGTACTTTATCCCCGAAATTCGAACAACGGGAAAGTGAATGGCTGTACTTAAGTGGTCATACGATTCATAGCTTTTATGTCCAGAATAGACTCTTCTAACACACACGCCCAATATATATATATATATATATATATATATATATATATATATATATATATATATATATATATATATATATATATATAAGCAAAAGTGTTTTTGTTTTTTTGTGTGTGTGCAAATCCATTCCGTTTCTTGGCTGTCTTAAATGCATTAACTTCTAACAAGAGCAATGGACATCGATTGTCTTTCTAGGAAAGCGTTGCATCAATATCATTCATAGCAAAATATCTCCGATGACATGCAAGATGTATGATATGAGCGACCCATAAAAAGGACAAAGAAAGGAAAAAGAAAAACAATAGAAGAAATGATAGTAAATAAATAAGAAAAAAGAAAATAAAAAAAAGAAAATCATAATACCAATAGAATAAGAGAATAAAAAGAAAATTCATGCCTGACTGAAGCCAATTTGAAAATTCCCCATAAAAACTCACACCGGATTAAAAACTCAAAAATCTTTTAAAAAGAAAACGCGTTAAATTTTTTTCTAAAGTTTACTTTATAAGTTGGGGACTGTGGTTCGATCCCCATTAACGTATACAAATTAACTCAGGCTTCAACGATGAGGTATGCAATCCAAATCAAACTCGTGAGCCAATGAAAGATCGTGTAGCACCAGTCATTCCATCAAGACGAACTTTTTCCAGGGGTTTCACATTCATATTGTTCATTTAGTTTAGAGAGCATAGTCATTACAGTATGAAGATTGTACTCCGCCAACCTTTCAAAACGATCCTCCTCTCCGGCTGTGAGGCGTGGACAGTTAGAGCTGGGGACTCTCTCAAGCACAAAGTATTCGATCACACGTCTGCCTGCTTCGAATTCTCCGCGTCCCGCTGGCAACACTTCATCTCGAACACCGTCGTTCGCACTCGCAGCAAAATTGTCTCTTCTCCAACAAAGCTCTTCTCCCAAGACGACTTCAGTGATTTGTCCATGCTCTACGTCGACAACCCGGGGCAAATTCTTTCGTGAGGAGATTGCCGGAAAACAACACCCGCCACCCAAAAAAAGAAAAAAAAAGTTGGCGGAAGCGGGCTGTCGGAGCAGCTAAAAACGTGCCATAAGACGTCCAGCCGATGCTTTTGACGCTCCGATGGAAACCCTGATTGCTTGGCTCACTGATTCAATTGCATTCTACGACCGAGTTTGGTCAGCTTTCGTTCAGGATGCGCCAGATTCGTTTGACGGAGCCTGATTAACCGATCCTAGGTCGGGGGTGGGGATGCCGCAACAAATACACGCACAAGTAAGTAAGGAAGTAACAAGTAAGGAGGAAGAGGTTGTATTGAAAATCGACGCAATCATGATCGGTCCTTGTGCTCCAACGCCAACTTATTATCTCTGGTGGGTTCCCTTAAACTACCTCATGAAGTTATTAACTAAACAGTGCTTAGTCTGACACAAGGACATAACAGTTCAAGAATTAGTAAGAACCATACTTAGAAGTGGAGAAGTCATGAGGGTAAACAACAGACAAGACCCAGTGTGACTACACCAAGAAGACATCAAGGAAGTCGATAAGTTTGTCTAACTGGGAAGCGTTGTCAGTAAAAGATGGAGGGACATATGAATAAATAGCGAATCAAAAAAGCCTAAAACGCTTTCTACACTCTCCAAGCCAATCTGGAGATCAACAACCCTTTCATTTTGCAAGAAAAGCCTGATCTTCACCACCTGCCATTCGGTCCTACTTTATGACTCAGAAACCTGGCGGGTAACCAAGACCAAGACCCACAAACTTCAGATATTTACCAACCGATGTCTCAGCAACTCTTTTCTTTGTTTATTAACAACATTTTTTTATCTCTTAATACTCTGCTTAGCTTTTGGAAGGCATTTTTGGCGATCACAATGCGTCTTCTGATCACAATGTCACGCTTTCTGTCCTTCCCAGATATTTACATTTCTAAACCTTCTTGATGTTAGTATTCCTAATGGAGCTATATTGCCTGAAACGTTTAATCTACCAATGAATCATGAAATTCAATGGCGCTTTTCAGGAACTGGAAATCTAGTCAGTATTTTCTTTGGATGCAAAAATGATCAACTTGTTAAATCCAAAATAAAATTATACGTTCATTTGTTCTTGTGTGACTTTTAACATGGGTAATACTCTTTGTCTACAAGATCGAACCCAAGTGGTTTGCATAGTTCTCAGTGAATAACTGTTGCAACCCTGTTATATATGTCTATTCCAGCGGAGTCGATTTGTCGTATTTACCTATAATGTTGCTTACAATTTTATTTTTTCTTCCACGGAGTCGACTTTTGAAGATTGTTTGGGGACATTGAATTTTTAATGTTTTAATTTGTTTTTACCAGGAATTAGCAGATTCTGTTTCTCGTTTTAGATGTCCTCTGCGTAGTTTTTGGGTCATTGCCTTGAATGCTTAAATTTATATTTGCCAAGCAAAGCAAATTCTGTTTCTCGCCAACCCATATAGGTCCTCAGATCTCAGTGTCACAATTTCAGTCCTCCGTTAAAACATTTCCCAGATATTTAAACTTTGAAAACCTGCTTGATTCTAGCATTCCCGACCTGTAATGCTAATTTAGTGAAGCACAAGTCTAAGGGTGTCAAATAACAAGTGTTTATCTACCTTACTACATCAGTAATGTCTTATGTAGTGTTTCTATATTTTAAAGATTCAAGCAGGAACAATTTTCAAGTGTTATTAAAGATTTTTTTATAAGAAATTATTCTTTCATGACGAAACACATCTTAAACTTCAAAGGTGGCACAAACATTAAAAACAAATCTAATAGCTTACACCCTTGTACAAATTAATTGAAACAACCACTTTAGTTTCCTTTCTTTCGCCATACGGTCAGTTTTAGACCCGCTCGAGTGACAGGGGGCAGTCGATTTTTTTTTCCTCAGATTAGGTCATTTCCAGTAGTGTGCAATTTTCGGAGTGTATGATGAAATTTGTTTGCCCTTGAAAAATATTGCGTCATCCGTGATTGCATCATATTTTTATCACAACCAAACGCTATTGTCTCGACTGTCGATTATTTGTCCTACGGTCATTGTCTTCGATGGACGTTACTCAAGGGAAGAGTATTAAAATTTGTAACACTGCACGAACACACCGGCAAGTTTTACCAGTGAGCAACTCAAAGTAGTACAGACTGGCCCGGAAACTCTCCTGATTTAAATGCTATCGAGAAACTGTGGCCAATCTGCAAGGAACGGCTTCGTGGAATGGACATACGTATAAGTATTAACATGTGCACTTGGTCATGTTTCATTAAAAAAATACAAAAAAATTAAATAATAACAGAATAACAGAATTTTAAGCTAATGTCGGATATTCCTTTTGCATTGAAATGCAAAATGTATTAATGGGTAGCGTGGAAATTGTTCATTTTGAGCCGACGATCACTAGAAATGGTGGCCAATTCTTCTTCTTCACATAACAGAAGTCAAATATTAGAAGAAACATAATTAAAAGAATTAGTTGAAAAAAAGTTTAATACTTATCTATTAAAATACCAACAGTGTACAACTTGCGCGCACACACACACACACACACACACACAACAGGCAACAAGACCCATATATATATATATATATATATATATATATATATATATATATATATATGTCTATATTTCTGAGATGAGGTATCATGTACACTATTTAAATTATTCGGACTTTGTCGCCATATTTATTACAACGTTTCGGCCGTTGTACGTTCCGGCCTTCTTCAGGTGGTTGGAATGTCGAACTGAACACTTTATTTCGCTCACTGGGGTAGACTGTTCTAGTTCCACGTGCCATGTTTTAATGGATGTTAGTTATCAGTTATCTCCTGTTAATTTCCCTCTGAAAGTTCTCCACTGCCTTAACCATGTATTGAACTCACACCCTTTGGGTCCTGTCACTGGATCTAACCAACACCGTTATCCACTGTGTATCCTTGGAGGCGAAAGAAAATCACCATATTAATACATTTTTTTTTAATCCTATCTAAACACCAGTTTGTCGTTGTTTGAAAATCTTCCATGTAAACAAAAACAGACTATCATTATTGATTTGTCCGTATATAGTTTAATATATTGTAATGTAATTGTCATCATTGATAATAGCTTATGTAAGCCGAAAGATTAGATAGGATAGAAAAATATGGTGACTTTCTTTCATCTTTTAATGATAATGTTATTAAGATTATCAGACGACATGAAAAGAAAGTTACATAAAATAGACAGAACTTGTCTATATTATGTAATTAAACATGCATCAATATATATATATATATATATATATATATATATATATATATATATATATATATATATATTATGAAAGGGACTAAGTCTGACAATTATTTTAATATATTTTCTGTTTATACGTTGTTTTTATAGATACAATTATTTAAATAAATGCTCTGTTTATAATAAACAGTATTAAGTAAATTTATTGTTCTGAATGTCCAAGAAATTTCGTAGAAAATATGTCCTACGACAGGAATCGAGCCTGTGTCCCACACGGGACCCTGACTTTATCTGACGTGCTATACCACTCAGCTACAGAAGAAGCTTCTGGTTAGCAAAATCCAAAATACTGCTTTTAAATAACAAATTACCGACGATCTTTCTCGAACGATATGAACAATGTAGTGTATGAGTGGTAGACAGAATTCCTTTGTCTACATCCTGCCATTCTTCGAAAGTTGAAAGTTTGCCGTTATCTTCCTTTTACAAATTAGAAACCAAAGAAATAAATAATTAGAAGGCAAAGAAAGAAATAAAAAAAGAAAGAATCAGAAGGCAAGGAAAGAAAGGAACTGTTAAAAAACTCTTTTGCTTTTGGCTTTCCTAAGTTTTTTTTTCTCTTGTAATTCTTCCCTCTTTACCATTAAAGTCCAAAAGAAATGTCATCAACATTTTTTCCCGATTTTGCTGCATCAAGAAAATCCACAGAGATTTTCCTTTCGTTGTAATTTTTCGATTTCTCTTCAGTTCTTTGATTGAGCCTCGTCCTCCTCCCTGTACATTTCTTCATTCTTTCTCCTCGCTTCTTTGATTGAGCCTCCTCCTCCTCCTCCGTGCACATTTCTTCATTCTTTCTCCTCGCTTCTTTGATTGAGCCTCCTCCTCCTCCTCCGTGCACATTTCTTCATTCTTTCTCCTCGCTTCTTTGATTGAGCCTCCTCCTCCTCCCTGCACATTTCTTCATTCTTTCTCCTCGCTTCTTTGATTGAGCCTCCTCCTCCTCCCTGTACATTTCATCATTCTTTCTCCTCGCTTCTTTGATTGAGCCTCCTCCACCTCCCTACACATTTCTTCATTCTTTCTCCTCGCTTCTTTGATTGATCCTCCTTCTCCTCCTCCTCCCTGTCCATTTCTTCATTCTTTCTCCTCGCTTCTTTGATTGATCCTCCTTCTCCTCCTCCTCCCTGTACATTTCTTCATTTCTTTTCTCTTCGCTTCTTTTTGTTTTTCTCATTCTCTATTGATAGTTATTTTCGTAAGTTTCACACAGTACTGCTCAACTTCACAAGTGGGCCAAGAGAACTCTTTACAGTAAAAACGGCCCGCCAAATATGGTTCCAAATCATTATTCGAGGGCGAGGTGTTCAATCGTTTACTTTATTGAATCGATCCCTTTTCCATCTTTCAAAATCAGTTCTTCCCCTTTTTTTTTTTTTTTTTTTTTTTTTTTTTTTACTTATATTCACTCAATACAAGCCCCGAGAAACACTCAAAGTAGAGATTTACTGTATGGTGTCGTGTGATCGTAAAAAAAAGGAAAGAAGATTTCCTGACTAATAGAATACGAACGTGATGGAGATAATTGACCAATGTGTGTGCGATATGGCGGGTCCTAGTTGTAAAGGGCAGGGCCGATGGCACTGGTGTTTGTGAGAACACATAGCTATTAATAGCAACAAAGTAGCAACTAGAGGCTTGTAGCGTTTCGTATCTTGGGGTTGTAGTGTGGTTAAATATTTAATCACCAACAAGGGCGCGTATATGCTTTTGAACTCTCTCAAGAATGGCAAGTGAAGACTGTGCAGTTTCAGCAAAATATGGCAGCCTCCTTCCTTTTTCTTTTCTTTCTTTTAACATTTTAACTTCTTCCTTTTTTATTTTCAATTATTCTTTCTTTTTTACCGATTTTCAAATTCTTCCCCACATATTTCGCTAATTTTCTCGCCATTTTCTCATTCCTTCCGAATCGTTTTAATTAACGACTTTCTTTGTTTTTTCTTTCTTTCTTTGTTTCTTTCTTTCTTTCTTTCTTTGTTTTCTAATTCTTTCTTTGCCTTCTTTCTTTGTCTTGTAATTCTTTCTTTCTTTCTATCTTTTTTCTTTCTTTGTCCTCTAATTGTTTCTTTCTTTCTTTCTTTCTTTCTTTCTTTCTTTCTTTCTTTGTTTTCTAATTCTTTCTTTGCCTTCTTTCTTTGTCTTGTAATTCTTTCTTTCTTTCTATCTTTTTTCTTTCTTTGTCCTCTAATTGTTTCTTTCTTTCTTTCTTTCTTTCTTTCTTTCTTTGTTTTCTAATTCTTTCTTTGCCTTCTTTCTTTGTCTTGTAATTCTTTCTTTCTTTCTATCTTTTTTCTTTCTTTGTCCTCTAATTGTTTCTTTCTTTTTTCTTTCTTTCTTTCTTTCTTTCTTTCTTTCTTTCTTTGTTTGTTTTCTAATTCTTTCTTTGCCTTCTTTCTTTGTCTTGTAATTCTTTCTTTCTTTCTATCTTTTTTCTTTTTTTGTCCTCTAATTGTTTCTTTCTTTCTTTCTTTCTTTCTTTCTTTGTTTTCTAATTCTTTCTTTGCCTTCTTTCTTTGTCTTGTAATTCTTTCTTTCTTTCTATCTTTTTTCTTTCTTTGTCCTCTAATTGTTTCTTTCTTTCTTTCTTTCTTTCTTTCTTTCTTTCTTTGTTTTCTAATTCTTTCTTTGCCTTCTTTCTTTGTCTTGTAATTCTTTCTTTCTTTCTATCTTTTTTCTTTCTTTGTCCTCTAATTGTTTCTTTCTTTCTTTCTTTCTTTCTTTCTTTCTTTGTTTTCTAATTCTTTCTTTGCCTTCTTTCTTTGTCTTGTAATTCTTTCTTTCTTTCTATCTTTTTTCTTTCTTTCTCTTATAATTGTTTCTTTCTTTCTTTCTTTCTTTCTTTCTTTCTTTCTTTGTTTTCTAATTCTTTCTTTGCCTTC
The DNA here is from genome assembly GCA_963932145.1 of Acanthosepion lycidas. Classification (NCBI taxonomy): domain Eukaryota; kingdom Metazoa; phylum Mollusca; class Cephalopoda; order Sepiida; family Sepiidae; genus Acanthosepion; species Acanthosepion lycidas. The sequence continues at coordinate 95,379,626 of OZ010600.1, forward strand.
TTTCTTTGTCTTGTAATTCTTTCTTTCTTTCTATCTTTTTTCTTTTTTTGTCCTCTAATTGTTTCTTTCTTTCTTTCTTTCTTTCTTTCTTTCTTTGTTTTCTAATTCTTTCTTTGCCTTCTTTCTTTGTCTTGTAATTCTTTCTTTCTTTCTATCTTTTTTCTTTCTTTGTCCTCTAATTGTTTCTTTCTTTCTTTCTTTCTTTCTTTCTTTCTTTCTTTCTTTCTTTCTTTGACCTTTTCTCTTTCATTTTATTCTGTCTTCTATTTTTTCTCTGCTTTTAATTCTCTCCCTACCGTTTCTATCTTTTCCCGCCATTCTCTCAATCCTTTCTTTCTCTCATTCTCATAATTTTATGCTTCTCCCTATATATCCTACTCATACACCCTCTCTCTCATCTCTCTCTCTCTCTCTCTCTCTCTATTTATCTACCTCTCATTCTCTCTCTCTCTCTCTTGTTTCTTTAGGTCCTCAAATTCGCATCATTTAATCTGCTTCTATTTCATTCATCCATTGCAATCTCTATTCCAACCACCTCCTCGCCATTCTCGACTTCTCCAGCTATTGTCCTCATGTTCTTTTTGACGAAGGTGTCCGGTTAAAAAAATAATCAATAAATTGCAATTAATATTTAATCAGAGAAAAAGAATCCTATTGCCATCGGACACCTCTCTCCCTCCACTCCCTCTCTCTCTCTCCCCACTACCCCATCTCTCCCACCCCCTCTTTTTATTTCAATCGCACAGGTTCATCTTTGGAGAAATGATAACATACAGATGGAATCATTTGAGAAATTCCGTTCTCTTTGATTGTAAAGATTCTGTTTGTGGTTCGGGGAGGCATTCTTCGAAGTCTCTTCACTCAAATGAGGAAATCTCAAAGAATTTAGGACAGGGGAATTTTTCAGGTTTCAGATTTTCAAATTTATTATATTTCGAAAATTTTCAAATATGGCAATATTCAGAAAACTTAATTTATCGGATTTGCGAATTGACAGGATAAAAAAAAAATATGTTGATTTGGATTCTCAAGAATTGGTGAAATTCCTTTTGTTTAAGACCAAAATTATGATTTCCTTCTGCTTCTGATTGAGCAAAACTTCAATTATATTTGTAAATAAAAGTAAAATATTCGGACGATTCAATGCTGAATTTATTTCACGTCGTTTTTTTTTGTTTTTTTTAATATTATTTACTTTGTAAAAATTACTTAACATCAGTTTCTATGGAAGTAATAGCTACAATATCAGTCAAGGAACTAATCAGGTTCATCTGACTGCATATGGGAGCAGACACTCTTTCTTGGGGTTACTCGGTCGGCAGCGATTTTTTTTATATGTGAGCGTCGCATACAAAAATAATGAGCAAGTAAATCCGAAACTTCCCGAAAAATAGGGCAAGATTAGTCCGACACCAGAACAAGAAATGAGCCATTCATGATGAAAATGATACCAGAAGGAACAATACAAATACAGAAGAATGTGCATATATGTTTATATTCTTACTATTTTCCTCATCTTTGTTATTGTTGTCACAATGTATCGGTCTTTGTGCTCTTCGGGCTTCCTCAGATGTATATCAATCTACAGGAAATTCTGAACTGGACCCTTTATTTAATCTACAAGGATAGACTGTTCTATCTTCACTGCCAATTCTAAGTATATCGCCTACTTCTTGTTTTTAGTACTGCTCATAGTCTAGGGGAGTAAAGCGTAAATTTGGTGGCATAGTGGTAGTGAGTTCAATCCTGTGGCCGAGCAGTAGGTACTTTAACTAACTAGAAATGAGTGAACGATAAGTAATTAGTACTAAAAATAAGAATAATTTACAGACCGTTATGAAAAGGGACAACGAGATAATTGTGGTCCCAATGGAATGCTAATATGCTGTGACTGGTTTGAACTGTAATTTTGTCGAGTGTGGGTGAATTTGGTTTAATGTAGATGACCTCCAATATAAGGATCTTTTTACTGTGTGTATATGCGAGTATTGTTATGTTATCAGCTAATATCTGTCTAATATTATGTACTTATATATATATATATATATATATATATATATATATATATATTAATGCATATTTCATTAAATAATTTAGAGAAGTTTTGTTTATTTATTTTAAATAAGTTCCTTTCATATTGTCTGATAAACTTGATCACATTATCGTTGAAAGACGAAAGGAAAACACCATATTGATAAATGTTTAAATCCAATCTAAGCTTTCGGCTTACATAAGCCATAATCAAAGATGACAATTTCAATAAATCAAACAACACACGGACAAAACAACAATGATAGTCCGCCCTTGCTGCATAAAAAATTTCAAAGTAGCGACAAACTCGTATATACGAGAAACGGAAACGAAAATCGCGTCGCAGTTCGTTAGCGATTTGCAGAAAACCAACATAGTTTACAAATTCAAGTGGCCTTTAGGAGATTGTATCTCCAATGGATTAAATAATATTTATGTTGGTCACACCACAAACTCGCTTTCACGGCGCTTGACTCTACATTTAAATGATAACTCAAACATATGAAGAAATATAGTCTTAAGGTGTGCTATATTTATGGGATAAAGTGCTCAATATCAGAGATAGAGCGTATGTAAATATAAATATAAAAGTGAACATTGAAGTCAACACTCAGAGGCGAGAGCCTGGTGATTGCGTTTAGCATGAAAAAGTCTGTACATATATATATATATATATATATATATATATATATGATTGCGTTTAGCATGAAAAAGTCTGTCGTTTCTGAGTGTTGACTTCAATTTTCACTTTTATATTTACAACGCTCACTTTATCCCCTAAATATACCATACTTTAAAACTATATTTCTTCACGCAACCCCCATATATATATATATATATATATATATATATATATATATATATATATATATATATATTTCAGATATTTCTCTGATGAGATGAACATCTCGGTGTTCACGAAATTAAAATTATAAACGAAATGAATAATTAAAGTCTCAATCTTCTTATTAACAGTCAGCAAAATAAAGGGTTCAGTTCGACATTCCAACCACCTGAAGAAGGCCGGAGCGTAGAATGGCCGAAACGTTGGGATAAACATGGCGACAAAGATGACTAATGTAAATAGTGTACATAATACCTCATCTCAGAAGTATAGACTGATCTTGTCAAATAATGACTATTAAATTTGACTCAAAACAACACCTCACGTAGATTACTATTGACATTTCTGTTGTTATACAAATTAGTATCTTCATTGTTGTTGTCGTGATTTATTGTAAAGAAAAATACAATTTTGGCACAAGACCCAAAAGGGGGAAAGGGTTGAGGGTGGTCGCTACTTTATAGCAGCTAATCCGATTCACAACCCATTCACTTGTTACAAATTGCACATCCATCATAAGAATTCTTCCATCATCATTCAACCCTCCATGTACCACAATGCCGCATGCTTGCGGAGAACACACATCTCTATGACATAAAAATTTAATGAGAACAAAAATCTATATATAAAAATCTGTAAATGATACGCGATGAGGCGGGGTGGGGGAATGATCCTAAAAAAAAAAATAAAATAAAATATAAAAAAACCCAAAGAAAATAAGATAATTGATGTTAGACACGTCAAACCCTGAAAAGATTTAAGAGAGGCCGCTGTATTTTGTCTTTAGACAAAATCAAAAAGCTTTCTCACTCAGGGAAAGGGACAGGATAAAATAAGTACGGCCACGGGAAGGAAAATAGCTGACCCACTCGAGTTGAAAAAAAAAAAGCAGCCACAAACAAACGAGAGGAGGTTGGGAATCTCGACGTGGAAAATAACCAAAGAAGGAGCAGCGAACAGACCAGGAAATAAAATAAACCGAATATTTAGATTTATTGTATATAAAATACAATTGTGGCACAAGGCCAAAAAATGGAGGCGATGGGCTGATGCTGGTCGTCACTTACTATCTTATAGCTATTCACTGATTACAATTTGAACATCCCCACAAAAGAACTTATCCATCATCATTCAATCCTCTATATACCACAATACCGCATACTCTGAGGGGACCTACAAAAACACCCCATGACATATACATTAACGATTATAAAATTCTATATATAAAAGTCTGTCGATGATAAGTAATGAGGTGGGGGGGGGATGAACCCCAAAACAAACTAAAATATCAAAACAAATACAGAAAATAAAAGCATAACTGATTTTAGTTGAACCCGTCAGACCCTCAAAAGAATTAAGAGAAGCCGTTGTATTCTGTCTTCAGACAAAATTAAGTGCTTCTCTCGCTAAAGGAAACAGAAAGGATAAAATAAATACGTTTTTCTTTGTATTTAGCATTCTGAGAAATTGAAGCTTCTTGAGAATGCATTGTCTGCATTTCAGAGAGAAAGCAGACGTTGCGTTGGGCTGTTGTTTCATTTTAGAATTTCGAAAATATTTTTGGTACATTTCGATTTGTGCGAAGACAGTTGCGTTTGTTTTTCATCCAGAACCAATAAATGGTTTCCCTCCAATTTCTGAGAATTAAATTTAAAGCCTATCTGTAGGTTATTTAAGGGGACCTTGGATTTCCTTTTCGGAATCTTCTGCAGAAACCAAGGTCGCCTCGGTTCAGAAAGGAAAAAAAAAATGAAGAATAAATTTGACAACCACCAGACGAGAATTAAAAGGGACATCACAGTTGTTCCAACATCAAGAAAAAGTCTCTGGTCGGTGTGCTTGGTCCATTCTTCGATATTATCACGAACTTTGCTTCGAAAATTGTACCAATTCTTTGAAAACAATTCAGGGAACTATTTTCTCCTTTCTTCATTTTATCTTTATGTTGTTACCGTTCTGAGGACATTATGCAGTATTATAATTTATATATATATATATATATATATATATATATATATATATATATATATATATATATATATATATGTTATTGGCCATCATTTGGCGCACAATGGACTTAATTTGTGTAATTCATTTTTGTGTGTCAACAATAAATTTACCGTCTTTTCTTTAAACTCGACTCGTGTCGTCTGTTTTTGTTGCGTGCCCTTATAAACACTGAATGTTATTTAAAACATTTATTTGAGCTATTTATTTCGTAAAGATTTTTTACCAAATTAAAAATCCTATAACGTAATACTATTATTGATTTTCGTTTATGCAAATTCAACTGTTTAACCCATGGGTTTACCAGAGTTAACAAAAGGATAGTCTCGTTTGAAATGGTGGTATCACTTGCTCAAACATTATGGTTGCCATCTTAACACAAAAATATCTAAGGTAAGTTTACGTATTGTTGTTCTACGCTTGTGTGCAGAAATTAATCTTCACGGAAACCATTTTTAGCTTCACATCGAAGGTGTTCTCACTTCTTGATCACGAAACCGAAGTATCGATCCGAGTTTATCACCATTGATATTGAATATTTTTTTTAAAACTAATCTTTTCCCTGCCGCTGTCGGAACAATGATTCAAGGCTTTTCCCGCCTTAATGCCTTCAACTCAAGATATTACACAAAAGTGCGTGAGATTACAGATTCTTTGAATATAAATAATGGATTTTCTAACACTTTTGATATCACGATTTTTGAAATTACAAGACTGACCGCTGCAAAAGGAAAACGTTTTTATCTAACTTTGAAGATGACAACCTCGTCGGATAAACTATTTTTATATCTGATTCTCGAGTCTTGGATCTAAACAGAAATCAACATTACCTATGACAGATTTTACAAGTATTTAGCTGTTTAATATTGTAATCGTCATAAACATGTCGCAAGGTATCGAAGCCGTTAAGTGCCAGGTAAAAGTAACCTTTGAGACTGGGTATGGGTCTGAGAATTCGCTTCTCTTTATTTTATGTAATATAATAGATAATTTGATATAGATTTCGTTACTGGCATGCCACATTCGCAAAGACTGCAGAAAAATAAAAATAACTGACAATAAACGGAAAATTAAGGGTGAATACCACAAAAACACACAATAAAAGTAGAAAAATAAAAATGAAAGTTCCAACAAATCCCATGAAAGACGAACAACGTAAATTTTTGTCGAAATGAACTACGCAGAGGACATCTAAAACGAGAAAAAGTATATTCTAATTCCTGGCAAATATAAATTAAAGCATTCAAAAGAGTTAAGGCAATGACTCCAGAAAATCTACAAAAGTCGACTCCATGGAAGAAAAAGTAAAATTGTAAGCAACATTATAGGTAAATGCAGCAAATCGACTCCGTTGGAATAAACATATATGACAGGGCTGCAACAGTTATTCACTGAGAACTGTGCAAACAAATTGGGTTCGATCTTGTAGACAAATAGTATTATCCATGTTAAAATTCATACAAGAACAAATGAACCAAAATCGTATAATTTTATTTGGGATTTAACAAGTTGATCATTTTCTACTTCTAGAAAAGCACCATTGAATTTCATGATTCATTGTTAGATTAAACGTTTTAGCCAATATGGCTCCATTAGGAATACTAAAATCAAGAAGATATAGAAAATTAAATATCTGGGAAGGACAGAAAGTGCGATACTGAGATCTGAAGATGTATTGAGATGGTCAAAGATGCATTCCCAAAGCTAAGCAGAGTATTAAGAGACAGGAAAATTTCGTTGGAAACAAAGAAACGAGTACAGAAGTTATAGGATTGTCTCTTCTCCTGTATGGCAGAAAATACTGGAGAATCTCCTCAAAGACGAAGAGACTTGAAACAACAGAAATGTGTTTCTACACAAAGATGCAGAAGATACCATTAACCGAACATCTGAGCAACAACGATGTTTTGGAGAGAATGGAAACAAAAAAGAAACTTGTACTTAACATCAGGAAGAGATAATTGAAATTTTGTAATGAGGAAGGAGGGCTTGGAAAATCTGATACTCACAGGACAGATTGCTGGAAAGAGGGAAGCAGCGCGTAACATACTGGACGGGCTTGAGCAAATGGATGGTAGAACAGGGTTTGGGAGCAATAACAAAAAGACAAAATATATTAATAGCCAAAAGTGACAGGAAGATGTGGAGGGCCAGGATCGCCTACGTCCTGAAAGAACACGGCACATAAAAGAAGAGTGGGAATTGCCACAATATGGAAGATCATAAACAGACAGTTCACAGATGAATCGTGAACACGTGCGAGACGCCGAGGAGCAAGAACCAGGAACATTAATTCACAACCCCACCCCGACCAGTTGAAGATGTCTCAGATGTCTTTGCATTGCATACGATTAGATAATTTGCACCTGTATCAGTGCAACGTGCAATTTATACAGAAGTTGCAGCTGACATCAACAATGCTTAAGTTACTCAGTCCAAATTCAGAGTCTGGCTAATGAAGATATTGACTTCGTTTATTAGTATGGGTGACAAGTGGATAACAGAACGTGGTTTGGGGGGGCGGCAGAGAGACAAAACTTATTGAAGGCTACAAGGGATAGGGGGAAGTGGAGAGCCATGATCGCTTACGTCCTGAAATGACGCGGCACATAAAAAGAAAGAATGGATGAAAAAGCTTATTGGAATGGTGTTTGAGTCTTTCTTTAGATGCGAGTTTTTCCATGATTGCTAATTTCTCTATGTTAATTGAATTTTTGAAGGAAAGTCAGTGACTGTCTATATTTCTGAGATGAGGTATTATGTACACTATTTACATTATTCGGACAATTGTCTTCATCTTTGTCGCCATATTTATTACAACGTTTCGGCCTTTCAGTATCTGTCTATATTTCTGAGATGAGGTATTATGTACACTATTTACATTATTCGGACAATTGTCCTCATCTTTGTTGCCATATTTACTACAACGTTTCGGCCTTTCAGTATCTGTCTATATTTCTGAGATGAGGTATTATGTACACTATTTACATTATTTGGACTATTGTCCACATCTTTGTCGCCATATTTATTACAACGTTTCGGCCTTTCAGTATCTGTCTATATTTCTGAGATGAGGTATTATGTACACTATTTACATTATTTGGACTATTGTTCTCATCTTTGTGGCCATATTTATTACAACGTTTCCACCCTTCAGTATCTGTCCATATTTCTGAGATGAGGTATTATGTACACTATTCACTTAATTCGGACTATTGTCCTCATCTTTGTTGCCATATGTATTACAATGTTTCGGCCGTTCAGTATCTGTCTATATTCCTGAGATGAGGTATTATGTAAACTATTTACATTATTCGGACTGTTGTTCTCATCTTTGTCGCCATATGTATTACAATGTTTCGGCCGTTGTTCGCAGATATCTCTCCCTAGTAAGACCCCCCTCCATAGAGGAGAAGATGACTAAAGACTGTGTTTACGCTATCCCGTGAAGCTGCGGAAAGAAATATAAAGGTGATGAAGGCCGCCCCCTTAAGGGACGGCTTTAAGTATACCAGAAACCTGTAAACCGAGGGAAAGTGAAAAAATCAGGTGTGGCTGGCCACATATGGAGAGAGAAGGGAGATCACCGCCCTCCATGGGATCAGGTTGAGATCATAGACAAGAAACATCATTGGAAAATTCGTAAACTTAAGGAATCAGAACATATGCGAGGCCACAAAAATTTTCTGAGCAGACCAAGTATAGAAATGAATACAATATTGGAACCAGTATTAACGAGTGCCAGAGAAAAGCGATAATAACAACAAAAGTTGCAATATGAGCTCTGGTAAAAAAAATACAATGATAACAGCCAAAAATTGCAATATGAGCACTGGTAAAAATCGTTGCTGAAGACATTAGGTTTTTAATACCCAGAAATTCATACACAGATGTCCTCAAGGACACATGGCACAGTGTATAAGACGTTGGTTAGATTCACTGACAGGACCCAAATAGGACCCGGTTAAGGCAGTAGGAAATTAGCAGGAGATAACTGATAACTGACATCCATTAAACACGTTCACGTGGAACTAGAACAGTCTACTCCAGTGAGCGAAATAAAGGGTTAAGTTTGATATTCCAACCACCTGAAGAAGGCCGGGCGTACAACTTCCGAAACGTTCTAATAAATATGGCAGAGGACAATAGTCCGAATAATGTAAATAAAGTCAGTGACCTTTAGGACACCCTGTATAAGTACAAATCAGAAACTGACTTTCAAAATAACGAATAAAATACTTTGGAATTTTGAAATCCAGAGTAACGATGCTTACATCGATGCATTTCAGACCAATTTGTATCCATCTGAGCAAGGACAGGATTGAACGAGAGGGTTTTCTTTTCAGTCGAAAACAGAAACACTTCAGGTCTTTACAGCTAAGATCCGTCAGGCCACGTACCCACGGATAAATGATGTTCATTCTTCATATTCCATTGGTAAGGAGGACGTTCCACTCAGCTTTTTACCAAGACACTCGAGGACATGCTTCCCCAATCTTACAAACTTAATCTCCTGTTCTTTCCACAGATTAAATTTAGTAAATATCAATTTTAATTCCGGTGATTCGATGTCAAATTTCAGCCTCATCTGTTGCACTGGTTTTCGAATAAAATCCCCGGGAAAATATGTGAATCCAACCCTTCCCTTCCCCTCAAGTTATTGACTAAATAGAACAGATTTTCTAGCCTTGGATGGTAGCCAGTCTAGGAAAAGAACTACGCTGACTTCGAAACCGTGCAAAAGACAACGAGGAATCGTTTCCGTTATTTATTTTTTTTCAATAAGTCAAAGCAATTCTAAGATAATAAAGAAAGCTGTGGAGATCCATGAGCATACACATCCTGAAGGGTCACGTTTTTATGTTGTTGTTGTTGTTTTTTTGTTTTTGTTTTTGTTTTTTTTTCAAAAAAGCTGCCTATTGTAGCTTCATTAGCATTGGAACTGTATTCTCTTCGGATAGATTTATGGCGTAATTTTGACGACAAGAATTGTTTCTTGGAACACTTCGTAATCATAATGTTAGAATAAACTGATTAGCTTTAATGAAACCAAAGACATTGTCATCTGGAATGTCTTTCATTTATTTTTATTCACATAGGTTAGAGGAATCGATTTTCGGTTGCAATGTTAATCGATGTATCGTTTAAAACGTCAGTCTAGGTGCTGGAGAGAGTGAAGTAAATCCAAATTAACAAGAGGAATGTTGGCGTGGGTTGGCTTGAGAACATTCCTGGAATAAAAGGAAGATTGGTTTATTTATGTTTTCTATAAAAATGTTCTGTGGAAAACTTGAACTTTGGTGGCGACAACAAAAAAAAATATGAGAAGACAGCCTGACAAGCAGATCAAAGCTTCTTCCGAAAGCGGCATTTTTATTCATATTTGTTTTCTAACTTGAAATGCCTTCTCCAAAACGTCAGCTGATTTAATTGGCCAACTAATCTGTTATTTCCTATCCTTCGTTACTCTCAGTAATATTTGATGTTTTAGATCTCTAGCTTTGTGGTCCTGATTCATTTAGCTATTTACTTAAAACATTCAAGTTACTTGTGTTTGCTTTTAGCTAGTCACCCCAAGCAAGGCAATAATGCCGCTAAGACGCAAAGGCCTACCGGGAGTAAAAGACAATGAGAAAACATTACAAGGAACCGGAAGTCCAATACTAAACAGGAAACAAAGGGCAAACCTCTACTTGTCTTCAAAAGACTGGGGAGATGTTTGAACCGGACGTTAGACTAAACTATCTGCTCCTATTCACTATTCTTGTGACTTCGATGTGTCCCGTGTGTGTTAAATTCTCCAAACTTATTTTCTCGTCATTTGTTACTAAAATTGCAACTTAACCTTTCTGATTTACATCAATATTTTATTTATATTTTCATCGCTTGAAGACTTCCAATAGCAACACCAAAAATGGGTCACCCATGTAACTGTGATGGAAAATAATACAATGAAATACGTTGAGTTCCCACATTACATAAGCACAACGTTTGGAAGGAAACTCCCATCGATAGTAGAAAGAGCTATAACATATATTGGACACGAGAACATTATTTACATTATGCGGACTATTTTCCTCATTTTTGTCGCCATATTTAGTACAACGTTTCGGACGTTATACGCTCCGGCCTTCTTCAGGTGGTTCGAATGTCGAACTGAACCCTTTATTTCGCTCACTGGGGTAGACTATTCTAGTTCCACGTGCCATGTTTTAATGGATGTCAGTTATCAGTTATCTCCTGTTAATTTCCCTCTGAAAGTTCTCCACTGCCTTACCCGGGTATTGAACTCACACTCCTTGGGTCTTGTCACTGTATCTAACTAACGCCTTTATCCACAGGAGATAACTGATAACTGACATCCATTAATCTGGCAGCTCGGCTTCAGTCACTTCCCCACCGCCGTAATGTTGCCTCTCTGTGTCTTTTCTATAAGTACCATGGTAATTGTTCGGATGAGGTCTATGGTACCCCATCTTTTTTAATTTAAGCGACGTACTAGTCTCGTGATGAGGTTTCATAAATATACAATTGAGCTGACTAGATGTAACCGTAAATTCTATGCTAACAGTTTCTTTTCTCGCACTTCTTGTTTGTGGAACTCCTTTCCGTCTCCAAGGTTTCCAGCAAAATTTAAGCTGGAACAATTTAAATGCAATTTCAATCGCTAACTACTGTCCTCCTGATTACTCTTTTATCTTCCCGCTCATTATTAATCTTTCTGTTCCACCCTGTAACCTCTTGTGTCTTAATGGCTTTACTACCATATATGGGGTGACATTGATTAAAAAAAAAGTTCTGAGACAAATGATCTTTTTGATCCCAGTCATAAATTTATGTTAAAAAGTCATCGTCCAGAGTTGTTTGAAATAATCATACAGCTTTTATTTACATTTTCATTTTTTTAGATCCAGGGCAGGATTTTATAGCTTAAGGAAATACCGTTGATACGTTTACTTCAATGAAAGCTGGAACACAAAATATTTTTTATTACAAGAAACGTACTTGACGGTAACTAAAAATGATACTTTTGCAGTTTTCACCTTTCTTTTTAAAGTCAAGCATTTGATTAGATTGCTGGTTTGCTGTCATATATTTTCCGTGTAAAAGCAAATATGTTTGCCAAATAGCATCTCGTACATCATCCATCTCTTATATTTCCTATAGATAAATTTCTTGTTAATTATTTCACCTCATGCAAGGCGATAAAGCCACTAAGAATCAGGTTACTGAGTGTTGCGTAGAAAGACGACCGACCTTATCTACACTAATCGTTGAACACGGACTCGTCCATCCATTATGAGTAGAACGTCTGCTCATAGGAACAGTCGTCGCTATTGTGGCTCACAAGGCGTAGCGTTGAGTCGTACGAATTGCCGCACTGAATTACGGTATTCTCTATTATTTATGTTATTCACTGAAGTTATCTCAGACATTCGAGGGTCTATGACATCAAGATCCTGCATCAAGGTCAGATCATCAGGGTGACATTTTGTGTCATAACATACTTGTGCCATGGCTAGAAGAGGAAAGCAAATGTTACTAAGGAGAAAGGACAATATTAAGAAAAGGATTCAAAGAGACCGAAGATGACGATTGATGTTGCATTTAAATTTTTGAAGATCGTATTTGAGAGGAAAGCAAGAAGGAAACTGAGAAAACGTTACTGAGGAGAAAGGACAATAAAAAGAACAGGATTCAAAGAGACAGAAGATGACGATTGACGTTGCATTTAAATTTTTGAAGATCGTAGCTGAGAGGAAAGCAAGAAGCCGAATGAGATTTCCACAGGCGAGAACTGTGAGAAAAGGAATTGTTAGAATAAAGATTGCAATTACACTTAGACGTTACTATTAGGTTGGTGCAAAAATAATGACGTAATAATGTCGTTTTTTGGCGTATTTTTAACGTCAAAAAACGACATTATTACGTCATTATTTTTGCACCAACCTAATACTAATCTACTCCGATTAAATTAAATAAAGTCGAAGTAACGAAGATGAAAGATCAGCAATACAATTTCCATGAGAAGATATGAATAGAAAAGTCAAAATGAAGCTACGTTACGACGGTAAAAAGTAATTGAAGCCGATATGCTAGGTAATGACCGATAACATTGCAGATCTTCTTTGGATTTTGTAAAGATACATAGCAGAAGAACCAAGCAAAATGTGGTAACACTATTCAATGCACGGACGAATGGGAGACTTATGAGACAGATTCAGCTGATAAAATTGTCGTCCACGACATTGAACCAACTTTTTTAGCAACAGACTTTACAGTTGTCTCGACAGAACATTGACCAATAGAAATAGAAAAGATAAAAAAAAATATATCATATGTTTACAGACTATCATATTTCCACACTTGCTAGCGTTATCCGATGACAATCTCAACGTATTATGTAAGAAAAACGTGTAGCTATGTGTTTCTCAGTGGAATTTCTCAAATCAATAAACGGAGTAATTTTTAACGCATGACAGTTCTCTATAAACAATTTTAACTTGACACTTGTACGTTTTTCCAAGTTGCAAATCTAGAGAAAAGTTTTTTTTTTTAGATATATGACACTTTACACTTGCCTAGTCGCAAAAGCTATGAAGCTAAAATCTTAGCTAGTGTTTGATTTAAAAACAGAAAAAGAAAATATAGAATATGACAAGTGGGTTCCTATTATGAAACAATTACTTTTTTTGCTAATGTTAAATCAATACAAGGCTTAAGAGCCTCTCAAGGTAGAGGTTTACCTTGTGGTATTTGTATTAACGTAAGAAAGAGTAAGAAATTAAGTTCTTGGAGCTATGCAGATAACCGGCTAACTCTAGACTTGAAGAGGTCAAGATTTAAGTTTAAGTTAGAAGTACAGAGTGGAAATAGAGTTTAGAACGAAGAGGAAACCCAATCCTAAACCAGAAGCAGAAGATGAACGTCCACTCCTATTAAAAAAAAAACAAAACAGAGTGGAGTGCGAACCGGACGATAGACGAATCTATCTATTCCTTGACATTTAGAAATAAAATTCTAAAAAATCAAAAAAAGTATAGATAACTCTTCAAGAAATCAGGGATTGAGTTGACAGCGTATTTATATTACAAGATTTCCTTTCCAACGTGATAAAAGAAAATCAATATTTTTTGATTCTGAGAACCTCCGCGATTAGAGGAAGATTCGTCAATTGCTAATCTGCAAAAACTGTTAAAAAAACACACCAAAAAACAAAGAAAACAAAAATCAATTCTTCCCTATATTTTAAGTAATCTTATCATTTATTTAAGTACACAAGCTAATCTCGCTAACACCTAAATTTGCGTTGCGGGTTCTATTTTCAACCGGTGCTCTGTTCTTTAGTTTCTTTGTTAAAAGTTAAGCCGAGTGAAAATCTGCTAAGCTTCTTGGTATAGGGTAAGGATTAGCAAGATGGTGACGCAGGCTATTACTACTGTAGTGAAGATCCTTTTAACGGAACAATCTGTGCTTGTAAACCTATGCCACACGTAAAATGAATTAAAAAAAAACCCTACATTTTGTTCATTGGTTTAATTTAAAAATTGGTTTAATTTAATCGATTGATACAAAGCGCCAGAGTGGGACACCAGAGCTACAAAACTGCAAATTCATTTTTTAAAAATTAATTATTGAATTACTTATTGTTTTAGTTTTTAAATGTCCCAAGTAGGCATCTACGCGGACGACACTACTATTTACTGCTACCTCAAAAATAAATATAGTGTCGCCGACAAAATAAACCTGGCCGTTTGTCTCGAAAAGGACCTCCAATCGGTTCTGGACTGGAGCAGGAACTGGCTGGTTAACTTTAATGCCTCAAAAACAAAACTGTCCTCTATTACTCACCATAGAGAACCATCCGTGCCTCCCACTAGAATGTCTGACGTTCAACTCCACGAGAGCACCTCTTTGTGACTGCTCGATCTCACGTTGTCCGCTGACCTGAGATGGAACAAATACATTGAGTCAATAGCTTCGTCCATTTCAAGAAAAGTTGGCTCCATGTGCCGCGACAGGAATTTTTTCTCGCCGGAGTCAATCCTTCAAATCTTCAAATCAACCATTCGCCCTTGCATGGAGTATTGCTGCCATATATGGTCTGGAGCCCCTTCTGTTTGTCTCAAGGTTCTTGATAAAATCCAGAGACGGATATGCAATGTAATTGGCCCTGATCTGGCATCTCGTCTGCAGTCGCTCTTTCACAGACGTGCCGTTGCCTCTCTCTGTCTTTTTTACAAATACTTTCATGGTAACTGCTCCGAGAAGCTGCTTTCGCTGGTTCCCAGACTTCATGAATTTAAGCGTTCTATTAGGCTAGCATCCCGCGCTCCCCCTTTCACTGTTGAAACTGTTAAATGTAACCGTCTCTTCTACTTAATAGCTTCATGTCTCGCACCTTTCGCCTGTGGAACTCCCTCCCCATTTCTTGTTTCCCTGATAGCTATAATCTCCAACTATTCAAATGTAATGTCAATCGACGGCTTCAGATGCCTTTATCTATTCCCTGTCCTTCTCTTCATCCTTTCCTCTATCATTCCTCTTTGCTCTAGCTCCAACTCTCTGTAACCCCTTGCGTGCTAGTGGCTTCCCGCCTTGTTTGGGGTTGAATGCTTAAAAAAAGAAAAGATTTATAAAATAAGCGAATTACCTGCGCCTTCATGCGTGTCGCACATTTTTTTTTGATTGATTTTAAATCATTGTTATAATTTCTGAAGAAAAATGATGCATTTCCTAATTACTGAAAGATCTTGCCGATGTGACCTCCATCTTCTGGTTTTCTCCTTCTATATTTTGGATAGGAGTCATTTCCTTGTTCAAATTTAAATTTAATTTAAATCAAAGGGAAAAAATTCAGTATGATTTGTGAAAATACAGTTTGATCTGACCCTTTTGATATATATTTGATGCAATACTTGATTGAATGAATCAATGAGAAGATTTCAACATCCATATGACAATTGAATTCCGCAACAAATATGTATTGTAAGGCACTATCCACAGACTGGTGATTTCTTGCTCAACTTACTGTCCATATTGTCTCATTTTGAACTTGCCGACGTGACCTCCATCTTCTGGATTTCTCCTTCTATATTTTGAATCGGAGTCATTCCTTCGCTCAAAATTAAATTTAATTTACCTCAAAGGAAAAGAAATTCAGTGGGCTGGGTGTGCTTCCATGGGGACCTCCTTTGATCAAAATGAAATATACTTATACAAGTACCCTAGGAGTCATTGCATTGTTCTAATTTAAATTATATCAAAAGGAAAAAAATCAGTGGCGGTGACCCCGTTGAGAATCCCCTTGATAAAAATGAGATATACTTATCCAAGTACCCAGGGTGATGCAGTTTCACAATATATATGGTAATGGAGGTCTCCAAAGCCCTAGGAGGAGTTCGATAACAAACAAACAAACAGACAGAGGCTAAAATTTTATATATAGATAAAAGAGTACATATAAAAAAATGACTGGATGGATGGACCGACACTTCTGTTAAGGATCAATCTAGTATCTGTGCACACTGCCTAGGGTTAGAGTGTAACACCCTGGTCTTCTGGTTAAGATCAGTATAGTATCTGTGCACAGTGCCTAGGCTAAAAAGTATCGCTTTCCAGCTCACTGCCTAGGTTCAATATAGTATCTGTGCATTCCCTGATCTTCTGTTTAGGATCAGTTTAGTATATGTGCACTCTCTGGCTAGGATCAGCATAGCATTTGTTCACAGTGACACTTAGGATCAAAGTGCCTTGTATCAGCGTAGTATCTGTGTACTGTGCCTAAGATCAAAGTGTCCCTTCCTAGCCTAGGATCAGTATAGTATCTGTGTCCTCTACCTGGCAACAAATATCATTCTCTGGTCTTCTGCCTAAGATCAAAATATTAATCATTTAATCTGTCTAGGGTCAGATCAAAGACGAGGATCAACTCCTTCCTAGCCTAGGATCAGTATAGTATCTGTGTCCTCTGCCTAGCAACAAATATCATTCTCTGGTCTTCTGCCTAAGATCAAAATATTAATCATTTAATCTGTCTAGGGTCAGATCAAAGACGAGCATCAACGTGTCTCCTTCCAGCAATTATATCTCTCTCTCTCTCTTTCCTTATCTCTCTTTTTTATCTCTCTTTCGTTATCTCTCTTCTCTCTTTTTCCACACACACACACACACACATATAATTTTAATTTAATTATATAATTAAATTTTCAGTTTTTATCTCCACATGGTTATTATTGTGTAGCGAAGAAACCCCATTTTAAATCCGTTAATTTATAATATTTATGCTCTGTAAATCTATATTGAGCAATGTTTTGTAAAACTAAAACTAAAAAATATCAATAAGAAGACCGGTTTATATATCTTACTGTTTTTTCTTTATATATTTATATATTTATATATATATATATATATATATATATATATATATATATATATATATATATATATATATAACTATACTCGTCTGGAAAAACCTTGGAATTTTTGATTTGCCAATAATCAAATCAATCTCGAAGGAAAAAAAGGTTTTAAAAAAAGAAAGAGCCAAGAACATGAAAGTCTGTCGAAAAAATCGCACAGATACAGGTTCAAAGCCCAAAGAAAAAAAAACCCGACACGAATTCCCTGAAGATTTGATTAGGTGAAACCTGGGTAGGTTTGTCTGGCTCACTAGGTTTGACTATATATATATATATATATATATATATATATATATATATATATATATATATATATATAAAAGTATGGATGGTCCTGCACGAAACCTTCACCATTATAATCAAATCTCATGTGCTGTTGTCAGGCTGTCGGTTTTCTAGGAACTGATCTGCTTGACCCTCATACGTCGATTTCGACGGGAGAGTCGAGTATATATATATATATATATATATACAAGCTTCATTAAATATGACAAACAAGGTGCTTTGATTAAGTTTTTTATATGATTTCAATATATATTTCAACCGTGAAAATGTATAGCCGAAAGCTCTCGGAAAAAAAACATTTGGACAGCTTTTATATAATTTATCTACTGAAAAGAAAATTTATAAGATCACATGACAAATTATAAAAAAAACTTAATCAACGCACCTTGTGTGTCATATTTAATGAAACTTGCATGAAAGAAGCATTTCTGCAAAATACACAATTGATATATATATATATATATATATATATATATATATATATATATCAATTGTGCCATCCACGGACTGACTGTTTCGTTGTATTACAGCTCTTCAGTGTGGCTAGACGTATATATATATATATATATATATATATATATATATATATATATATATATATATATATATATATATATATATATATTCGAATTCGAATTATAGCCAAATCCATTACATTCCCTTACGTTCTAATATCCTTGGGAAAGGTATGAATCCTCCTCTTCTCCAGCTATGGGTAAACAGCCGGACAGACAAGGTTCTATAGCTTTAAATGAAGGCCAACTCTGAATTCAAAATCTGTGGAGGGTCGTTTGGGGAACTTGTGGCACCCAGTGCACCAGGTCTCTACATTTGGCCCTTCAAAAAGTGTTTATTTCTGCACAGGGTCTTCACTACTATAGTGAAATCATATGTGCTGGTGTCTGGGCTGTTGGTTCCCAGGAACTGAGTTGCTTGACCCTCATACACCAAATACGACAGGAGAGTATACCATACACACACACACACTTATATATATATATATATATATATATATATATATATATATATATATATATATATATAAGACATTTTATGTTTATACGTTCTTTTTATAGATACAAATATTGAAGTAAATGCTCTGTTTATAATAAACAGTATTAAACAACATTTACCGGCCTGAATGTCCGAGAAATTTTCATAGAAAATATTCGTCCTCCAAAAATTTAAATAATTGTCGGAATTTGTCCATTTCATGATGTGTGACGTCATTTGTTTACATTTGGATATGCTTTGAGCAGATATGAATGTACTTGAGAGATTCATGGATGATTGAAGTTTAAAAGCCGTAAATTCGACCTTGCTAACCGATCGATCCTCTGTCGTTCGCCCCGAATCGGTTAAAAGGCACGTCAGGCTAAATGACAGTTCCGTATAGGATACAGGTTCAAATCCCGTCGGAGGACGAATGTTTTCTATGAAAATTTCTTGGATATTCAGGCCGGTAAATGTTGTTTAATACTGTTTATTATAAACAGAGCATTTACGTAAATATTTGTATCTATAAAAAGAATGTATTAACATAAAATATCTTAAAATAATATCTTTGTCCATTTCTTTATATATATATATATATAGATAGAGAGAGATAGTAATACCGCGTAGCATTTTATATATGTGAATCATTATTATTATTATTATTATTGTCTATCAGCAAAGTTTATATACAGAACAGGTTTTCTACCTTTTTCTAAATGTTCAAATAATAGTTACCTCAATTATATGAAGGGAACATTATGAGGATATGTAGGATAGATAACCGTTGACCCTTGACATTGTCACTCACTAATAAATATAAAACTCGGTCAATATCTGCACTGGAAAATATGCAACAGTTAATCGAAGAAAACTGCAAAAAACTGGTCTGAACATCATCCAGACCCGGTTAGAGACTTTACAATATACATCGAGACAACAATCAAAGCTAATCGCCCACACATCGTGCTAAAAGACCACAAAAACAGAAAATGCTTTCATGCCAGTCTCTGCAGATTTTGATATATCTTCGATCAAAATACAAATAACTTCAAGAGGAAATCTCAAAAATGTGGGACATGAAGACATTAATAATTCCAGTTGTAGTTGGAGCCCTCGGATTGACTAGAAAAGGTTCCCTTAGATTCATTGAAGGGATTCTTCGCAGCCCATGCCTTAAAGAAATACAAAAATAAATTTACTCACAAGTACAGCTCACACATTACGAAAAACTTAATCTCTGTAAAATTTTGTGTGATCTTCGGATGCTGCTTTTTTACGAAAATAATCAATGGAAAAAGTCATGAAGCCATTTTTGACCTTAGGTTTCTAGCTGGAACCCGAAAGGAAATATGTATATAAAAGCATTAAAGCAAATAATAATAATAATAATAAAAATGAAAGTTATATGAGAAAAAAATCAAAATTATTTTTTAATGTAAATTCATTATCCTAACCAGACCAAAAGACAAAAAAAATCAAAACAATTATCTCCCACTGTGCAATGTAGTAGAGGGCTACAGAATAAAAGTTTATGGAGATATGTGGGGAAGATAACGGGTAACCCTGGATTCGAACAGGTTAAAATTCTAATGATCTGGAAAGCATCCCCTTGGGAGTCGGTTCCACAAAGCAGCGGTTCGTAGAAGGATCTGTTCAATTGGAAGTTACATTTCAATAATGAAAATAAGAAGAGAATGGACGTGGTTCGCTACAATGGGCGTGGCAGGGTGGGTCTTAACCATGAAGGTTAGAACCCGTGGGACTCAGGAATGTAATTCGACCGAACACTTTCCATAAGAAAGAAAATACAAAAATATGCTTAATGCCGGACGTAATTATTCCAACAACAACGAACTAAAAATCAAAAATAAGTGGTGAGCAGGTCATAATCTTTAGTGAACTAGGCACGGTCCTAAAGATCCTTGCAAAAGGATTGAAAGAACGAACCGAATTGATACAATTCAGACCCTAACATTTTTAATAACTAGACTACAAAAGTGTGACTTGTTGTCAATAGCCGAATTTAATGTGGGCTATCCGAACCCGTAGGCTCGGCCAAAAATTAATCGTAGACCCCGCATAAAACGAGGTTGAGTAGCTGTTTCCCGAGACGAAAATCTGACCTTCGACATAGACTTATCTGAGGATCCTCTCTGCCCGGAGGCAGATAATTTCCAGCACAACTGGAAACGAATCCCCAACTCTAGACCAAGATACAGTATTTACTACTGTATTTACGCGAATGGGTACATA
Source organism: Acanthosepion lycidas (assembly GCA_963932145.1). Taxonomy (NCBI): domain Eukaryota; kingdom Metazoa; phylum Mollusca; class Cephalopoda; order Sepiida; family Sepiidae; genus Acanthosepion; species Acanthosepion lycidas. The sequence goes on from OZ010600.1 coordinate 95,400,464, forward strand.
CCCAGTATCGTTCTTAGGTATGCTACAACAGTCCAGGGGGGTAGATTGTTTTAGTTCCAAGTGCCACGCCTTTTCTCGATATCACAAGCGTCATGTTCGAAATTCTAAACTATATCACCTGAAGAAGGCCGGAGCGTACAACGTCGTGAATATGAAAATAAAGAGTAAATGTAAATAGTGTAAATGGTTACAATACCTCATCACAGAAATATAGACAAATGAAATATGAAACCTTAAAAATGATTTTCAATGGCAATTTAACAAACAAAACACTCGGGTCAAATGAGCTACAAGTTCTTCTCGTCGAGCAGAACTACGAATATTTAATGTATTTTATTCTTAGCGGGTACTACACTTTTGTGACTCTATTCCAGACTAAACGAAACTTTGGGAATATCATCAGTCCATATGAGGAAACTAACGTAGTACAATGGTTAGCTCGCCGGTCTTGCTGGAGTAATGAGTTCGATTCTCTCTGAGGATCCTGTTAACGCAGTCCTATGCCAGACAGAAGTAAAGTTACTTCTGTACACACACACACACACACACACACATACGTAAGCAATTATTTGTTATTTTTCCATTCGTATTTATTTTATCCTGATTTCATTTTTTTTTTTAATCGCAACTCCCAGACTAAGATATACAGGTAAACAACCATTTTAGCAGGTCATGTCCGACACCCACGTACGGGTTACGTGGCAAGATAGATAGATAGATAGATAGATAGATAGATAGATAGATAGATAGATAGATAGATGAGCAGACTGGGATAGATAGATAGATAGATAGATAGATAGATAGGAACAGGCTACGATAGATAGTCTATTTCTATCTATCTATCTATCTATCTATCTCAGTATACAGTATACAAATAGACGGTTATATATATATATATATATATACATATATATATATATAATTATTTATTTAAAAATATGATTCCAACTCGCTACATAAGAGGTCTCATGTTTCAAAACAAGAGCCGAAAACTTCAAAATAATATTTCAATTAACTTGAGTTAAAGTAGGCTCTGTTCCATCTTCAAGCGAATTTTTTGGGGAATAAGAGATTTTTTGGGAATGAGATTCCCAAAAAATTTCGCTTGAAGATGGAACAGAGCCTACATTAACTCAAGTTAATTCAGATATTATTTTGAAGTTTTCGGCTCTTGTTTTGAAATATGAGACCTCTTATGTAGCGAGTTGGAATCATATTTTTAAATAAATAATTATATTTATGCTCTACTTTCGTATCGAGCACTATTTTTAAAAAATAATTACAAAAATACTAAGGAACTTTGGATTATTTACCAAACCAGTTTCTTTCCTATTTTCTACAATATTTTCACACACACACACACACACACACATATATATATATATATATATATATATATATATATATATATATATATATATATATATACCCGTCTATTTGTATACTGTACACTGAGATAGATAGATAGAAATAGACGGATATGTATATATATATATATATATATACACACATATTTATATCAGTATATTCATATCTATTTATCTATCAACCTATCTATCTCAGTATATTCATATCTATCTATCTATCTATCTATCTATCTATCTATCTCAGTATACATATATATATATATACCCGTCTATTTGTATACTGTATACTGAGATAGATAGATAGTATACAGTATACAAATAGACGTATATATATATATATATATATATATATATATATATATATATATATATATATATATATATATATATATATATGCCCGTCTATTTGTATACTGTATGCTGAGATAGATAGATAGATAGATATGAACAGACTGACATAGATAGATAGATAGATAGATAGATAGATAGATATGAACAGACTGACATAGATAGATAGATAGATAGATAGATAGATAGATAGATAGATAGATATGAACAGACTGACATAGATAGATAGATAGATAGATAGATAGATAGATAGATAGATAGATAGATAGATAGTATATTTTGAGATAGATATATACTGAAAATACTACGATAGATAGATATGAACAGAGTGAGAGAGATACATAGATACATAAATAGATAGATATGAATATACTGAGAAAGATAGATATGAATAGACTGATATATATATATATATATATATATATATATATATATATATAGAGATAGATAGATAGATATAGATATAGATATAGATATATATTTATCTCGGTTTACGTGGCAAGATAGATAGATATTGACTGAATTCTGTAAATGGACTTTGTAATTATTCGATAAATTATTGAAACTACAATCTACAAATTCTATTTTTTTTTTTCGGTTGAAAAGTTTCGGCCGATCATCTCTCCGGCGGACATAAGTACACAGCCGATGTATTTAATTTCTTCGTTTTAACAGTCATCATTTAATAAGCTTAGATGAATTTGCTACAAAGCCGCAAGTGTGGAGCACCCAGTGCGGCCCGAACTCATTACTCAGTAGTACTGATTAACCAGTTTAGCTCGTTCACCTTTACACTCCCCGATGTCTTTATCATCAGGCAAGCGATAACGACTCGTTTAGCTATTTTCTAAAAGGGAAAGTGAATCTGTGTCGCTTGATCCCAGAAGAAATTTGAGATTTATTAGAAATAGATTAAGATATACATATACACATGAAGAAGGTTGGAGAGCCGAACGGCCGAGATAGTGTCTTCGGAATACGAAAGGTTCATATGCTAGTCCGAATAATTCATCAGGTAACAAAATATTCTAGCCATCAAATAGTATATTGTATTTCATATATAAAAGGTCATCTAATATAGAGTGATGGTTAACAAGCCAGTTTCACAAACCATTGGTAGAGATTTTGATCGTAATTAGCATCATGACCTTGTGCCAGACTTAAGCGCTTAATGTAGTGCAATGGTTAATATTTTACTCTAGCTGGGCATTTGTCTTTTGTCTAGACATTTCCGTTTTTTTTTTAAACCAGAGGTTAAGCGTAATAGATGTTCATATAATACATATATAGATAAAATTACTTCTCTTTCTTTCTTCCTTTCTTTCTTCTTTTTTTCTTTCTTTCTTTTTATCTCTCTCTCTCTCTCTCTCTCTCTCTCTCTGACACGCACGCACATACACGCGCACTTTTGCCGTCGAAACATTAGAATCTTACCTGTGACAAGTAGAATACATCTGGCTTCCGATAATCGAAATAAACATTCTCAAATGAGGCTTCTTGCTTCAGCCAGTTCCCCATGGTAACTTTTAGAGTTCACTAAGCAAACAAAACAAAACAAAAAAAAATCCTCTTTGGGTTGTCGTGATGATTCTAATGACAAATCCAGTCAGAATTTTGGCAGCACAAACACGATAGTAGAAACCAAAACATGTTTCGAAAAGAATAACGTAATTTCTTGCAAACAGAAATTACATAAATTGTTTAGTGTCAACGCAACTTTTTTATTATTTGAAGTCTGTTATTTTGATTTGTGTAGACTTCAAACGTTAAGTATAGAGGAGTTTATATGTTTCTGCGTGTCTGTGTGCATATGTATACTTGTGTGTGTGTGTGTGTGTGGGTGGGTGGATGTGTGTATGCATAGCAACTAGTGTATATGTATGTACTCAAATATCGTGCGTTCTATAAGTTCTAAGTTTTTACGGAAGGAATAAGTAAAAACATGTTTTATCTCCAAAGTAGATATTTCATATAATCCTGTAAAATGTTTCGTATTAATCCCGGTGAGACAAAGATTTAGGGAGATTTGATCCCTTGACTTTCTCCCTGTCTATCGCTTATTGTTTATCTAATTAAAAAAAGAAAGTTGGAGGAGAAAAACAAAAACAAAAAAAAAAGCGACAAACAAACACACACACAAAAAGGTTAATAAAAGAAAATGAAAAGGTAAGTTGGATCAAGCAAACATTATTTTTTTTTTTAAGTACAGAAATCGATTCTGGTGTGGAAAAAAAAGGAGACAGACGTTTATGATAGAGAGAAGTCCAGTTCCAGAGAGACAGTGACTTAGAAAGAAAGAAAAATCAACCAAGAAAAACTGAACGTAAGCCAACAGTTCGAGGAGAAAATTGTGATGACTGATGCTGGTGTGACATAAGAGCACGACTTTGTATGTGAATTCCCTAGGGTAGGATTCCTTTTTAATCCTGGTGTCAACGCCTGGCAATGTCGGTGGGCTTGCTGGCAGCAGCCCGCCGATGAGACGTGTACAACTTGAATGAAGTCGCAAATGTAGCTGCAGTCGGAGTAGCAGGTGCAAGGGTCGGGGATATCGAATGTTTTCGCTGCTGATTTTGGAAAAATGAATAATATTATATTTGATCAGTCCTCGATTGGCAGGATTCGATCCTAAGTGAATCCAGGATTGTAAACTAGAAAAAAAAAAAAAAAAGAAAAAAAAATAAGCACACTTTGAAATGTATTCCTTGCGCAACTTTCAAAATCAGTTTACATCGAGAATTGGCATTACTTATAGACTAATATATATGCCTGCCTGACTTCACATGTTGAACATGCAAGAGCCTTGTATAAGCTTTTGGAGACATATCTATCTCTCCATTTCTCTCCTCACACGTACACACCCATATATATATATATATATATATATATATATATATATATATATATATATATATATATATATATTATATTATATTATATTATAAATTAACTGATTTAAAATATGGTTTCTTCGCTACACAGTAATAACCATGTTTCCAAAACTGAAGCTAAAAACTTCTTTATGCTCTGTAAATTTAAATTGATCACTGTTTTGTAAAAAAAAAAAATATCAATAAGAACAGCGGATTATATATGTTTCTGTTTTTTCTTTATATATATATATATATATATATATATATATATATATATATATATATATTAGATTAGATTAGATTATAATAAAGATATTTTAAATGACTACACAAAACCTTTAATGTTTCAATACTATGATCGTACTTCCCCAGGCGATGGTATATATATATATATATATATATATATATATATATATATATATATATATATATATGTGTGTGTGTGTGTGTGTGTGTGTGTGTGTGTGTGTGTGTATGAGTATGTGTGTGTGTATGAGTATGTGTGTGCGTTTGTGTGTGTGGGTGTGGGTGTGATTATATCTGTCAGGGTCTGCTAAATCAACAAGGAAATGGATACTCTTATCAATATTTAGTTCTTGAAGGAAGATTTTTCTTTACCAACGCGTTTCGTTCTCTTATGCACTTTATCAAGACAAATACAAGGATTTTATTTTGCAATAAAATTCTATAAACAGAAGATAAAAAATATCGTTAAGTCTTCAAAATTTTCTACATTCAAGAACACTCATAAATATTCTTCAGGCTAACTATGAAAGTCAAGGTAAACTATGGAAAATATTAAGTGATGTGACTTAGCGCCTAATAAAAAAAAAAGTCGATTCCAGTCAGTTCTTAGATGGGGGACTGTAGATATTGTAAACAACCTCCTATAACCTAAAATATGTTTCGGCTTTAAATAACTCACAAAGGGTTGATAAGCCGTAAAAAATATGCTATGAAAACTGTAGAAAAATCAGCAGTGTTATTGTTTAATTAATATGCACATGTGTTTATTTATTTAATTTTTTATTAAAGCAAGTTTATTTCCGTATAAGTGTGCCAGGACATTGCTGATAAAGATAATAATAATATCTTATTGGAGAATCGACAGATGAATTCATCCATAAAAAAAGTTTCTGGCGAAATAATCCAATATAGAAAACGTTATAAGTTAATCTAAACTTATTAAACCATTTCCTAATAAAAATATATATATATATATATATATATATATATTTACATGTCACCTTTCATAATGTATTCCTCATTTCTAAGCAGCAAATTATCTCTTTTTTTATCAGTTCGTTCCTCACTGAATGATTCATATTTGTAACCTTTGTTTTGAAAGTGTTACGCATAATAAATATTTCTCAGTTGAAAGTTTGGGTATTTCCCCGAATAATAGCAATTTTTATTGATTTATTCTTGTAACTCACCCACTTGTCAATTTTAAAAGTAGAGTCGTGTCTGGTCAATACTTAGAAGGGGATTGCTTGGAACAGCAGAGACTAAGCACCCTCCTACAATCCAAAATATATCTCGAGTTTAAATAGCTCACGAAGGGTTGATAAGCCGTAAAAAAATAAATATCTCGATTTAAGTGTTTTGGTTTTGTTTCGAGTTTAAAAAAAGGTCTATTTAGACTTTTTGTTATTCAAATTTGTTTAAAAAAAAACTAAACTGTGTGAAAACAAGAGATATAAATATTTCTGGACAGTGGTCGACTTTTCCCTTTTTCCGTTCAAATCGTTTTTTTTTATGACTGTCTTTGTTTTCTTTGCAGAGTGTCAACACGAAGCCACTAATCGAGGCGTACAACCATGGTTGAAGAAACTGGACTTTATTACTTGGAAGTTTTTTTTAATTTTATTTTGAGCCTTTCTTGAATTTTGAGCCTCTCAATGGTTGCATTGCTCAAGTTTTCTAACAATATGAAGGGACTTCTCCTTTGCATTAATCTCTCATCACTTTATGAGGTGCGTTGTTCAAGTTATATATTTTAGCTTTTACATTTAGCTGCTTGTCTGTCTGTCTTTCTTTCTATCTCTGTCTCTCTCTCCCTCTCTCCCTCTCCCCCCTCTCTCTCTCTCTTTCTCGCCCGTTCCCTTTCGCTTTCTCTCTCAATCTTAGTGGTTTGAAAAGGTGAACGTTGGCCACAAGAGATGGGGTTCAATATCCAGATTCAAGTGTGCGAGTTATACTAGTCTATTTAAGATCTCTTCTTATAAAATACGGGATAATTAAGGGGTCTGTGGGGGGTATCAAGAGAGCATATGTGAATAATTAGGGATACTTTTATCGAGTCATCTAGCTGTTTAAATTTTCTACTCTCTCTCTCTATCTCCCTCTCTCTCTCTCTCTCTCTCTCTCTATATATATATATATATATATATATATATATATATATTGCTGATATCCCTAAAGAGTGGATAGACAGGTCCGCCTATGAATCTCTGGAGTCGGGATACTGAATGTAACATCAATCAATTTACAAACTTTTATAAATATATATATATATATATATATATATATATATATATATATATTCACTCGAAGAAAATGCTCCTAAGACGCAAGGGGGGTGACTGGGAGGGAAAGAAAATAAGGAAACTTTAAAAGGAACCGGAAACTCAATCCTAAACAGGAAACAAGAGATAAATCTTCTACTCCTGGTTAAAAGATGGGGGAAGATCGTGAACCGTATGATAGGCTAACCTATCTCCTCCTAGATAGATAGATAGATAGATAGATAGATAGATAGATAGATAGATAGATAGATAGATAAGGTATCAATCAGTCAAGATAGATCATGAACAGGCTGAGATAGATAGATAGATAGATAGATAGATAGATAGATAGATAGATAGCGTCAAATATTTTTTTTGTCTTGATTTTCTCAAAGTACATCTTTAACAAGGCTCGATTTCTTTTCTATTTAAATTCTTTTTTTTATTATTCCTGTCGCCCGACAATATCCGCAATTTAATTCTTTGATTTTACGCTTGGTCCGAAAATATCAAATGTCAGGGGCCGTATTCTTTTTTTTTTTTTAAATAAAAAGGGCACTTTTTTTAATCCACTTGGAAATCCAGACCACCTCCACCATCCGACTAAGTTATGTTGGTCAGTCTGCTACATTTGCAAAGAAGAAAAAGAACTCACAAAAGGTGAAAAGCCAGCAACTAACCACAACTGGTAAAAGCTACATTTTATTTTATTTTATTTTATTTTCCTTTCTTTTCTTTTCTTTCCTTTCTTTTTCTTTTCTTTTCTTTTCCTTTCCTTTCTTTTCTTTTCCTTTCCTGTCTTTCCTTTTCTTTTATTTCATATTCTCCGCCGTCACTGACGGGAAAAAAAATGAATTCAGCGACCAGCTGCTTTGACGGTAAAGCTCTCAGTAGAAGTAGTTCGAATAGCAGATGATTTGACAGCAGCAGTTGATTCGGTCGGTCGACGTATCCAAGGCAGAGGCTGCATCGGAGATGAAGCAATATGCATGCATGGATGACGATCAAAGTGATTATAGTCGTGGAAATCAGAAGACGGGACGAAAGCAGCCAACAATCGAGGTTTTGGGCAAACAGTGCAATATCTTGATACATTCCCAACAAATTGGAATCAGCTTGTCTTCTTTTTCAAAGATGACGTCTTCTTTTTGCAGGATTATCTTTCTCTTTGTTTAAACGCAACGATTGATCGATTTTTTTTTTCCTTTTTATGTCTTCATAACAAGTTTTTTTTTTGTTTCTTTCTTTTTAAAACTTGTATTTTTCGTTTATCTTTTTTACATTCTTACTTTGGTCATTGCTTTTTTTTTGTTACTTTGTTTTTTCTTTCTTATTTTTCTTTCTATTTTGACTTCTTCAATTTTTTTCTTTCTTTTTTTCCTTTTCATTCATTTTTCATTCTTCTTCTTTTGTCTTTCTATTTCCTATGTTTTTCGGCTATATGTTTTTTTCCTACTCTTTCTTTCTTTCTTTCTTTCTTTCTCATTTCTCTTTCTTTCTTTTTTCTTCCATTTTTTTCTTTTCTTTTCTTTTTTTCCTTTATTATTTAACTTTCTTTCTTTCTTCTATTTTTCATTTGACTTTTTAATTTTTCTTTTCTGCCTTTTCTTCATTCATTTCTCTTTCCTTTTTTTCTTTCTTTCTTTCTTTCCCTTTCCTTTTATGACGATCGTATTTTGAAACTTTCTTTTTCTCCCTCTCTCTATCAACTATTTTCACGATATCTTTCTGAAACGAAATCTATCTATCTATCTATCTATCTATCTATCTATCTATCTATCTATCTATCTCTAGTCTGTTCATATCTATCTATCTTCTTGTTCTTCTGTGACTGTCTCGATTTCACCTTCCAAATGCAAAATGAGAAGCAAAACTCTTCCTGAAAACTTGATCAGACTTTATTGAAGAGTCGATATTGACGAATCCGTCGTATTCTGGAATGCAGCGCCGAAATGAACGGAAGTCGAGGTCGACGCTGATGCAGAGAATGGAGCTGGTAAGTGGGGAAAGATGAACCGTAAACGAAACTTTGAGAAGACAGAATCGCTTAATGGAGAGCAAGGCAAAAAAAAATCTCAATGACAGAAGAAAAGAATAAGTGGTAGAACGAGGGACATTGAACACCAGGTAAAAAAAAAAAAAAAAAAACTAATAAAAACAAGAAAATATTTTTGAAAAATCCAATAATTCAAGATTTAAATAATTTTTAACAAATGCTTATTATACATACAACTTCACGATTGATATTTAGCAAATATTTAATTATTCGGAGGAATATCCTCATCTTTGTTCTTTCGATAACATCACATTGATGTAGTCACTAGTCTTCCTCGATTGGACCCCAGTTATGGGTTAAAGAGTATTTTTATCTGGAAAAAAATCTTTGTTACGTTCAAAAATATTAGTTGATATATTGACTAGGTGTAAAAGAAAAAAAAATTCTCAAAATCCAAAATGTTTCGTCTTCACGTAATCCACATTGGGTTGATAAGCCGTAAAAAAAACTAATCAATCACTCCGTACAATTGTTATTCTGTAATTGTATAGGAAATGTGAAGGAAATAAATTTACAACATATCTCTCGTTTCCCCTATCTCTCCTGCGTTTACTGTCTCGATCAGGGATTTTGAATTCCTTCTTTATATATAATAATGAACCCTCTCTCGTTGGTTTCAACGTATGAGGATCTGTCAGCTTAATTGATTCAGTTATGATATTTTGTGCGATAATCTTAAGTGGCACTTAAGACCCGCTAGTAATTTACAAAGGAGGCCACATATGGAGCAAGTGTGAGGATTGTGAGATGAGATCACTGTTAGATTGGATGATCTTTTAGATATTGCTCTCGCTTCTTGAAGATAATTCAGACAAGCAGATTCAAAACTGCTGAATCCACTAAAACACGTTGATCTGCATTCTACCCGCTCCAAGGGTGTTATGTGGTATACGGACTGCTCACAAGTTGCTTTTCAACTTGTCTTTCTATCTTAGCCATGGGCGTCGTACATTCCTGTAGCCTTGATCTAACTGGCTGTAAATTAGGATCTTGGGTATCCTGTCATCAGACATTCTCAAGACTGTCTGTTGATGACAATATATATATATATATATATATATATATATATATATATATATATATATATATATATATGCCTGTGTGCGTGTATATTTAAACATATATTGTTAAATATAACAGACATTGAATGTTTATAATGTTTGATCATGGACCGTTCTGAACTTCATATGGTTGCTTTAATTCCAGGAGAAAATAGAGACAAAAATTTTCCAACATTTGGATATCTTTTATTAAGCTGTTCCTTGATCTAATCTTTCGGCTCACATGAGCCATCTTCAGAGTGGTTATACGGACATTTAAACAAAGATAATCACCATCAAAGATGATATTCTGTTATGTTAACACAGAAGATTTCTATGCGACGATAACGTTCGCGGAATAGCAGACCAAAGTTATAAATTCCTGATGCGATTCTATGACGTCATATTACGTGAGAGAATAAAATTTTAACACAAGAAACAATGTCTAGATGCAATGTATTGTGTTGTGACAAGTTTGAAATGTAATTTTGTTGAGTGTGGGTTACTTTGTTTCACGCACACACACACACACACACACACACACATATATATATATATATATATATATATATATTCGAACATAAATTGTTAAATATAACAGAAATTGAATGTCTACAATGTTTTAAACTACGTATATTTGCTTTAATTTCGGGTGAAAATAAAAACAAAAATTGTCCAAAATTTGGATATTTGTTGATGCTGCTTCTTGATTCAAGCTTTCGGCTCGCATGAGCCATCTTCAAAGTGGTTATACGGAATTTAAACAAAGATATTCGCCATGTTGATATAGAAGATTGTTATGTAACGATAACGGTCACGAAATAGCAGACGTAGGTCGTAAATTCATGATTCGGTTCTATGACGTCATACCAGGCGATAAACCGACATATTACAACAGAAGTAATGCAATGTAACAACACATTACATTGCATTGTTTCTGTTGTAGTTTGAAAGGCATTTTTGTTGTGTGTTGCTTTGTTTTACACACACACATTTATATATATATATATATATAATTATTTATTTAAAAATATGATCCAACACGCTACATAAGAGTTCTCATGTTTCAAAACAAGAGCCGAAAACTTCAATATAATTATTTGAATTAACTTGAATTAAAGTACTAAGCTCTGTTCCATCTTCAAGCTAAATTTTTTTTTGAATAACTTATTTCTGAAATTTACGTGTTTTATAAGCATATTATTATTGAAATCAAAATTTCTATAATAACGGCTAGAGCAATTGTTTAAAGAAAAAGGGGCGTAAGGTGTTAATAATTTGTATCAATATCTCAGTTACATTCACAGATGTCAAGTCAGAGTAAGGTTGGGGTGACTAAATTTAAAGCGGAAGATGACAATGTCTCGTCTGGTTAAGAGTCTATGGAGATTTATTTATTTTTTATTTTATTTTTTTATTTTTTTCTGAAAGGTTTTTGTGTATATAAAAGCTGTCGTAAATCGCTAACATTTGTTTTTTTGACGACTTCATAAAGGGTTATCTTTGTAGGGCAATTAAACTATTTATGGATTTTAAAAATTATTTTATTGTTTGTTTGTTTGTTTTTATGCTAATTATTCAATGCAAAAATTTGATGATGTCGGCAAAAAACTGTTTACTCATGTCTATTGTTTAATAGATTTTTATTATTTAGAAACTTAATAATGTGTAGTTTCTTATGTAGGCATAAAGGTCATCCCAAGTTTTACAAGTTCTAGTTTTGTTTATAATTTTCCATTTAATTTTTGGTGTTTTATTCATTTCCTTCAAATGCCAAAAATATTTAGATAGAGATGTCTGATTTCTTTTATTTATATTGTTGAAAGAGCACTTATGCTGCCTCCATCTGGCCATAAATTCATTCTTCGTAGACTCAATGTATATCATATTAGTATTAGGACTCTCAGTGGATGAGATAGTACATTGGTATACCACAGATTTGACGCAGCATTTATTTTCCAATGGGCAGTCTTCCGGGTTTCTACAATCACATAATTTTTCACTATTTTTGTCTAATTTAAGTGTAGGGTTTTTATTAATACTATTCAGGCATGGGGGTTTGTTCAGGATTTTATTATTGTGTTTTTTATTATGCTTTTCTAGATTTTCAGTGCAGCTGTAACTTAATTTTAGTGTTTTTTTTATTAAATATTTTACTAAGTCTACTATTGGTAGGAAAGTGTTTTTCAATTAAAGCTAGGAATTTCTGTCCTAGTTTAATACTAACCATTTGGTTGAACGGTAATATTCAACAATATAAATAAAAGAAATCAGACATCTCTATCTAATTGCATTTCAAACTACAACAGAAACAATGCAATGTAATGTGTTGTTACATTGCATTACTTCTGTTGTAATATGTCGGTTTATCGCCTGGTATGACGTCATAGAACCGAATCATGAATTTACGACCTACGTCTGCTATTTCGTGACCGTTATCGTTACATAACAATCTTCTATATCAGCATGGCGAATATCTTTGTTTAAATTCCGTATAACCACTTTGAAGATGGCTCATGCGAGCCGAAAGATTAGATCAAGGAACAGCTTAATAAAAGATATCCAAATGTTGGACAATTTTTGTCTCTATTTTCTCCTGGAAATAAAGCAACCATATGAAGTTCAGAACGGTCCATGATCAAACATAATAAACATTCAATGTCTGCTATATTTAACAATATATGTTTAAATATACACGCACACAGGCATGCATATATATATATATATATATATATATATATATATATTGTCATCTACAGGCAATCTGTTTCGCAGTATCACAGCTCATCAGTGCGGCTAGATGTCCGGTTGCCTCTAGCTAGGATCGAAACTCGGCTGAATTGGCGTCAGTCGGAGATTCTACCACTAAGCCGTTGGTGCACAGCAGGCATGAAGGTGAATTTAAGCGTATTTATTTTTAGATAAAGACACAGTGACTGAAAGAACTCGATTCGTTTTTACCTAAGAGTCTTGCATTATTAGCAGTAATAGTCACTGTTTACAAACTCAAACTTTATATATATATATATATATACATATATATATATATATATATATATATATATATATATATATATATATATATATAAGGTATATTTAGGCAGCAACTATTTTGGCGTTATCTACTGATATTTGTTTGATGTTGATAGTTGTATTTTGTTCGTTCATGATATGCTGAGCGATGAAAAAACAGTGAAAAACATCATCTAAGAGTTTATCAACATCTTAATTATTATCAACAACACTGGGTCTCATAATACCCCCCTTATGTAAAAATAATGTTGTCTATGAATTCTCATGCTCCCTGGGAGATTGCATCTCCAACATTAACAATAAAATAAACAACAGTAAATACTTACATTGGGTACACATCTCTCGGAGAATGGCCTGCCACCTGTCGAAACCCAACGCAATCCGTGCACATACTGAACGATCTAAATATAACTATCAGCAAAAGACAAATATTAGGGGAGAATATCAAAATAGTCTAAAGCACACAATATAAGAAAAGACTCAAATTTCTAGAAGGAGTTATTTTGTAAAACAAACAGCCCGCGTTAAATAAAATATCATTCACCACAGTAGACGGCATCTTAAAGATGTATACGATATAAATATGAATGGGCGCACATCTTCTATAAGTATTTATAGCAAAAAATAATAATAATAAATAAATTAATTAATTAATAGAATAAAATAAAATCGGATTATTTTATGCAGCCTCGTTTCCAAAAACGCTGTCACATGACATCACGTTAGACGTTTACAAACTTACTTCACAAAGAATACCATGATGTAGACAAAAGAATTCTAACTACTACACAGACACCACATTGATTCTTGATAATAACTGCAAAAGTCGAAAGTACTTGAACAAAAATAACAAACTATGAACTTCAAACAATCTATCCGTAACTTCGAACACACACACACACACACACACACACACACACATATATATATATATATATATATATATATATATATATATATATATATATATATATAGTCAAGGTAACAAATCCGTTGGTATATCATCCAAGTGGATCCTAGTAATATAAAATATTAAAACTGATCCACAAAAAGAGATCAATGTATTTATTAATAGAGCAAATAATTAATGCACAATAAAATCCAAAATCACCTCCGATGATGAATAAGCTTATATCCACCGACGAAATATATATATATATATATATATATATATATATATATATAGTCGACTCTCCCGGCGAATTCGACGTATGAGAGCCCGACAACAGCACATGACATTTGATTATAGTGGTGAAGGTTTCGTGCAAGACCAGCCACACTTTTTGAAGGGCCGAATTCAGAGATCTGTTGGTATATATATATATATATATATATATATATATATATATATATATATATATATATATATAAACCTAAAGAGCCAAGCAAACCTACCTAGGTTTCCCTTAAACGGATCGTCAGGGTAAACCTGGCCAAAAAGGTAAATAATGGAACAGAATATATATCTTAAACCAAAATCAACCATGACTACGTGACAAAAAAAAAACAAAAAAAAAAGTAAAACCAGTAAAAAAAATCAAACACGGGGGTTTAAGAGCTATATATATATATATATATATATATATATATATATATATATATATATATATATATATAATGAAAACTCCCGTCGTATTTGGCGTATGAGAGTCGAGCAGTTAAGGTCTTAGATTCAAACACGCAGACAAGCCGCATATATGATTTAATTCTTTCGGTGAAGATTTGTACAGAGCCGATCATATTTTTCCGGAAGAACTGAATACAAGAATCTGCTGCATATCGTGTGCCACAGGGTTTCCAAACGTTTCAATTCGTCCTTCACCGGTGAAGTCATCCTTCTCCTAAAGTGGTCACCAAACAAGGCGAAAAGGGTCAGTCTGTCTTAATATTTTAATCTACAAGTATGAGGAGACTAAAAGATGTATTCATTCCTTTCCCAAGTGTATTTGTGCGTAAATGAATGCAAAGAACTCTGCTGGAATTCGAACTCGCATCTCCGCTTTCACATGCCGAGCCTTTATCCATTAGTCTGCGTTTATTGAAAAATGTTAACATTATTCTAATTCTATGTCAGCGAAAATCTTCGAAAATTGAATTGGATTAAATTACGGTATTCGTAAAATAAAAGATTTGAGGTCATAATTTGTATTTATTGTCCTATCTGGAATAATCGACCAACAATGCCAGCTGATAAAGCCCCGAATAAGGTTATTTAATCGGAACAGACATTATGAATAACGTATTGCAATCGCTCGTTTCCTGGTTTTTATGCAATATTATATTCAAATAAATAAATGAATATTTCTTTTTTTTGCTATTTGAGATAATATAATATCTCTACGCGAAGAAAACAGGAAGTTACCATGAATAAGTTTATTTTAAATATCCATTAACTTTATAAATCAACGGAGAACAAACAATGGTTTTTAAGATAATGGTTATTTCTTTGCGTGTTTGTATTCTGATTTTATAGATAAAAATTCTAATTGATGGATTGAACTAATATTTGACTATTTAAAAGTAAACACGATATCTTGACAATGAAACGCTTTCTTCCAATGTTTTCTTATATTCGCTCTAACCAACGGGGAGTATCTTTTCGTAACCAACATCTAAATGATGGAGTAGTTTGTTTTTAGATGGTATAATTCTGGCCGAATTTCTAAATGAGGCAAGAAATTAAGAATTTAAAGGAAAACAAGCCAAAGAAAAATAAAAGCATACGTTTGCTGCATATTGGAATTTAAAAATAACGCACAACCAAGCCCAAAAATGAAAGTGAAAGTAGGAAAAAAAAAAAAGATAAAATGGCGGGAAGTAGAGAAACGGAAAAACCTGAACGAGAAATTGAGAGAAGTTGGATAGTTCTACAATAAGATTCAGTCGTTACGCGTTTCGAAAGGTAACTAAATACCACCAGATACGCTACACCTCGCGTTCACAGAGAAAAGAGTGTTTTGCGGCAATTGCTACTCATAACGAGGCGGTTTTCACCACTCCCAAGAGAAAGTGGAAAAAGGATGGGTAATGCTTAGAAATATGGTTTTTGAAATGCCGATTGAAAGGAGGAAGGTCAGATTCTCAGAAGAAGGAAAAAAATCGAGAAATATAAAATTAATATGGAGATAAGTAAAGAGATAAGTAAACGCATAACGGATAGCGAGAAGGAGGGGAAACTAAGAAAGGGAGTCATCATGTTGAAATGGCATTACGTCATGTTAAAAATCATCATATTATCATTATTATTATTATTGTCCTCTTCCTTAGTTACTTAGCACGACCGTTACGCCTTGCCAATACCTCATAAATAATGGGCTATTCCGTCCCTTAGTTATAAAGACCGTTACTTCCTGCCAATGCCTCATAAATAATGGACTCTTCCGTCCCTTACCACGACCGTTACGTCCTGTCAGTACCTCATAAATAATGAACTATTCCGTCCCTTAGTTAGCACGACCGTTACCCCCTACCAATACCTGATAGATAATGTACTGCTCAGTTTGGATCCTGTGGAAAAACGGAAACGATGTATCATACTTGGTTTCAGTGAGAAAATGAAAGAAAGAAAGAAGTGTTTAACGTCTGCTTCAGTGAAATGGAAAAGTTGTCCATTTGAAATCTTTTTTTTTTTATTATTGTCGTAGAACCCGCTATGAGCATATTCAATCATTAACTTAAGAATTAAGATTCATTAGAATATTGAAATAGGAAAACTGTGAAATTATAACGGATCTTTCTAGTTTTGTTAAAATTGGTAAACTCAAGTATTTAACGATGCCATAGGGGAATTTCTACAGATATTATATTGTCGTAGAACTCACCATGATCATATTGAATCAATGACAGAAGAATTAAGATTCATCATAAAAATTCAATTAGGAAAACCGTGACCCGGGTCTTTCTAGTGTAGACTATTAGAATTATGTTTACACTTACGAAAAACCGAACAGCGTTGAAATAATTTACAAATGTTTTTGTTTTTGTTTTTACTATCTCGCTAAAATTAAAAAAAAAACAAGGCAAGACATAAATCAGTTTTTATAACATTAATATCCAAATTCTTAATTCAGTGTAATGAAATGTAAATCGAGAAAATAGTTCAATTAATAATTATTGAGACTTGTTTTAATGGTAAGCCTGGTCGGTTTGATAAGCTCACATTGGCAGCTGATCTCAGAAATGACCTTTGACCTGTTGTTAAAAGGGACAAGAAATTGTAACGCCTACACTGCTACTCTCCAGGGGAGTTGCTCATTGTACCTTCTGAGACTAACGTTTTCCGCCTACATGAAGTAGAAACATTATATTGAATCAATTCCTAGGTCTGCTGCTTGGAAAGTTGGTTAACTGTGTCGTGGTAGACATTTGTTTTCTCGAGAGGATCTATCTTACACCTTTCGTCTATTGAATATTGCTGCAAAATCTTGTCTTGTGCTTCTGCTATGTATTTAGAGAGATTTGATAAAATCGAAAGAAGAATCTGCAATGATATTGGTTCTGGACTGGCATCTCGGTTTGAGTCATTTTCCCACCGCCATAAGGTAGCTTTTATGTGCCTTTTTTTGTGACGTACAGTGGCCGTTAAATGATTAAGTAAAACTCAAGACTTCACTGTTAAGATAAAACAGTATAGACTTGATATTTTCACTTAATAATCACTACAGTCAGTAGCCTGACACCGCTATTTAAACACCTGGCAGAAAACATATATCCATGAGTCCAGAGTGTCACGCTCGAACATCGGTGTCGATAGTTATTCATTTTCTTCTTATATGACACTATCTATCTGAGTCTGTTCAAAGTTATCTATTTATCTTTTGTGACGTAAGGTGACCGTTAATAATTTAGTATAACTCAAGACTTCAACGTTAAGATAAAACAATATTTAATTACAACTACAAATAAATACTTAACAAGAACAAAAGAGTAAAAGTCAACTAAAAATAATTTAACCATTTCAGTGAATATCTTATTAGTAGTGCAGCTCGGCTTAACGTCCGGTAAATCCTAAATCAAAACCCAAATCATCGACGCACAATAATTCACACTAATTCGACTTGATAGTTCCACTCAATAATCACCGTAGTCACAAGACAGACACTGCTATTTATACACCTGGCGGAAAACATATATTCATAAATCCAGAGTGTCACGTTCGAAACTCAGTTTCGCTAGCTACTCATTTTCTTCCTGTATGACATTTTTCTATAAATATTTTCCTGCTAATTTTTTGATCACCTATCCTCTTTTGTACCTAGACTTAATGAATTTAAGCGCGATACTAGATTGGCGGTTAGGTCTCATCATTTTACAATTAGAATGGCTAAACTGTACGTTCTGTAGTAATAGTTTCTTCTCTCACGCTTCACTGTTCTGGTTTCTTGCTTTTCAGTCAAATTTGATCTTCAAAAATTTGAATGCAATGTTAATATTTATTTTTCTGTTCTTTTATTATCCTATATCCTTAATAATGTTTTCTTTTTCTCATATTCTTTCACACTAGAGTTTCTAATTCTTTGTTTTTCCTTCGTAAAAGTAATCCATATGGATGAAGTAAATATTAACAGTCTTAACCTTAACTTGAACTTAGTTCGCTGGTTTCATTTTTTCTTTTAACTTTTAAACCATCTTGCACTTCTGTAGGATTACAAAGGTTTCATTTTTATTAGATTATTTTTTTTTCTAATTTTATGAAAAAAAAAAACGCTTTTAATTCTGAGTTCATATATAAACAAGAATATTGTCTATTTTTGTGATTTTGGTTAATTTTTCTGTTAGGTCAGTTTGTCTATAAGACAACGTGTATGCAAGTATATTCGAGGATAAGCGTCTACTTGAGCGGCTAGCCAATCCCTATTGCAGACTCACGCTCAGGCACATTCGTGCTTATTCAACACCCACAGAGCCCACCTGTGATTTATACTGCAACTATGCTGAGCAGACCTTAGTTACAGTTTCTGAGAAAGAGACTATTGTCTAGACGTGATCAGCTATTGGAACAAGGCCAGAACACTCAAGCCTTCGGCCACAATAACTTGTGACTTCGTGCTAGCATAGCTATCGACTGCCCTCAAAGGTTCCGTCGAAGGCTTGAGTCAAAAGTGCCGCACGCTGGGATCGACCCCTTCGATAAGTTCAGGAAGTCGTCTTCCTGATAAATCAACCATGATTCGAACCCTGGTCTCATGGTCTGAATGCGAATGTTCTAACCCCTCGGCTACGTGTCCATATAAGACAATCTGTGCCTACAATAATTTGCCACCATAGTATCTGATATTGGGAGGCTTTTGAAACGGGCAACATTGAAAAAAACATACTAAATTCAATACATTTAATATTGAAATATTAAAACTTCAGAATATGTTCGACTACTTTTAAGAAAATAACTTTGTTTTTTTGTTTTTTCAATGCCATTTTTGTTTTCTCCCATTTCTGTTTCGTGTCTTTGTTTTTATCACTTCGCCATTGTTTTCTGATCTCCGAATAGATTCGTTTCGATTGACATCGTTTCTTATATTTCTGTCGCCATTGAAGCATATGGCTACGTAATCCAATCTTCTTAAGCGCTTCGGAACTTTTTGTTTCTATAAAGTCTAGCCTTGCATACACGATTTTCACAACTGTAATACATCTTAGATCCATCAGGATCTGTTTATTCTTTCAACATATATATATATATATATATATATTCATGGACATATATATATATATATATTCATGGACATATATATATATATATATATATATATATATATATATATATATATATTTATTTATTAATACCCTAAAAATCCCAAAACATCTCATATGAGGATTAAGCTTATTTCGACGTACGAATATATTTGTTAGTCTTATTCAACCCCGGTATAGACTGAGTTAGTTTCGAAAATAAAAATTCGACACAAACTGAGTCTATATCGGGGTTGAATAAGAGTGATGAATAATTTCGTCGGTCGAAATAAGCTTATTCCCCATATGAGGTGATTTTGGATTTTATTAGCTCCCTTTGGATTATATAACAACTGATTTATTGCCTTTACTGCATATATATATATATATATATATATATATATATATATATATATATATATATATATAAGAGAAAGAACAGATGGAGTAAAAATCCACAGTTCGTAGGATTTTTTTTTTTAAAGTAGAGCAAAATATTATTAAATGTTTTTATTATAATAAATTGCAATAAAAATCATTTTACATCGCTACACAAAAGCTTTATGTTTCAGTACTAAGATGGTATTTCTTCAGGCTATTCTAGTCATCTATCTTTGCCTGAAGAAGTACCATTTTAGTACTGAAACATGAAAGATTTTGTGTAGTAATGTAAAACATTCTTATTGCAATTTATTATAAAAAAAAAATTATAATATATATTGAGCGAATTTCAAGACAAAATGGAAAAAGTTTACATGTGACGCGTTGCTTCCGTTTCTACTTGTTAATTTCACTCCCCAGTAGAAGACTTATTATAAGAGAGGCCCTGTATATAAAACTTCTCTCAACTGGCATCAAACCAACCATATTTAACAATCGGATCGGCGAGCTGAAAGTCTTTTAAAAAAATAAATAGTCGCCCACTCGAATTCCAACCATGCCCAGCACACGCCGGCTCGGAATTAACGCTCCTACTAGAATGGACAAATAATACATCAAACACACGGTCAAAACAATATCTGTTAATAATTTGTGGATTCTCATATTTTAAAAATTTGACTTCCCATAATTTATATTTGGATTCATTTCCGTTAAAACTGAACAAGTGCCTCGGCTTTTAACCTCTTGAATAAGTGGGTATTTTTAATTGAAATTGACAAAATTTGTCAAAACAGCAATAATAAAAAATCGGATCAAAGTAAAGTAATACTAAAACTAAACCAGACAAGATAAAAATAAGACATTGGCAAAATAAAACAATTATAAGAGAGTAGAAAAGAAGAGGTGTTCATTTGAAAAAGGGATATAGTCAAATGGTTATAGCTTTCTAACTTCAAAGCAAGAATTAAACATTGTGTACTTAAGACCAACAATTGTTGATTTTTATTAACTAAAAAGAAATCCCAGCTTGCATCTGTACGATTTATCTATAAATTTGGGGAGGGGGTAGTAGCCATTTCTCAGATTGGAACCAGCAAGTGACACCCTGTAAGTTGTTGGCGCTATCGTTGTGTCTTGGGAGGGGGGGCAGATCTTTGTGTGCAGTTGGGACCACGTGTAGTAAAGGAATACAACAAATGAACCAGGCAAGGCAAGTATAAGACAACAACAATGTAAAACAATTAGAAAACAGTAAAAAAAGGAAGCTGCGTTCATTTACAAAAGGGATACAGGCAAGTGAATATAGCCTTCTGAATTCAAGGCTACAAAGAAAAAAAATGTGTCGGTAAGACCAAGAATTGTCCATCTTTATTGATTAAGAAGAAATCCCAGAATGCATCTGTAGAATTTATCTATAAATTTGAGGAGGGATTTTTTTTTAATAGACTTTCTAAGAGACTGGTGAACTTCACAAAGTTTTAAATCATTGGGTGTTTTGTAGGTCCATTGTGAATATGTGGTATTGAGGTACATGTAGGATTGAAAGGTGATGGACAAGTTCTTGTGGTGATTGAGTATATTGTATTGAAAGAATGGGTCGAAATTGTGATTAACTAGGACAAGGATAGTCAATGAAGATCAGCTTTTTCCCCACATCCCCTTCGGTCTTGTGCCACAGTTTTGTATTTTTTACAAACTAAATATACATTCCAAGAGAGTTGAACAAAGAACGAAACCAGATTAAAGAAAATAAAATTTAAAAAATAGGGATTATCGGATATGACGTATATATGCGCAAAGAAGTTCAAATGTCAAAATGTAGTAACTAAAACAGCAAAGATAAGGATGCTGGTCTAAATAATTGCATGTCCATTAAGAATAAATAAATAAAAATTAATTATACTTCCACAGATAATTATAACAAAATATTTATAATAATTATAAATTTCATTAATACGATTTACCATTTCTAAACCAATGTGATCCAACAGCGCTCTTCTCCTCAACAACACCCAAACACGTGACACCGTTTCTCTCAGACAAGCAGTTAACACGAGGATTGGCCAAAAGTTTGGCACCTTTACTTTTCAGACCACAACGATAATATTTGTCTCTTAATATTCATGACCCAAATTCTAGGTAAGAAAACCCGATTTGTTTTTCTGCAACTCAATTATCTGAACACTCACTACACGTATTATATATATATATATATATATATATATATATATATATATATATATATATATATATATATATATATATATATATATATAACGCATAAAAGAAAGACTATATACCATTTACTTAGTATGACTGTCTCTTGTGCCCCTAAAACCTCATAACAACCACTGTCAACCAGATAATAAATATTACTTGTTTTGTAGTTTCCACCTCTTGCTGCTTTTCATTTTCTCCAAATATTTCTGTTATATGTGGCCAAGTTGTTAGAACGTTTTGCTTCTGACCCATGAGAGCCGGGTTCGAATCTCACCATGGTCGACTTCCCGATGTTATCGGACTTGAGGGGTCGATCCCACCTTTGAGAAGCCTGAAAATCATACCATGGGTTGACCCAAGCCTTGTGAGTAAAATTGGGTATAGCTGTGCACAAGTCATCGTGGCCAAGAACTTGAGCGTGCTGGCTTTGTTCAAACTGTTAATCATGCTAGATAACACGCTCTTTCCCAGAAACTGTAACTAAGGTCGTCCGCTCAACTTATTTGACATTGTGGGTGTTGAATAAGCGTTTGCAGTAGGGACTGGCTGGCCGCAGCCGCCCTAACTGACGAATAAGAGCGCCCAGCTATACAAGTATTTTCTAATAAATGTTAAAGAGTTTATCCAGAGTTATAATTCTCCTACAAGATTCTATTGATCCGAACACTATAAAAATAGTGACGGTATTTCCTCTCAGAGCATTTAGTTATATTGTGAAGGTCGGAACGCATACTTATTGAAGTCTAATCATCCAAATAACAAAGATAATGATACTGGTCTTAATAAGGCGATATTTGATATGATGGCGATATTTCATTTCAAATCTTCTGACAGTACTGAGAAATAGCGGAGATGAATAAACCAAAAATAATTCTTTAAAATTCTTATTTAGTCCTATACGATGATGGAAGAGCTCTTCGTTTTTAACGTTTGCTCATAAATTTTATTCAGTATTCAATGTTTCACGCCTAAAAAGAAAAATAAACGTAATATACAATTAAAGTTTATACGAAATTTTGATGTACGCTATTTTTTTTCTTTTTTAAATTGCTATCCATTCGTCTCTATTTTCTTTCGAAGCCATGTTTTCGCCTTTCCGTGTTTTGATTCCGACAAGCCAAGAAAAATGGCTCCATTTTTCTAAATTGAAACACTCGAGTAAAGAAAAATAGTCAAGACAGTAAGTGACGGCGAACGTTGACGTATAATTCATCTTTTGCTTCTTAAACAACGTAGCATGCGATCACACAAACCCACACCGGTTAAAGTACTGAAGACATTTCCGAAACAACTGAATGCATTTAATGAATAAAAGGCATTCAAACTTTAAAAGTACACTATCATTTCGGAAGATCCAGTGCGCATGACAAGACAACAATGTTTACAAAACATACAGTTTTATATCCTCAAAGGTATTCATTAAAACAAACATTAAGAAACACAATGTGCGAGTAGTTTAAACGATGTCAGCGATTCAGGTTCAAATCCTCCACGTGTCTCTTGTTTTCACTTTTGCATAAATGTCTTGTGAAAAATATGAATCCGATTCGCCTTCCCTTACCTATGGGTTAAATAGCATTGTAAAGTGTGATCTGTAGACTTGGGGGATAAATTCGAGCAGTTCCACCTTACTCACAAGTGGCACATTTCCCAAATCGGCAGAGCCTCGTCTCTGGAAACTGACTCCGTTTTTACGTGGTTTATAGGGAAATTTGACCGAGCCTACGGGCTCGGATACCCCACTTTAAAACTCAGCCTTGTGCCACATCTTGCTGCGTGGGGCAGAGGGTAAATAATTATTCACAGGAGAATCATACTTGCTTTGTCGAACATGGTTTCTAAGTAAAACAGTACCTGGCTGTAAGAGCCACGAAGGGAGGGCATCCCGGCCGAACTTCGCCTTGGAAATTAAAAAAAAAATACTTTCGTGAGGTTGCATTAGTTGTTGTATACAATAGTGTTCTTCATTATCTGTCGATATTTCTGAGATGAGGCATTATGTACATTATTTACATTATTCGGACTATTGTCTTCATCTTTGTCGCCATATTTATTACAACATTTCGGCCTTTCAGTATCTGTCGATATTTCTGAGATGAGGCATTATGTACATTATTTACATTATTCGGACTATTGTCCTCATCTTTGTCGCCATATTTATTACAACGTTTCGGCTGTTGTACGCTCCAGCCTTCTTCAGGTGGTTGGAATGTCGAACTGAACCCTTTATTTCGCTCACTGGGGTAGACTGTTCTAGTTGCACGTGCCATGTTTAACGGATGTCAGTTATCAGTTATCTCCTGTTAATTCCCCTCTCCAAGTTGTTCACTGCCTTAACCGGGTATTGAACTCACAATGTAAATAATAATGTTCTTGTAGCATACAGAGCCTTGGTTGTTACGACTTTCCAATGTCTAATTGGAAGGTTTTGGAACTTAAGTGCTAATTGTACGGTCTTTCATATTATACCATTGTATCTCCCGCACTGTCCATTCGCTTTTTCATATTGTAGGTGATAGACCGGCTTACGGCCACTCCTTGTACCAATGAGAATCTTTTCGTTGGTAGGACATAAAAGAGGTCCTGCGATCTATATGAATATAATCTGGCGCTATGAATATTGAAAACAATGAGCAAAGACAGCTTTTGACCGTTGTTGTACTTACATCTGGACAGGGAAAGACAAAAGGGAATCGAGAGTATACATCAATGACAGCTAGTAGATATTTGTTTCGGGATTTATATAGAAGATGGCTCTTAGAGTCCACGCGCAGCTTCTCAAATAGCTGTGTAGCTTTTACTACGGTTCCTGGTTCGGGTTTGTAGAACCTTGGTTTTATTCGAGCGCAAATCTGACAACAGATTGTTATTCATTTCACGTCCTCAACTGAAAAAGGCAAATTCTGGCTTTGAACCATATACATCATCTACGTGATGCCTGCATGACAGAGAGCGTTATGAATTTTTTGTAGATTCTTTGGTGCTATTTATTGATCCACACACTCTTGACAGCTGGTCCGACGTTGCATTTTCCTTTCCCCGACCAATAGAAAACGACGTTGCATTTTCCTTTCCCCGACCAATGGAAAACGACGTTGCATTTTTTCCCCCGATCAATAGAAAACCTCAAACGAAAAACAGGAAAGCTCTACCCTCCATTTTGCTATCCTTTCATGTTTTTTTTTTTTTTAATTTTACTCGACGTTTTGGGATTAAACATGAAACAGACTGACTTTTGATCAATTTAAAGCAGTGACCAATTAAGAAATGTCGCCATCTTTTAGCCAATCGACTATGGCGTAAGCGTCTTCTTTGACAGCTGAATGTCTGCACGCAGATTTTGAGAATGTTCTGGAGAATAACACTACCAGGCGGCAGGATGGCCTTAACACGGCAGCTATGGCGCGGTTGGAAGCGTTAATTTCTACTTCTAGGTGAATATCAAGATTCACTGAAGTGATGGCTGAGTTGAAAATATCTCTTTTAAACTCTTCAAAGACTTTAACAGCAGAAGAAGATAAAGGATATTTAGTAATTCTTATAAATGGGTGTATTTTCTCAGAAAAAGAGGGTATCCATTGAAAATACTGAGCGAACATACCCGTAGTTCGTCGCAATAGGTAAATTTAGCAGTGGTTTTAGCCATTCAGGGTCCAATTTCCTGATTCCTTTACCCACAATATATCCAAGTAGTCTGATGGGTGTCGTCCCATATGAACTCTTGTCATAGTTTTGTGTAAGATTATATTTCTTGACGGCCACCGAAAACCGTTTTAGGTTGCGACTGTGGTCGGCCCAGTCATGGCTGCACACTGTCACAATATCTGTATAGGCAAAGGGGTCTTGCAGTTTTTCTTTGACAATTATTTTATCGCTGACCCTGTGAAAATTGGACATCTCGTTAGTAACCCCAAACGGAATCCGTTGCAACTGATAAAGTCGTCCGCAGGCTTCAAAAGCCGTATAATGCTTATCTTTAGGGTCTGTAGCTACTTGGTAGTAAGCTCTCCTTAGGACTAACATGCTAAATATTCTATATTTGGCGATCTCATTTATTATCTCGTCAATACGGGAATAGGGTATATATCCAGGTGGGTGTACCTATTTATAGTTTGGGAGTAGTCTATGGCCATCCTTTTTATTATTATTATTCGAGGAAGTTATTAATACTTGTGCCCTCCATGGTGATTTGATTTCTTGTTATTTCAGCTTGAATAAACATTTTGTCTTCAAAAGAATATTTTCAAGATTTGCTGACCACTGGTTTACGGTTTCCAAAGAGAAGGGTATTGTACATTCATAGTGGCCAAGCCACAGACGTCCAACGCCGGGTTAGGGCCCCCAAAAGGTAGATTAATATTAGAATGCTGTTTGAGGAAATCATGGCCCAGTATGATATCGCAGCACAGATTTGACATCATTTGGTGTTAATGTAGTTAGTTTGATTCAAATCTAGGCCGACCAAAATGCTTCCTCTAACCTGCGAAGATAGTGAATCGCTCGCCATAGCCACCTGGCTATTACAATGTACAATTTTAAATATGTTTCTTTTTGGAATATCAGCACTAATAAAACTCGTATTCGTTTCTACTCCGTTTATTTTTACCATTAATATAGCCTTTGAAAGACATTTAGAGTTTGCAGTTGATATGATACTAGTTGTAATAGAAACATTTGAACCAGGTGAAAATAATCTTGATTGACAAACATTAGAGAAATGTTCTTTCTTCCCGCACTTGTGACATTTAGATTCCCTGTCTGGGCAACCCGACCTGGGGGTAGTTTAAGACCACAAAAATAACATTCTTGTCTGCTTGCAGCACTAGTAGTGTATTCAGCGTCTTCTGGACAGAGAAGATTTTGAACTGCCGGAGTGGGGACAGAAATGAGGAAGTCGTAGAGGACTGTCTTTTTCTTCTCCTGTTTGGGTCGTTTGAGCTGGTGGACTACTAGTAGTGTGAGTACTTAATACAGCTTCTGCAACATTTGTTTGTCGGTATGAACAAAATTGCTTTCCTGCCATCTCCAATGTAAGTGCCTGCTCACGATCAATAGCTAAATCTAGTTTATTTTCCAGCAATCTTTGACGGATATCATTTGATTCTAATCCATTTATAAAGGAGTCTCTGATAAATTCGTCCTTAGCCTGATCTGCTGTTGTCGCTTGAATGTTGCAGTCTCGACTTAAGATTTTTGGGCGCTAAAAATACTGTTCTAATCCCTCTTCAGTCGACTGGCGAATAGTTGTTAATACATGCCGGACAAAGATTATGTTTCGTCTCTTCACCAAAATTCCATCCAGAAAGTCCATTGCACTCTAGTAAGTTTTGCAGTGAGAAATATTGGTATAAACAGATATGAAAACTTGGGCATTAGCAGGTTAAGTCTATCCGTATCGGTAATAAGAATGGATGGACTGTTTTCCAGTGCAAGCAAGAATCCTTCGAATAGTCGTTCCCAATATTGCCAGGCTTCAATAGAAGACGACTCAGCAGAGTTGAAGTCGAGACGTTCTGGTTTAAGGCATTTGCCCATAATTACATTCAATGAATTGTAATAAAAACTCAGAGTCTAGTTCAGTTTAATGCGCCTTTATTGAACGCAACTGCAGAGTGTTGCTGTTTTTGGCTAAGACAGCGTGACTTATTTATACAAATCATAAGACTGGGTTGGGTAATCGAGTTGTCTTACCACACACACACTTCGAACTAAATCTCTAAAGATGAAGCATTGGCAATTGTTATTAATTTGTTATCGATATTTCTTTTTATATTAATTCCTGTCGCTCTTTATAGTAACTGCTAAGCAGTTACACTTCTGCCATTTTATAAAATGGCCACGGTTACACTACGGCCATTTTATGAAAAAGAGTCATATAAAAGCCCAATCTTATTTTTGAATTAATACTTCTCTGGCATCTGCCGAGAAAATGACAATCAATACCAACAGAAAGCAACATATGTAAATAAAAAAAAGAAAAGATTGTAATGAAATCTCCTTGTATTGAACGTAACTGAAGAATCTTGCCTTTTTGGCTAAGACAGTATGACTTTTTTTATATAAATCATAAGACAGGGGAGGTAATCAGGTTGTCTTACCACACACACCTCGAACTAAATCTCTAAAGATGAAGCATTTACAATTATTATTAATTTGTTATCGATATTTCTTTCATATTAATTCCTGTCGCTGTTTATAGTAACTGCTATGCAGTTAAACTACGGCCATTTTATAAAATTGCCGCATTTACACTACGGCCATTTTAGGAAAAAGAGACATATAAATGTCTAATCTTATTTTATATCTAATACCTACCTGTTATCTACCGGGGAAATGAAAGCTAATTTTGTGGCCGACCCTGCGCAATCGCAGGGTCACTAAAAATTAACCAATATTTAAACCAGTGACCCGAGTGTATGAGCGTTGAACAGCTGACCTTGTGTCGCGTGCCGTCTCTGTGTTGAGGCTTGGGCAAATATCCATACTTTATAATTAATACTTACATGGCATATGCCGGGTTAGGGTTTATTATCTTTCAGTTGCGTCTCTGTCTTCAGGCAGAGTTCGACTCAATTTTGTCTCCATTTGTGGACAGAGGCACAACTGAGAAATATAAATACTGCTCGGTGCTCAGTCCCGGGTAACAGATGCACGAAGTTGTGCTCTCTCATTGCCCTGGAGGGGGGTCGGTGCTCGCCACCGAGGCCAGCTCAACCGACGGTTGTGGGGGTGTGGAAAATTTCTGGCCTTGGCCCGGGTGAACGCTCTCTGGTTCCCCACCATAAATCCGACCTTGGGTCACTTCATGTCTCAGTGAAGAGACGAGATAAATAATACTTTATAATTAAAGTTTTTTTTTTCTTTTTACACAAAGATATCACCTATTTTTTTTCTAACAAAAAATATATTATTCTAAAATTTTAGTAACGTAAATAGTGAATCTGTGGTGATTTTCCAAGCGTTGCTTAGATGTAGCACAAGGCCAAAATTAACGAGCACTCAGTGAGGATCGAACTCACTGCTCAGTCGTAATTGTTCTAGCGAGACAAGCTTGCTAACCATTACACCGCTTCGAGGTGCCCTATTCAAGCGTAGCTTAGATGTGGCACTATGCTGAAAGTAGGGGGCACCCAGTGAGGATCGAACTCACTACTCAGTCGTAATTGTTCTACAGAGACAAGCTTACTAACCGTTACACCGCCTCGAGGTGACCTATCTTAGCTTAGACATGGCACAGGGCCGAAAGTATGGGCCACCCATTGAGGATTAATCTTACAATCGATTGCAATGGTTCGAGCGAGACAAGCTTGCTAATCATTACACCATTTTGAGGTGCCTCTAAACAATTAAACGATGAGGGACTAGTGAATATAAATTATTATTATTCGCCGATTTCATCATTCGTATTGCGTGAGTGAACCGGTTAGAGACTATCATCTACTACAGATAGCAAGATGCTAATCTATATTCTATTAGTTTAGAAAACAAGCGAGATTTATTTAAATTTATTGTAATTATTTTATTTTCTGAGTAATGAATCAAATTAAGCTTCTTATATCATTTTGAATGTTCGCAGATTATAAAACAGAATGTAAAATTTTCGATTGCACTTACATAATCTGTATTTATTTTCAAACGAAAAACAGTCGACTATCATTTATTTTTATTGGAACATTTTCCATCAGATTCTAAATTTGTAACTGCCGGGAGAAAAAGTGTTATGGTCCGGTTCCTTGTACCACGGTGATAGTCCAAAGTAGAACCAATAAAGAAGAACTCGAACACAGGTATGGAATAACACAGATATATTACAAACAGGAATATATACAGAGAAGTAGAAGTGTTAGTATGAACAATCAGGTTTAGTAGAGAGAACAATGTAGTCTCGACCAGTATCACTATTCCAATGTCTTGTAGTAATTGTCTGAACGCGACTCTGTTTCGGACTGCCTCTGACTCGACTCTTGACTCGACTTGAACTACTGACTCGACTTGAACTACTGAGTCGACCCCTTGCCTACTCCCGAGGCGCAATATTTATTAAGTATGGAATAGCCCATTATTATTATTATTAAGGGTAAGATCCCATAACAAAAAGATTAAAAAAAAATCATGAACATATTCCTACCAGAAATAAGTCATTTTACTAATACTTATTCTATACTAATACAAGGAAAAATTAACTTTAAATATATGGTTAAACTAAACCTTCCTTGTGGCTTAATCGGATGGACAGCTGACACGCATAACCAAGCTTCTCTGGGCAAAATAGTTGCAATTTCGAATCTTTTGTTTATTTTTCCAGTCTGCATTGTTTATTGATGGTCATCATTTGACGGTCTGAATATCTTGCTATGCAAAGCTCCGCTTCATCGTAATCCCAGAATGAAACAACCAGCATAAAACAAAAATTTTCTCGGAGAAAATGTCCATTTTTTTCCTAATAGTTGTTTTTCTGACTTGAGGTAAGTAATAAAAGAAAAGAAAAAAGGCAATTGTCGTAAATCTAGAAATCAATACTTCCAGTGTCTGTAAACATCGTAACGACGAGATGGGTAACGTTTATTTTGTATTAAAGAATGGCAACTGTGGACACAATAGCGTCTCCAATGCGACGCGTGAAACCAGATGACACAATAATGTCGATAAATATGGCCACTCGTCATTCGAAAGACACAGACAGTCGATCATTCTAATGAAAAAGAAAAGAGATAATAAAAAAAACCAAAAAAACGAAGGAAGCAGATTTGTATAAAAATAATCGATGATCTCATAAGACAGGGTGATTTTTTTTTTTTCTTATTGCCGATACGTGACAATATTAAAAGAAATATTACAGGATATTGTAAGCTTCAATGAAAAGAGATTTATCTTTAGGATTATATCTCAACATAATGTCTTCCCTCGATTTTTTTTCAGGTTTAACATTTGCCTGGCGAAATCAATGACTTTAAGCAACTCTAATTTGCAAAGTTTTAGTTAATCCAATTTAATTCCTGTGTTGATCAAATGAAGACTTTTTCGTTCAAAACACCCGGATGCCGGCGATAGGTATAGTTATATCTACATTGTTGTATATATACAGGGTGGATAAAAATAAACCCCTTATTTAAAATTATAATAAATAAATAACATAATTTGTCGATTTTTTTTTATCAGTTTCACCCCAAGCTAGGCAGTAAAGCTGCTAAAACAAAAGAGTTTAGTCGGTGTGAAAGAATTCAAATTTTTTTTCTTTGTTTTTTGGAGATTATATTTCCGACAAAAACTAAATATATATATTGGTTTCACGACGACGACATAATCTAGAAGGGTTACTTCATACATGCCTGATTCAAGCTCTATTGCACAGCATTTAAACGAACATTCCTGTCTACATTCACGTCTTAGAGGAATATTAATCACCATTATACACCACCATGAAAATAAAAAACAAAAAACATATATATAACACTGTTTCAATAATACCAGAACTATGTGCAATTCATAAATATTTATATATTTACACACACACACACACACACACACACACACACACACACACATTGTGAGGGAGAGGGGGCGCGATGGATAAATTGTCGTCTAAATTACGCAATAATGAAGATAATGCATCTCATTTTAACAAATATACTTACCAACCTTACACAAAAATATCTTGAAGTACTAAAGTAAATCTATTCAATGAAATCGCCAATGGCTTCAATCACAGCCTCCGGATGACTTCGGAACCTCCTGCAACTCTCCTGAACGGTCTTCTTATTTAAGTTTGTGAATGCTGCCATAATCCTTGCCTTCAATTAATTTCTAGTGTTAAAAGGAGTTTTGCAGTCTCCTTGTATATAAGAGATTTACAGTTATATACCAGGGAATATTAACATATCGCGACAGCTATTGGGGTGATGAGATTAAATATACTTTAATGTTTAAAAATATATATTTAGTATTATTATTGTTCAGCTAATAAGCATTATTACATAGCACATATAGGTATATTGTGGAAAAAGGAATTTTCGACAATATACGCATTTTTACGGATAGAGTGTGTGTAAATATCAGAAATTTAGACGATGATGTCAACAACACAAGCGTGAAGACTGCATTCCTTCACGAAACAGATTTTGTTTGAATTTCTGAGGAATGGGTAATTAATAACCTAATTGGATGTGACGATCCGTTAACATCTGTTGAATATGGAAATTAGCTGACTGAGTAGTTTAGTGATTACTGCTAAATCCGAAAACTTTTGACTAAACTGACTATTTCCGAATTGTTCGACTATTCCTTTTAATATATATATATATATATATATATATATATATATATATATATATATATATATGCACACACATACACACACATACACACACATATACACACGCATAGTAGGCTTCATATACTTGCTTTAATTTCGGGGGAAAATAAAGATAAAAACTGCCCAACATGTCGATATTTTTTATTATGCAGTTCCTCGATATAAGCTTTCGGCTCATATGAGCCATCATCAGAATGGTTATATGCACATTACAAGAAAAGATGACATCCTGTTACATATATATATATATATATATGTATATATATATATGTGTGTGTGTGTGTGTGTGTGCGCGCGTGCGTTTGTGTGTGTGTATATATATATATATATATACATATGTATGTACACACATATATATACGCATGTACACAGATACATATATATATATATATATGCATAATATATGTGCATTATATAATGAATATGTATATATACAATGATGCAACTGATGCAAATATATAAGGAAAGGCATAATATATATATATATATATATATATATATATATATATATATATATATATATATATATATATATATATTGTGTGTGTGTGTGTGTATTTAGGCAGCATAAAGCTTAGATTGTATTTTAAAAAATACGGATCAATATTGTGAATTTCTTTCTTCGTTCAACGATAATATATATATATATATATATATATATATATATATATATATATATATATATATATATGCATTTCGCCCCAAGCGAGGTGGGGATGCCACTAGTATGCAAGAGGTTACAGAGTGTTAAAATATGGTAAAAGACTGTGTATAGGCATGGTGGGGGGTTATGGCGCCGACCACGAGTTATCTCGTTTTTGTGGTCTTGCCATCAAGGCTAAAGTCACGAGGATTTCCCCTTGTTTTTAACACAAGTAAATGGTACCTAATTATCTAAGGCATGAATGAAAAATCGTACTGGCAACTAAAAAACTTGTTCCAAGAAAAACTTATTGAAAATTTAAAACATAAAAGGAAGCTCATTTGAAAAGCAGAAGAAAAAATGACCAAAATTCAAACTAGTTTCTCTAATAGTGATTTGACGGTGAGGTGTAGGTGAACGACAACGCAAAAAGGTGGTTTGTCTTCACAAACGGCACAAAAGTACAATGTTTCTTGTCTTACTTTTTGCACAAACTATGCAGGGTCTGGTTTCTCTGTAGGGACTGGTTTCTCTGTAGGGTCTGGTTTCTCTGTAGGGTCTCCTCAATTTAGTGACATAGCTTCTAAATAATATTCAGTTCCACATTCCATTCTTGGACGCTTTTTATTATTTCGTACTTGTTTTGTAATTTCAAGTGTAAATGAATTGATTTTAAGTATTTCACGCCAAGCAAGACGGGAGTGCCACTAGTACAGAGAGTGAACGTCAGAGAAAAGATTGGGTATGGGAGGGGGGATTGAGGAAAGGATAAAAAGAAGAACGTAGACGGATAGAAAGAAGAACAGAGATCAAGGCATCAGAAGATATCGATTGACATTACGTTTAAAATTTTTGAAGATTATAGTTATCAGGAAAGCAAGTAAGAGGAAGGGAGTTCCACTGTCTGGAAGTGCGAGAGAAGACGTTGGAGTAGAAGAGGCGGTTACATTCAACTGTTTCGACAGTGTGACGTCACCCCGTCTGTCTCCACGCCGTCGCCGTTCTATCCTGTCCTGTGACGACCAATGTGACTTGGTCGCGGCACCAAATGTGACCTTCTAACCTTTTGCTGATTCGGATGGGAATCTGGTTAGATTCGGGAACAGCCTTGTCGTTCCCAGCTCGCCTCCAACGTCTGGTTACCGAAGTAACTGTTTTGATTTCTAGTCTAGCCTACCCACGTTGTGATTTGATCTTAGGTAGACGAAATCAATCAGTCGCCAGGCCGTAATGTAAGCCGAGTTCGAACAAGGGTAATACCGCACAAGTATATGTAAAAGAAAATAAAGTAACTCGAAAAGTTCAAATGTGTTAAAAAAGGATAACAATATTTTATATCTGGTGGCTGTATACAGGACTGTGTCTTTCTCCCAAACTGCTAATATGGATACGTGGCTCTTTGCGTTTGTTAGGCGAGTCTTAACATCTTAAGTTGTTTTTCGATAACTGGTTTTTTTGGTGTATCTTCAGGTGATATTCGTAAAACTTGTTTTGATGGTGTGAGTCTAAGTCGTTCTTCAAAAATAACTTGTTCTTGGTTAGAAGCTGAGGCCGAGAATGCGTGGATCTTAAGTCAGCTTTCTGCGAAGCGGGTCTCAGAGCTCACAGCTCAACTCTGTCTGCAATTACAACTCAACTGCTTGCCTGTCTTTTCAACCCCAACTAACTGCCGTCTACTTGTTACGACTCTGCTTATATTGACGCCGACCAAAACCAGGGTGGGCCTGTCGGGGTTTGATGTTCCTTGATAATTCTAAATCCGCATCAAGGATTTCCTTTGTTTTCGGTCAGGAAAATTTATTAATTTCCATTATTCGGAGTCCTTAATTTCTAGTTTAAGGGAATCGACCTCCCAAATTCTTCCTTTCTCATGTTGGTATCTCATACCAATCCCTTCAGAGGCGTCAACAGGTTTCCACTCTCTCTCACAATGGCATCTCACACCGATCCCTTCAGGGGGCGTCAACAGGCCTCCCCTCCTTCTTCACATGATTACCTCCGCCTACCGCTCACGCCACCATTCAGCCAATGGACGCCCAGCAGCGTGGGTGTGGCTAGACTGGCCTCAGTTTAAAAATCTCGCTCAAAGAAAAAAAAAATTATCTTCCCTTTTTTTTTCTTTCTTTTCTTCTCCCCGACAACAAACCCTTACGAATCTTGTCTTAACCGAACGCCGTCTGGAACTCGTCAACGAGATTTTCACCAGCATCAAGTGGGTGGTCATCTGGCGACTTTGCACCCTGGTGCCAATTATTCGTTCCGATAAAATAATTTTTCTATCATGGCCAGCTCCGACACAAAACAGGTGCTCTTCTCAAATGAAATCTCCACACATAGTTAAAGATTTAATCTTTCCTTCCTTGTACTCTGCGGTTGGTCCATCGGCCATTTTTCTCGGTCAGATTGCGACCCAATTAATTTTTATCTCTTAGCATTCTGCCTTGTAGGCCACTTGACCAACCTAAAATTTTCATTATTGCCATGGGCAGATTGCTATCTTCTTTCGCCGCGTCGTAACATAAATCAAATTAAATACGGTATCTTATTTTCTTCGCTAATGAAAATAAAATCTTCACCACTTTTCTTTGTTAGAAAAAATAACATCGCTCAGTGTCTTTTCGTGATAACTTCTTATCACCTAAATTGATTCTCGCCTTTTTTTTTCACGCAACCCTAAATAGTGTCACAACAGTAAAAGGGTGGAACCGAGATGCCAACCTAATAGCACGCTTAAACTCACGCAGTCGGGGCACCAGTGAAAATAGCCCGTCAGAGTAGATTCCATGAAAATATTTATAGAAAAGACAGAGGGAAGCCACATTACGTCAGTGAGAAAGTGACTGGAGTCGATACCCCAAGGCAGGACCAATCACATTATATATATATATATATATATATATATATATATATATATATATATTCCTCGTTAGTACCCGCTCGCATATGATCATCGGGATCGTTATCCTCTCTCCCTATTTCCGTCTCGTCGTGGTGGCGAAGATGGCTGTGAAGGCCCAGCCTACTCTTTTAGTGACGTGAGTAAGAGTCACAGAAGAGTGTGGTTAGTGATAGCGACTCGGCGAGCCGGGCCCTTCTCATGGTACGTTGACTTTTGAATTCGAGTTGACTCCTTATGCCAGGAAACCCGATTTGCAACAAAAGTTTCCCAGATCACAGGGTTGTTTTCAACTGATCCTTGAAGCGTTTTGGTAGCCTCTTGCCGCTGGCGAGTTCTCCAAACAGGGTGATACGTGGGTTTCGAGTGGGACGCATTCTGGAAACGTGCCCCGCCCAGCGGAGGCGATGTTGAAGGATGATAGCCTCGATGCTGGAGTGAGATGTCCAAGAGAGGATCTCGTTGTTCGTGATGCGGACCTCCAAACTGATGCGAAGGATTCTTCTGTACTTCGTTTGCTGGAACCATTCTAAACGTTCGATGTGCCGACCATACAAAGCTCAGGCGTCGCAATCCAATAATCAATCAATAATCAATCAAATCAAACGTTTTGTGTTCTCTTTGTGGAAACCAGTGTAAATTCGTTGCAAGCCTTTGTTAGATCACAAATTACTTGTACGCATTTCACTGATTTTATTTATTTTATTCAATTTTTTACTTTGTCATATCTTGATTTAGATTTACTTTTAATTTCTAGCATAATCTCTGGTTTAGTGTTCCTGCTCTATATCTCGATATTCTTGAAAAAAATCAAAGAAGGATCTCTAATATAAGATAGATAGATAGATAGATAGGAACAGACTGAGATAGATAGATAGATAGATAGATAGGAACAGACTGAGATAGATAGATAGATAGATAGATAATGAACAGAGATAGATAGATAGATAGATAGATAGATAGATAGATAGATAGATAGATAGATAGATAATGAACAGACTGAGATAGATAGATAGATAGATAGATAGATAGATAGATAGATATCGAGGTACGCTTTTCAATGTGCAAAATACCAATTATAATCAATCTTATTATTCTATTGTCACAGATAATATTTCCCCTACCTGATCTGCCTATTATTATTATTATTATTATTATTATCATCGTCATCATCATTATTAGTATTTCTTTTGATTTATGTCCGGGTCCCAATCAGAGACCTAAGGTCGGAAATGGTATCATGACATTTTCCAATCAGCAATTTTTATAAAAAGAAAACTTGACAACCTAAAATCACAAATATTTTATGTCGATAAAAGCTCTTCGTAATGCGTAAAGCAGTCCTTGTGGTAAAAGCGAAAAACAATTCACTTAGACAAAAATGTTCAGAGCGTACCCTTTCCCTTAATCCTTTTTACGTCTGTGTTTCCTTATATATCTTTGTTTATTTTTTATTTGTTCCTATTTCTAATATCCCCAACTTGTCTTCATAGGGTTAATATACTCTGACATCATTTAATAAGAGAGATATTGACCATCTTCCCTGACCCCTGTGACATCGACTGATTTATACATCGAAATGTATGAACTCTGCATTAAGTCTTGTTGGCATGTTAAATTTTAGATTGACCCCTTCCCATGTTACTTCAGTTTTTACTTCCTGCTTCCTCTAGCGCTGGGGACGTGAATTCCATTCCATATCGGGGTTGAAAAAACAGACAACCACTTGTATCGTCTGCCGAAATAGCCTATTCCCCACATGAATAGAAATTTTTTATTCATCATATATATATATATATATATATATATATATATATATATATATATATTAAATGAATTGATAGTTAGTAGGGAGCTATATATATATTAACTTGTTCAGTCCGTAAATAAAAAATCATTTCTAGGTCACCCTATCGGCTCATGTTTAATTCAGCCCTCTTTCCTTTCTTTTCTTTCCCTCCCTATCTCACTCTCTCTCTTTTTCTCTCCCTTCTCCCCCTCTTTCCCTTTCTTTCTCTCTTTCTCTCCCTCCCACCAATTTAAAAAAAAACAAACTTATATTGAATTTTTTATTTTTCTTTCTTCCTCTTTTAATAATAACATTTTTCCTTTTATTTTATTTTTTTATTTTTTCCTCTCCTTTTTCCTTTCGTTTGGATAAGTTGACTCCATTTAAAACAAAATCTTCTTCCTGAAGAAATGAATATTTGTATATTCATGAAATAAATTATAACCGAATGTACTCATCATATATATATATATATATGTTTGAATAAAAACAGACCACTTTAAGGTTCCATGTAATAAATTATTTCACCACAGCCCCTTTAAAGGGCTCTGGATCATCAGACTTTACTTCCAAAGGTTGAAATGAAAAATGAAAAGAAATTTACACATTTTTGACGGGCCGTATTAAGCATATGTAAATTAACGAAATGAGGAAGTGAGTGGGGAGAGAAGACATGAGTGAGTTAGATGTACCATTTCAATTCTTTATCCCTAACCCCACTTGGTGTGGGCCAGACATCGTTTAACTTAACGTATGTTATCTCTAGATATGGATGGGTAAGGGGTGAAGAAGAAAACCGACATAAAAGGAAGAAGATACAATAAAATATAATAAATCATGATCTTGAGAGAAGGTTTCACTCAATTTCTTGGACGCTGTTATTTCGCATTACTTTAAAGGGTATATTTGGGGGTTAAAGTTTGATATAAATCAAAATGTCTAAAAAAATTTACTAAATTAATTATATATAGCGAGAGAGACCACCATAATGCAAGAAATTCATTCCACCAGAAATTTGGAAATGGAATACTATATATATATATTCGAGCAATGTTTTAACACAGGCACTATATGTGCGATGTATAACAGACACAGACATACACACACATATATATTATATATATTAATATTATACAAACATACATATATATATATATATATCTTCATGTATAGTCAAATTTTTCAAGCGTAACGTAGGCCATCCTTTGTTACGTTTGAAGGATAAACTTAAATACAATTTAAATGCTGCAAAGATCCCTATAGAGGAATTCAAACTTGCTGTTGAGAACCGAGCAACATCTGCTACCGAGGAATAACTAACTTTGAAAAGAATCGTCTTAATCATCTGAGAGAATTAAGAATTAGCACTAAATCTCGGGCTAATACATCAGGGTATATGACGGTCAACCCTTCAGTATGCCCTTCGTGTGGATTGGTTTGCAAACCGCGTGCAGGATTGTTGTCTAATACAAAACATAAAAAAAGAACTGAAAGACACTCATACCACAGTGGGGTCGATCATTATATATATATATATATATATATATATATATATATATATATATATATATATATATACACGATAGTAAAGATAGGTAGACTTAATAAATGCAGAGATTCCACAAAAAGCATTCTACAAACCCTCTTCAACTCTAATCGCGTCAAACAAAAACAACTAGCAGAAAACTAATAGATTCCATCGGCACAATGTAGAATAAAATTACCCTCAAGATGTAAACTTCATTTTTCTTTTATTTCTCGTCGAGAAATAACAGAAGCTTGTCCGAAAAGG
This sequence comes from Acanthosepion lycidas, assembly GCA_963932145.1. Taxonomy (NCBI): domain Eukaryota; kingdom Metazoa; phylum Mollusca; class Cephalopoda; order Sepiida; family Sepiidae; genus Acanthosepion; species Acanthosepion lycidas. Next base: position 95,440,390 of record OZ010600.1, read on the forward strand.
CCATTTTTCTCATCCTGCTTCTATTTGACCAAAATATCAACAAATATAAAATATTATTAGTTTTATTATCAATATTATCATTTTATTGTTTATTTTTTTTAATCTTATCGGCCTACTATATCTGCACACACAGATATGTCACAAACAGCGGTGCCAAGCTGTCTGAATGTGACACACACACACACGCATATATATATATATATATATATATATATATATATATATATATATATATATATATATAATGACAAGCAAAATAATTTAACCCAAATAAATGAATAAACAAATAAACGACTTCCAGCATAATAACCGCCAAAATAGACTACCCACAATGCAACACTGAACCGTATATATAAATAACAGCACTCGTGGTCTAGCATGAAACAGACTGTCCCATCTAATTGTTGACTTCAATGTTCACTTTATATATATATATATATATATATATATATATATATATATATATATATATATATAGGGGTATGTATGTATTTGTGTGTGAAGCACACACACTCAAAGATACACACACAAACATATATATATATATGTGTGTGAGTTTTCAGATAGCTTGCTAGTGTCCATCTCTGCAGCTTCTTGATCGAAGACTACAGAATATAGTGTGGGTTACCCTCGATCCGTCCACTGAATTCGTAGTTGTCCTAACCCTAGACCTGTTGCCACCCAAGCCTATTTACACTAAGCTCGGGGCATGTGTGGAGGTGGGGGAAAAGTTGTTTCCCAAGGTTCTTAACACTGAAGTGAATGCAATGAACTCGACTGGAATTCGAACTCGTCTCCCTGATTCTTCTATCCGACTTGCTATCCAAGGCTACACCATTCCTTCTTCGACGCTAATAAGAACGGATTTTAATAGTGGCAAAAAAAATGTTTTATTTTAGGCTTTGGCAAATCTTCGTCATTTCGCAAGTCGACTGGTGTCATATGAAGTCTATAAGAGCTTCGTGTGTCTTAAATATAGATTAATTGATCAGTATAGATCCCATTGGTCGATAAAACCTTTTCTTGCCATTCGAAAAAAATTGATTTTAAAAGTATCGGCTTGTATTACTCTTTTCATTCTTTAAAAACTTCGAATAAAATAAAATAACTTTTATATAATAATTTCAAACTATAAAATATTTTATGTAAAATCTCTTTAAATTTATGATCAAATGTGTATTCGGTAAGAGACTTGATCGATTGTTTTGTTTTTTACGGTTTGTCGACCATTTGCCATTTAAGGCCTAAATATATTTTAAAATTGTAAAAATGATTTGGAAAGAATAATGACTTACTGATACAACTACTACTAATTAATCCATAGCTGTGGGGAGAAAAGTTTCTCAAAGGTTTTTGCGCGGAAATGAATATAAGGAATACATCTGGAACTGAAACTCTGCTCTCTGATTTCCAATTCTGAGCCGTTGTCCAATGCACCATCCACAAATCCAGGTTTATAGTACTTGGTATTTCCAAGCGATCTCCCATCTAGGCATTGACCAAACTCGACGTTGCTTAACTTTCTTCGATCGTACGAGAACCATAGTTTCACCGTGATATGGTCGTAAGGCGAGATTTGATCGAATGTTTCGAAATCCTAAACTTATTTTCAGAACAATCGATTTCAAATCGATCAAAATCTAATAATAAAAGAGTCTATCAAACTTAGAAGTCGCTTTTAAATGTCAACAAGAATCCTGAGTTATTCACGTAAATCTTTTTTGTACAAGTGTCACTGTAATCAAGTCTACATTAGATTCCCCCACCACACACACACACACACACACACACACATATATATATATATATATATATATATATATATATATATATATATATATATATATATATATATATATATATATGGTGGTACTCGTTTGGTAAAAACTTTGCATAGCTCAACTTGCAGTAGAACAAATCGGTACCCGAATGGGAAATGAAAATAAGAAAGAACCAAGAACATTAAAACAAGACGAAAACAATTGTCCAGTATTTAAGCTCCAAGTTCAAAGAAAAAAAAAACCAACACGAGTAAAAAGACAACTACGTAAAGTGCTCAATACACTAAGAAGAGCAAAACCTAAGATAATCCTAAGTATCCAGGCAATACCCTGACGATCGTTTTAGGTGAAACCTAGGTAGGTTTGCCTGGCTACTTAGGATTATATATATATATATATATATATATATATATATATATATATATATATATATATATATAATTACACAACAAAATTCAAAATTATCTTATTTATGGGGTGGGGATAGATCTATTTCAACCGACAAAAATTACGTCAGTCTTATTTAAGCCCTTTGCATAGACTGTGTTCATGTCGTAATTTTTTGACAGCTGTCGAAAAATTTATACAGAATTTATCCATTTCGATGTTTCAGTCAGACGAAATGCAAGAGACGGTGGTTAGGGAAAGATGGAAGTTATTAGCCTTAGAGGGGGAGAGGTTTTATAAAATTAAACCCGGATATTAACCTTATGATATTAAGTTGGGGTTATATGTAGAATGTTAATTTGAAAAAAAAAATATATATATATATAAAGTTTAGGATCCTACTTAAAAAATAATAAATTATACTTAAAACTAAGATATATTTAAAAGATTGAAAATAAGTCATATTTAGATAATTTATATTAAATTTAAGAATATTTCTTTTTAAATTATATTAAAAGAATAAATTTCAAAATATAAGATAAATAAATTTTTAATTTAGTAAATAAATTGAGTTTACTTTATTTTACATTTTTGCTTCATTACTGTTTAATTCTCTAACTCTTTAAATCTCGAATATATAACTATTTCTAATTTCTATATTTCCCTTTATTCAATATAATTAAATCTTATAATTGTTTCTTGTTCTAAGAAATCTCTTTCCTTTAATCACTCAGAACATTTTTAAAGTTTTTTACGTTTTTTAAATTTAACTTTGTATGTCTCTTTTTTTTTAAATATAAATTTAATTTAACTTATCTTTAAAGTTAAAAATGTATAATTTATTTTATCTTATATTTTTATTTTTAAACTTTTTACCTCTATACAGTGGGTTGAAAAATTCACTGTCATTGTTGAAGGCATTTTTTCTTATCCAATATAAAAAAATTCATATAAGTTTTGTAGGAAAGTCATTATCCTAATTACAAACTTTAATTCATTTTTATGAAAATTACAAAATATTGATTTTTATGCATGGCTGATGCTAACCGCCAGGGCATTTACAATCTACGCCTTCTTGATCTCGGGTCTTTCAACCGGCATAAAGAGGAGCGACTATATAGAATCAGTTGCTGCATCTATTGCAAGGCAATTTTGTTTACTGTTGTTCCAGAAAATATTTTCTCGTCAGTATCCATCTTGCACATTTAGAAACCTACAATTCGTCCGTGCATTGAATACTGCTGCCATATTTGGTCAGGTGCTCCTGCTGTACTTCTCGAGATTCCTGATAAATTCGAAAGAACGGTATGTAATGTAATCGATCCTGACCGGATTTCTCGATTTCAGACATGGCTCCCCTCTGGCTTTTCTACAAATATTTTCATGGTAACTGTTCTGATGAGATATTTTCTTTGATGCCCCGATCACATGAAATTAAGCGCGCTATTAGAATGACAGTTAGGTCTCACTGTTTTACTGTTGAACTAGCTAGATGTAACCACCATTTAAACTCTGACAGTTTCTTTTCCCGCACTTCTCACCTGTGAAAATCCCTTCTGATTTCTTGCTTCCCTTACAACTACAATCTTCAAAAATTTGAAAATCAACGTCCATCGACATCTATCTTTTTGAACCGTGTTTAATTTTTGTCCTTTCCTCAATGCTTCCCATTCTCAGTCTTCTCTTTCAAATTCACTCACTGTAACCCGTTGAGATCTAGTGGCATTGTCGCCTTGTTTGGGGTGAAATGATTCAAAAAAGTATTTTTACTTTGTTCTTACAGTAGAGTCATTATTTTGGAGAAGTTCATTTTGCAACAATAACAGCTTTGAATTGTTTTGAAAAGCCAGTGAGGAATTTATTGCAATTTTTTCCTCGGACAGTTTAACTCACATGTCTTTGCTCTGCTGTTCTAATTGAGTCTGGAATGTTGATCATCTTCAATGGGCAACAATTTCCAGATCTCTCCTGAAGTTTTCTAAGAGATTCTCATTCAAACCTTCACTTGGCTAGCCTAAAACTGACACTTTTTTCTTCGAAAACCATTCTTGAGTTCTTCAAGAAATATGTCTCAGAATCGTTGTTCTGCTGAAATGTGAACTTCTTCACAGCTTCAAGTTTTCTTGCAGACTTCAAGAGGTTTTCTTCCAGAATTTCTCTGTATTTGACGCTGTCCGTAGTACCTTGTACACAGGAAAGCTCTCCATGACCAAAGTAAGAGAAACAACCTCATAGCCTTATTTTACTGTTTCCGTATTTTTACATTTGCTATAGTATTGCCCCCCCCCCCATGGTACTGGCTCCAGTCCATATATCAATGTTCTATAGAGAGTCAAAACGGCGTGTTTGGATTTGTTGTAGGCGTGGTTGATTTGTTAAGAATAATAATAGCTTAAAGAGAAGATACCACCGTGCGGTACAGTTGGGAAGAGGCTAGAATTTATGCCACGGCTTGTCTTGTGAATGAAATAGTGCAGATGGGAAATTTTGGTATTTCTCGATATCTGTGCTAGCACAATATTACAAGTCATTCTGACCGAGTATGTTAGCATACTGAGCTTGTTTGCTTATTACGCGCTTTCTCCCTAAAACTGTAACTAAGGTCTGCTAAGCATAGTTGCAGTATAAGCCACAGGTTGGCTCTTTGGTTGTTCATCTGGTCAAATTCCAGTAAATAATTTTCCCTGTCCAGTTGGGCTTCTTTTTATTCTTTCTGGGCTAATTTACTAATAATAATAATGATGATGATGGTGATGATGATCATCACCATCATCATCATTATTATTATTATTATTATTATTATTATTATTATTATTATTATACCTTTGATTTCTGTTGTGTATTTTTTTTTCCGGGTCCCGACGAGAGACCTAAAATCAGAAAGGGCATGATGACATTTTCTAGTAAGCAGTCTTGAAAACACACACACACATACACACACGTATATATATATATATATATATATATATATATATATATATATATATATTACATAGATAAAGCCCTTCGTAATGTGTGGGCTGTACTCGTACATTTTTTGTATTTCTTTAAGGCATTGACTTCCAGGAATCTCTTCAATGGGGCTATTGGAATCTTTTCCAACTAATCTGAGGGCTCCAACTTCAACTGGAATTGTTAATGTTCTCATGCGCCACATTTTTGAGATTTTGATTTCAAGGTCCTTGTATTTTGATAGATTTTTGAAGATCTTCAAAGATACATTGCAGTCTGCAGGGGCGGCCATGTCAATAAGGAGGCAATTTTTTGTTTGTTTGCGGTCACTAATAACGATGTCTGGGCGATTAGCTTTGATTGTTCTGTCTATATCTTATTGCAAATCGGGTCTGGGTGTTGTTAGTATTATTATTATTATTATTAGTAGTAGTAGTAGTAGTAGTGTTATTATTAGTATTATTATTATTAGTAGTAGTAGTAGTGTTATTATTATTAGTATTATTATTAATGTTATTATTACTAGTAGTAGTACTGTTATTATTATTATCGGTATTATTAGTTATATTAGAATTATTAGTAGTATTATTACTATTATTATTACTAGTGCTATTATTAGCAGTATTAGTATTATTAGTATTATTATTATTATTATTAGTAGTAGTAGTAGTGTTATTATTAGTAGTAGTAGTAGTGATATTATTATTATTAGTAGTAGTAGTGTTATTATTATTATTGGTAGTAGTAGTAGTAGTGTTATTATTATTAGTAGTAGTGTTATTATTATGATTAAACGTACTGGCCTTGTTTAGACTAATCACACCTTATCATGCGCTTCTCCTAGAAACTGTAATAGTTGTACTATAAAGCAGAATAATTGCATTATTAACTCCAGATGATCTCTGTAAGTGATGACCAAACACAAATGTGCCTGAGTAGACGTATGACGTCATGACTGGTGTCAGAGTTTGACTGGCGATTCTCATTTTTATTTCTAAAGGAAGAAAAATATTTTTCATGTTAAAACAATGCGATACCATGAATTATCTGGTTCGCGTAACTTATACAGTATAGTGTGAGAGGTGAATTTGTAAGCTTGGCTAGGATTGGTCGTTAGGTACAGTCTTAGGTTTTAGGTCTGTTTTAACTTAAATGTTGTTTTAATTTGTGTAGTGAAATGAGACCAACGGGCGGTCATGGTAGCCATTTGTAATTCTGTCAGGGCGCATGTGCGGGACAAAGACTTAAAAAATTGTTGGTGTTTTGCATTCGCGAGCATGTAACTGATATAAACGAAGAACACGTTTTTTTATGAGGCAGTTTTTTTAATCGGACGGTTTGAACGGCGTAGTGGATTGATAGCTGAGAGTCACGTGCTGGGATTTCTTCATATTGGACGTACGATTGCAACATTTCCTGCTGTACCCCAACCCTTAGATTTTACAGAGTTTTGATTATCAAACAATTTGTCTTGCTTTGAACTTGGATTTTATTGTACTTTAACTATTAAACAGTTTGTTTTGCTTTAAGTTTGAAATATTACTTCAAATCAACTACAATTTGGTAAAGGAATTATTATTTGAAATGAGTGACAAAAAGTAAATCTTTACCGGTCAGGTTTTGGATCCGGGATGACACCTTCAGATGGATGTGACGATGACACCTGTGATGATCAGTTCAAATGAGCGCGAAATTCTGGGAACATGAAAATTATTCCACTGAAGGTGGATATGAGCGATACAAGGCTACAATTTTGATTGTCCCGCCAATGAGAAGGGCTGGAATAGATTTTCTCGTCTCCCCCATCCGATACATACAACACAAGGCCATCATATAGACGTCCAATCATATCAGGTTCCTTCCTGCTCTTTGATGCGGATGACTCAAGACCATTGGCCAAGCATTATTATTGACTAACCAATCAGAGCAATACAATTCGGGTTTGCAAACCCATAAAAGCAGTCGCAGAAAAAGCCAACCCCCCAAATCAAAAAGTGTGCCCTTTTCCACAAGGATGATGCCATTTATGTGATCAAGAGGCAGGCCCACGAGAGGGACCTTTCCTCTCAGAGGAAAGACCTCTTGAGGCCTCTATTCAAGTTTACGAACGTTGATGTAAAGTTAACAGAGGACCCCAGAACTCCTTCCCAAACATCACAATGGATCAGATAGAGTCAAAACTAAAAAAAAAAAGGTCGAAAAACTGTGTAAATGGAGGGCCCCGGTTTTGCTCCACCCTCATTATATAGGGCAATTAAACTACCTTTCCCTGCAGACGTCGGTGGTATTGTGGACGGACATAGCGCATGTCCGTCGTGGACTCTGGAAGCCTGGGACACGCCGTCGGTGTCTTGTCGCCCACAGATTTCCGGCAAGTGTGTATTCAAAAAGGTATCTCTAAAAAATGTTTAAGCTGGCATGCTTAAATGCGAGGAGCTTGAAGGATCAGGATAAGGGGACACACCTGCTTCGTGATCTCTTGTCTTTCGGCGTGGATGTGGCCACTATCGAAGAGACGCACTTTGTTTGCGACGTCGATGCTTGTATGTTGTCCAGCAACTTTGCTGTGGTCTCAGCCTTAGTACACCAACACTCTCCTTGCCGGATGATTGTGGTGCTTCAATCAGCTAAAGAACTTTTCTCTACGCCGCTTTTTACTCATTCGACCATCAAAGCGCATGGAAACATAGACAAGCATCGACTGAGCAACCATTGTTACTGTCGATTGACATTCATAAAATCTTTCTTTTAAAACATCTTTATTCGGGAAAATAGGTTTCTCAAGTCCAATAGCTGTTATCGCTCTTTCCAGTATTGATGGGGGTTACCTTTCTAACCTTTTGTTTGAAGTTATGTGGAAAGTCAACATTTTCGAGTGACATGCGCTATTTCATTTTAGTTACTCATGCTGCTGACGCCGCCGCTGCTGCTGCTGCTGCTGCTGCCAATTTAGTGACTGGTTTCCATCTTTGAGGCGTGTGAACTTTACTTACAAGAAACCAACAAACACATTTGCTGGGTCAGGGTGGTTGACGGCTAATGAAGTGGAAATAATTTTATGCAACTCTCTCGCTGCTTTCCTCCTCTCAACTCCTTGAAAAGCCACTCGACGCACAAGATCCTCCTAGAAAAGAAAATGCCAAATTTAGTTGCTTTTTCTTCAAAACATTTCCGAAGTGACTTCATAAATAAACTTCTCTGCGCAAATCAGACCCAATTTTAAATGCAAGCATAAAAATGCATATTTTAAAAAATTCACACATACGCTTTGATTTTTCAAGTGGGAACTTAGGAATTTTGCACACACACACACATTATGTATGCGTGTATGTGAATGCATGAGTGCGTGCGTAACGAAATCTAAAAGTACATCGCATTTTTATTTATACCTTTGAGCGACACGCAGAAGTACCAAGAGAACAGATATGACCTGGCATCTCGGCTTCAGTCACATTCCCACCGACATAACATAACTTCCCTGTGGCTTTCCTATAAATATTATCATGAATTTAAGCGCGGTACTAGTCTGTCGCACTTCTCGCTTGTGGAGCTCTCCTCCTGCTTCTTGATTTTCAGTCAACTTCGATCTTCAAAAATTTAAATGCAGTGTCAATCATTATCTAATGTCTTCTGGATTCCTCGTCTATTGTTCTCGCTCTTTCATTACGTTTCTCATTCTTTCTTATTCCTTCACCCCCAGTAGCCCATCCCCGTGTCTTAGTGGCATTATTGCCTTGCATGGGCTGATATGATTAAAAATAATAATAATGGTACCAACTTGTAGATTCAAGATATACGGATTATGAGAGGTCCAGACTACTATTGTCCCAATTATAATTGAGGTGTTTTTATTCATACACCCCAACCCCGAAAGTAAAACCCTATATTAAAATCTGGTATCCTATCACGTCACAAGTTAGCATTAATTGTTATAGCAAATATTCTGCGACAGGCTTTCATCACCTTAAGTTGAATGACCATAACGAAAGATCTCTGGTAGCAAATGAAAAACGTCCGTAATACTTTCCCGTAAGTTGTTCTGATGATCTTTCCTCTTTTGTGCCGAAACTTTATGAATTTAAGCACAGTACTAGATTGGTGGCAAGGTCTCGTCACTTTACAGTTGAAATGACTTGATGAAACCGTAAGTTTTATGCTAACAGTTTCTTCTCGTTTATGGAAATATCTTCCGTCTTTTTGCTACTCAATCAAATTTGATCTTCAAAAATTCAAATGCAATGTCAATCGTTATCTTCTTTCTTCTTAATTCTTGTTTTTTATTGTCCTCTCTCCTTAATAGTAGTTTTTCTCATATTCTCTAACACTCAGTAACCCCCCTTGCGTCTTAGTGGCTTTATCGCCTTTGATCTTCAAAAATTTAAATGCAATGTCAATCGTTATCTTCTTTCTTCTTAATTCGTGTTCTTTTATTGTCCTCTCTCTTTAATAGTAGTTTTCTTCATATTGTCTAAGACACAATAACCCTTTGCGTCCTAGTGGCTTTATTGCCTTTGATTGGGGTGAAATTATTAAAATTAGACAAAACTGGGTATAGTCTGGCACAAGTTCATAACAGATACACTACGCGATTTATTAAACTAGTAATGTCTTGAGAAAGGAAAAGAACTTCCGTTCTAATAATTTTCTGATTGTTGCCTGATCGGGCACAACGACCTGTTCATTTTTTGTATACTAAAATTTTACCCAATGCAAGATCGCGCAAAATACAGGATACCAATCAATAAATTAGTAATGAAGATTGATCCCCGACTTGAATATGTCACAACGGAAGTGTTCATAGAACGAACCACATGCGAGCATTTCTTGGGAAAAAGCTGTCTGAATAGCAATATTTTTTTACATTTGAAACATAGGGGAAATTAGGGTGATTCGGCTCCGTGGAAATGGCATAGCCTGTTCTAAGGTTTGTACTGGTGGAAATAAGGAGTGGAATTACTCTAAACATTTGCCACGGAAATTGGAACAGAGTAGCGATAGGGTTGGAACGTTGAGTCTGTACTGAGAGAGGCTTTAGAGTGGGAAGGCCACGTAATCGATTTTGAACTGAAAAATGGAAGATTGTGTAGCTCCAAACCAAATACAACAACAATACTCCATTTTTTGGTCTAACTCTTGTATAAATAAAGTATGACAGAAGAAGTCCAGGTAATCCATGATTCCTGAGTAAGTATTAGCCTACCAGTTACCTCATCTTGGCATATAAAACCCCCGAGAGATGTTTTTAACTATACTTTGCAAAAAACGAAGTGTGTTCATTGGGATTGTCCTCAAATATTATTTTCTTTGCCAGAAACTGAATTTAAATAAAAGCTTCAAGTCATTTAATTACTGTTGAGCCATCAAATGAATACCTAAAAAATTCATTTAAATTTTCTCATGACCTGCCTCCTTTTGTTAATTAAAGATATTTCATTCTTCCAATTGTCAATAGTTTCCAAACAAGTCGACACGATCAGATCTTTAGATATAAACCCTATTTCATTCAACAGCAAGTGATCGTTTCTTTTCCTTTGTGAAAGCAGATTCTTCTGTCTGTTAATTTATTATTACTATTTATAGAAGTTAAGAACTCCAAAAGAAGATAATGAAGGAAAGCAAGAAGAAAGGACTAATCATCAAGTGTAAGAAGACAGAATGCATGGTTGTCAGCAAAAATTACAAATTGGAGACATTATGAAAGTGTAAAAATAGGTTTTAATACCAGAAATACTTTGTAAAAAAATATTACAAGTAATACATTTTTGAAAAAAATATTACCAGCGATAGATTAAAAAAGAAATTACCATGCATTTTTGAAAGAAAAAAAAGAAAGAAAATATTACCAGCTTTACATTGTTTTTAAAAAAATATTACCAGTGAAGGAAGATTATTACCAGAAATACAATTTTTTTAAGGAAAAAATATTACCAGGAATAGACTTTTTGAAGGAAGGAATATTACCAGAAATAGATTTTTGGCAAAAAATATTAAATGACCCATTGAGGTTGATATGTCGTAAAACAAACCAAACCAAACCAAACCAAACCAAACCAAACCAAACCAAACCTCTTCTCCGCCCAGCTATGAGGAAATAGCCGGACAGACTGGGCGTTGGGTGGTAACCGGTCTAGGAGAAGAAAAATGAATTCAAAACCGGCCTGGAGAGGGTTAGGTTTCGTCAAGCTTTCTTGCCTAAGAAGCACCACTATTACTGCGACTGCAGTATACACAGTGCCCCCTACCAGTCTACGTATCACGGAGGAAAAAACGCATGTGAAAGTCAATATTTAGGAAAATCTATGACAAAACGGAAAAAAATGATATATAAAAATTCCTATATTAAATATCGTTTTCCTAAAGGTCTGTACGTTGCATTGTTATGATGGCCATAAATCTTTAATAGTTTTAAAGGACAGTTGAAGTAGGGATGACCAAATATAATAAGATCTTATATTAGCCAGAATAGCAAATATATTTTTTTTTTAAGACTAAAACACTCTAGTTAAAGACTTATAGTATAATATAGGCAATTGCCCAAATCGAATGCTATTCTATTGAAAGTTATATAAGTACTTGAATGGGGATTTATTTCAATAAACAAATTCTCTAGATCCAGAGGAGGGTCAAGCCCTAACTGATCTTTTATGACTGGGTTCATCGGGGATTTCGGCTATTCAACGTCAGGCCCCTCTATACTCAGCTGACCCGACCACCGCTGATCATTGGATGGCCAGCATCCAATTAACTGAAGACGCACTATGGTAAAAACTGAATTGTTGAAATAGAATTAAACATGCGTAGAATTAATGAGTATGCGAGCGGGCATAGAATACAGTAATTTCTAGAAAATAATACGCATTTTTTTTTACTGTTAATTTAAGGCTGCGTATTATAAAGATGTTTAAACAATTTTTTTCGTTATTGATTTATAATAATAAATACGTAGTTATTGTTCTAAAATAAGAAAGATATCCGAATTTTCATTTTAAATTCAACAATAATAATTTTAATATTTTTTATCAAGAAATTTATGTTTATTAGTAATCGCATTTTTTATTTGGCGAAAAAATAAATATCTATAAAAAAGACAAAGTCGTAGAAAAGAGGATATCAAGTTAATAATTTATTGAACTTTTCATTTTCATTTTCATCATTAAATGTGTTTTCAGGATACATTCTTTTGCCTTCATCTTTCTTTGACAAATTCAATTAAACTTTCTTCCATATCTGGATATTGAACTTTTCTTCCCCTCCCTATAGCTTTGGCACTCAATTTACACTTCTTTTTTTTTAGTTCATTTTTATTCTTTCTCCATAAACGTGTTAGCCTCATTCAACTCATATTCTCTAACTGCAGCTCTGTTTTATATTCTTTCTTCTAATTCTTCTAAACTTTTTGGTTTAAAATTTGCACTAAAACTCGCACGTTTTGACGACATTTTTGCGGTAAAATAAAAAGGTTAAATTTATCGGGAAAACCGCTGGTAATTTTCAAAATTATTTTAACCGCTTAGTTTCCATTTTATTCTTAATATCAAAGTCGACAAAATGTCTTCGTAATTATTATTTTTTTTTTTTTGATAAAATTTATAGATGCGTATTATACATAAGCATAGACATATTTCTTAATTTTTGGATCATTTATTGGGGTGCGTAATATTTATGGGTGCGTATTATTTTCAAGAAATTACAGTACATATTTTATATTTGATTTATTTCAATACAAAACAAATGCTAAAGCTTTTGATATTGTCATTCAATGGTGTCAAAAGTTCATTTACTGAATTATTTCCAGGAGAATTTGCCGAAATGTATTTTATAGACTTAAAGCATACGCAGGTAGTGTAAAGGTTTTCAGCGCCGAAAGTGGAATCAGCAAACCAAATTCAATTTGCAGCATGGTCTGTTGCTTTCATTTTTGCTTAAATGCTTTTGGGAAAGGCATGAATCCGTCCTTTCTTTCTCTAGCTATGGGTTAATTAGCAAAGAAGATTAGACTTGGATGGAAACCAGTTTAGAACAATAACTTTCAATTACAAAGCACTGGAGAAAATAATAGAAATACAATATCTTCAAAAACATCAAGCTTTTGGCCACATCATGTTGAAACACCGATTCTCGTGCGATCAACGAAGTTAAGCAACGTCGATCCTGGTCAGTTGGGTGACCGTTTGAGAATACCAGATGCTGTAAGCTTGGGTATGTTGGTGGTATAAATTGTGCACGGTCATATCACGTTGAAATAACAATTCTCGTACGATCACCGTAGTTAAGCAACGCCGATCCTGGTCAGTACTTAGATAGGTGACCGCTGGGGAATATCAGGTTCTGTAAGCTTGGATATGTTGGTGGTATAAAGTGTTTACGGTCATATCACGTTGAAACACCGATTCTCCTACGATCACCGAAGTTAAGCAACGCCGATGCTGGTCAGTACCTATATAGATGACGGCATGGGAATTCCAGGTGCTGTAAGGTGTGGGGATGGTGTCTCATTTCCAGTTGGCTTCGTTATATTCACACCCATAGGAAAGGCATGAATCCATCTCTTCTCCCTCAGCTATGGATTAATTAGTAAGACTTTTACCACTGAATAATTATTATCTAACAAATCAAATTCTTACAATCTAAAATTATATTATGGCTTTAAATTAACTACAAAGGGTTGGTAAGCCGTAGAAAACGAAACAATGAATCAAAATGTCATGGTAATTTACAGATAAGAAGAGGAAATATCTTTTATCAGTTTTCCCCAAGTAAGGTGATAATGCCACTAAGACGCAAGAGATTACTGGAAGTGAAAGAGAACGAGAAGACTTTGGTGAGGAGAAAGGACAATAAGAGAAGAGGATTCAGGAAGACAGAAGATGACAAATGACGAGACATTGAAATTCCTGAAAATTGTAGGTAGTAGGACAGCCAGAAACCGGAAGAGAGTTCCACAGATGAGAAGTGCGAGAAAAAGGGTTAACGTAGGCAGCACATATAACAGAAATCCGGGAACACATGATAAAGTTTCCTTGCCACTGGGAGATTTTCACAAACATAGACACCGAGGCTTTGTATGTGGCCACTAGAGTCCTTTTGTGTCAAATTGCAACAAGTTTTTGAAACTACACTTTCGATAAAAAGGAAGATAGCCAGGAACAGAGAATTTAACGGTAGGCAGTTGCCTATGTCCTGAAGAGATATGCTATTAAAAAATGTTAATTTTTTTTACTAATAATATGCGAAGAATATAGTTTCCGGTTTATTAGTAGAAGTTCATGAGTGCCAAGGAATTGGCGTGGGTGTTGTGAAAAGATTCGTCACTCTCGGTTCCAGTTCCTTCAGCCTCCATTTATGGAACTGTTGGAATCGTTGTTGAATCAAGAAATAGTTATTCAGTTTACCATTGTCTTCATCAAGATCCGACCTTTGAAAACATTTCAAGACAAATCTTATTCACAAAGGAGTCAAAATCTCGTCTCACAGACCCCCAACTATCCCGTTGTTTTGTTCTTTCATTGCAAAAATGTATTCATTGTATTTTATGTAATCATTAAGCAGAGACCGAACCCTTCGAGTTTGAATATGAATTAAAAATTCTCAATTTTGAATTTGTCATTATTTATTGTGCAAAATACACAATTACGGCACAAGGCCAAAAAAGGTGGGGCGTTAATACTGGTTGTCACTATCTTATACCTAGCTAATCCGATTCACGACCCATTCACTCATTACAATTTGCCCATTCACCATAAAAACTCGTCCGACACTAATCAATCCTCCATACACCATAATTCCGCATCCTCACAAGGAGGTCCTACAAAACGTACCCCATTCCATAAAAATTTAATGATAATACATAATTATATATAAAAATTTATAATGAAAAATGAAAGGGGAGGAAATGAACCCCAAAACAAACTTAACATAAACACAAAATCAACTAAACATAAGTGATGTTAGTAGGGCCCGTCCAACCCTCAAAAAATTCAGAGGTCGCTGTATTCTGTACATGAGACAAAATCAAGAAACTCTCTCACTAAGGGAGTGGAAAAGGTGAAAATATAGACGGACATGGGGAATAAAAAACTGACACAGTTCTGATAAAAAGAAGGCCAAAAACAAACTGGGGAGGTTGGGAATCTCGATTTGGATCATAACCAAAGAGGCAGCCAGGAATTTTGAATTTGTCTGTCCTGACAAGAAATTAGCGTTCTCACTTTAAAACAGTGTGACGTCATGGCACACATAATAACGTCATTGCATAAAGAAAGCAGTTTACAAGAAATCCTAATATAATGCACTTTTTTATGTCCTGTTGTTTTTAGAATTTGCTCCAGACAAAAGACACAACTGCGTTTTACCAAAGAATTCCTGTGGCTTTCAAAAATAAAATATCTCACTTGATAAGGCTGCTACATTCTTCAAATTGCCCGGCGGAGGTCGGGCGGAGGCGGACGTTTTGGAATTGATGAGGTCTTCCTTTTGTTCTCGTCTATTAATTTCACTGCACCCTCTCTTTCGTTACACCGTCTCTATTTCTATTCCTTCTCTCTCTATTCGTCTATATTTCTTTATCATCCACTCTCTTAAGAACTTTCTTTTTTCTTTTTTCATTTCTTTACGTTTTTCTTTTCGACCCTTTGTATTTTCTTTCTTTTCCATCTTCATATTAAAGGCTCCATTGTCACAGATTCCCTCGATTTCTCTCCCTTGCCATTAAATATTTCAGTCTAGTTCTTCTCTACCTCATTATTTTTTTTTAAATTTTTATTAAACTGTAATTTTATTTATTTATTTATTTATTTGCTCAAACATCAATATAATCTAGAAATAGTTCAGTCAAAGAACTTAAGGAATTCAGATTTAAATTTAAGTTCAGTGGTAGATTGGCAGATAGGTCCCGTTAAATTAAAATTGAAATGTCTAGATGTAAACTTAAATCCTCTCGCACTTCTCGCTTGTGAGTCTCTTTCTCAGCTTCTTGCTTTCCAGCCAACTTTGATCTTCAAAATTTTAAATGCAGTGTCGATCATTATCGTTCGACTTCTTAAATCCCCTTCTTTATTGCTCTTTTTTTAATAATGACTTTTTTTTCTCATATTCTTTGAGACTCAGTAACCCCTTGCGTCTTAGTGGCTTTATTGCCTTGTTCGGAGTGAAATTATTAAAAAATCAAAAAAATCGATAGTCCTTAGTGACAACAGATTTTTTTTTCTCATTTATGAAGATTTTACTCAGTAACTCCTTGCGTCTTAGTGGCTTTATTACCTTGTTTGAGGTGAAATGATTAAAATAAAACAGGTTTAATTTCGAGTATAGGCATTTATATCGTCTCTTATTTCCCGCGCATGAAATCAATTGGTATTTGCTTAGTTCAGTAGATGATCAAATGAGGGGATATAGGAAGATTGTGTTGCGTCATGTTTTGCTTGTGCGTTATTAAACTTTACTGATGCCCACTTAATGCCAAACGGCGGAGGTAGGCGATGTTTTTGCCATATGGAGAAAATATTGTTGTCTTGAAAATCAACATTAAAACCATCATTTCCTCGGCACAAACACCCCAACCAGCAAACTCTTCATTCTACAAATGTTGTTCCGATCAATGATTTGTTAACTGAAAGAAATCAACCATTTGGTCATCAAGAGGAACACATGGCTGAGTCAAGATCCTCTTTTCTTGAAAGATAATTGTCGTAACTGAAGGAAGGTCACTGAAAAGAATAATCACACGAAGTAATGAACGATAACACTTAGGACAAGAACAACACATATAAGATTCGCCAGCAGCGCGTAGAAGTAGTAGTCAACTGATAGAAGTGAGTCAAGTGAATTCCACAATGAATCTCCAACTGCAGGATATCTATCAACCGCCCCACACGGTCAGATGTGACACAAGGCCGAATTTAATGTGGGGTATCCGAGCCAGCAGACTCGATCAAAGATTTCCCGTAGACGTAAAACGGGGACGGGTAGCTGTTTCCCAAAATGAGACTCTGGTCTTCGTCTGGGGATCCTTTCTGCCCGGAGAAAGAGAGTTTGACCAGCACAGCTGGAGACGAATCTCCAACTGCAGACCAACATACAGTATTTACTACTGTATTTATGTGAATGGAGCATACCTATTATCATCCGTAGGTATGTTACAACAATAATTAAATTGACAAACAACCAACGCCTATGGAATATTCTTGAAGGAAACTGAGAAATGCCCGGGAAAATTATACCACCTGAAGCGCGGGTATATTTAAAAAAAAAAAAAACTGTCTCAGTATACACATCAGTGGCATTAGAAGATTTCTCAGCGCCCGACTGTGAATACAATTTTGGTGACCCCCACCTGAATTACACTATATACCAAGGATACTTATATAATCCTGTATTCCTCCTCCTCTCTCTTCAATCCACTATCACGCAAAGGGTTACAGAGAGTTGGAGCGAGATCAAATAGGAGTGATAGAGGAAATGATGAAGAGAAGGATAGTGGATAGATCAGGGCATCTGGAGATGTCGACTGACATTACATTTGAATAGTTGGAGATTATAGCTATCAGGGAAACAAGAAAAGGGGAGGGGGTTCCACAGGCGAGAAGTGCGAGACATGAAGCTATTGGAGTAGAAGAGACGGCTACATTTAATAGTTTTGACAGTGAAAGGATAAGAGCGAGATGTCAAAAAAAATCGAACAAAAAAATAACTATTGAAACAAAAATTCATCAAAGAAATCAGGAAACTAATTAAAAGTGAAAACAAATCGTGATATAGGCTCACAGAATATCACCCTAAAACACCCAAACTTTACGGTCTCCCTAAGACGTACTAGTATGCCTATGCGCCCCATCATTTCAGGAATAGACAGCGCCCTCTACAAACTAGCTAGAGCCATGATCAAAATTTTAACCTCACTCCTTGTAGCGCTAAGTCCATCGCATATATCACCCTAAAACACCCAAACTTTACGGTCTCCCTAAGACGTACTAGTATGCCTATGCGCCCCATCATTTCAGGAATAGATAGCGCCCTCTACAAACTAGCTAGAGCCATGATCAAAATTTTAACCTCACTCCTTGTAGCGCTAAGTCCATCGCATATATCACCCTAAAACACCCAAACTTTACGGTCTCCCTAAGACGAACTAGTATGCCTATGCGCCCCATCATTTCAGGAATAGATAGCGCCCTCTACAAACTAGCTAGAGCCATGATCAAAATTTTAACCTCACTCCTTGTAGCGCTAAGTCCATCGCATATATCACCCTAAAACACCCAAACTTTACGGTCTCCCTAAGACGTACTAGTATGCCTATGCGCCCCATCATTTCAGGAATAGACAGCGCCCTCTACAAACTAGCTAGAGCCATGATCAAAATTTTAACCTCACTCCTTGTAGCGCTAAGTCCATCGCATATATCACCCTAAAACACCCAAACTTTACGGTCTCCCTAAGACGTACTAGTATGCCTATGCGCCCCATCATTTCAGGAATAGACAGCGCCCTCTACAAACTAGCTAGAGCCATGATCAAAATTTTAGCCTCACTCCTTGTAGCGCTAAGTCCATCGCATATATCACCCTAAAACACCCAAACTTTACGGTCTCCCTAAGACGTACTAGTATGCCTATGCGCCCCATCATTTCAGGAATAGACAGCGCCCTCTACAAACTAGCTAGAGCCATGATCAAAATTTTAACCTCACTCCTTGTAGCGCTAAGTCCATCGCATATATCACCCTAAAACACCCAAACTTTACGGTCTCCCTAAGACGTACTAGTATGCCTATGCGCCCCATCATTTCAGGAATAGACAGCGCCCTCTACAAACTAGCTAGAGCCATGATCAAAATTTTAACCTCACTCCTTGTAGCGCTAAGTCCATCGCATATATCACCCTAAAACACCCAAACTTTACGGTCTCCCTAAGACGTACTAGTATGCCTATGCGCCACATCATTTCAGGAATAGACAGCGCCCTCTACAAACTAGCTAGAGCCATGATCAAAATTTTAACCTCACTCCTTGTAGCGCTAAGTCCATCGCATACATCACCCTAAAACACCCAAACTTTACGGTCTCCCTAAGACGTACTAGTATGCCTATGCGCCCCATCATTTCAGGAATAGACAGCGCCCTCTACAAACTAGCTAGAGCCATGATCAAAATTTTAACCTCACTCCTTGTAGCGCTAAGTCCATCGCATATAAAAGAAAATCAGGCGACCTTGTTGAAAAAATAATGGAAACAAACTCATGGCCAGTCTAAATATAAAAATCACTTTACACTAATGTTCCGGTTGAAGAATGATTAAATCTCTTTAAAAAGGAATCAAAGATAAACCTCACACTACCAATAGCTAAAATAATAAAATTCCTTAAAGTCTTATCACCAGTCAATGCTATTTCACATGTAATAATAATTTTTATAAACAAAAATTTGAATTGCTAGTGGGATCGCCTCCCAGTGGAGTGAATGGCATTTGTATCTTTTTAGAATTTCTCATGTCTGGATCTTTCCAAAACATTTTACCAAAACAATCAACGTACTTCCGATATAGTAATGACGCTATATTAATATATCCAAACTTTTACCAGATCTTGTAGGTAAACTAAACAAAGATGAACATACGATAGAATTTATATACTAATAGAAAGTCAGTACTTTATCTTCCTTAGACATCTTGTTTCCCCGAGTTGACAACAGACTAAAACTTAGTGCCCACTGAAAATCGACTAATAAAAATTACTTAATAAACTTTTATTCCCATCATAAACACAAAATAAATTCCGGAATGACCATTGGAATTTACTTAAGAGCACTCAGAATATGCAGCCCTCGGTATGTACACGAAGAGGAGAAATATAATGAAATATTAGTTGAGTACCTATCTATGTTGAAACCCAAACAGATGACATGACTCGGGCAAGCAGAACTAACCTGGCCCATCCCTCTCCATGTGAGACCACAACCGATGTCGTCCAACTTGAAGTCATGCCTTGGTCACTGACATGTGGTCATTGGTTCAATCGAGTGAACCCTCCTCCCTGGCCGTTGATTTCAATTTAGGAAGCCCTCTACCCGTGATGCCGTGTCATCAGCACATTGGCTGTATCCATAGCTATGGAGCCCTGTCTATCACATTATACTAGATGACCGTTGACCCTACAAATAGGCCCACCCTTTGATAGTCATTGCTTTTAATTCTAACCGGTGTCTAGTCACCTTCCTCGCCAGAAAAGCCCGATGAGAGAACGAGCTTAGTCGGTGGTGACCCGACAAGTAGTATTTGATTATATGGCACCAGTAACAGTCTACCTAGACTAATTTAGGAGATTGATACAACAAAACTTTTCTTTCCGATCAGTTATTATTGTTAAAATATAAACCATCTTTCTTTTTCTCCTTATGACAAAATTTAATTACCGTATTTCCCGGCTTACAAGACGCGCATTTTTTCCTAAAATTACCCTGAAAAATACGTGTGCGTCTTCCAAGACAAATATAGGGCAACGCATAGGCTCAAGTAAGCTTGAACGGTCACCTAATTGTCTTGACTGATAGGAACGTGGATTTGTATGTTGAGTCATTACACTATAATGTTAGCTATCTAATTCAGCATTTTATATGCTGTAACCTCAGCTGTTACAAGTATTTCCAAGAGTATAAACCTTCCTGGAGCCAAGCCATAAGCTTAAAGATGCTCTGTTTACTAGCAGCGTCCGGAGCCTTTCTGCTCTTGACTAGTATGTTATTGCCATACAAACAAAATGGAACGAGTGATTAATATAAACAATACGTGATGCCAGTATGTGAGGGACGTATGATGAATGTGTTGCTGTATGAGAATGACTTTTTCTTTCTTAGAAATTTCTTTCCAATATTAGGGTGTGTCTTCCAAGCCGCAGCGTCTTATAGCCTAGAAATACGGTAATTATATATTTAATCCTAAGGGTGAATTAAAGTTTGATGCATTTGTTTACTAAATATTACCCATGATACCACCGGTCACGTGAACATCAAATGTCTTTTCCCCCTCAAAATGCCGACCACCATTTTTTTTATTTGTTTGTACAGTTCGTTATTTGTTTCTTTTTTTTTTTTTTTTGTTTTCTCACATAGTTTTCCCTTTGAAATGTTAAAGACGCTATCTGAAAAGATTTTTAAATTCGTGAAGCGAAAGACCGAAAATAAACTTTTTTTAATGCAACAAAAGCAAACACTTTTTTTTTTCGGCTTCACAGTTCGTAATTGTTTTGAGAAATATGCCCTGTGACGGTATCCATGATTAAGTTAACATTTAGTCCGACAGATGTTGAATCAAGATCCAGTGATCGAATGTATGCTGGAAAAAAAATTATATAAATGCCACCAGAAAACAAAGCTTTATTGAATAATGTTGGTTTCGTTTTAGAATTTCACTCTCTAAATTGGAGAATTGATCTACTTAACAGACAGCATATATGTATTTAATAAACTGGGCATTTTCTGGCATAAGATCACGATAATAGGGACACAGGAAATTGTTATAGATACATAGATAGATAGATAGATAGATAGATAGATAGATAGATAGATAGATAGAGAACGGAAGATAAATAGATAGATAGAGAGAACTCGACTATGATAGATATTTACAGAGACTGGGATAGATAGATAGATAGATAGATAGATAGATAGATAGATAGATAGATAGAGAGAACTCGACTATGATAGATATTTACAGAGACTGGGATAGATAGATAGATAGATAGATAGATAGATAGATAGATAGATAGATAGATAGATAGATAGAACTAGACTGTGATAGATATTTACAGAGACAGAGAGACAGACATACAGATAGATAGATAGAGAGAGAGAGAGAGAGGGAGAGAGAGAGAACTAGACTGTGATAGATATTTACAGAGACAGAGAGACAGACATACAGATAGATAGATAGATAGAGAGAGAGAGAGAGAACTAGACTGTGATAGATATTTACAGAGACTGAGAGAAACAGACATACATACATACAGATAGATAGATAGAGAGAGAGAGAGAGAGAGAGAGAGATAGAGATAGAGTGAACTAGACTGTGATAGATATTTACAGAGACTGAGACAGATAGATAGATAGATAGATAGATAGATAGATAGATAGATAGATAGATAGTAACGTGCCTTGAAAGACTAGTGGGCCTCAAGTGGAACTCGTACACGCGATCCATTGCTAAGGAAGCACGTGAAATGGTCGGCCTCTTGTACCGCTCTAATAAGTACCTGATCCCTCCTAATATGCTCTACCTTTTCAAGAACCAGATCAAGCCAAGAATGGATTAATGTCATCTTATTTGGGATGGAGCTGCCCAGACCTCACTCTCCAGCCTTGACAGAGTTCAAGAGAGCTTCCGACCCCTTGGGAGTGACGAATTATTCTCCATCCTCCAATAACTCATTGCATCTAAACAATGTCTTTATCCACTGGGCCATTTGCCCTTGAGGACATCCGTCTATGAATTTCTAGGACTCATCACAGTTTTTACCAGTGCTCATATTGCAATTTTTTTGTAATGCATTTTTTAGCAGAGCTTTTATAGTCCTTATTGATACATTCAGCTTCATCAACTGATAGTTATTAGTTAAACACTGATCTGAATATTTTCAATGTATAATACAAGATTTGTGTGATTAATATTCACCACTGGATCAAGTGCATTGACAAAGGAGATTATGTTGTAAAATAAATTTTTGTTGTATAAAATAAATAATTTTCTGCATTATTAGGTTACATATTTATTGATCGACGTGCTTACCTCGGATGCTACACTTTTCTTTTTTATTTACTAAATTCATTTTAGCTTAGTTCAATACAAATAGTACAAAGATTGTATTGCGCCAGAGGGGATATCCTGTTTGACATCAAATTCCGCATTCAGAATCATTGTGTTTTTTTATCTGGGTACAAACCGCCGACCACGATCACTTATGCGGAATAAGCAACTGTCTAACCTACAAGAGAGCGCCCTTGTCTATGGTGATGTACACAAAACGCATCTGGACACCAGACGTAGGATATTAGAGATTTTTTTCTTCTGATTAGATGTCTCAGTATTGTAGCTGCTTGTTAAACCGAGATACGAAGACATCTGTCGAAAAACATTAATTTAGCCAGCACCTCTCGCAAGCCATTGTTTGTGACTTAAACTCTTACTGTGTAATCGAAAATTTCGTCTCATGTCACCAGGCACAGAACGAGCCGAGGAACTATTTAAGATACCTGAGGATTATGATTTTGATAACCAAAGTTTGTCACTATTGAAATGTTCTTGAGTAAAACGAAGATTCTACATTCACTAAAGAATGGTTCAGTGCCTCTACCAAATGTTTTTATCCAGCAAGAATTTTTCATGAGAGAAATATCTGATTTTAACTGTAATAGAAATACAACATGCATTTAATAGCTATCAATTAAAAGACTGGTTTGTGTTACTTTGCTTTTGTGACGATCAAGTGCAGATCAATATGAAAGAACATTAATATTCAAATAAAAAAACAAATCTCTCAGAAATCTACTTCTCCTCCTCTGTCTTTCTCAGGTTTCAATCATTAATAAAGCTGTTTTTTTTTTTCTCTCTTAGTTTATGGTTGCTTGTAACTGAACTAGGGTTGGTTATTCGATAAGTTCTGAATTGAAGGAAAAGAAATATTCAAATCATGTTTAATTTGTTTAATATTACGCCAAGATGAAATGAGAAATATAAAATAATTTCTTTTTCTAAGAGTCTTTGTCTAAAAGAAAGAAAAAATGACAAGCCAATGGACGAATAATAAAACAATAAGTGAACGTCGGTGTTTATCATTTGAAGTATTAGAAAAAAAGAATTTCAAGCAATGTAACCATGTTTCTATAATTGTAATTTGAAAGTGAAGAAAGTGGAAGAAAAAAACGGACTGAATCGTTACGAAAGGACAGACACACATACACACTTGCAAACATTATTATTAGTGGATACTCGCATTTGGAATAGACGCCTTATTTTTATTTTTATTTAAACAGTGCATACTACGTCTATCTGCTTGTGTGTTCGAGACATTTTAAAAAAACGTTCTCTCCGGAAGAGATCAAATCTACGCCGCCTTTGTACGTACACATACACACACACACATATATATATGTAGTGATTTTCCAAGCGTAGATATGGCACAAGGCCGAAAATATCGGGAACTCAGTGAGGATCGAATTCACTACTCAGTCGTAATTTTTCTAGTAAGACAATCTTGCTAACCATTTCACCACCTCGAGGCGATATATATATAATATATATATATATATATATATATATATATATATATATATATATATATATATATATATATATATGTATATGTAAACTGCTAATATACTCATCATTACCCATGTATAGTTTATTAATTTTTGCTTCTTCGCTTAGTTTAAATTTAACGTCAGTCATATTTGATTGGATGATCTGAGTAAAGATCACAAAGCTTATAAACCACTATTTTTCTTTTTTCGTAAAAAGAGGCTGTATTTTGCTTTTAAATCTAAATAAAACGTTCACTCGCCAGTAATTTACAATCGCCTGATGAGATGCATTGATACGCGTCGAAACACGACTGCAATTGTGTAGCGATTTTGACATGTTTTCGATGTAATATCCTAGAATAAAGTTTATTGCTTTACTTTGTATTGAGCACTCTTTTAAATTAAAAGTTACGAAAGTTGTAATTGTACTTCATTCGTTCTCATCTTATGACTATGTATATATATATATATATATATATATATAATGTGTTTGTGTACGGGCGAGCTTAGGATGAATATGATGATTAATTAAAAAAGTTACAGCAGTGAGATTTAAACTAGCATATACGCGCGCGCATGCGCACATACACATAAATGAATCGGGGTCAAATATGGATTGGAAGTAAAATATAAATTTAACATGATTCGCCTTTATTCATCATATATATATATATATATATATATATATATATATATATATATATATATATATATATATATATATATATATATATATATTCTTTTTATAGATACAAATATTTAAGTAAATGCGCTGTTTATAATAAACAGTATTAACAATATTTTATTTACCGACCTGAATATCCGAGAAATTTTCATAGAAATAATTGTCGGACTTTGTCCATTTAATAATGTGTGACGTCGTTTGTTTACATTTGGGTACGCATTGACCAGATATAAATGTCCGTGAGAGAAAATCATGGAGAATTGTGTTTAAATACAGTAAAAATCGACTTTGTTAACCGAACGGTCTTCTGTGGCCCAATCGGTTAGGCACGTCAGCGTATATGACGGTTCCGTATAGGATACGGGTTCAATTCCTGTCTGACGTATATTTTCTTTGAAAATTTCTGTGGCATTCAGGCCGGTAAATGTTGTTTAATACTGTTTATTATAAACAGAGGATTTACTTAAATATTTGTATCTATAAAGAGATTAATTTATTTTTGGCTGGTCCTACGGGCTCGGAGATACCCACATTAAAAATGCCTTGTGCCACATTCAATCCTCGTGGGTGGATTGATAAATACCATCTATAAAGAGATTAATAAATATGAGGTGTCTATGAAATCCTAACTAGTCCTCATATGTACATTTCAAAGTCTGTGGTGGCAGCGGAAAAACAAGTTAATTAAAACGAATGATGACATTCATTATACACACAAATCGTCTTGTCTGTTTCAGCGACAGAGAGTTTCTGGGGTTAAACGTTATTGCCACATTGTTAAGTGTCTATAGAGTTTGTTTTTTTCTTAAAAGGCTTGTTTGTATATAAATGCGTCGTATTAAACTACAATTTGCTTTTTTGACGACTTCATAAAGTGTTTTTCTATCTTATGATTGGGTTAAGCTTTTAAACCTTTTATTAAAATGAAATTTTATTTTTTTTTATGCTAATTATTTAATGCGAGAATTTGTTGATGTCGGCAAAAAACCGTTAACTCATGTCTATGGTCTAATGAATTTTCATTATTTAGAAACTTAATAATGTGTAGTTTTTCATGTAGGCATAAAGGGCATGGGTCATGCCAGGTTTTTTAGGCTCTACTTTTCTATTGAGCACTGTTTTTTTTTTTAAATAAAAACAAAAATACTTAAGAACTTCGAATTATTTACCTAACATGATCTTTCCTATTTTTCTATATATTTGCACGCACACAGATATATACATACACACACACACACACACACATATATATATATATATATGTACTAACAGTCAAAAGTATTTGTCAACCCTCAAAAATTTTTATTTCTCATCCTAAAAGTGTTATTTTTAATGAAACAAGTTAAACACCAAAATGGTTTTATTTATTATACTAATTATAAATCTTGCTCAGTAACTTTGACTTTAGTATAACCAGAAATCTTTTGAAAAATTGATTTGAAGGCGTTTTTCTTCTTTAGTACTGAGCATAAATAAAACGTTTTCCAAAAGTTACATTATGCCAGCACTTGAAGTTCACATTAGACTATATTATGCTGAATTACTGCTTCCTAGATACAACCTGTTTTTACCAATGCTGCCTATGTGCCTTGTCTTATTTTGTTAAAACCTAAATTTTGCAACTTTCTTCCCGATCAAGACATTTTTCTTAACAAAATGTCCAAAACACTTGAACTTACACTTGAACAAAGATAAGAGAATCATTACTTTAAAAAAAAAAAAAAAAAAAAAAAAGAAGTATATTTAAGCAGAGAACTTTTAAAAAGTCCCAGAAATACCGGGGTTTATATTGTTAAGAGACATCAGGAAGCAGGACAAAACAAGACCAAAAGTAGGACTGGTAGACCAAAAAGCAACAAGAGCAGAGGACAATTTCATTAGAGTGACTAGCGTGCGTGAAAGAAGAGTGAATGAACCAAACATTACTACTCAAATGAACGAATGTCATGAAAAAATGTTTCCACATCCACTGTAAGGAGAAGATTCTGTGAAGCTGGTCTTTATAGGCAGAATTACTGTCAAGAAATCACTGTTGAGGAATTCAAACAATGTCAAACGGCTACAGTGGTCCAAGGAGCGCAAAGACTGTACAATAGAGCAGTGGAAAAAAGTCCTTTGGGCTGACGAATCAAATTTCGAAATATTTGGGTGAAATGGGAGAGCGGCAAGCCCCTGTATCACAAAAGCCGTAAAGTATGGAGGAGGCTCTGCTATGGTGTGCGCGCGCGTCTGTGTGTGTAGCGGGGGTGCCAATTACAAAGTCGGAGATTTGCACCAGGTGAAGGATAAATTGAATCAAACTGGCTATCACAGCACACTGTAGCATTACGAATGCAGCTTGTGGGTCATGGATTTGTACTCATGCAAGATAATGACCCAAAGCATACTAGTAAACACTGCCAGAGGTACATTAAAAGTAAAGAGGAACAGCACGTCTTTCAACCGATGTGTTGTGTACTTAAAACTCATGGAACTGGTGTGGGATGAACTTGACTGAAATGTCAGAGCTTTATAAACCACAAGTGCGGCTCATCTCTGACAACTCTTGCAGGAAAGCTGAGCAGACCTATCTTCAGTCTACTTCCAGACTTTGGTAGAATGAATGGCAAAAATCTTTGATACCGGCCAAAGGGGGACATTTTGATGAATCAAAAGTTTAAGAAGTTTTTTTTATGTGTATTTTTTGTTTAATTTGTATTTAATGTAATTCAGAAAGACTTGTATTTAGTATAATAAATAAAAAATCAATATGTTACATTGAAATAATTTCGAGATTGTTCTCTTATATAGACAGACTCTGAAGAAGGCCGGAGCGTACAACGGCCGAAACGTCGTGAATCTTGAATATGGCAATAAAGATGAAGACAACTCCCCGAACAATGTAAATAGTGAAAACAGTTGCAATATCTCATCTCAGAAATATAGACAGATCCTGAAGAAGGCCGGAGCGTACAACGGTAGAAACGTCGTGAGTATGACAATAAAGATGAGGACAACTTCCCGAACAATGTAAATAATGTAAATAGTTACAATACCTCATGGTAAGGATCTCTGAGATAATAACTAGTTCCTCTGCAAAGTCAATACCTGTCAACCTTTTTGCAAGATAACGACTTGATGATAAAGTAAAACCTAGATGATGATGTTTGTTGAGGGAAGTTCTCAATACATAGTCAAGGGTGATAACAAAAGGAAATGGTGCAAGAGTGTCACCCTGAAGGATCCCTGCTGTGATGTCGAAGAAGCTAATGTCTCTGTCCGGGGTTCTAACCAAAAATTTGGTATTCCTGTATAACATCATTATAGAAGTTACTGTCTCAGAGGGGATGCCATATGCCAGAAGGAACTTCTCCGTTTTTTTCCCTTTGAGCATAATCGAAATCTATAGAGAAATCTACAAAAGGTAAGGCGACCTGTAGTTTCTTTGCCCTGTCGCCCTCAATAATCCGCTGAAAACAAAACAAAACAAAAAAAAAAACAGATCAACCGTTGGATAAATCCTTATTTGTCCAACGGTTGATCTGTTTTTTTTCGCTTTTGTTTTTTCTCGGAAGCCATTTTGATTTTGAACATCTTTGCCTCAGATTGTATTCTGTTGAGATGCAAATTTTTGATGCAATGTAGGTAAGGTTGATTCTTCTATAATTTAATCCCACATCTCCTTTCTTTGGAAAATGAAGTATGCAGCCTTCTATTCATCTTTCTTTGTTATATGTGGCATTCCATAGTCGAAGTAGAATATTATTGAAATTCTGGGTCTTCCATTTTCTTTGGAGGATGTTATCAAGTCCTTCTGCTTATTTACTTTTGGTGTTTTAAAAGCCATTTCAAGATCTGTGTCTTTAAAGTTTCCAGGTTTAATGTCAAGAGGATGTTCGAAGATTTACTCGACCTTAGTATCTAAAACTCTAAGAATATTTCCCAAGAGATTTTTAAAATAGTCTTGTCATTTATTCAACCTATTGACTATGTATTCAGCCTGACTATTAATTTCTGCCACTAATCTCATTGACAGTTTTCCAAGCAAGAGTAGATTATTTGTTGGCAGCAGCAGAATTGATGAGCCAAATTTTTTCATGGATGTATTCAGCTTGTTGATCTTCATAAGAGTTCTTGGGTTAAGCAAGCGATTTATTAAAGTGTTGGATATATTTAAGGGGTGGATTTGAATTTCTTATGGCGATTCTTTTCTTTCATATAAGCCTTTTGTAATTCAATGCTATTTGATTTCCAATAAATACGTTGCTGATATTTGAGTTTTAAAGTCATTTTGATTTCTTCGTAGGACCTTTTTTTTTTTTTTTACTTCAGATTGTATTCTGTTGAGAAGCATATTAGGTTGTAAAACATCCTACATTATCGAGAAAATTCTACCAATGATATTGAACTCTATGTCAATGCTTCTAAAACTGAGCATCCCTGTCGAAGAAGAAGAACATTGTTTTATGTCTTGTTATTTCGCTTAAGTTTTTTTATCACTACCTGCTATGTCGATATTCCTTAGTGTTTTTATCGCAGCACATATCCAGTTGAGTCATGCATCTTTTGCTTGCTTGACGGCTAAATTTGTTGTGTGCGTGCATCAAACTCAGAAATAATAATGACAGCTATTCCAGTATGCTTGATGGCTTAAATAGTTGCGTATTTTCTTCGATGCCAGAGTTTTGAGTTCTTGCCTAAGTAAAAGTCAAGATATTTAATGATGGTTTTCAGGGTAGTCAGGATCGTTTCTTATTCCTCAGATTTTAGTATTTCACCAATGACATTATTATTATTATTATTATTATTATTATTATTATTATTATTATTATTATTATTTGATTTCCGGGCCCCGACCAGAGACCTAAGGTCAGAAATAGCGTCATGACATTTTCCACTGAGCAGTTGAAAACACACACACACACACACACACACATTTTACATAGATAAGCCTTTCGTAAGGTGTGGGATGTACAAATAAGAAAAAAATATTGTATAACTTTAAGGCATGGAGTTCCAGGAATCCCTTCAATGAGTCTATTGGAATCTTTTCCAATCAATCCGAGGGCTCCAACTACAACAGAGATTATTGAAGATCTTTTGTGTCGCATTTATTATTATTATTATCATTATCATCATTATTATTATTATTCATTTGCTTTTATTTCTGGTGTGTACTGATTTCTTTCCGGGTCCCGACCAGATACCTAAGGTCAGAAATGGCATCATGACATTTTCCACTGAGCAACTGAAAAAAAACACACATATTTTACATGGATAAAGCCTTTCGTAAGGTCGGGGCTGTACTCGTAAGAATAAATTATTGTATAACTTTAATGTGTCTATTGGAATCTTTTCCAATCAAGCCGTGGGATCTAACTACAGCAGGGATTGTTAATGTTCTCGCGTGCCAAATTTATTATTATTATTATTTTTATTATTATTATTGTCATATAAATTGAGCTTATTCAATTATTAACTGAAAAATTAAGAATCATCAGAAAATTCAAAGAGGAAAACTATGAAATTTGCTTACACCTCTACATACAAGAATTTGGAAAATTTTACATAAATTGCAGTCGAAAAACTTAACACCGTTATTGGTAGACAAGGTCGCCGATGTGGCACCTAGTAACGATCGAAATCAACCCGTCCTGGTAAGACGATAAACTACATCCGCCTCCTGGGTAAGACGATAAACTACATCCGGATCCAGGGTAAGACGATAAACTATATCGGGATCCTGGGTATGGCGATAAACTACATCCGCGTCCAGGGTAAGACGATAAACTACATCCGCCTCCTGGGTAAGACGATAAACTAAATGCAACAGCAAGTCCTCTGATCAGGAGCTTTTGAGGAGGGTGGAATTGCCTCTTAATTGCCCGGGGTGGTAGCACCTGTTAGGATACCAACTCTGGCCAAATAGTTAACCCCCAAACTAGGATCAAAACGTGTAAAAATAGGTTTTAATACCTGAATACAATTTTGTAAAAATTATTACCAGCAATAACTTTTTCAAGAAAAAAAATATTACAGCAATATTTGTTGGGAAAAAATATTACCAACAATGCATTTCTGAAAACAAAAATTACCAGCAATATATTTTTGAAAAAAATTACCAGCAATACATTTTTGAATAAAACATAAGCAGAAATACTTTTTGAAAAAAATATTACCATTAATAAAAAATCTTTAAATAACTCGTTCAGGTTGATATCCCGTAAAACAAACAAACCAATCAAAATCACTTCAATGGTTAGCAAGAAATGATTCCTTGGCGAATCATCATGATATTGTTATTATTAGTAATATTCTTCAAAGATTTCAGCTGATGACATCTGAATTTAGTTCTGCAGACATTTGGTAACATTTTTTCTTCTCAACTTTTATTAATGTTTCGTGTTTGCCTTCCCCATCAGCGAGGCTTCCTCCCATAGAGTTCACTTCAAGTGGTCGGCGTCAATTAATTTGAAATGAAATTGCGCGCATTCTCATTGCTTCTATTTTTCTGTCAAATGATAACGACTTCGAAGCGAGACAGAAATTGGCGGGCAGGAGAAAACGTTCCTCTCTGCTTGAAATTGATGAGATCTCGTCTGCAGTATGACGTACGAATCGTTTTTCGTTCGCGGCCATAATTGATTGGTTGGTGATGTGAGTGAAGCGTTTTCTTTTCGCTTGTTCTTCTACACTACATACATGAAGTTCTTCTGCCTTATTTGACGTTAATTCTGTTTCAGTAAACACAAGACGGGCATGAAACATAAATTATATTTACTTAAACTTTTGCTCGGACGCCGCTGTCAAAAATGAAAAGTCCCGTTCAACTTTTACACTACATTAATAAAATATTTTTTTCTTTTCTTGCTTCCAAAGAGTTTGGTTTATATGTCACCTTCTTGTGTCTTGAGATAATTCCTGGTCATTTGCTTTATTTATCATACAGTAATAATATGTCCATTGAAAATATAAACAGGTTATTCAGAGCGAACATATATATATATATATATATATATATATATATATATATATATATATATATATATGAAGAAAAATATACGGAAAAAACAAACAAAAATCCTTTTATGCAATTATGCTGTTTTAATGTTAATATAATGTCAACGTCAGACGTTTCGGTCTAATAAACCATCTTCAGGACATATTCATAAAATATAATTAACATTATCAATTAAACATGACAAAGACGATGGACATAAGAACAAGACTCATCCAAACAGATAACTGATTATTAAAAGTTAGTATTCATAAGTTTTCTTCTAAACGCAATCTACAGTTCCTATTGGTAATATATATGGAGTACTTTTTTCTAATTTCCCGTTTAACTATAGTACGCATATTGTTTTGTATTTGACTTCTTATATATTTTGATAATATTGTGCTGCTTGCGTATTTATCTATTTTAAATGACATTATATGATTATTAAATCTTTCTTTAAAAATGGTTACGGTTGCTCCTATGTAAATCTTTTCTTCTGTAATGGTATTATTTGATGCAATTTGCTTTATATATTACACTGTTAGTTAAACATTTATTATTAAGTGGACACTTAATTTTATTTCGACAATTACAACTGTTATTATTGCTATTTTGCGGATGTGTGTTATTATAATTGCTATTGTTTTTATTTCATATTTTTTATTATGTTCATTTTTTATTTTCTCCATATTTATTCATACAAATATAACGGATTTTGATTGTATTTGTCAATGATTTTTGATAGTTTACTGTTTTTAAGGAATTCGTTTTCAATTAATTTAAAGAATTTATATATATATATACAGATAGATAGATAGATAGATAGATAGATAGATAGATAGATAGATATGGACAGACTGAGATAGATAGATAGATAGATAGATAGATAGATAGATAGATAGATAGATAGATAGATATGGATAGTCTGAGATAGATAGATAGATAGATAGATAGATAGATAGATAGATAGATAGATAGATAGATATGGATAGTCTGAGATAGATAGATAGATAGATAGATAGATAGATAGATAGATATGGATAGTCTGAGATAGATAGATAGATAGATAGATAGATAGATAGATAGATAGATAGATAGATAGATAGATAGATTGTGTTGTTAGACAGCAAACGTAAGTTTCAACGTGATTTATACAAAAAGAGAAGTTTTGTGAACTGAAATTAGTAATTGTCCAAAGTCCTATTGACTGACATTCAACTAATGTCAAGAATCAAAGTTCCTAGACAACATTTTACTTATATTTAAAATGTGATCCATTAGTTTTTTGGGGTTTTTTTTTCATCTTTGAGTTGATGTGATTTTGCGTGAATGTGGCGTTATCTTTTAATGAAGATTCCATCATGAGGAATGTAAAAAAAATAAACTTATTAATATGTTCGCTTGCAGACAGCAATGTTTGTGGAAATAAATTCCGTATCTTGGATAAAAATAGCGAAGCGTCTTTTCTCAAATTTATTGACATCGAAATCTGGAGAAATGGCAGACAAAGAGACAGTCCCGGCACTGGGCTTTTCAAAATCTTCTTCAATTTCGACGTCCTCTAGAATTAATCGAATTAAAGAATACCAAATTATTTTTGCTTTCTACAAAATCGTATATCATTTCAGATATTTTCGCTCTCTTAATATCATTGATTTTCTAGTTTTATCACAACGTTTTTAGCCGATGTGCTCTTTCGGTCTTCCCGTATTGTCTGGAGTTCTGTAATGAAGCCATTTGCCAATATGTGCTTTTGAAAATATTATATTTTCTTTTTCAGTCAATACGGACAGTACTTATTCCATTTTGCTCTCAAAGACTTGGTTTCATTTTATATTCCTTGATTGAGTCACAGATTTGGTGAGATTTAAGTTCTATAATCTGACCTTTACAGAAAAGCAGATTGGATTAATCAGTTTATATAAACAAGTTTGGATTAACCTGCTTGGATTAACTAGTTTAAATTAGCCAGTTGCTGAAATTATAAAATGAAACACAGTTTTCATGGTTAGACAACCTAATAACAATTTCAAAAATCACTCTAATACATATGTTATATATTTACGATATTTTTGATGTCATTTCATTGATTCGTTTTTTACGGTTTATCAACCCTTTTCAGGTTATTTAAATTCATAAAATATTTTTTAGATTTAAGAATTTTTTGGAGATAATGATTTAGCGATACAAATCTTACTAATTAACCAATAGCTGGAGGAGAATAGACGGATACACACATTTCCCAAGGATTTTTCGCCCAAGTGAAAATAACGACTACAAGTGAATTCGGAACTTGGCTTTTCGACTAATAATTCCAAGACATTATCCATTACACCACCTGCACATCCAAGCTTATAGCACTTAATATTCCCAAGCAGTCATCCATTCAGGTACTGATCAGGCTTCAATAATCGTACGAGAACCTGTGTTTCAACATGATATGGTCGTAAGCCCTTTATACAACCAGTACATCCAAGCTTAGAGCGCCTGGTAATGCCAAGCGGTCACTCATCTAGATACTGACCAGACTCGACGTGACTTAACTCCGGTGATCGTAAGGGAACCGGTGTTTCAACGGGATACAACTATAAGTTCTTTATACCACTCGCACTTCCAAGCTTACTTTATCTGGTATTCTCAAATGGTAACCCATCTAGGTACTGACCAGACCCGACATTGCTTAATATTGGTGAACGTATAGGGGACCGTTGTTTCAAAGTGATATGGTTGCAAGTCCTTTGTACCACCGGCACATCCAAACATACAGCACCCTTGTATTCCCAAGCGGTCACCCATCTAGATACTGACCAAGCTCGACGTTGCTTAATTTCGGTGATCGTACAGGAAGCGCTGTTTCAAAGTGATATGGCCGTAAGCGCACCATATCCTTTAGGTATTACAGAAATACCAATAAATAATAGATGACAATAAAATGTTTTTGTAAAAATTAAATCAGATTAAAAATAAATCCCGGAGAACGGAACTGGCCGCTATACCGGGTGTATCAGCAAAATTGTTCAAATCGTGTATCAGCAAAAATGTCCAAGTCGTGTATCAGCAAAATTGTCCAAATCGTGTATCAGCAAAATTGTTCAAATCGTGTATCAGCAAAAATGTCCAAGTCGTGTATCAGCAAAATTGTTCAAATCGTGTATCAGCAAAATTGTTCAAATCGTGTATCAGCAAAATTGTTCAAATCGTGTATCAGCAAAAATTGTTCAAGTCGTGTATCAGCAAAATTGTAAAAATCGGGTATCAGCAAAATTGTCGTCCAAATCGTGTAACAGTCAATCACACAAAATGTTTAATATCGAAAAAAAAAACGCTAAACTAATTGAGTCTGTCTATATTTCTGAGATGAGGTATTATGCACATTATTTACATTATTCGGACTAATCTCCTAATCTTTGTCGCCATATTTATCACAACGTTTCGGCCGTTGTACGCTCCGGCCTTCTTCAGGTGGTTGGAATGTCGAACTGAACCCTTTATTTCGCTCACCGGGGTAGTCTGTTCTAGTTCCACGTGCCATGTTTGATGGATGTCAGTTATCAGTTATCTCCTGTTAATTTCCCTCTGAAAGTTCTCCACTGCCTTAACCGGGTATTGAACTCACACTCTTTGGGTCCTGTCACTGGATCTAACCAACGCCTTTATCCACTGCGCCATGTATCCCTAGGTATGAAAAAAATCTCCTGAGCCGACCAAGCATAGAAATAAATACAATATGGGAACCAGTAATAAGGAGTACCAGAGAAAAGCAATGATAACAGGTTGCAATATGAGCTCTGGTAAAAACATGCAATGATAACAGCAAAAATTGCAATATGAGCACTGGTTAAAAATGGTTGCTGAAGACATTAGGTTTATAATACCCAGAAATTCATACCCAGATGTCCTCAAGGACACATGGCACAGTGGATAAAGACTGAACATTATTGTCCGAAAAGAAACAATATCTTAATTAATGAAGTAGTCTAAGCAAGAATATATGGTGATTTTCTAAGCGTAGCTCACATGTGGCACAAGGCGGAAAGTATAGAGCACCCAGTGAAGATTGAACTCACTATTCAGTTGTAACTGATCTAGCGAGGCACATTTGTTCACCATTATGTCACATCGAAGAGGCCGCTGACTGATCTAATATGGCTCACTTACAAACGTCACGCCATTTCAAGCAAACTGATTTGTTGAAAAAAAAAAGTCGGAACAAAGTCGACTTGATAATCGAGATTTATAATTAGTTTTTAAATGACAGCGATTTTTTTTTTTTTTTTTATAAAAAAGTTATTTTCTATCTCAAATTTTATTAGTGAGTACATTTTTCTCGCTTAATTTTATAATAGATTTACGAACATCTTCCACGGGATTCGTCACCTATATATAGGCAAAGCAATTATCGATTAAGTGTGTACTGACTTCCGCTTTCTTAACGATGCCATCGCTATAAATGACATCGACGTTAAATTGAACTTCATTGGTAATAGTTGAATACTTTTTGTCAAATGATTAACCACCTTATTGCATTAAATGGTTAGCCTTAAGAAAAATGACTATATAACCGGTTTATAAATGTGTATATATAAAGAAATAAAACTACAAGGACTCTTACAGAAGATAGTGAAGGGAAGTAAGATGGAATGCATGGTTTTTAGCAAAATGAACAGCCCGATATGCCAATTAAAAAGGGTGTTTCATTAAGAAGGATCAAAGTCATCAGTAAATAAATCAGTGTTATTGGTAAAATTTTTTATTTATTTCTCTATTGGATCATGTTATTTAATTCATGGCAATTATGTGTGAAAAATAATATCGCCTAAATGTCCGCCAAGGCCTCGGCGGCACACCTCCACTCACTGGTCAAAATATTTGATGACGTCTCTGCATAATTGCTCCTCGATCTCACCAGTATGCCTTATTATCTCATCCTTCAGCTGTTGAATTGTTGTTGGCTTGTTGGCATTGACCTTACTTTTGAGATGATCTCAAAGGAAGAAATCTAAAGGCGTCAAGTCGCACGATCGTGGTGGCCAATTGACATCACTGTTTCGAGAGATGGCGCAACATGGGAACTTCTCGTTCAATAAAGCCATTATTGAAAAGGCTATGTGGCATATGGCGCCGTCCTCTTGGAACCACAAATCTTAGAAATCCATAGCATTCATTTCAGGCCATAAAAAGTTAGTTATCATGGCATGGTATCGCTCACCGTAATGGAATTCCCAATGATTTCGCTAGCAAAAAATGAACACCAAACAGTGACCTTTTATCGGTGCAGTGGCTTTTCAACAATCTTCCTTGGATTTTCATCAGCCCAAATCCGACAATTCTGTTTATTAACGAATCCACCAAGATGAAAATGGGCTTCCTCACTAAAGAGGACTTTTTGCAAAAAATCTTCATCGGCTTGTCTTTGCTCATGCACCCAATTGACGAATGTACGGCGCTCCAAATGGTCAGCAGATTTCAGTTCTTGTGTCAATTGAATTTTGTAAGTGTGTAGAGACAAATCTTTTGTCAAAATTCGATGTAACGTTGTTGTGGAGAAGGTCAATTCCTGCGCACGGTGGCGAATAGGAGTGCCTGGATTTTCGGCCACATTCTCGTGCACTGCAGCAATGTTTTCAGCTGAACGGCATAAACGAACACGCAGTAGTGTTTTCACATCTGCCACCGACCCAGTTTGTTTGAATTTACGAACAATTTTTCCAATTACACTCTTGAAACTTTAACACGTTGTTTGATTGTTAATCTTTCCATGGTTGAAATTGCCAAAGACTTAATTTGTTAAATCTGAAAAGAAAAGAAAAAAAATCCTTAGATGCTTAAACTTAATTCACATTTAAAATCGGTCCAAACAAGTACAAAAATTTAAATATCTAAAACCGGAAAGTGCGATACTGAAATCCGAAAGTAAATTGGAATAGAGAAACATGCCTTCCAAAAACTAAGCAATTTTAAAAAAACAGAAAAACATCGCCAGAAACAAAAGAAAGAGTGTTGAACTGTTTACGTAATATCAGTTTTCCTACATGGCAGTGAATGCTGGACATCTCCTCTCATATGAAGAAAAAACTTGAAGCAACAGAAATGTGGTTCTACAGTAGGATGCTGAGAATGTCATGGACTGAATATGTGAGTAACGACTGAGTTTTAGAGTAAATGAAAACAAAAAAATACTTGTACTTAACATCAGGAAGAGACAGTTAAATTATCTTGAGCAAATAATGAGGAAAGAAAGCTTAGAATATTTGATACTCACAGGACAGAGTGTAGGTAAGTGGGATAGAGAAAATCAATGTGTAACAAACCTAGAGAGCTTGACTAAATGGATGGCGTTAAAAGGTTTAGGAAAGAAAACAAAAATATAAAATTTATTAAACGCTACAAATTGTGGAGGGACATGTAAGCGTGAAAGTCGTGAAGGGACACAGCAAAAAGAAGAAGAAGAAGAAAAAAAAGAAGTAGAAGAAGAAGAAGAAGAAGTAGAAGAAGAAGTAGAAGAAGAAGAAGAAGAAAAAGACGAAGAAAAAGACGAAAAGAAGAAGAAAAGAAGAAAAAGAAGTAGAAGTAGAAGTAGAAGAAGAAAAAAAAGAAGAAAAAAGAAAAAGAAGAAAAAGAAAAAGAAGAAAAAGACGAAAAGAAGAAGAAAAAGACGAAAAGAAGTAGAAGTAGAAGAAGAAAAAGAAGAAGAAAAAGAAGAAGAAGAAAAAGACGAAAAGAAGTAGAAGTAGAAGAAGAAAAAGAAGAAAAAGAAAAAGAAGAAAAAGAAAAAGAAAAGGAGAAGAAAAAGAAGAAGAAGAAAAAGACGAAGAAAAGAAGAAAAAGAAGAAAAGAAGAAAAAGAAGAAGAAACAGAAGAAAAGAAGAAGAAAAAGACGAAAAGGGGAAGAAGAAAAAAAGATGAAGAAAAAGAAGAAAAAGAAGAAAAGAAGTAGAAGAAGAAGACGAAAAGAAGAAGAAAAGAAGAAAAAGAAGAAGAAAAGAAGAAAAAGAAGAAAAAGACGAAAAGAAGAAAAAGAAGAAAAGAAGAAGAAGAAGTAGAAGTAGAAGAAAAAGAAGTAGAAGAGCGAGAGATAATTAGCAAATCTCACAAGCCATTGATAGTACGTTGATATCAAGCATTAATATTTTCTCTGTTATTATGTCCTTCTACCAGATTAAATACTTTTCCTCACAGTCTAGAAATAAATTAAGAACGCAATTTACTTATGAGGAGTAATGGATTGAGGAATCGGAGAGCCGAGTTCGAATTCCCGTCGAACCTATTTACTTATATGTGCTAATATCAACGGGAAAGGGTATGAATCCTCTTCTTCTCCCACCCCACCAGCTATGGATGAATAGAAGGACAAACCGAGTTCTATAGCCTTGGATAGCAACTGGTCTACCACAGAAAGAAATGGCAACCTACTACGGGAAAAAATCTGCCTCGTCAGTTATGTGTCGCCTAAGCGTGTATCACGCATGGCATATAACTGACATGATTTCCTCAGGCGAGCGATTTTTCACATTAAAAGCCATTCAGTTTTGTCCAACGCCTAGGAGCAAACAGTGGGAAACTGCGCAACGTATTATGGGAAGCTTTCCATGCACAAGAAAAAGCGTTCATCTTGGAATTGATTTATGGAAATAATTCTGGCCGCAAAACAAAACCTTCTCATGAAGTTTTCTAATTGAAAGCTCCTCTCATTTTCTCTTTCGTCTTTATTGCTTTTGATTTTCGTCTAATGAAGGAAGGTCATCGAGTTCTGGTGCATGTCATCACAGTGGTAATAGCAGGCCGTCAAATGTCTCCAAGAGTAAAAGACTTGGAGAACTGCCAGTGTCTCGAAATACGAGGGTCTGTCTGAAAAGTAAAGGGGCAGGTGTCACAATTTATCTCATTTCCAAACAACAAACTACATAAGTACCTCTTTAAAGTAATTCCCCCACGAATCTAACATATTTTTCTATTTTTCTGTCTCACTTCTATGCACGGCTGGAAGGATTCTTCCTGGATTCCACTCAGCTCTATCGAAACGGGTCCCCTTGATGGTCCACTTCAGCTTGGGGAAAAGAAAAACAGTCACAGGGAGCAAGATCAGGGGAGGTTGGCCATGTTCTTTTCGAGCAGGAACTGCCGGATGCTCAGGGCATCGTGAGCAGGTATATTATCATGGTGAAGCAGCCACGATTTGTCCTGCCACAACTGTCGTCGCTTTTCGCGCACTGATCGAAGCGAACGCTGCGGGATCTCTTTGTAGACTTGCTGACTAATCGTCTGACCCTGGGGCAAAAAACTCACTGTAGTCCATACCCGTAGATCACACTACACACCCAGTCACATTACTTTTCACACAGACAACGTAGGTAGCGAATTGGTGGCTTCTAAGACTGGCTAGAGATGAGAAGATTAAGAAAAATATGAAAAGATTAAGATCAGGTAGTCAGGTAGGGAGATTGGCTGATTTCATGACATGTCAAACCTTCCCAGGTTTATTGAATGTTGCAATTAGTCTTCTTTATGCTATTTGTAAGTACATTTATGAAGTTTGGGATAAACACCGCTGTCTTGAATGACTTTTGGGCCTTATATTGCAGGAAAATGCTTTAAAAAATAAATTTATCCTCCAGTGGCGAAAGATACCTTCCAAAAGCTGAGCAAATTATTAAGAACCAAAAAACTTCGTTAGAATCAAAGGAAAGAGTACTGAACTGTTAAGTGATATTTCTCCTCCTATATGCCAGTGAATTTTGAAGAACCTCATCACCAAGGAACGACGACGCTGTAGAGAGAGTGGCAAGTAAAAGGAGATTTTTGCTTAACATCAGGAAGAGATTTCTAGGTTACATAATGAGGAAAGATGGTTTAGAAAATTTGATACTCACAGGACAGATTGAAGATAAGCCATGCAGAGGAAGTCTTTTTTCTTTCTCCAATATCATCGTTCCGTTCTTGGGATTTAGGCATCCTTTTGATGGGCATTTCTTTTGTTCTGTTCTCTTATTGTTTTTTAATGCATATCTGCTTTATTTGTGATATTCATTTCTATTTCTGCACATTTTTCGTTGAGTCATTCCTCTTTAGCTCGCTTGCGTTTGTTCCTTATTTCTTTGCGTACCAACTCAAATCATAGCTTTTTTTTTTATTCAAATCTGTTTAGGAATTCTGACCAATCGGGATTTGTTTAATTTTTAAGCCAATCAGAGGAGCGGATTCCGTTTCGCCCTTAACTGTTATTCGAAATATTATTTCATAATGGCGGTTATCGTTTCTTGTCAACGATTTAAATTTTTTTTAAAATGTTCAAAAACTGAAAACATTTTTTTTTTAAATTTCAAACGAAGTCATTTTGCATTGACTTTTCTTCTGTGTTGCTGATTTTTTTCTTTTGTATTTGTTGATCTATCTTTCAAATATGTCAGCACTAATATCATCCTCCAAGATAAACAACCGGTAAATTTAAAAACTGGGAACAGAATCACACGAAAAAAAAAGAATTCTGCAATATTTTTTGAGAGACTCTATATTAAATATTTGTTTTCTTCTACATAAATAACAAAAGTTTTATTAAAATCCAATTTGATCAATTTTGGAAGATTTTTAAATCAACTGGTTTTTACGACCACCAACAAGCGAATGATATTTTATGCACACAGCATTGTCGCAAAGTAATTTTATATGCAAATGTATACGGTTTCGTGTAAAATATAGAAATGTGTCAGAATGTTTTCCCATCTTTCTGCTTCCGATTAGTAGAAAAATTGCCCATAAAATACTTGCACACAAACACATATATATTTAAGACATTTTTTTTATGTTCATACGTTTTTTTATATTATAGATACAAATATTTAAGTAAATGCCCTGTTTAAAACAAACAGTATTAAACAACATTTACCGGCCTGAATGTCCGAGAAATTTTTATAGAAAATATTCGTCCTCCGACAGGAATCGAACCTGTATCCTATACGGAACCGTCATATAGCTTAACATTCCTTAACCGTTTCGGCCGTGGAGAAGCGCTCGGGTAGCAAGGTCGATTTTACTGTCTTTAAATTACAATCTTCCATGAATCTCTCACGTACATTCATATCTGCTCATGGCGTATCTAAATGTAAACAAATGACGTCACACATTATGAAGTGGACAAAGACCGACAATTCTTTTAAGACATTTTTATGTTTATACATTCTTTTTATAGATACAGATGTTTAAATAAATGCTCTGTTTATAATAAACAGTATTAAACAACATTTACCGGCCTGAAGGTCCGAGAAATTTTCATAGAAAATATGCGTCCTCCGACAGGAATCGAACCTGTATCCTATACGGAACCGTCATTTAGCCTGACGTGCTTTTACCGATTGCGCCACAGAAGAGCGTTCGGTTAGCAAAGTTGATTTTACTGTTTTTAAACAGAATTCCCTATGGTTTTCTCTGTGGCCAAATCGGTTAAAGGCACGTCAGGCTATATGACGGTTCCGTATAGGATACAGGTCCAATTCCTGTCGGAGGGCAAAGATTTTCTATGAAAATTTCTCTGACATTCAGGTCGGTAAATGTCGTTAATACTGTTTATTATAAACAGAGCATTTACTTGAATATTTGTGTCTATAAATAGAACGTGTAAACATAAAAAAAATGTCTTAAATAATTGTCGGACTTTGTCCATTTCATAATATAACACTCACACACACACACACACACATACATACATACATACATATATATATATATATATATATATATATATATATATATATATATATATATATATATATATATACACCTATTTAGTTGTATGGATATAGGCTTGTGACCCTGGGTTTCACGCATTTGTGATCATCAGACAAAATCATGATCGCAAACGCGTGAGACTCAGTGTCACAAACTCAAATCCATACAACTGAATATGTTAGCTCTATCATTGATATTCAAACTACGAACTGAGACAAGCATCCTAACTTTGATACGAATAAGACATGAACCTCGCTAAAAAATAAACGTATGCTCTTTGTAAACGTCATCAACTCGATTTTTTCATTGATTTGAATTCTTAAGCGTTTCTAGTTCGTTTGAATTGTTCTACTCAAATTAAACGAGTGATCAAAACTAGCAACAGCTATTCGAAATATTTCAATGAAATCAATCATTCGTTGGAACTACAAGTTTTTTCTTTTAATTATGCAACTAACAGCGGAGACAAGCATCTAAATTTTTAATCTTAACCTGTTCAAGTCTAGAGTTAACCGTACTATTTCCTACATTTTCGCATAAGCTGTGTCTCTTACATCATCGTAAAAAAAACAGCCCTTTTTGCGCGGATTTGAACTGTTTTTTTTTTGTTTTCTTTTTTTGTTTTCTTTTTTTTTCTCTACGGCAAGCAAAACCGTACCTGGCTACAAATACATTTGTACGCATGCGTGCCAAAATATTCGTATTCATGCGCCATCCTTCTCGTAAATAGTTCCCAAGTGATTGATTTGGTTCTATCTTGGATTTGGACGATGTTCAATTGTCTCCATGTTTTTGCTTAACATAGCACGAGTGAAGACGAATGGAGCTTGCTTCTTCCTAAATATGGAAGCCACAGCATTATGAGTGACGTCACTGCGTGTCTCGTTTTGATTGGTTCAGTTGTGCATGTAGTTTCTCGCGTGCAATGTTTATTTGCGTCTGGTTTTGGCAATCATTCGAAATTAGAAAGAAAGAAAGAAAGAAAGAAAGAAAGAAAGAAAGAAAGAACGTCGGTAAAAGAAACAAAGAATGTTGGTAAAAGAAAGAAAGAAAGAAAGAAAGTATCTCGGTATAAGAAAAGAAAGAAAGTATGTCGGTAAAAAGAAAGAATAAAGAAAGAAAGAAAGAAAGAAAGAAAGAATGTCAGTAAAAGAAACAAAGAATGTTGGTAAAAGAAAGAAAGAAAGTATGTCGGTAAAAAGATAGAAAAAAGAAAGAAAGAAAGAAAGAAAAAGTAAAATAGAAAACGTAAGTATGAAATACGAATGAAAGAAACAGAAATAATATAAAAGGATATATTTGGTTGGTGCAAAAATAGTATCGTTTTTTGACGTTAAATGAATACGTCAAAGAACGATATTATTTTTGCACCAACCAAATATATATATATATATATATATATATATATATATATATATATATATATATATATATATATATATATATATAATATATATATATATATATATATATATATATATATATATATATATATATATGTATTTGGTTGGTGCAAAAATAGTATCGTTTTTTGATGTTAAATGAATA
This sequence comes from Acanthosepion lycidas, assembly GCA_963932145.1. NCBI lineage: Eukaryota > Metazoa > Mollusca > Cephalopoda > Sepiida > Sepiidae > Acanthosepion > Acanthosepion lycidas. The sequence goes on from OZ010600.1 coordinate 95,484,730, forward strand.
CGTCAAAAAACGATATTATTTTTGCACCAACCAAATATATATATATATATATATATATATATATATATATATATATATATATATAAAATATATATATATATATATATATATATATATATATATATATAAAATATATATATATATATATATATATATATATATATGAATATATAGATAATGATAATATCAGTGGTTAATATATATATATATATATATATATATATATATATATATATATATATATATATATATATATATAGAGAGAGAGAGAGAGAGAGAGAGAGAGAGAGAGAGTTGAATTGATGTGAGTTTGTGACTCAGGGTCCCAAACTCACATCAATCCAACTAAATATGTTAGCTCTATCACTGATATTTAGCGCTTTCCAATAAGTACCGCGTATATATAATATATAAATAATATATATAAAAATTGCAAACATATTATATTTATGTACATAAACATTTTATATACGTATATATATATATATCAAATATGTGGTGCAATTTATATTACAATGAATCATTCATACAAAAAGTAGATGAGTAATGTTAATGATATAAAATGGCGAAATCTTTTCGCAAACAAAATTTTAAAGGTGCATTAACCTACAAATCACTCGATGAATGTTATGATCCTTGTTTTTAAAAATTATAAACTGTATAAGGTCGTTCTTTAATATGCAAGTACTTTCAACTGTACATTCAGTCATCTTCAGGCATGGAAATTATTTTGTTTTTTGGTAAAATTCAGGTAGCATCCGAGAGGAAAAAACTAAATGCGAATCGAAATATGTTTTCTTTGAAATGTGTTATTGTTAACGGATACAAACTTTTGGAGCGTGCTGCAAGATATATATATATATATATATATATATATATATATATATATATATATATATATATATATATATATATATATGGTGGACTTTCCCGTCGTATTCGACGTATAAGGCCAAACAGCTCAGTTCCTAAGAACTGACTGCCCAGACCCCAGCACATATGATTTGATTCTAGTGGTGAAGGCTTTGTTCAGAACCAACCAGACTTTTTGAAGGGTGACATCGTACTTTACTTGCCACAAGGTCCCCAAACGACCCTTCGCAAGTTTTGAATTCAGAGTTGTCCGTCTCCTAGACCAATTGCCATCCAAGGCTATAGAACCCAGTTTGTCCTGCTATTTACCCATAGCTGGAGGGAGAAGATTGATACCTTTACCAAGGGTATTAGCACGTAAGAGAATGTTATGGAGTCGGCTGGAATTAGAACTCGGCTCCTCGATTCCTCAATCCGAGCCACTACTCCGCCTTGCCTCCGTCTTCTCCCTTTCTCTCTCTCTCCCTTTCTCTCTCTCTCTTTCTCTCTCTCACTGTGTCTGTCTGTCTGTCTGTCTGTCTCTCTCTCTCTCTCTCTCTCTCTCTCTATATATATATATATATATATATATATATATATATATATATATATATACACGATACTGTGCAGTCGACAAAATGAAAAACAAACAACGCGCCTGCGCGAAATTAAAAATATAAAATAGCGACAATTTACCAATCGCAACTTGTATAATAAAGCTCTGCCATTTAATATGGTATTGAGCAATTCTTTTTTCCTGTTTTCAATATTAGGCAAACTCTTTTGAAAGCTGCGTATTCTTACACACAAACATATATATATATATATATATATATATATATATATATATATGAACATCCCTGGTAGATTTTTTTGGCAGCTGCTGTTCACTTTTCCCATACTTTGCTCCAGACAAAATTCTTGGAAAAAGAGAACAAAAGAAAGTAAGAGAAACAACATTTTGTCGAGATTTTGGTCTGTATTGATTGGAAGCGTAATTATAGTCAAGTGGTAAAAAGGAAAGAAAGATGAGATTGTCGAAAGGAAAAGCGATGTGTACCTTTTGACTTTTAGCTGACAGAAGACTGCGTGCAATATTTGCAATGGTAACGCATCTATTTACCAAACTTAGTTGAAAAAGTGGTATAAGGACATGCGGTTGAAAATCTAAGGTGATCAAGCCTTTTCTGCTTTTTCGGGGTGAGTGTGTTAGATTTTTTTTTAAAAAAAAGGAGCACCTTTTGAATTTTAACAGAACGTAATCATTTGCTGTAGTTATTTTCCAAGCGTTGCTTAGATGCGGCACGATGCCGAAAATATGGGGCTCCAAGTGAGGATCGAACTCTCTACCCAGTCGTAATTGTTCTAATGAGACAAGTTTGCTAACTCTTACACCACTTCGAGGTGCCCATATCATTTGCTGTAACTTACACAAAATATAATTTATTATTACATATAAATCAGAAGCTAATTTACAGTACAATTTGAAGCTGAAATATAATCAGAGCAAGCAGCATGTACAACATTTCTGAAGATGAAATTAATGACCGTGCTGTTCATACGTGGTTCGGGGGGGGGGGTTCAGGGATATGTTTTGTGGATACATAATAAGAAAGAAAGAAGGCTTCGAAAACTTAACACCCGTAGGGCAAGAAAAGCAAAAGAAAGCGAATAACCAACTTGATAAGCTTGAATTAAGGAATTTCAGAACAGTCATCACAAAAAAGAAGGTTTGAAGAATCAGAGAGGAAGTTGTGAAGGGCCATAATTTCCTAGGTCAAAAAGTATATGGTGTATAGAGAAATATATAGACAGGTATGTATAGTTTCCGTATTATTTTTTGCCTGATTACCTTTGCTGTTTTTCATGAAAATATAATAACTTTACTGTAGTCTGGCACAAGGCAACGAGTTTTTAACACCTGGGAGGATGAAACTCACTATACTATATTCTGAGTGACTCGTTTGTCTACAGGAAGCGCCTTTTTGTTTATTGATTTCTTTTATAATTCTGTTGATGAGTTCTTTAAACTTCCTGATGTGTACTATCCAAGAAATTATATTCTTGGTTGAATGCTTATAGTAAAGAAACGATCACAGATTGACACTTCCAAAGAGAGGAAGGCTAAAATATTGCGGATGGGGGGCTTGAAACCTCCAACAGCACTTTTGAATTCGAGTTCGATTACTATGTATGCATAAGAGTAATGAATGAAGATATATTACATCAAATTTCAAATAGGTAGTGACCCATCACGACTGCCAGTTTCATTCGCTTTTACCCAATCATCCCACGCTGAGTTTGGCTGGTGTATCCATGATATGCACGCACCGGCTAAACCATTACCATCTAAGACTTGCTTCTGTGTATAAAGGTTCCTATTTTCACACACTGCACATTACCGAGTGCCTGATGATTACATGAAAGCGTATGAAACGGTCAATAGTGGTCGGTCACTTTCCACTTAAAATCTGATTTAAAATACAGGGTGCGATGGATAAATATTTATCTAAATGACGCAAAAATATGAAAATAAGATTTCATTTTAACAGATATATTTACCAAAATTGCACAAACATATCTTGAAATATTACAGAGTAAATTTATTCAATAAAATCGCCATTGCCTTCAATCACGACCTTTTCGGAATCTCCTGCCACCTTTCTGGACGGTCTCCTTGTTTAAGTTGGTGAATGCTGCCATAATCCTTGCCTTCCGTTCATCTTTAACGTTACAAGGATTTTTGTTGGACTCCCTCGCAACTGTGTTCCGCACATAAATAATCAAGGGGTTTGCAGTCTGGAAAGTTAGGTGGCCAGATGTGATATGGGTGCAGAAATTGTCTGACAGCAATGCCAGTAAATGTATGCATATTTACCTTAGCTTAACCAATGGTTAAATAAGCCATGGGAAACCTTTTCCAACCAGTGGGTCGCATGAGATAGAGCTCATCGTAAGGCGGGCCAGACTGCTAAAAACATTCAAGGTAATTTTTCCTTTCAAAAATCATTGTTCTTGTTTATATATGTGGTTATGTATGAGAGAAAGTGTGAGTTAACAAGTGAGAACGAAGCGAAAGTAACCAAATTTTGAAAAATTACTTTTTTCATGAACTTTGGCGTGCTACTTAGAAAGTCCAACTGGCCGCATGTGGCCCTGGGACCATAGTTCGCCAATGATTGGATGAAATCATTCGTTTCATACATCATTACCAGAGTAGTGAGTTTGTTCCTTACTAACTTCTCCACTCTTGTGACTTTGTGTCAACTGTGGAAATAACAGATTTTTGGTGGATTACACAGTCCCCTTTTTCTTACTGACGCTAATGGCCGATACCCCTTACTTGAAAATCAGTATTTCATTTCAAGATTTTCTTAGAGGGGCAAAATTTAATCAGTTCGATAAAAAAAAAAACATGTTCAAAAAGTGACAAGAGGAAACTAGAAAAGAGGTTGGGTAAAACAGCATCCCAAATAAAATAGCAAAAAGAAAAGAAAAAGATTATTTATAGAATCAATATTTTTATCGTACTTCTCTCTTCGGAGACCGGTCTAGAATTTAAAAAGATTGTGTACACAGAAAAGAAGTGTTTTTAATTCGTCGGTCGATCTCTAAAAGAGAAAGCAACGATAACCGGTCAGCTGATTCTATAAATAACTAGCAAGACCCGTAAAAATTTCACGGTTGGCCTATTTTCAATTTCTGATGAATCTTAATTCTCCAGTTAATAACTGAATAAGCTCGTGGCGTGTTCTACGACAATAAAATATCCGTAGAAATTCTCCTACCACATCGTTAAATATTTGAGCTTAACAACTTTAACAAAAGATTGTAAATAACAATCTTAAATAGGAATTCCAATCATTAAGGAGATACGAATGGAAAGACTTTAAATTGACAAGTTTTTTTCATTTTCTTTGTGATTTTCTCCTTGATGCCATTTGTACTGACGTCTTTAAATTCCCAATTAAGAATTGCACCACTGGGGTTTCTTCTTGCGTTAAACCTGGTATGAACACTTTCATCCCTTCTCGGAAATATCAGGTGAAGCCTCAGTCATCTCCATGGTTCACACCAGCATGATTGGCCGCCATAATACAGAGGAACCACTATTTCCGGCTATACCAGCGTGACGGCTCTCGTCACAATAGGTGTCTATTCGTTTCTGCACGCAATAAATGTAAGCGTGTCCTCGGGGAGAAAATCCCAGTTTGAGAAAGAATGAGGTACCGCATAGCCTCTAACAACTTGGGCTCTGGTGATTACCGGCGGCTGTATAATAATGTATTAAATAAGAGTAAGGTCTCTATTTCTCTTCACTTCAGTCAATTTGATGTGTTGTTATTCTCTGCTGATAAAGCTGGATGCTTTGCCTGTAAATTCTCCTCAAACACTACTCTTGACACATCCAAAATATCCCTGCCTAACTTCCCTCCTAGAACTGAGTCTCTGTTGAGTGATATGCATATAACCCCTTCCATGTTTTCTACTATCATTCTAATCTTTATCCCTACAAAGCATGTGAACCCAATGCCATCCCTGTAATAGTCGTAAAGAAGTGTGCCTCCAAACTGGCTCCTGTTCTCTCTAAACTGTATAATAAAGGCCTTGCTGTCTCCTGCTTCCCTGCTTACTGAAATTCGTCATCTGTTGTTCTAGTTTTTAAGAACTCTGGTGAGCCGTCCGACCCTTCCAAATATTGGACTATTAACCATCTACTTCTTTTTGACAAACGCCAAGAGGCCCTAATCAACGCTGAATTAATTCATCATCTCTCATCGCAGGATCTTTTCTCGCACAAATAATATGGCTTTTGTTTCTCCCGGTCAACAGCCGATGTACTGATGATATTTGCGGAAAAAGTTTATTATGATTGAGATAAAAACACTGAAGCTGTAGCATTGGACATCTTTCAGATCCTCCACTAGCTGAAAAGTTACGGTGTCTCCGGACACTTTTTGCATTGATCCAGTCTTTCTTATTAGATCGTGAAATGAGTGTCATACTGAATGGCCACTCGTCTACATCCTTTCGTACAACCGCAGGTAATCCCCCCAAGGTTCCACCCTTGGTCCTTCTCTATTTTTAATTTACAATGATGACCTTCCTGAGGACATCAGCTCTCAACTTGGTATTTACGCCGACGACACAGCAATTTACTTTTCCCTCGATAGTAAAGGCTGATCAGGCAGCCAATGTCTAAAAAGACCTCCAGTCCGTAGTTAACTGAAGCAAAAGACGTTGTTAATTTTAATGCCTCCAAAACTAAACTTCTTTCCATTAATCATCTGAGAGACCCTTTGCTGCCTTCCATCAGCATGGCTGATGCTAACCCCCAGGAAAGTGACTTATTGCATCTTCTCGGGCTCATGTTCTCTGCTGATATGAAGTAAAAAGACTACATTGAATCCATCACCAGGTCAGCTGCTAAGAAAGTCGGTTCACTATGTCGAGCAAGACAAATTTTCTCTCCAGAATCTATGTTATATACCGTACTTATGAACACTAATGGGTATGTCCCAATCCTCATAATTGTAAGTGGGGGTAATATATGTGGTTTACCTACTTCACACCGCTGGCGGTATTGTATTTTATTGATGTTATAAAGATTATCATTTAATTTCCAACCTCCGTTTTGGTTATTCCTCATTCAGTAACCCTTCCTAAGTTACAATACTTTACTACATATCTATGTCTACCATTCGTCCATGCTTAAAATTTTGCTGTCGCGTGTGGCCCGGTACCCCCGCTATTTACCTTGAGCTCATTGATAACATCCAAAAAAGAATCAGTAAATATTATTGGACCTGATCTGGTGGCTCGGCTCCCGTCACTTTCACAGGGTTTCCTCTCTGTGTCTTTTCTATAAATACTTTCATGGTGATTGTTCGGCTAAGCTATTCGCTATGATAACAAGAAATTTTGAATTTAAGCGCAGTACTCGACTGGCGTCGAGATCTCATCAATTTACATTTGAGCTGTCTAGATGTAGCCGTAAGTTCTATGCTAACAGTTTCTTTTCTCGCACTACTCGCTTGTGAAACTCCCTTCCGGATCCATGCTTTCCAGCCAACTTTAACCTGCAAAAATTTCAATGCAATGTCAATCGTTAACCACAGACTTCCCAATGACACTTTCTTTTCCCGCTCATTATTAGTTTTTCTGTTCCTAATTCTTATATACCTTGAAAACATTTTCGTTTTAGTGACAGTACTGATTTGCTTGGGGTGATTCCGATAAAAAAAAAATACATTTCATTGAAGCAGACATAAGACACTTCTATCTTCCCATTTTTCCTTCCTTTTTTCTTTCCTTGTTTGTTTTGTTTCTTGTTTCCTCTTTCTTCCTTTCTTTCTTTTATCTGTTTTTTCACTGAAACCAAGTAGCCTCTGATATGTCTTTTCTGTCTTTCTACACGATCAAAACGGAATATTCCATTATTTAATAGGTATTGGCAGGGGGTATCGGTCGTGCTATTTAAGGGAGACAAGTAGGATTATAATATGTTTTTTTTTCTTTTCTTTTAACGTTTCTCCCTTTTCTAGTTTTCTTTAGTCTTTTTTAACATATGTCTGTTTTATTGCACACCTACACTCTACATTTCTACCTAACCTCATATACTGAACAATTGGAATGTCGCTATTATCTCAGCCACCAGACTGACTTTAATTTCCGTTTGATTCTGATTCATTCACTTTATTCGCATTAATGCTCTTGGAAAAGGCATGAATCCATCTTTCAATAACTAGGGTTAGATAGCAGGGCAGACAGGTCCTCTTACCTTGAATGGCAATCAGTCTAGGAGAAAGAAATCTCAGTATTTAAAACCATGCGGTAGAAAGTATGACCCCGTCACACTATCTTGCACCAAAGTCATATCACTGCCTGCTCTAGCAGCAGAGTGCATATGGTGGCCATAAGAACCTAATCGGTTAAATGGTGCTGTAGACCAAATGACTTGAGATCTATTTCTTTCTCCTCTCCAATTCTCCTCTTCAACCGTTCTCTCTATCGACACGAATTTCTGTTGTTAATTTTCACCTTTAACCATGTTCTTGTTTAAGGCATGTACCCACTTCCCCTTGCTCTCTGCAACATTATAAGATATCTTGCCAAAATTACACGACGCTTGACAGAAGAGAGTGAGTAAGTATTTGGACAATCCACTTATAGGTAACGCTTGGACAGTAACAACTGTAAAATGGACATGGAAAATCTCATGTTTCTTCCATCACCTCTTGGAAAATGAGGGCGGGAATTGATCACCTGGTAAAGAATTTCCAAGAACCACGGGAAAAATGAAAAAAATGATTGGAATATCGATTTTTTAAACGTAGCCTAAAGTATGAAGCACCCAGTGTGGATCGAACTCAATATTCAATTTTAATTGATCTAGCGGGGTAAGATGGCCAACCATTACACCATTTCAAAGTGCCCCAAATGATTTTCTAAGCGCAAGGCCGAAAATATGGGGCACACAGTGAGGATTGAACTCACTATTCAATTGGAATTGTTCTCGCAAGACAACCTTGCTAAACATTACATCACGTAGAAGTGCCGAGTGATTTTGTAAGCGTAGCTGAGATGTAGCACAAGGCCGAAAATATGGGGCACCCAGTGAGGATCGAACTCACTCTTCAGTTGTAATTGATCTAGCGAAAAAAGCTTCTTAACTGTATATCTATGTCGAGGTATTGGAGTATATAAAAATATTTTTTTAATCATTTCACTCCAATGCAATAAAGCCACTAAGACGCAAATGGTTACTGAGAGTGAAAGAATATAAGAAAAAGAAAAACATTAATAAGGAGAGAAAACAAAAAAGAACAGGAATTAAGAAGACAGAAGATAACGATTGTCATAATATTTAAATTTTAATCGTTTCTTTTCAAGCAAGGCAATAAAGCCACTAAGACGAAAGGGGTTACTGAGTGTGAAAGAATATGAGAAAAAGAAAATCATTATTAAACAGAGAGAACACTAAAAGAACAAGAAGAAAATGTTAGCAGGGAACTTGCGGTTACATTAGCAATTTAGACAGTAAAATGATGAGACCTAACTGCCAATCTAGTACTGCGCTTAAATTCTAAGTAATCTAGTGGAAGTTTCACCAAGACAATTGCCATGGAAATATTTATAGAAATATTTACAAAATTCATCTTAGGTGAATACCGAATAGTTGAATTAGTGACAGGAAACTTTCAAGAACCTGCCTGCCATGAAAATCAGCATTAGAAATCTAAGACTTACGTGCAAGAACACCGAACTTTAGTTCCGATGGGGAACGTAAAATTATCTCCAGCTAAATGTGTGTGTGTTTGTGTTCAAAGACTTGCTTACCGCTATAGTTTCGAATGGAAGCCATACATCAGTCGAGTTAATAATGTGTCTCCAGACACGGAAACGTTGATGACGAAGTCGACTAATAAGACTGAAGCAAAGACAAAAGAAATGTCTCGGTCATCTACGTGGCGATACGAAGAGAGAGAGGGAGAGAGAAGAAAAAGAAAGAGAAAGTAGAAGAAGAAGAAGAAGAAGGAGGGTGAGGAGGAGGAGAAGGGTGAGGGGAGTTAAAAAAAATCTACAATGTAAGTAAAATATAATCATATCTGGCTGCCTATTAACCGGGATTCTTCTTCGAATCAATTACGAATGTCTGACATTGTGGCCATTACTAGTCTTCTTCATTTCAATTCAATTTTCGGGCTCATGGCACACAGAAAATATGTGAATGTCGGTCGAAAGAGATGCGCTGATGAATAACTGTCTTGTTTGCAGGCTCGTAAAAGGCGGCAAAATATTTGATAGATAGATAGATAGATAGATAGATAGATAGATATGAACAGACCGAGATAGATAGATAGATAGATAGATAGATAGATAGATAGATAGATAGATAGATATGAACAGACCGAGATAGATAGATAGATAGATAGATAGATAGATAGATAGATAGATAGATAGATTATTCGGACTATTGTCCTCATCTTTGTCGCCATATTTCCTTTCTGTCGTTGTACGCTCCGGTCTTCTTCAGGTTGTTGGAATGTCGAACTTAACACTTTATTTCGTTCACTGGGGTAGACTGTTCTAGTTCCACATGCCATGTCTAATGGATGTCAGTTATTAGTTATCTCCTGTTAATTCCCCTCCCCAAGTTCTCCACCACCTTATTATTGAACTCACACTCTTTGGATCCTGTCACTGGATCTAACTAGCACCTTTATCCACTGTGCCATGTGTCCTTGAGGACATCTGGGTATGAATTTCTGGGTATTATAAACCTAATGTCTTCAGCAAATATTTTTACCAGTGCTCATATTGCAATTTTTTTCTGTTATCATTGCATGTTTTTACCAGAGCTCATATTGCAACTTTTGTTGTTATTAACGCTTTTCTCTGGCACTCCTTATTACTGGTTCCCATATTGTATTCATTTCTATGCTTGGTCGGCTCAGCAGATTTTTGTGGCCTATCATATGTGCTGATTCCTTAAGTTTACGAATTTTCCAATGGTGTTCCTTGTCTATGACCTCAACCTGATCCCACAGATGGTGATGATCTCCCTTCTCTCTCCATATGTGGTCAACCACGCCTGATTTTCCACTTCTCCTCGTGTTACAGTTTTCTGGTGTTCTTGAAGCCTTACCTTAGGGGGCGGCCTGTCTCTCCTTTATATTTCTTTCCGCAGCTGCACGGGATAGCGTACACACAGTCTTTAGTCATGTTCTCCTCTATGGAGGGGGAGTCTTACTCAGGAGAGTTATTTGCGAAGCGTCGTCCAGCTTCGTCCTGATGTAATATGGACAGCAGATCCTTTGTTTTTCTCTGATAGCCCCTTCACATAAGGCAGGCAGACTGTTTTCTGAGTGTTGTTGTCCTCCTCTTGTACCCGCCTATCCCAGTTTTTTTGAGCTGCTGCCATGTACCCAGAGTAGTTGTTACGTTGTAGGGTACTACTTATACTGACCAATAGGTAACAGATAGATTGATAGATAGACAACAAGTTTAGATATATAGGTAAAAAATGTGATCTCTTGCAGAGATGCGCGTTTTCGCCCACTTGTGGAAAAACGCCATGAAACACATATACATGTACTTTCACCAAAATACAAACTCTTTACGTTCACACACAAACACAAATGTTGATGTCTTTGTCACTTGTAAATTTGTTGTTTAATACATATATTTGTTGACACACACACACACACGCACATACACACACACACACACACACACACATATATATATATATATATATATATATATATATCGGTCTTGTTTGTTTTCTTTACATCTTCGGTTGGACTCAACTTGAGTCCGCCATTGTTTTGTAGTTTGACCTTCTTCTAGCAGGAAATAAACATCACGTGTCCCTAATTCAACAACACGCAAACTCACACGGTCCTCTACATTATAATAAAAAGTTTTAACCTAAACCTTGAGTCAAGCTCTTAAATAGTCTTGTCAGATCAAGAGTTTCATATGGAGCCAAACATAAATACGCCCCAAACCAATTTTAATCGTGTACGTAAATCATTAAAATATAGCATTTGTCGGCCAACAAGTCGCGTATTTTAAAAGGAAATTTCTTGATAGATGAACGTTGGTTTGGTTTACGGCATATCAATCTTTTTCAAGGTATTTAGCAAATTCAATCGTTTTGAAAATAACAATAAATAGCTAGGCATAGGTGCGAGTCATAAAGGCAGGGATAGATACGCCAAACAAGCCAACCTATGGAATTAATCGGCGTATTCTTGACCCCAAGCGACAGAACAATGATGAGTGAGGAGGCTCCCTTGCTTTACAACATGAATTTTATGTGTTCGGTCTCCTATCTATAATACTAGTGCACGTGATGCAGTGTCATCCAAGGTACATTTTTAGGAGGAGAAAAGCGCATATCGTAATCCATTAAATGCTGTATATCATTCTTCTTGTTACCCAATAAAAAATTAAAAAAAAGAAATATTTTCATCACAGTGTTGGATAATATCAACAATTAGCATTTTGTGGATAGGAGTAGAAGACAAACTAAATCCGCGGATTTTAACCAAGTATGCAACACTCTTTAAAAAAAGATAAAAACAATTAATTTTTTTAAAAAGCTAAACAAATTAATTGTCTTTAAATAGACTAAATATCAGAAACTGCATTAATTTGTGGATTGTTCATCTGATTTTATTCGCAATAACAATCTATTTCTGAATTGTGATGAAAAGACATTAATTCCAGACAGTTTGAGACTATTACATCTACAAGGTGTAAACGCATAAGAGAAATAATATGAAGAAAGACTTACCAAGAATTATTTAATAATAATTATGCTTGCCCGCCTTCCGTTAGTTCGCACGACTGTTACGCCCTGCCAGTACCTCGTAAATAATGAACTATTCCGTTTTGAGGTGTAGAAAGAAGGGAAAATACGCTACTTGGTTTCAGTGAGAAAATGAAAGAAAGATAGAAGTGGGAAAAGAGACAGTCAGATGAAGTTGATTAGAACAGATACTACACTTTGATCTTAGACATATGTCTGAGGTTTTTTGTTTTTTTTTTGGCGACCGCGATAAAAGCGGCATTTTGCAGATGCACAGAATCAAACAACAGAAACTGAATAAGGCAATCGCTAAAAATCCAGTTACCATAAATAAAAAAAACATCGGAATTATTTCAAAAATATTATTAAGAGAAATGTTCGTAAGACGGGGATTTGAAAATAAGAAAGAAAGAAAGAAAGAAAGAAAGAAAGAAAAAGAGAATGGAAGATAGAAAGGTTCGATGTCTCCTGCCAATAACTCATAAATAATGGACTATTCCGTTTTGATTGTAGAGAAAAACAAAAGACATGCGCTACTTGGTTTCAGTGAGAACATGAAAGAAAGAAAGAAAAAAAGAAGGAAAGATAGAAGTGTTTAAAGTTTGTTTCACTGAAATGGAAAAAGTTGTCAATTTTAAATCTTTTCATTTGTACCCCCTTACTTCTTAAAATAACAACCAGCATTCATATTTATCATTGTTATTGCAATATTTTGTTAGTTGTTATGCTCAAATATTTAACAATGCAATAGGGGAATATCTACGGATATTTTATTATCATAGAACTCGCCATGACCTTATTCAATCATTAACTGAAGAATTAAGATTCACCAGAATATTAAAATAGAAAAACCATTAAATTTTCAGTTAAAAACTAGTTTACAATCTTTGATGAGTGTACAATGCACCCAGAATACAAAGGCCAGGTACAACAGCTACAAAGAAACAAAATTAAATGTAAAGTGTTCTTTAAAACAAAAGAGATATCAGACCACTACTTGGTTTCAGTGAGAAAAGAAAGAAAGAAAGAAAGAAAGAAAGAAAGAAGTGTTTAACGGATGTTTCATCGAAATGTAAAAAGTTGTCAATTTCAAATGTTTTCATTTGTACCCACTTCTTAAAATAAGGACCAGTTTTCCTATTTATGATTTTTATTGCAATATTTTGTTAAAGTTGTCAAGTTCAAATATTTAACGACGCGTTAGAATACAGATATTTTATTGTCACAGAACTCAACGTGAGCTTATTTAATCATTAACTGAAGATTTAAGATTCATCAGAAAATTCAAATAGTAAAACCGTGAAATTTTTGAAGGTCTTTCTAGTTTATGATAACAGAGGTAAGAAGTCCGAACAACTTAAGAATATACAATTTTTAATATATTTTCTCTGTCAAAATCTGACGTGTCAAATTCTTATTCGACTCAAAAGAGAAAATATAGACATTGAAAATTGCTTTTCATAAAAATTCCATTATTAAGCTTAATAAATTCAATAATTTTCGATATACAGTGAACTACCTTAAACTTAGTTTAAGTAACCTAAAAATGCTCCTTCCTTGGCCTGAATTACAGTGGCTACGCGACGTGGCACAGGTACTGAAATCTAGTTCAAGCCACAAAATTAGAGCTACAATGGAAATCAAACTGATATATAGACCTGATAACGCTCATTTCTTTAGAAAGCTACAAAAGTAGGGTTCCCAATGAGGATCGACCATAATGTTCTCCAAGATTAGGGATCCCAATAAGGATCGACAACAGTGTTCTCCAAGAGCAGGGCTCCCAGTGAGGATCGACCCTAGTGTTCTCCAAGAGTAACGTAGCTTAAACATTCAACTATAGAAGCGCCCAGATATTTACAACGCTTAAAAGAGCTTGTTGCCCAATGAGGATTGAAACCATTACACTAAAGAAAAGGTATCCAAAAATGAGCCACCTGAATATCCCTTGGCGGGTGCCCATATGTGTGCTTTGTGTGTCCCCTTTGAATGTCGATGTGTCCCGATATTCGCGTCTGTGGAACTGTGCAAGTAAGTTTCTTGGGGATCTCTCCTCGCCCGGATAGACAAACAGCTGACACTTGCTTTCTGTCATTCTCATCCCCCACCTCTTGAAACCAACCCCCCTACGCAACACCCCCCTACACAACCCCCCCAACCCTGAAACTCGTTAATATCTTATCCTCGCTTCTTATCCGCTTTCGTGTTGATAGCCTCGGCCCACCTGATTCAGTCCACCCTAACACCACCAAATTATCTCGATGCCTTGCCTCCAAGCCAACTTCGGATCACTCTTCACGGCGAACAATTCCCACTGGATTAACACACTGACACCCCCAGATGACAGCCATCGTTCCAGAGAAAGATGACTACTATTTTCTCTCTCTCTCTCTTTCTCTCTCTCTCTCTCTCTCTGGCGTGCGTGCTCACTTATTCCGACTTCTTCCTCTTCTTTTAAGATGAAGAAGGGAATTGAATTGATTAATCTTTCTCTGGCGTGAAAAAGAATCAATCAAGTTTTAGTATTGAGAAAGTTAAAAGGCTGCAGATGACAATATATATATATATATATATATATATATATATATATATATATATATATATATATATATAATACGAACCTAAAGAGCCAGTCAAACCTACCTAGGTTTGACCTACGTGGATCGTCAGGGTTTTTTTCTTTGGACTCTGAGCTTGGATTCTAGTCAATTGTTTTCGCCTGAATTACATGTTCTTTGTTCTTTCTTTTTTTATTCCTTATTTTTCCTTGGGTATTGGTTTGTTCAATTACAAGCCAATACACCTAAGGTTTTTCCGGACGAGTATACTTACTTATATTTATAAGATTATTATTATATATATATATATATATATATATATATATATATATATATATATATATATATATGTTATGAAATGGACAAAGTCCGACAATTTCATAATATATATAATTTCATAATGTGGGATGTCATTTGTTTACATTTGGATACGCATCGAGCAGATATGAATGTACCTGACAAAATCATGGAAAATTGTAGTTTAAAAACAGTAAAATCGACCTTGCTAACCGAAACACTCCTCTGTGACTCAATCAGTAAAAGCAAGTCAGGCTATATGACGGTTCCATATAGGATACAGTTTCGATTCCTGTCGGAGGACGCAAATTTTCTATGACAATTTCTCGGACATTCAGGCCGGTAAATGTTGTTTAATACTGTTCATTACAAGCATTATATTTGTACCTATAAAAAGATCGTATAAACATAAAAAAAATGTAGACGCTCGCTCAGACATGTTTCTGTTTGTTCAACACCCACATAGCCCACCTGTAGTTTATACTGCAACTATGCAGAGCAGACCTTAGTTGCAGTTTCTGTGAGAGAGCGTGTTATCTAGCAGGATCAACAATTTCAACAAGGCCGGCACACTCAATCCCTCGGTCACGATGACTTGTGACTTCGTGCTAGCACAGCTACCGACGGCACCAAGGGTTCCGTCTACCCACAATGGTGCAGAGGATAAGGGCATTAGTTAGATCCATAGACAGGAGCCAAAGAGTGTGCGTTCAATACCCGGTTAAGGCAGTGGAGAACATTCAGAGCGAAATTAACAGGAGATAATTGATAACTGACATCCATTAAACATGGCACGTGGAACTAGAACAGTCTACCCCAGTGAGCGAAATAAAGGGTTCAGTTTAACATTCCAACCACCTGAACAAGGCTGGAGCGTACAACTGCCGAAATAATGTAATAAATATGGCGACAAAGATGAGGACAATAGTCCGAATAATCTAAATAGACGACGTCCGCATTATCCATCAAGACGGTAAAGCTCACATCTCCTCCTCTGCCAATCCTTCCGAAAGGATCCGGAAGGAAACCTCTGTCACTTTGATCCAAACCCTGAAGTTAACGAGTGAAGAAATAGCACTGACTA
This sequence comes from Acanthosepion lycidas, assembly GCA_963932145.1. Lineage (NCBI taxonomy): Eukaryota > Metazoa > Mollusca > Cephalopoda > Sepiida > Sepiidae > Acanthosepion > Acanthosepion lycidas. The sequence continues at coordinate 95,500,841 of OZ010600.1, forward strand.
TTCGGTCAATGATTGCTGAATGTTTCTTTATAAGGAAACAACTAATATTACGATATTAATATAACGATTGTGGATGTCTTTTAAAGGAATCCGAATGACGAACCGAATGTTTTGCCGCTTTATTTTAGGAGCAGACATTTTGTTCTTTCTACTTCCTCCTGGCCACATCTTCTCTCAAGAAAAAACCTGAGGTTAGGACATTGATTTTGGCCAGTGGATCGGATCCAGAACATTTCAACCACTCCCCGCCTCGCAAGCCAGTTTCGCTAATTTTACAGCTGAAATTGCTAGATGTAACCGTCAGTTCTACGCTCATAGTTTCTTCTCTAGAAATTCTTGTTTGTGGAACTCTCTTCTGTTATCTTGCTTTATGCTCAACTACGATCTACAAATTTTAAATGTCCATCATCATCTTCTGTCTCTTTGAATCCTGTTCTGTTTATTGCTGTTTCTCCTTCAGTAACGTTTACTCAGTTTCCTTCTTGCTTTCCTCTCAACTACGATCTTCAAAAATTTCAATACAACGTCAATCGTCATCTGTCTCCTGGAATCCTGTTCTTTTCATTGTCCTTTCTCCTTTGACCCTCAGTAACCCCTTGCGTCGCACTGGCTTTACCGCGTTTTTTTATTGTGGGGGGGATGTAAAATGGTTTTAAATTACCCTCTTTATTTCTCCATGGAAATAGAATTGCTCATAATATGTCAGTTCCTAAAGTTTTCCTATCTATTGAAGCGTTGATACTAAAAATATTTATGTCGTTTGATTTGTTAAAATATTTTTTCTGTAATTTATTTTACCTTATAAGAGGAAAAGAAAGTAAGTTTGTCATGAAAATGTCTGCTACTCGTCCAAAGTCGATATTCAATAAATGACGCACATTGAAATAAAATCAATGACTTCATTTCCTTGTACGTGACGCCATTGATTGTTAAGATCTCACATCTCATTCAAATGACAGACGACAGTCATAGTTACGACGACGTCTCTTCTGGATTCCTTTGATGTATCTCTGAGACATTATTCAGTGACTCTTCGGAACGAGTATCCTTATATTTCTTGTTTTTATCGAGAATTTCGTATCAATGTCACGCATGGCGCTAAACTCGTTCAGAAATATCTTAACTGTCGGCTGTATACAACCGCTTTCTAAGATCAATGATTTAAAATCGCTTCGAGAGCATAAAACCTGTACGTCTCGGAGAAGACCATCCTCCTTCGAACCTCGTGGACTGGCGCTACAGAATCACAAACAAATAAACTGTACCAAATAACTGAAAGCAAATCCCTTGAGGACATTCAGCAGTGACAACTAAAATGGGAAGGGCATATAACTCGAAGGGGAAGTAATGATATGATCAAGATGACGTTTCACACTACTTCGAAGGAAATGTTTTGAAGGTGTTATAATGCTCGTAGTTTCTGGTTAATGATATTGTATGAAATACTGGAACAAAAGATTAATGAAGAAAAGATTTAAACCCATGATAGACATGGATTAATAATAGAATAATAACGAATACTGCAGTTCAGTGGGGCAATGCGTACGATACAACGCTACGCCTTGCGACCCAGTTTGCTACAAATGTTTCTATGAGCAGTCTCTCCACTCGTCACGAATGGACAAGTCTACGTTCAAAAGAAGGATACACCTAGCAATACTTGAAAGAGCAATAACAGTTACTGGACTTGGGGAAATCCATTTTCTTTAAACAAAAAAAGTCTGTTTAATAGAAAGAAAAAAATAGAAAGATTTTACAAATTTATAGTACTGGCTTCTTCAGTTAATGAGGAATGGTTCCTTGTAAGAAAACGGTTAATTATCTTAGTGTGTTTTCTACGGGAATTAGTTTGTCGTTTTCTGCAATTCTTGCCCTTCTTGGTAGCATCCTTCTATATTCGGCACGTATATTCCAATACTTCTTATCCGGACACTGAACAAACAACTCCAAGGAACGAAACAAGCTGCAGATCCAGCAAGGCCTCCCCAACACATTGTCTGTAGAGATATTATCTTTACAGTGTAGAAATATAATGAAATTTAAGAGCTTTAACGCATTCAACAATGTAGTAACCGTTTTCTTATACAAAACTCCAGTGTGTAATCCTTAGTGTACTAGGAAACCGGGAAGATCATGTATCTCAATTTTAACGTTGGTAAAATAGCATGAGACGTAGCATGGATTTTGATTGATAATGTGTGTGTGTGTGCGTGCGCGCGCGTGCCTTTGTACGTGTCTATGTGCCTTTGTGTATCGGTTTGCCTTTTGGGTCATTTTTATTTATATCTGATATATGCGTGTGTGTTTGTGTGTCTGTTGAGCATTTGTGTGTCTGTTGAGCATTCTTATTTATATCGGATATGTGTGTGTCTCTGTCTGTGTACGTTTGTGTGCCTGTTGGGCATTTTAATTTATATCTGATAGTGTCTGTATGTTGATTAGGGTCTGATTAGGCGTTGGGTGTTCTGTATGAGAACGATAGAAATTACATTATCCCAGTTGAGGTCGTAATTAGACAGGTCTTAGTTTCTTTAAGTATGGATTTTACATAAGTTGATGACATAATAGAGTGTATTAATATCATATATATATATATATATATATATATATATATATATATATATATATATATATATGTATATATATGATAGAAACACACTGTATTATATAATATAGTTTTATAAAATCCATACTTAAATCTGTTAGTAAGTGGCAACATTTACATATTAATAAGCGTTATGATACGACTATATTAATATTAAAATATTCGTTTTATGTATATATACGGACACCTGTACATAAATAATATACCAGGTCCGACGGCAAAATTTGCTGGTGGAGCCAGGGGTGGCAGTACCGCCTTAGGCACAGAAAAAGTGTTATATCTCATGATTGTGTAGGATATATATATATATATATATATATGTAATTAAAAACAAAAATTGAATTAAAATTAGAAAACAGACAATTTTAAGGGTACATTGATTATATTTTTTCCCCAGGAAGGTGTTTTTTTTTTTTTTTTGCTGGTTCCTCAGATCACATTTTCAAGCATAAAAAATAGTTTTAAATTTATGTATTATTTTTATACACTTTTGAGGGGTAGTTTTAAATTGATGTAAGTTTATAGAGAGAGGGGGGAGGAGGATGACCGATATGGTTGAAATTAGAGAAGGAAAGGAGAGGTAGGAATAATTTTAACTCTATTTTTATAAAGATACTTAAGAGTAATGGAGGGGCTTAAGGTCCAGACATTGACCAGTTTAATAAGTCATCTCACAGAAAACGAGACAAAGAGAAAAAAAAGATAAGTAAATATATAAGAAATCAAATTTGGAAGCTGGGGTGGGAGGAAAAATGTGGGGAAAGAAGAAAAGGAAAACTAAATTAACATATATAGGCATATTGCAGTTAATTTCAAAAACCCAGATTGATACATTTTGCAGTTAACGCTTGACATTAATTTAAAGATTACCAACAAAATAAAATTGGATAAAAGGAAAAATATGTGAATATAAAATAAACAATAAATATTAATGTTATTAATAACAACTAAAATGTAACAAATTAATAATTAAAATCTAAAATTGTAAATTTTAAATTCATAATTTAAAATTTAAATTTAAAACAACTTAAAAAATTTTAAATAGTATCGAAAAATATAATCGAAATGAAACAAAATTTAAAAATAATAATATTATAATATCGTAATAATAATAATAGTAATAATAATAATAATAAAGTTGTCAAAATACAAGGACCTTGAAATAGAATTCTCGAAAATGTGGCATATGGGAACATCAACAATCCCTGTTGTAGTTGGAGCCCTAGGACTGGTTGGAAAAGATTGCAGTAGACTAATTGAAGGGATTCCTGGAAGTCCATGCCTCAAGGAGATACAAAAAATTGTTCTGACAAATACAGCCCACACTTTACGAAGGGCTTTATCTATGTAATTTTTTTTTTTTTATATTTTTTTTTTCTCTCTTTGTCAGTGGAAAGTGTCATGATGCTATTTCTAACCTTAGGTCCCGGGGGGGGGGGGGGGGG
>OZ010600.1:95517390-95554890 GCA_963932145.1 Acanthosepion lycidas
AATCAATAAATTTAGTATAAGACTCATGGATCTGTCCTGTAATTTGTTCCTTCCCTTTAAATTTTCACGGTTATTTCTAGCCGCATTATAATTCTGCTTGATCTCTTGTTCTTTAGTTCGTTAGCACGTACATTACGCCCAGCCATTACCTCAGATAAACAATGAACTATTCGTGTTTGATTACGTGTATAGACAGAAGAAACGATATCTCGAATATGCTGTTAAATTTAAGGGAAACAATGTGAAAAGAAAGAAAGAAAGGAAAGGAAAGATAAAGGTGGCGATAACACTCTCATGCGTTTAAAGTCTGCTTCAGTGAAATGGAAACACCTTTCCATTTTCAATTCTTTTCATTTGTACCCTCTTACTTCTTTAAATAATGACCTACATTCGTATTTATGGTTGTTATTGTAATATTTTGTTAAAAATAAGCTTTTGGGTAATCCCACATAGCTTCACCAGGTTTGCCACGAACGCGTTAGAGGGCGTTGACAGGTAGCTCTAAAAGCAAGACACGTTATGTGTTCGCTCACTCTTTGCCTTCGAGTATGTGGGAGAAGTGACAATGCCAGCATGGACCTCCCAGAGCATGGGGATATATTTCCTTTACACACGTGTATCACCCACAAAATGCCTAACTTGTAATTTCTTTTGCATGCAAACCGGTGTATTTTTCCCTTTTTCCTCTGTAACATAAAAAACGTAAATACAAAATATCGTCCTGTTGAAATTGTCTTCCACCGCCGTCATTTACATGTGCCAAAAAATATTGTTGTCATGGCTTTTGGTTTAACTAGGAGCAGTGGCTGAAACAAGCTCAAATATTTAATGAGATAATAGCGTTATCTAATATTTTTATTTTATGGAACTCGCAAGGACCTTATTTAATCATTAACAATTAAGATCTATCAGAAAATTCAAATAGGAAAGGCGTGAAACTTTCATAGGTCTGGGTAAGTGCCAGAAAAAACTTTATCGGAATGTCGGAATTAAAAGGAACAGAATAAAAGGTATAAACAAAGAATATACATTTATCTATTTCACTTCGATTGGATCGTGTCCATTGTAATTCGAGGTAGCGAATATTCGTTTAAAACTCAGATCTTGGTAGCGGTCTAGAGAAAATCTGTTCCGGTTCGGTTGTTGCTACTTTAGAAGTCAGGTATTGATAGTAGTTGTCATCTTGGAATTAGGGACGGCGTCAATCTGCTGTGTTTCTCGGCCCAAAGAAGGGCGGAAAAAAGTCTTAAGCAAATGACCGCTTAACGTCTTCACGGGACACACTTGCCTGGTTTTTCTGGAGGTCCTTTCTCGTTTGTTTTTTTTTTTTCCATTTTTTTTTATATCTATATAGCGGAATTTATGCGTGGGGCGTTTCTTATTTTGATAAATTTTAGTCACGATGGCTAGACTCTGGTCTAGTAAATGTTTACCGTTTTTCGGCCGGATTCAATCTTTTCTTCTTTTAATTCCTCCTATATATATATATATATATATATATATATATATATATATAGAGAGAGAGAGAGAGAGAGAGAGAGAGAGAAAGAGAGGGAGCGGAAGGGGAAGAGATATGGGTAAGACAGGACCTGTGTTAAGAGTATAGAGCTGAAGTAGACTTTAGGAAGAACCGGAAACCCAATTCTGAATATGAAACAAGGGGTAAACTTCTCTTATTCAAAAGACCAAGGAGGAGTGTAAACTGGACAATAGGAGAAACATATAACTCCTATTATAAGAGACAATTGGTTTGATTTCTTTGTTTAATGGCATATCCACTCCTTATGGGTCATTTAATGTTACTAATATAAGATAACAGGAGATACTCATGTATTTCATGAGTTTATAAATATTTTCAAATCATCCCAATTTTTTTTAATTATTTAATTTAATGACCTTTTACTTTATTTAGTAGAACAAGATTTACTCGACGAGGTGTCTTTGAATTTTGCTAAAACACTACAGACATTGCGACATTACGCCATTTAAATGCAATTATTTTTTTCTTCCTTTCAATATTATTCTTAGACTTAAGAACCTCTTGACACAATATAACCTTTTTGTTTTGTTTTGTGTGAAGACGCTTATAATGGGTTCAGGACACTTTCTATTGGTGCGTGTGTCTGTGTATAGACATGAGAAAGCGAGTAAACTGTTGTGCTTTTTGACTGGTTATATTTCAGTCTATGCAAAGTTTCAAATATATGGTAGGACGAATGTGTAGCGCCAGTGTACAAAGTTGGAAAGGCAAAATCAGCATTGGAAATCCTACGTTCTTTCAAACATTTTCTCGGTGAAAAATACGCAGTTCAGTCACCAAAAGCAGGTAATAATTATATGAGGCGTTGCTTAACGAGCTGGGCAACCATTGCACGTGTGGTGAATTTAAATGTCACACACACACACACACACACACACATATATATATATATATATATATATATATATATATACATGCACACACATACATACACATACACACACACATACACACAGATATGCACAGATACACACACATACATACACACACAGAAATAGATAGGTTCGCCTATAGTCCGGCTCATAGCCTTCCCCGTTCTTCTAAACAGGAGTAGAGGTCTATCCCTTTTTTCCTGTCTAGGATTGGGCTTTGGGTTCCTTCTAAAGTCTACTTCAACTCTGTACTTCTAAAATCTTCGCGTGAACTCGGAAAGATTTTCGCTAATTAAATCTTGACCTCATCAAGTGTAGAATTAGCTGTCTGTTTTTACTGTTATCTTACCCTTTCTTACGCTAATACATCTCCACACAGTAATCATCTACCTTGAGTGGCACTCGGGCCTTGCATTGAGGAAACATACAGGGTTAGGGTTTATTCTGTTTAGGATTGGGTTTCTGGTTCCTTCTAAAGTCTACTTCAACTCTATACTTCTAACGTCTCCGTCTGTTCACTGAAATTTTATTCGCTAATTAAATCTTGACCTCTTCAAGTCTAGAATTAGCTGCTTACCTTTCCTGTTATTTTGAACTTTTTACGCTAATACAGCTCCACACAGTAGCACTCTACCTTGAGTGGCCCTTGGGCCTTGTATTGGGTGAACATTAGTTTATATATATATATATATATATATATATATATATATATATATATATATATATATATACCGTCATCCACAGAAAGACTGTGGCTAGACATCCGATCGCTTTTATATCTAGAGAAATCAATCCGTTGGGAGAGTCTTGCGTTATTACCAGTACTAGTCACTGTTTACAAATACGCGCTTTTCCCAAAGTGCTCGACAGAATTAATTTATTTTCGGGGGGCTATATATATATATATATATATATATATATATATATATATATATATATATATATATATATATATATTATTTTAGGATAATAAAACAAAAACATGTTAAAAATCGCTACACAATGGCAATTATGTTTCAACACTACAAATGTGTCTCTTCGGGCGATGGTAAACTACTGGCGTGTGTACGATTCACCGACCAGTAGTTGAGGAAACATTGAAACATAATTGCCAGGATTTTAACTTGTTTTTGTTTTAATATCCTAAAATAAATAATATTTAGCTCCATTCTCTATTGAGAGCCTCTTTTAAATTAAATGTTGCAGACAGTGGAATTATAATCCATTTGTTCTCATTTTACCTGTATATATATATATATAGAGAGAGAGAGACTGCGTCTAGCATGAAACAGCCTGTCGCCTCTGAGTGTTGACTTCAATGTTCACTTCTATATTTATATTTACATACGTTCTATCTCCGATATTGAGCACTTTATCCCATATAGCATAGCTTAAAACTATACTTCATCATATATATATATATATATATATAATGTATATATATATATATATATATATATATATATATATATATATATATATGGATATAGATATCGTGTTTGGTTATTTATTTCTAAAATAATGTAACGTTCATTTCTTTTTTAAATAAAGCGTTCAGAGGTCAATTGATAAAAATCGGCTGAAGATACAAAGTTAGAGAAATCAAGTAATCTCTGAATATTAATTAAAATTTAAATTAAAAGTTCTCCATATTATTTTCTTATTTTTATCTTTTTCACACGTACATTGAGTACTTTTTAATACCACTGTTTCCTGAAACAATTCAACCCTGACCATTAACCTTATATATATATATATATATGTGTGTGTGTGTGTGTGTGTGTGTGTGTGTGTGTGTATATTTAGGCAGCAAACCTTCTTTCATGCACATTTCATTGAATACGACAGACAAGGTGCTTTGATTTAGTTTTTTATACAATTTCTCATGCGATCTAATCATTTTTCTTTTCGGATGATAAATTATATAAAAACTGTCCGAATGTTCTTTTTATTCGAACGCTTTCGGCTATACATTTAGCCATTTTCAAGGATTAAATATTTTAACTGTTAAATAAGAAATAGTTTGTTGTATGTATGTTTAATAAAATGTTTTCATTTTTCAAAGCACGGTCAAGATATTGTGTCCATGTTCAAAGTTTATATTTTGCGATCTAATAATTTTTTCCGAAAAGAAAAAATTATTAGATCGCATGAAAAACTCTATATAAACGTAAATAAAAGCATATAAGCGTAATATATATATATATATATATATATATATATATATATATATATATAACACGTAGCTTCCTTTTGCCCTTTCTATAAATATCTTCATGGTAATTAGTTCCGATGCACTTTCCATGTTACCTCGACTTTATGAATTTAAGCGCAGTACTAGATTGGCGGTAAGGTCTCATCATTTTACAGTTGAAATGGTTAGATGTAACCGTAAGTTCTATGCTAACAGTTTCTTCTCTTGCTTGTAGAAATTTATTCCAGGTTTTGCTTTCCAGTCAATTTTTGATCTTCAAAAATTTAAATGCAATGTTAATCGTTATCATCTGTCTTCTTAATTCTTGTTCTGTTCTTAATAATAGTTTTTCTATAACACTCAGTAACACCTTGCATTCTAGTGGCTTTATTGCCTTTGATCTTCAAAGTGAACCGTTAATCATTATCTTCTGACTTCTTAATTCTTGTTCTTTTATTGTCTTCTCTCCTTAATAGTAGTTTTCTCATATTCTCTAACACTCAGTAACTCCTTGCATCCTAGTGGCTTTATTGCCTTTGATCTTCAAAAATTTAAATGCAATGTCAATCGTTATCTTCTGTCTTCTTAATTATTGTTCTTTTATTGTCCTCTCCGCTTAATAGTAGTTTTAAACATATTCTATGACACTCAAAAAAAATTTGCGTCTTAGTGGCTTTATTGTCTTGCTTGGGGTGAACTGAACTGATACAAAAAAAAATGATTCGTTGCTTAACGAGTTCAACGACCATTGTTCCTGTAGTGAATTCAAATGTCACATCTTGTTCCACTGCTAGGGCAACTTCAGCAACGTTGAGCTTATACAGTACCTAGATGGGTGACCTCTCGGGAATACTAATTGCTGCACGCTTGGATGTGCGGGTGGTGTAATGGATAACGGCTCGGAAATCGAAATCGATGTGCTAAGTTCCAATTCCAGTTGGGTTCGTTATATTCACTTACGCGCAATTACCCTTGGCAAATATCCTCTTGACATCCCCACCACCGGCCATGGTCTAATTAGCAGGACTTGTTAATCATTATTAATGCAAAAAAATTCTTACAATCTAAAAATATTTTCTGGAGTTAAATAATCAGCAAAGGGTTGATAAACCGTAAAAAGCAAACGAGTTATTTAATCAAAGGGCAGTGACATTATACCGGAATAAGTTTCGCTTTCTGCCTACATGATGTAATTGTTTATTGAGGTAATTTTCGAATTTCTAAATAAATGATCATTTGGCGACTGAACCGGTTCCCCGGGGAAAACTTTCTAAGGATTTTCAAAGCAGAGCTTAGATGTGGATACAAGGACGAAATTAGTAGGCACCCTGTGTGAATCGAACTCACTACTAAGTCGTAATTGCGCTAGCGAGACAAGTTTGCTAACCATTACAACACCTCGAGGCGCCAATAAATTGGCCGGCTATGTGGCTAAAATAATCGCATATTATCTGTTGGTACCAGAGATCAGCGATTGATTTCTAATGGGATTTTGAACAGTGACTTCCAAGGCAGCAAAACTGGCGCAACACACTCTTCCCATCCCACTCTATCTTTATTGAATTCTTTTTATTTTAATTAATTTACTGTTTACATAATCATTTTATTTAAGCGGAGAATGACTTTGTGACTGAGACAATTTCGCTTCTCCAGTTGGGGTCGTTCTGTCCTGATGGAGTGTCGCCTTGATGTGGTAGGACGGCTTGTGTGCTTCAACGACCCCCCAGAGCTATGTGGGCGAGGGCTTTGGTCCAACCAAGCTCAACAGGTCTGTGGGGTAGGAGCCAGACGAAAGACACGCTCTTATCCACTAGGTTGGGGGTTGTGCAGTAGGCTAACATTCCACTCACTCAGAAACTAGCTTGTCGCAGAAACCTCAACGATCTCTTCAAACAAGGATATATAGCCGAGGAAGAGTCCTCCAAATTGGAGCATATGACGTGTGCTGGTGAAAATCCCCCGGGAAGGCAGCCGGAATGACATGGGCCGAGCTGAAGAGGATCGCCCGGAACCGCGTCCATTGGAGAGGTGTTGCTGTGGCCCAATGTTCCCCAAGGAATCAAGAGGCATAGAAGTTGGTGTTATTGTTCAGGTTTTGGTTCCAAGTAAAAGATAGAATTTCGGATGGAGATTTTCACTATAGAGATTGTCCATTCTACCTTAAGGATCAACACAAAACAATCTTTGTAACTGCTAAATCCCGGCCGATTTGGCCTTGTGCCAAACATATAAAAATATCGCACCTCCAAATTAAGTTTTGATCTGAAAAACTTGCGTATGGAATTGGTGGGTTTGCATTGAAAAGCTTCGGACTTCAAAACAAAACAATAGTCCTTAGTTGGGGTGGGGGGTGACAAGAGGATATTTCCCAAGGGTATTTGCCGAAGATAAATGATCATTCCATACAGTGAACAACTCTCGGTGATTATTGCAATGAAACATTACATTTTTGTGGCGGCAAATTTCTAGGAAAAGCTACTTTAAAACAAGGTTAAGAGGTTTTTGTTTTTTGTTTTTTTCTTCTTCTAAGAGAGAGCGATGTTCAATGTTCATTAAGTTTTGTCTCCCACAGTGTAGAAATAGTGGGGAGAGGACACGTGACAAGTTCGTTATTATTTACATTTACACTATTCTCCTCATCTTTGTTGTTAATATAACAACGTTTCGATTATAGTTTCCCAGCCCGGGTCTTCTTCAGATATCTGTAATGTTTTCTTGTTTTCTTTCTTTTACTTATTGTTCACTCGATACAAGGCTCATGAGACGCTCAAGGTAGAGGGTTACCGATTGAAGTTGAAGAGAAGGTAAGCACTACAGTTTATGAGGATATATAGGATAGACAACGTTTAACCGTAGACTTGAAGAGGTCAAACTTGTCGTGATCAGGGAAGCATCCCCTCGGGGGTCTGCTCCTTGTAGTAGCGGCTCTTGGGAAGAAGCTGTCCGAATGGAACTTCCTCCTTACTAATGGAATACGAAGGGAATGGGGAGGATTTGTTCCATTCTACGTGGCATGGCGGGTCTTAGATATGAAGGTGGCACTAAGGAATGTTGCTCATCAGAATATTTGTCAGGAAAATTTAGTGAGAGTAGATAGGTTGGTCTATCGTCCTGTTCACACTCCTCCCCCGGTCTTTTGAAGAGGTTTATGCTTTGTTTACTCTTTAGGACTGGGTTTCCGGTTCCTTCTAAAGTCTGTTTCTACAGTATACCTCTAATGTCTCCGCCTAAAACTCTGAAGTTTTGTTTTCTAATTATTCATATATATATTTATTTTTCTTTTCCTCACTTATTATCCCGTTCACACTCCTCCCCGGTCTTTTGAACCAGAGTAAACGTTTATCCTTTGTTTCCTGTTTATGATCGGTTTTCGGTTCATCCTAAAGACTACTTCAACTTTAACTTCTAACGTCTCCATTTAATCTCTGTAATTTTATTAACTGATTATTTATTTTTCTTCTCCTCAATAGGAGCAGATAGGTTCGCCTATCGTCCGGTTCACACTCCTCCCTGGGTTTTATCTCTCATTCCCAGTTTAGGTTTAGGTATCTTGTTCATTCTGAAGTATTTTTCATTTTCTTTCATTCACAGTAACCCCATGCGTCTTAGTGGCGTTGTCGCTTTGCTTAGGATGAATTGGGGTCGACACTACCCGGCTAAGAGATTGAACTCACAAGGTCAGATTGTTAATTGCATTTTACTTCAAGCTTCAAACTATATATTTATTAAACATAATTACGCTTGGCACAAGGCCACCATAGTCGTGCACTCAGTAAGAACTGATACGGTGACATTCACAATCGCTTCTGACAAAAGATTTTCTACGATAGGTGCCGTTAGCCTAACTTTGTTCTTTATTTAAACGTGAAATCAATGAGACTGAAATAGGTTTGCCTGCTTCCAGTTGATAGGACAGGGAGAATTTATCATCATCACTATTCAGAGGTATCCTGATTTATTAAATAAACCCCGGCGGAAGGCAGTAGAATAGGTTGGCCGAAGTAGGGTCGGTGCGTACTACCCACAAACATCCCGACAGACAGTTTCTACCTACATGCGTTACGAATTAAACTATGCACAACTGACTATTAAAGGATGAAACATTTTTGCAGAGTTTGGCGTCATTCTCGGATTTTTTTTTTTTCGTCCAAATCCGTGAATTCACTATTTTTGATCCATAATGTTGAATGTGTTAAAATTCTTCAACATTTTAAAAAGAAAAATCACAAGTTTATTTTTAAAATTGTTGCAAAACATTGTTGATTAATTTAAGATGGTATGAACTGTTATGACATGTCTCTAATTTGTATTTAGATATATTTTATTTATTTACTATTTTTTAGTTGAATTATTCACCTATTGCATATGAGCCATTATTGTACATAATGGTTACAATTAAATTTATATTTTATATAACACATTTATTTTATAAATTTGTATTTTATATGAACACTACATTATGAAAACTGAGATGTAGTAGAGTAGTGGGTGGTGTGCGTATCATAAATTCGGGAAGGGGTACGAGACTCTTGCACCGGCTCGAGAAGTGTGAGGAGACCGTGAATAATAATTTTAAAAAAATCTACTTGCTGAAATCTGACTGTTCTGTCCAACGAATAAAGGGAGATAACTTTGTTATTTTCGTTATTCATCCGTTAACAGTTAACTACCCTTTGTTTCAGAACTGTAATCAGAGTCGGGCGCTTGATTTTCTCTGTGGCAACGTCATGTCAAGCTAAACAAATTTTAATTTCAAATCTATAATCTCTTGGAGTGAATTAATATTTACGATACATTATTTCAGCCCTCACTGAGTGTCGAATTACTTTGGATGTACATACATATTATGTATATAGACGAACGAGTGAGGGTAATAATGTGAGATTCTTCGACGTGGAAAGTTGAATCCGCGGGCTGAGTTCAAATTCCGGTCGTTCACTTCGCGTTAATGTCCTTAGAGAAGGCACGAATCTGCTTTCTTTCAGCCAGGGGATTAAATAGCAGACTGGGATCTCTCGCCTTGAGTGGCAGCCTATCCAAGAGGGGAAAATCTCTGAATTTAAAACCACGTAAAGATTTTGACATTATTTGGTGACAATAAAAGCCAAAGGATAAAACGTCTCTCCACAAAAGTAGGACTGGTTCTACGCAAAGCGTCACTATGAAAATTAATTCCTGTGTATGGGTCAATCTAGCATTTCAGTTATCCACTGAACTATTGGGGTCTCATTTGTCGAAGATGATGGGAGAGTCCCAACGATATATATATATATATATATATATATATATATATATATATATATATATATATATATATATATATATATATATTATGAAATGGACAAAGTCCGACAATTATTTTAAGACATTTTTATACATTCTTTTTTTTTTTTTTATAGATACAAATAATTAAGTAAATGCTCTGTTTTATAATAAATAGTATTAACAACATTTACCGGCCTGAATGTCCGAGAAATTTTTATAGAAAATATGCGCTCTCCGACAGGAATTGAACTTGTATCCTATACGGATCCGTCATATAACCTGACATGCTTTTACCGATTGGGCCACAGAGGATCGTTTCGTTTAGCAAGGTTGATTTTACTGTTTTTAAACTACAATCTTCCATGATACTCTCAGGTACATTCATATCTGCTCGATGCGTATCCAAATGTAAACAAATGACGTCACACATTATGAAATGGACAAAGTCCGACAATTATTTTAAGACATATCCGGGTTTCTCTTATATCCGGGTTTGGTCTATTTTGTTTAGGTAAGTATGGCTCTAATTTGGGACCAGATAAAATCTCTCTTATATCCGGGGGTTTCTCTTATACCAGGGTCTCTTATATCCGGGTTACACTGTATATATATATATATATATATATATATATATATATATATATATATATATTAAGACATTTTTATGCTTATATATTCTTTTTTTTTTAGATACAAATATTTAAGTAAATGCTCTGTTTTATAATAAACAGTATTAACAACATTTACCGGCCTGAATGTCATTACGCTAATCTTTTTTCTCCGAAAAAGTGGAGGTACCTAATCTATCTATCTATTCATCTATCTATCTATCTATCTATCTATCTATCTATCTATCTATCTATATATATATATATATATATATATATATGAAATAATGTGTAAGTGAAAACATATAAACAAATATTTACTTTGCCATTAAAGTATAAATTTAACAAAAATTAATTATTTAAACAAAAATGATTAAAAAACGGAATACAATTATATTTTCCAAACTTAAAAAAAAAAAAACAGAATATTTGATAAAAATTAGCCTTAAAAAAAAGGTCTTGACAATGAATGCGGAAATGATACATTATCTTTGAAAGTCCGAGGCGAAAGAGAAGAGGAAAGAAAGGAAAAGAATTGTGAGAGAGGATAACAAAATAATAGATAAAAAAAAAAAAAAATATGAAAAGAAGAAATAACCATGTCATTCTGCACATGCGCACATACACATAGGTAGATGTCAGGAATTTGTCGTCAGAAATTACTCAAGTCAGGCAAGCATGTGACCTTTATGGAGTAAAGTCTATATATATATATATATATATATATATATTTCTATATATTTTTGCTTTTTATGCATAATAATCTGAGTAGCCACCATAATTTTATAGGATTAGGTGCATATTGTGCCACAGAAGAAAAAAATATAGATGCTGATTCAGGGTAGGCACGTCCCTGCTAAAGACGTACACACACACATACACAGGTGTACGCACACAAGCACACACACACACACACAAAAAGAAAAAAAGAAAATTAATAATAAAAGCGCATAAATTATTTTTTAAGCTAATATAAAATTAACAAAAATAAGAAAATCGAAAATTAATTACTGAAAACTCTTGACTAATGAACAAAAGGATTACAAAATGGTTTGTAGACGAAACAGGAGTCGGGATGCTAAGTGACAAATTTTATATTTGTATTGATCCTTTATATATATATATATATATATATATATATATATATATATATATATATATATAGGAATAATTCAGTCAGTTATCTGCCATGCGTGATACACGCTTAGGCGATCATACATCTTTTGATGCATGACTGACGAGGCAGATTTTTTTATTGTATCAATATGGTGATTTTCTTTCGTCTTTCAACGATAGTGTTATTAATCTTGTCAGACGATATGAAAGAAATTTGCATAAAATAAATAGACAAAACTTGTCTATATTATTTAATGTAACATGCATTAATGAAAAAATGCTGCCTAAATACAGACGATATATATATATATATATAAAAAATGTCTTAAAATAATTGTCGGACTTTATCCATTTCATGATATATATATATATATATATATATATATATATATATATATATATATATATATATATATATATATATGAAGTAAATATGAAGCCGGTTAAAAAAAACTAATTCAAAACTGCACTGTTACTTTTTAGACATGCTGGCCTGCGCATCCTCCATAACAAGTTACATATTTGCTTTCCCTCTTTACGGTATACATCTACAATACACTTACATTCTCGTTTCTTTACATTCTTTTCTTTTCTTTTCTTTTTATTCAACCTTCTTTTCCACTTCCTTTCCTTTACACGTAATGTTCTTCTGTTCAATCATCATGAGCTGGTTATTATTTTTCAAATATTATTTTTTGCAGCGTTCTTTGTGTTTTTTTTTTTAAATAAAGCATTAAAGTTGTCATTTTAAAAGTATTGCCCGAACAGTTAGTCAGGTGGAAACCATGGTCTCGTATTTTAATTGCCCACCTGATTTTTAAAGTATATATATATATATATATATATATATATATATGATAGATAGATAGATAGATAGATAGATAGATAGATAGATAGATAATATTAGTGGTAAATATACATATATATGCAAAATCCACAGGTGCATATACACACATGTATATTTTTTGAATAAAAAATTCCGAGAGGATAGAATCCAGGTAGAACCCAATGTCCAGGACAGAGTAAGGATATAATAATAAGGCTTAAACACTAATATTCCATGGTCATAATTTATTCCATTGGAATCGTAAATACGATCCAATTCATCAGACCTACAAATTCAAAAAGAAAACTGAAAAAAACTACTCCGGAAATAAAAATAGAATTTAGAGAGAGTGTAAGTATGAATGAGAGTGTGGGACGAATGTTAGTTCTAAAGAGAGGGGTAATATAGGAGTGAATTTAACAGAGATGTTTTTTTTTATAAAACTAGGTGTGAGTGGAAGGGGGAAAATGATTGTTGTCGGATGTCTAATATATTAAAGATACATTTCGTGGTGACATACACACACCATGGCTGATCTAATGTTAAAGACCAGAATAAGAAGGAGGGAGAGGTAAGGAAAGAAGTGGTGGGGCAGTTCCATCTTGGTTCAAAACATCGGGCATGACATTTTAACGGAATGACTATTATGTTTATTTTGTTTATCTCTATATAGATCATTGTGTATGTTTATGTGATGCGCTATGTGTATATTTTTTTTACCCCCCAAATTGTTGAAATTTTACTTATTTAGTTTTTAAATTCTAATTTATATGTATGTATGTATATGTATGTATATGTATGTATGTAGGTATATGTGTATATATATGTGTGTATATGCATGTATATGTGTATGTGTATGTATATATGTATGTATGTATGTACTTAGCTGCGTGTATATATAGGTATATATTTAGGTGTGTGTGTATAGGTATATGTATGTATATGTATGGATGTATATGTATATGCATGCGTATGTGTGTATATGTATATTCGTGTATACGTATATGGATGTAGGTATATGTAGAATGATATATATGTAGAGATGTGTGTATATATATGTGCGTATGTTTTGTTATGTATGTACCCATATATATATATATATATATATATATATATATATATGTGTGTGTGTGTGTGTGTGTGTGTGTGTATATATATGGGTATATATGTGCGTATATATGTGCGTATGTATGTATAGCTAGACGGATAGATACAGGAATACATTGTTTATTTGTTTAAATGGGTGTATGTAATTGTATAGAAATGTAGGGTTTCAGGTATATATGTTTATGCGCATGTATGCGTATGTTCATATGTACATGTGTGTGTAAATGTGTAAGGAGTGGATGCGTATGGATGTATGTGTGTATATGTAGGTATGTGTGTGTGCATTTTTGTATGTATATATATCTATCTATTTTTGTGTGTGTCTGCATGTATATACGTGTATATGTGTGCATGTGTATGTATTTGTGTATATGTATGTGGAAATGTGTGTATATGGTATAGGTGGATATATGTGTATGTATATGTGTGTGTATGTATATATATATATATGTATATATATATGTGTATGTATGTGTATATGTGTGTGTATATATATATATATATATGTGTGTGTATATGTATACATACATATATATATATATATATATATGTATGTATGTGTGTGTGGGTATATACATGTATGTATGTCTGTAGATGTGTGTGTATATGTATGTGTATATATATATATATATATATATATATATATATAGGTGTGTGTGTGTGTATATGTGTATGTGTATATATGTAGGTGTAATTATTTGTATATCATATGCGCAGTAATTATTAGAAAGCGCTTAGTATCAGAGATAGAGCTAAGATATTGAATCAGATATATGTATATGTGTATATATGTGTGTGTGTATGTATATGTATGTGTGCGAATATGTGGATATATGTGTATATGTGTACATGGGTATATGTATGTGTGTATGTAGGTACACGGCGATGTGTATGTATATACGTGTATAAGTTATTGTGTATGTGTGTATTTGCATGCGTTTTGAACATAAAAATATAGGTCCTTGCTAGATTAGATAATCGTCATATTTATTGTTTATATTTGATTTGTAACCTGCAGTCGATATTATTTTTGTCAAATTTTCTCAATTACACAGCGTCCCTTTCAATTTTAATTTCAGCCGCCCCACAGCATCCCTTTCAATTTTAATTTCACTCGCCCCATCTTTCTTCCCCACCACTTCTTTCCTTAGCTCTTCCTCCTTCTTTAAGATTTGATCGGCCATGGTGTGTGTATGTCACCACGAAATGTATCTTTAATGTATTAGACATCCGACAACAATCATTTTCCCCCTTCCACTCACACCTAGTTTAAAAAAAAACCCTCTCTGTTAAATTCACTCCTATATTACCCCTCTCTTTAGCACTAACATTCGTCCCCCACTCTCAGACTTACACTCTCTCTAAATTCTATTTTTATTTCCGGAGTAGTTTTTTTCAGTTTTCTTTTTGAATCTGTAGGTCTGATGAATTGGATCGTATTTACGATTCCAATGGAATAAATTATGACCATGGAATATTAGTGTTTAAGCCTTTTTATTATATATATATATATATATATATATATATATATATATATATATATATATATATATATATATATATATATATATCCCAGGGTTCAATGTAAAAATAAAGAAAAAGAACAGTGGGAGGGGAATTCACCGGTAAACACAGCAATAAATATACAATGCGTAGGCACAGAACGACAAGAGGCAATACATGAATTTGCAATAGAAATAGTTTATTAAGAAATATACAAGATGCAAAAGTAAGATAAGAAAGAAATAAACAAAACTTAACAACACAAAGGATGGGGGGAGATGAGTAATCAATTAGACAAATATTACTGCGACGAATATCATAGGAATATAGAGCAAGCAGACAATAAGATATACAAAAAAACATGCAACACTTACAATAGATGGTGATCGACGTCGATCAGGTTTTTCATTAATAATACAGTGCAACGAAAAAAAGATGTTCATACACTCTTTTTTTTTTTGTTTCTTTTTTCTGAACATAAAAGGAAGGGATCGTCAATATTCTAGTGTACACATATGAATCATAAAAGCGTAACCGACTTGGGTAATGATTTTCTTAATTCTTCGGGCAGCAAACAGCGAAATTTGGTTGTGGTGACATCTAGTTCCTCCAACTGCAAACGACTAACACAGATTTTGGTGACGTCTACCTCGTCCGGGGGCCAGCAGCTAAGTGAAGAATTCTTACCCCGACACGCGCGAAACAAATCCGTCACGAAAAATGCGTAGGCGTCATTCATGGAATACTGTTGGGGTCATTTGCTCTTATTCGTCAAACAGCGTTCATCTGGCCTACGATCAAGAACCAGACAGGAAATGAGAGGTTCTCTTCCGAGAACTGGCCTCGATTTAATTAGGGATGAATAAAAAAAAAAACAAATATATCCCATAATCTGCTTTTTCAAGAAATAAAGAAGTTATTAATATTCCTATGTCTCGTCGCACATACAGAATGTGCTTAAAATATACTTATAAAATCTGAGGTGAGGGTACAAATATTCGGCTAACGTAACAATGTATATACGAGATATTATTTATATTTAATTTTTTCATATAGACCAAAATAGTTTACTCACTACAAACATGCAACTTCGTTTCAGTGCATTTAAATTGAACTTCGACTGGTGAGAAATTTTATTTTTATTTTTCAAACAAATGGAAAAAAAAAGAAGTGACGTTTCACATGCGGCTTGCTTAACATAACTGATAAAAGAACTGTTCGTAACCATTTTGGTTCTCACAAGTCGAAGTTCAATTTAACTGCACTGAAACGAAGTTGCATCCTTGTAGTGAGTAAATTGTTTTTGTCTGTATAAAAAATTATAATAAATAATTATTGCTATAGTATCAGTATTGAGCCCTCTTCTGAATTAATGCTGTGAATGTTAGAATGTATATATTATTTTCGTTCTCATTACATTCAGATATATATATATATATATATATATATATATATATATATATATATATATATATATATATATATATATATATATATTTATATATACGAGATAGATAGATAGATAGATAGATAGATAGATAGATAGATAGATGAAATGTGGATTAGGATCCGACAGAATGATAGGATGAGGAACAAATATGAAAAGTTAATTTAACATGTTTCGCTTTTATCAGAAAATGAAACATGAAGGAGAAAAAACATCCTGGTATTTTTTTATTATTTTTGTGTTGTTTGTTGTCATTGATTAAGCAGACCTCACGTGTATTTGTCCGGTCAAGCAGCGTTCGGGTGTATAATCCTTGTGTGTTTGTTTATCAGAATTCTGGTTAGTCTTTGTGGGAATTTGTTAATAACGTGCGTTGCGTCCAGTAGGCATTCTTATTTATGTCTGATAGTGTCGGCTTGTTAAATAGGTGTTTTTTTTTTTGTTTTGTTTTTTTTTGTTTGTTTTGTTTGTTTGTTTGTTTGTTTTTTTGCGAGAGTGAAACCATTTAGATTGTACCGGTTGTAATTGTAGGTTGACAGATTCTTCAAGTATGAATTTTATAAAAGTTGGCGATATAATAAAGTGTGTTTTGTGTTTAATGATGGAAAATATTTATTAGGGTTCCTTCTAAGTATTTTCTACGTAATAAATTATGTTCTTTTCAAATAACACAAAAATAAAAAATACCTGAATTTTATTTTTCTGGTGAAATAAACGATTCTTATTTGTTCCTTATCTTATCAGGGAAAAACTTTTTCCTCTGATTTAAATTAAATTTAAATTTGAACAAAGGAATGACTGCTATATAATATATACATTCTGAAACTAAAATACCCAGGGTACTTGGATAAGTATATTTCATTTTGATCAAAGGTGACCCCGAGGGCGGATCCCACCATCTGAATTTTTCCCCTTTTAATTTAGATTAAATTTAAATTTGAGCCAGGAAATGACCCCTAGAGTACTTGGATAAGTATATTTAATTTTGATTAAATGGGGTTTCCAAGTGATTTCACAAACTCCGCACTGATTTTTTCCCTTTGATTTTAATAAAATTTAAATTTGAACAAGAGAATGACCCCTATCCAAAATATAAAAGGAGAAAGCCAGAAGATGAGGATCACATCGGCAAGATCAAAATGAGACAATGTGGACGTCAAATTGAGTAAGAAATCACCAATCAGTGGGTAGTGCCTAACGATATTTGTTGTGACAATTCAACTGTTATATCAATGTTGAAATTAGTTCATCAATTCATTCAATCAAGTATTGTATCAAATATGTATCAAAGGGCTCAGATCAAACTGTTTTTGCACAAACATCTCCACTGAAAACTTTTTCCTCTGATTTAAATTAAATTTAAATTTGAACAAAGGAATGACTGCTATCCAAAATATAAAAGGAGAAAGCCAGTAAATGGACGTCACATCGGCAAGATCATTAACAGTGAAATGCATTATTTTTTCCAAAATTATAATAATGATTTAAGATCAATCATCATTTTCTTACAAAAAATATGTGACACGCAGCAAGGCCCGGGTAATTCGGCTAGTATAAAGTATATATATATATATATATATATATATATATATATATATATATATATGACAATAGGAAAACTGTAATAGTTACCGAAGCATTTCGTCAAATGTGGACTTTCTCAAGGCAAATAACGAAATGAATTTATTTAAACAAAATAACTTATAGTAACAAAAACAAAATGTCCTTAGCAATTGGAACAATTTAGCGAACTCTATTTTCATACTGTTAACTGAAAATTACGTCAGTTACTGCCACGTGTGGAGATATTGTTTTTATTGCTGTGTTGACGGATTCAGCCATTTTCTTTTGATTTCACGATATTATTTAGTACGTTTGTTTGAGAGAGTAGTAATTCTGTTAAGAAAGGTGAAATAGGGAAAAAGCCTGGGCGTAGATTAATATTTGGATAATATTCAATGGTGGCACTCTCGAGGATTGTCCTTCTGAGTTAGGTATTTTCTTTTTTATGTGTGTAGCATTTTTAAAATCAAAATTGTGGTTGAATATATTTCTTTGTATGACTTTGTGCATTAGCTAAGTTGTTTTTCGTGAGGTCTCTTTTGTGCTCATAAATGCGTTTTTTTTTTTTAATTTCTACTTGTTTCTCCAATATATTGGGAGGAACAGTTTTGGAAATTTATTTTATAAATGTCTGCTTTAGAAATATTATTGCGTCGGCAACTATTACAGTTTTCCTATTGTCATTTATATTTATAAATATTGTCTTTTCTACAGGTTAACTCTGAGAAATTTTCATATATATATATATATATATATATATATATATATATATATATATATATATATATATATATCATTGGATTCGACTGACAAGTTCTGTCTAGTACAGACACTGGATTATCTAGATCAGATTTATAAGCAAACTGTCCAAGGCCATCATTAAAGAAATTTTATGCGATCTTTTTCAAAAAATTTGCTTATTTCACTGCGATATTCATTAGAAACGTCATGTTTTTTTATTATATTTTAAATAACACGTTACATGATGTTTAGAACAAATTCTATGGGACCTACATTTTATTTATTTTTAGTTGGTTCGTGTAGGGTCACATAATTTGACAGCGCCTGAAGGTCACCATATTAACAATCTTCTACATTTTAAAAGTATTTTAAACACCCCCTCCTTATAGTGAAATGTAATGTGTACCATGAGGTTTTTGTTTTGTATAACAATAGTTTCTAGTATTTCTAGAACTTCTTTAAAATTAGTATCCTATAATGTTTGACTAGCATTATGGTATTTGAATACTTATTTCTTTTAATAATTTCTCTCAACGCAAAGCAATAAAGCTACTAATACACAAATGGTTACTGAGTGTGAAAGAATAAGATCAAGAAAACCCTTATTAAGGGGCGAGAACAATAAAAGAAGAGGAAACAAGAAGACAGAACATAACGATTGACATTGCATTCGAAATATTGAAGATCAAAGTTTGCTGGAAAGCAAGAAGCCGGAAGAGAGTTCCACAGGCGGGAAGTGTGAAAGGAAGAAGCCGTTAGCATAGAAGTTACGGTTGCATCTCGTCAATTCATCTGTGAAATGATGAGACCCTTCCGCCAATCTAGTACTGCGTTTAAATTTATAAATCTAGGTACCATAGAGCAAAGCTCATCAGAATAATTAACATTAACGTATTTATAAAAAGGCACAAAGAAGCAATGTTAGGGCGGTGGGAAAGTAAATGAAGCTGAGATGCCAGGTTAAGACCAATAACATTGCGGATTCTTCTTTAGATTTTACTAAATATATAGCAGGAGCACTAAACCAGACATAGTAGCAATATTCTGAACATGGACGAATGGTAGATTTATAAATATATAAGATAGATTCAGGAGAGAAAAATTATCAACACAGTGAACCAACTTTCGTGGCAGCAGACCTAACAATTGATTCAATATAATCTTTCCAATTCGTAATAGTGCGAGACACAACGTATCACTCTCCTGGAGGTTAGCATCAGTCATGCTGATGGAAGAGACAGAATGGTGTCTCTCAGATGATTAGTAAAGATCAGTTAAAATTAACAAGGAAATTTTAATTATTATAGTGTTCTGTAGTATTTTTACACTGACTCCTGACATCGGGAAAACATTCAACAATTTCAACCATCAAGTCGAAGAGAATATTTCTAAAATGACTGTCGGTTGCCAAGCGTCTAAAGTTTAGTTAAAAAGGTGTTACAACAAGAACCAAAATGGATATTTTTCTCTGGAATTTTTTCATAGAATAATAAAAAACCAGACATCTTTTTCGATACTCCTTCTTCTCCATTCCAACAGCCTTGTGCCGATTGACGTCATTCCTTTCTTTCGAGCCGCTGCCCCCGCCAGGAATTCCGCTTCTCATATAATTGATCCTTCCGCAAAGGGCTACTATAATTAGATTCCCCCCATTGACCTTAGATGACGTATGCGACACACGTGACCGGAGAACTATTTCTTCCTTGCTGTCCACCATACTTTGCTTTGTTTTATGACGGGATTTCGGCTGAGTGAATTGGAACATGTCGCCTACTCAAAGATCGTCTCGGTACTTGTAAAATCAGCCTTTAAGTAAAAGCTAAAAAAATCATGTCTGAATTTTCTTTACTATTATTATTATTATTATTATTATTATTATTATTATTTTCTTTAATTTCTGGCGTGTACACATTTCTTTCCGGGTCCCGCCCATAGACCTAAAATTAGAGATGGCATAATGACACTTTCCACTGACAAAAAAAATAAATAAATAAAAAATAAAAAAAAAATAATTTACATAGATAAAGCCCCTCGTAAAGTGTGGGCTGTACTTGTCAGAACAATTTTTTTGTATTTCTTTGAGGCATGGACTTCCAGGAATCCCTTCAATTAGTCTGCTGGAATCTTTTCCAACCAGTCCTAGGGCTCCAACTACAACAGGGATTGTTGATGTTCCCATGTGCCACGTTATTATTATTATTATTATTATTATTATTATTATTATTATTATTATTATTCATTTCACCCAAGGCGATAAAGCCGCTAAGATACACTGAAAGTGAAAGAAACAGAGAGAGGACAATAAAAGAACAGTGTTCAAGGAGACGAAAGATGACGATTATTGTTGCATTTAATTTTTTAAAGATCGCACTTGAAAAGTCACAAGGATGCAAGGGGTTACTGAGAGTAAAAGAAACAGAGAAAGGACAATAAAAGAACAGAATTCGAAGTGATGGGGAGACCATAACTGACATTGAATTTCAATTTGACCGGGAAGCAAGAAGCCAAAAGAAAATCGCACAAGCGAAAAGTACGATAGAAGAAACTGTTAGCATAAAACTTACGGTCATATCTCGCCAATTCAACTGTAAAAGGCTGAGACCTAACCACCAACCTAGTACTTGCGCTTAAATTCATAAAGTCGAGGTATCAAAGAGGAAAGCTCATCAGAACAATGGCCATGAAAATCAACAGAGGCGGGGGTGGGGGGCGTATATGCAATATTTCTTGTAACATGCAGAATAGTGTTAATATTAAGTGCATGCGTATTTCACGTCGCAAGAAGATAGCTGCCACCATAAAACTAGAGAAAAACATATGTGTATAAAGTTTTCTGTTTGCCTTGAGCAAAAATTCAACTTTCGGTCCGAATGAAGAACCTAATTTCTTGTAGACGAGCAATAATTATCAAATTTTGGGAACAATATTTATGGTAATTGATTCCATAAGTCTAGGAGCAACCATCGTCACCAACTGACAAAAAATTCAAAGTCAGCAACCAAAGAGATGTCAAACATTTAATGCAATCAGTTTCGTTTTTACAGTAAGGTTCCCTCTGTACAAGGCCCGGGTGCCAGTCGTTGTAGAGGGTTAATTTAAAGGATAGTTTATATGGATAAGAGGGGGAAGATAATGGTTAACTCTAGAGTTGAAAAGATTAAGATTGTAGTGATCGGGGAAACATCCTCTTGGGAGTCGGTTCCACAGGGAAGTGGTTCGCGGGAAGAAGCTGTTCGAGTAAAACTTACTTTTGATGGTATACAGAGGAAATGGGGTGGTTTGTTACTATGTAAGTGACATGGCGGGTCCTAGCCTTGCAGGTTAGACCAGGCAGAACCAAGGAATGTAGTTCGTTCGAGCACTTTCCATGGAAGTAGCGATAGAGCAGCGGGAGACTCGCCACATCCCGCCTGAGAGAGAGAGAGAGAGGTTGGAGAGTGGAAAATAATTATTCTCCCACAAGGACTCGGAGACGCTTTTTGAGACTGGAAAGCGAGGTCTAGAAACAATACTCCATTTTCGACCTGATCTGACTCTTATCAAGGTAGAGGAAAGTATGAGGAGTCAGGTACTTGCTGGAGCGGTACAGAGAACCGATCATTTTACCTGCATCTTTAGCAATGGATCGTATGTAGGAATTCCCCTTGAGGTCGAGTGTGTGTTTGAGGCCAATAGCCTCTCGAAGCACGGGGCCTCCTCGAGAGGCATCCGTTCATCGTGACTGGCCGTATTTCAGGACCTGATCGGCTGTGATGGATGTAATCAGCCTAACTTAATGTAACTGGGAGGTTAGATCGAAAGAGAGATCAGCTGCCTATCTCTGATCATCAAGAGGTACGCCCATACATAGACGTTTACAGATGATCGCAGTATATTCTTAGGCAGATCATTTATTTAAATCAGAAAGGGGTTTACTGAAAGGAATTGCGGCAGTTACACAAAAATAAATAAAATACAAATAAAACAAAATCTCATCATGCAAAATATAAAAGCAGGAATTACCCGTAATCATCTGAACTCAGTCCTGGAATTCCAAAACGAAGCAACCCCCTACTTTTCACCATGTACCTTTGAACTCGGATACCAGCGTATGACTCCGTTAATCTGAATCCGGACATGAAATCAAGATATTAAAAAATAATTACTGTCTCTTATTGTCGCCTCCCTTTTATTTGCATATTGCAGCTCGTAGCCAAACAACACGACTTCGCCTTGAGATTTCCAGCTGTAATGAAGAAAAACTATCGTTTTTTCGTGTGTCTGTGGACTATGGTCATTTTATTAGCTCGAGAATTACATTATACGTATCACAGACTGAATGAAAGAGACGAGGAAGTCAGCAGAAAAGTATTATACCGTAAATCGACGACGCTATTCCACAAATGGCTGACACCAAGTTCTTCTAAGACAATGGTCATGCACTTGTGTATCGGTGGGGATAATGGATCAATCTTGAGGGTGTCTACGTAGAAAAATGGTATTATGATGTTAGTAAGATAAACATTTTTTTTTATCCGATAATAAACAATTCAGATTTGTAAATGTATGTGCCTTATTTTTCGAACAGCCTTCGTATATATAGAAACGGAGACAGTGCGAGAGAAGAGACTGAAACTTACGGTTACCTCTAGATATTTCAACTGTAAAATAATGAGACCTAACTGCCGATCTAGTACTGCGCTTAAATTCTTAAAATCTTGGTACTATAGAAGGTTCATCAGAACAATTACCATAAAAATATTTATAGAAAAAGCACAGGGAATCTACGTTATAGCAGTAGGAATCTAACTGAAGACGAGATGCCAGGTCAAGATCAGTAACCTTGCAGATTCTTCTTTGAATTTTATCAAGAATTCCTAAATACATAGTAGAAGTACCAGACCAGATGTGGCAGCAATATTTAATATGGACGAATGGTAGATGTATAAATATGTAAGTTAGATTCTGGTGAAAAATTTGTCTCGCATGACACAGTGAACCAACTTTCCTAGCAACAGACCTAGCAATTGATTCAATTTAATCTTTCATGTCAGTGGAAAACGTTAATCCGAGAAGACGCAGTGAGTCACTCTTCTGGAGGTTAGCATCAGCCATACTGACGGAAGGCCAAAAAGGTTCTTGTAGACGATTAAAAAAACAGTTTCGTTTTGGAGGCGTTAAAATTAACAAGCCATTCCTTTCCTCAGTTAACAGATTGTAGGTCTTCTTTTTTTTCTTTTTCTTTTTTTTAGATAAGCTGCCAGTTTTACCTTATCGAAGCGATCAGACTTGTCATTAGTACAATTATAAATACTTGTGTTATATAACAAGTTGAGAACTGATGACAACAGGATGGTCGTTGATGAAAACAAAGAACAACGTATGTCTAAAAATAGATCCCCTGAGAGACACCTGCATTAATGCAAAATAGATCGAGAAGAGTGGCCGTTCAACCAACTTTCATTCCGCGATTTGATAAGAAAGATTGAATAGGGTCAAAATTTTGTCTTGAAATTCAGACAATAATGCCGAACCCTGTCAAATGCTTTCCAGATGTCTAGACAGAGTCTTTCGGCAATAATCGTTAATGCATCCGCAGTTGACCTAGAGAAGTGAAAACCATATTGTTTATTTATTATTTTCTGCTGAGAAATGATATCAGGGAAATAATGAATCATTGTTCAGCTGTCAAGGACCCGATATGTCTTCGAAGATGACTTTCAATTCCCAAGAGAGATTTATATATTATTTTTATTTAACAGATGAACAGATGAAATAACCTACACATTTGTTGTTACGGGTAACAATTGCTGGTTGGGTGCCGGAATCCTGATGAATTTTTATATGAAGTTTTAGACCAATTGAGCTTTTGACAGTTTTGCTATAATCTGGGCACTAGTACCGTAATTCCCCATATATAATACGCCTTCATCCATAATACGCACCCCTACAATTGGGCTGAAAGTGTGGAAAAATGCTTCTACTCACGTATAATACGCACCCAGTGTTTGGTAATCAAACCCTATAAAATGTACCGCCCCAATTTCATTACAGCCAGCGTTTCCTAATCTTATTTAAAAAAAATAGTTTTAAACATAGAATAATATTATTCTAATTTAGTTTCATGATAATTCTTATTTTATTTTACGGCAATTTTTAAAAGATTTTTTGTAGCTGTGCATAATACGAACCCCTGATTTTGCTTATTATTTTTTTGAAAAAAATGAAAAATGCGTATTATACATGGGGAATTGCGGTAATTGTTTTCACCGGGCTAATATATTCGAGTTTGACTGTTGTTTCTTAAACTCGACTTCTGAAACCGAGCGACGCAAAATAAGACGCTTCAATCACGTGTCAATGAATTCACGGAGGCGGGGGTCGGCTCAAGGTACTGGCAACTCGGGCAATCGCCCAGGGCGCCATCAAGGTTCAGAGCATCATCATGCCGTCATGTGCTGTGTCTTCCAAAACTAAAGCTTATAAAAAAAATACTTGCTGTCGTCCATGACTCAAGACAGATTAAATTCTTTGACTATTTTGCCAATAGAAAATGATCTTGTAAAAAAGAAATGTGTAGAAAGTGCCATGAAAAGATTTGCAGATCTAAAGGGTTAAAAAAATATTTTAGATAGGATAATGAAGGTTTTTATTAGCTTGTATTAAGTTGTATTTGTATATTGTATTATCCTTACTCTCTACAAACAGGGCCAGTTCAAGGTACTGGCAATTCGGTCAGTCGTCCCGGGTGCCATCAAAATCGACATTCCAACCACCTGAAGAAGGCCGGAGCGTACAACGGCCGAAACGTTGTAATAAATATGGCGACAAAGATGAGGGCAATAGTCCGAAAAATGTAAATAGACGACATCAGTATATATATATATATATATATATATATATATATATATATGTGTGTGTGTGTGTCAGTACATTTATGTATTTATCATATATTATATAATCTGCCAGTTAGGAAAAAAGAAATTTGATCAGTAAAACTAACGTTTGAAATAAGAACACTATTTACATTATTCGGACAATTGTCCTCATCTTTTTCGCGATATTTATTACAACGCTTCGGCCTTCTTCAGGTGGTTGGAATATCGAACTGGACCCTTTATTTCGCTCACTGGGGTAGAGTATTCTAGTTCGATGCGCCATGTTTAATGGATGACAGTTATCAGTTATCTCCTGTTAATTCCGCTCTCAAAGTTCTCCACTACCTTAACGGGGTATTGAACTCACTCTCTTTGGGTCCCGTCACTGGATCTAACTAACGCCTTTATCCTCTGTGCAATGTGTCCTTGAGACAGATACTGAAGGAAAATGTTCAATATTCTTCTCCAGTTGTTCTGGTAAAATCTTTTAAATATTCAAATGTCTTCTTTTTCGCACTTGAATAAACTTCCTTTGGGATTTCTTATCAGAAAATAATAAAATATTTAAGAATAAATAAAGAACTAGACGGGATATCCCTAGATATGTGCAGTGGAACGAGAACAGTCTGTCCGAGTTAATTAAATATAGTGTTCAATTCCGAATTCCCTGTAGGTTACCCATATCGATATACATCTGAGGAAGGCCGGATTGCAAAACGGCCGAAACGTTTTGATAGCAACAAAAAAGATGAGGACGATAGTCCGAATATAAAAAGTGTCAATAATAACTCCTCATCCGAAGAATTCATACAAAATAGACCCAAAAATATTTTGAAATATTATAGAAAAATTCCTTCAGCTTCTTTACACGTCAAATATGG
Source organism: Acanthosepion lycidas (assembly GCA_963932145.1). Lineage (NCBI taxonomy): Eukaryota > Metazoa > Mollusca > Cephalopoda > Sepiida > Sepiidae > Acanthosepion > Acanthosepion lycidas. Next base: position 95,543,911 of record OZ010600.1, read on the forward strand.
GCAATAAAAGTGACGGGGGTAAAAGACCCACCCGGACACAGCTGATCGTTTTGTCTTCACTCGAACAATCCTCAGGAAATTAGTGTTGATTTAAGCCATAAAGGTTGACAGCGAATATCGCCATTTGTTAGCAATATAACAGTTTTATACATAGTAGACATTTCACCATGTGACTATCGTGAAAGGGTATTTTGTTTACTCAAGTACAGCAGCTGTTTTTATGCGTAGGGTAACGGTTAGGGGCGAAGAAAATAGAATTGGCCGACCGACTTCAACTTTCATCACATTCCGCCTCTGACCGATGCATTAAATTCGTACTAACGCATTAAGGAAAGTCGTACAACCACCTTCCCCCAGCCATGGGTAAAATAGTAACCATTATAAAAGAAAGACTGAATTTAAAACTGTGAAAAAAGACAACGAGAAACCATTCCACGATTTTACTTAATGAAAATCGCAGCAGTTCAGATTCTAAAAAAAAGGAAGCTGTAGAGAGCCAAGAACACTTTCGCCCTAAAAGCATTAAGTAAGCAATATTCACGAAGTAATTGTTCTTTTAAATGGTATCGGGGGGTGGGGATACTCTTTATGGTTGTTGACCTTTTGGGTCACGCTAAATATGGTGGCATATACAAAGGCCGGTTGAAATGCTTGGTTTCTTTTGTTTTACGGCATATCAACACCTCAATGGGTTATTTAATGCCGACAAGATTTTTATTGCGGGTAATATTATTTTTTCCAAAAATGTATTGCTGGTAATATTTTTTTTATCAAAAATCTATTGCTGGTATTATAACCTATTTTTACACATTCATAGTGTTTTGACCCTTTTGGAGGGGAAACTATTTGTCCATAGCTGGGACCCTAACAGGGGCTACCACCCCGGGTCAATTAAGAGGTGGTTTTACGCTCCTCAAAATCTCCTGTTCAGAAGCCTTGCTGCTGGATGTAGTTTATCGTCTTACCCAGGAATTGATCTAGATCCGATACTGTTATTTTATGCTTATACATTCTTTTTATAGATAAAAATATTTAAGTAAATGTTCTGTTTATAATAAACAGTATTAAAACGAAAAGAAAATATGTGTCCTCCGACAGGAATCGAACCGGTGTCCTACACGGAACCTGTCATCTGAAAAATAACTTAAAATAATTATCGGATTTTGTTCATTTCGTAGTGTGTGACGTCATTTGTTTTCATTTGGATACGCTTCGAGCAGACATGAATGTTTGAGGAAAATCATAGAAAATTGTAGTTTAAAAACAGTAAAATCGACTTTGCTAATCAGACGTTTCCTCTGTAGCTAAATGGTAGGGCACGTCAGGCTATATGACGGTTCCGTGTAGGATCCAGGCTCAATTCCTGTCGGACACATATTTTTCTATGAAAATTCGAGTCGGGTTGATCAACCGTGTAGATATCAAAATCTTTGTTTTCAAAGTTTCCTTGACATTCTTTATTAAATTAAAAGCGATATCCCTAACGTTATTTAATGTACTGAAGGAGAATTATATATATATATATATATATATATATATATATATATATATATATATATAGGAATAAACTGTTGCTGCCGACAATTGAGTTTGAACATAGATCGTCAAATATTGAATAAAGTAGATCACGTGACCATAGAGGAAACACATATATAAAGTGTGTGTGTGTATCTAACTGATCGCTATTTCTAGCCTATCCTCTATTACTATATGGACCGCTATTCTCTACTCTATTCACTATACTATTTCTCTATTCGGATCACTATACGGTAATTACTATTCGAGCGAGTATTATCGAGCAAGTACTATTAGTGCGAGTGATATTCGAAGGCGTATGACACCAGTATTGTTCAAGGGCGTACTATAGTTGTATCTGCGATTACAAAGTCTCTACTACAACGAGCATTACGAAAGTGACAACGAGTATTCGTTGACATTACAAAAAGGACAACGAGTATTCGTTGACATCATAAAAATGTCAAATAGATTCTCGTGAGAAAAATTGTCTAGCACGACATAATGAACCAATTTTCCTAGCAGTAGATTTAGCAATTGATTCAATATAATCTTTAAACTTGATGTCCGCTGAAAACGTTAGTCTGATAAGGAGCAATGAGCCACTCTACTGGAGGTTGGCATTAGCCATACTGACGGAAGACAAAAAAAAAAAAAGGTTCTCTCAGACGATTAAAAAGAAACAGCTTCGTTTTGGAGTCGTTAAAATGCAGTCATCTTCTACCATTTTTATGTCACTTAACAACATCACTGTATGTGCTATATATAAAATGACAGCCTGTGTGTAAGTGTGTCTACGATCGCTTGTGTATATGTGTGTATAATTTAATGTAAACTAGTGTATTATGTAACTGCGCCAAATCAATGTGTATATATGTGTGTATGCATGTGTTTTGTATGTGTTAGTATTTTGAACGAAATATGTTTCATATCAATTCATCGCATCATTATTCAGTCAACCAAAGATTTACCGCGTTTTCTCTGATATCACTTTATCTTGGGGAGGGGCGAGAATTGCTGTTTTGGCCGCAAACCTATATCTACAGGGGGTAAATACCGATAAATAGAATCTAAATATTAAAAATTCTTCGATGAGACGTTTTAGGATTTACGTTGTTTAGATCTTAGGAGAGTAAAATGCTTCTATGTTCTAAAAAAGCCCTATAAATGAAAATGTCCTATAAAAGGTTCTTATAACCAAAAGTTCCTATAAAAGAGTTCTACAACCAAATTTTCACAGGAAAGTGTCCCCTGACTAAAACGTCTTATAAAATGACCCTATAACCAAGTGGGTCCTATAAAATTCCCTTATAATCGCAAAGTCCTATAAAAGAATCCTATAAGTAATAATTCCTATAAAACAAATCCTATAACTAAAAAGTTTTATAAAAGTTTTATATAACCAAAAAGTCCTATAAAAATTTCATAAAACCTAAAAATACTATAACTGGAAAAACCTATAAACAGTCCTATAAAATTATACTATAATAAAAAAGTCATAGGAAAGTGTCCTTTAAATGAAAATTTCTATAAAGATGTCCAATAACCAAAAGCTCCTATCAAAATGTCCTATAACTAAAAAATCCTAGGAAAGCGTCCTATATTTAAAAAAGTCCCAAAAGGTCCCTACAACCAAAAGGCCCTATAAAAAGTTTATATAATCTCTAAGTCCTATAAAAGTGTCCTTTAACCAAAACTTTTTATAAAATGGTCTTCTATCTAAAAAGTTTGATAGTGCCATATTAAAACCTAATATCGAAAAGTCCTATCAATGATTCTTAAAACTAAAAAATCCTATAAAAGTGACCCGTTATAGACTAAAAGTGTGCGCACCCATACTTAAGTTATTTGCATTTTTTCTGTGGAGCGGATTGTTGGTCGTTGCTAGTATTGGAATTGATGAGCCTAAGTGCGACTGTCGAGGATGGCTGCTTCCGCCGATAAAAGCAAGTACTTCTTTCGCACGAGTGAAGATACCGGTGAAATTACTCATCGCTACTCATCAATTTTTTTTAATCTCTCACTTGCTTAACCTTTGGCTTTTAATGTCGCTTTTCAGTCTCACGTCTTTCTCAAAGTATTAACGCCACGCAGCTAAATTCCCTTCTAGTTTTTTTTTGTTGTTTTTTTTAACAAACCTTTTGGCTTCTTTTTTTTTTTTTTTTAAACTTTTTTTACACCGAAAAACTTTATTGACTTTTTAAGTGAACCATTTCCTACCAATGTATATACAAGCCTGTATGTGAAGGCTTTAACCTGGCTAGGGTTATTCATGGGTGGTAGAGATTTTGGATGCTGGCGATACGTGGAGAGATGATAGAAGGGATGAGAGCGTATCGAATAAAACGCCCAATATGGCGGACATATTTTACATCATACTTTAAAAATCAGGAGATCAGTTGAATCCGCTGACTTGGTTTCAAACTTACGGTGGCCTATTTTTTTTATTCAATGACATCTTAACGTTTTATTTTATTTTAGTTTTTAAACTAATGTACGCTATATTATTTTTTTAAAATAAATAAACAACATACGACGTTGATTGTAAAAGAAAGTGGTGAGGAGGATGAGAAGAAAAAGAAGAAGAAAACGGAGAAGGTGGAGGAGGAGGAGGAGAAGAACAAGAACAAGAACAAGAAAATCAAAAGTATCTCTATCTATAAAAGGCAGGATGTGTGTGTGTGTGTGTGTGTGTGTGTGTGTGTGTGTGTGTGTGTGTGTGTGTGTGTGTGTAACGAATGCACGGCCGCAATTTTCGACGGATTTGCACCAAAATTTACATGCACATGCTCCAAGTTAGCGGGATGACCAAGACCGACTTTGCATTTCCCAACTCCCATCGATAGTGGAAATAATCGATTTTTTCATGCTTCTACGGCAGTTTTCATGTAGTTTGCGGTCATTTTGAACTGGCCATAGTGGGAGCCTATAGCTGGCTACCACGAATAGGCAGGAAGATTCTATTGGCCAGCGTGAGAGCCAACAGCTGACTGACATGAATGTTAACTAGCATGCTAACATGCAAAAAAATATCGATAGCTGCATTCGTCACAAGTGGGAAAAATTTAAATCTGCATGGCACTTTACTCCAATTGGCTCATTCGCTTGCTTAAACTCAACGTTGATTCTGATTCCGCAGAACTGGGTTGGGTGTGAAAAAGTATTTGTTGTTAACATTCTTTTTTTCATTCGGTTTTTCCAGTTACGAGTCCTTTTTTAAAGCTGATCGTCTTGTGTTCATTTTGTTTAGTTCTTTTCTCGTAACAGATTTAATGTTTAGTATACAGCTTAGAAAAAATTCAGTGTGAGATAGGCACGAAGCAAGGCATGTAGCAACATCAGCACGGAAAAGGGCACTCCTTTAAAGCCAAGGAAGGGTAAAAATATTTTAAGTCAAGTGATAGCGATTGCTGTATGACTCGTACGTTTTTTGAATCAAGCACGGGCAACGCCGGGCCATGCTACTAGTTATAAATATATCGGCGTAGGATTAATTTCAATATACAATACTTTTTTTTTTTTTATCCAGCTTCATATGTGCTTAAGAGGAATTTTCTAATATGTAAGCAAGATCTTAAGACTTCAGTTTTCTGGTTTAGTTTTTTGGGTCCCCAAATGTCATAATAGTCTGTTTATTTATTTTGAAAATAATAATATAGCGTTTTTTTTCTTGTGGGGGGGGGTGTTTGGTATTTTTTTTTTTTTTTTTTAATAAGCCGTTAAGGGGTCATTTGATAAAAATAGCCTGAGGATACCGTAAGATTGAAGCCAAGGATTCAACTGACCTCCTCATTTTTAAAGTTAAAAACTCTACATTTTATTTTACCTTTTATCTTATCTTTTCACACGTGTATTGAGCACTTTTAATATTATTGTCTCCTGATTTGAATCAACTCTGACCATTAACCTTTTATGTACTTTACTTCATACATACGTACATACATACATACATACATACATATATATATATATATATATATATATATATGCTGACAGAAACACACGAAAATGGAAATAGATCTAAGAACAAACAGGTGTCATTAAAACATTAAAAGATAAGATACCAACAACTAATTCCTCATTTTTAGGACCAATCCTAATTGTTTTCTAACCCTTCGCGCAGAACTCTTCACTGCCAGTTCAAGAAAGACATTCGGATTACTAACACAAAAACAGAGAATGTCTCATATCGAGAATATTTAACATCGAAAAACATAAAGGAGAAAAAAAAATTAATTATTTTTAATAATATGAAGAAATTTCCACCCTTTCCCTGATGACGGTCGCAAGACCAGAAATACGTGTAGTAAAATTAGGGAAAATAAAGCAATATATCTTATATATATATATATATATATATATATATATATATATATATATATATATATATATATATATATTTATATATATTGTGTAAAGATTTCAGATAGAGTATATCTCTAAAAAAAAGGACAATAGGAATAACAAAGAGAAAGAGAAAAATCATCTTAGCTAAATGCATTTCGCGCTCTGAGGGACTTTATGAAGCCACATGCAAGGATTTTATTTTGTAACAAGGATTTTTAAACAAGAGCAAAAACGGTGTTGGTTTTTCAAAATTTTTAAATTTAAGATCGCTCATAAATATTCATTAGGTTGGTCGCAAAATCAGGCATATTATATTATATTGCATTCTACTCACGTGCACATATACAGGCTTGCACGCGCACATAAAGATGCGTATTTACACATACACGCAAAGAAGGAAATTTTAATCAATAACCAATAAACCAATGAAAAAAAAGCACATAAATTATTTTCAACTTTATATAAAAATAACGAAAATAAGGAAATCGGAAGTCAGTTGCTGATATCACCTGATGAGTGGACCGAACGATCGCAAAATAGTTCGCCTACGTAACTCTGCGTTTATACATATATATATATATATATATATATATATATATATATGTGTGTGTGTGTGTGTGTGTGTGTGTGTGTGTGTGTTAAACATTTACAATAAATTTGTTTTAATTTCTCAGATATATATATATATGTGTGTGTGTGTGCATGTGTGTGTGAGTGTTAAACAGTTACAATAAATTTGTTTTAATTTCTCATCCCATCCCCTCCACGCGCCAAACCCTGTAAACCGCTCTCAGCGGGCGGCGGGGCTAAATCACGTGAAATTACCATCGAAAGGCGCTGCCCTCTTCTGTGCACTGTTCGTCCTGGAGAGTCATAACTCTCTGTGATAATAAAACCTGAGAGTTGTTCTTCATTGTGTTCGTGGCAAATATTTGCACCAAACTCCTTGTTATCAGCACTTCCAATAAGTGTGGCTGGTTCTACACAAGCCTTCACCACTCTAAACAAATCTTTTGTGTGGTTAGTCTGCAGTTCAGTTCTGTGTTCCTTCTTTGCTATTCCACTTGATCAACAAATCCATTGGTGAGAGAGTTAAGGTGACGGCGACAGGATTAAAAACTGAACTGAAAGACACTCATACGTCGAAAACGACGGGAGAGTCCATCATATATATATATATATATATATATATATATATATATATATATATATATATATATATATGTATTGTGTATTTGCGTGTGTATTTATTTAGGCAGCATATTTTCATTCAAGCAGGTTTGGTTAAATAATGTAGACATATCATATCGATTTCATTTGATTGTGACCCTTTCTCTTTTCAAATTCACGGATTAATTTCTTCGTAACCTTAGAAAACTGATTAAGAAAAATAGCAAAATATATATCCTATATATATATATATATATATATATATATATATATATATATATATATATATATATATATATATATATATATATATATATAATGGGAGGCACGGCGGAGTAGTGAATAGCAGCTCGTATTGAGGAATCGGAGATCCGAGTTCAAATTCAGCTATGGAGCTATGGGTAAATAGCAGGGCAGATTTGATTCTATAGCCTTAGTATGAGAAGGACAACTCTGAATTCTGGTAGTGCCCCAGCACTGTATTCGGCCCTTCAAAAAGTGTGGTTTGTTTTGGTGTCGATTCCTAGGAACTGAGCTGCTTGAACCTCATACGTCGAATACGACGGCAGAGTATATATATATATATATATATATATATATATATATATATATATATATATATATATATATAGTCTTAATGTGTGCTACATTTATGGGATAATGTGCTCAATATCAGAGATAGAGGGTGTGTAAATATAAAAGTGAACATTGAAGTCAATACTTAGTGGCAACAGTCCTTTTCATTCTACACGCAATCGTCAGAGGACAGTTCACTTTTATATATATATATATATATATATATATATATATATATATATATATATATATATATATATATATATATATATATATATATATATATATAACTTTTTTGCTGCTGCAGATATTTAAGAACTTTCTTGCTATACACATTGTTGACTTTATTATGGGCTTTAATTCGTTTATATAAATGGCTTCTAGGATTTTTACTTTTTGCTTATTATTTGTATGTAATTTTCGACTAATATCTGTCTAAACTATATGAGTGGTCCTGTCAATGTCGTGAGATTGAACTATGCTCATCCAAATGGAACGTAAGCTTTTTTATTAGCATCGTCGTAGTAAAACCAACATACGTATTAAAATGAACAAATCAAAAACGTTAAGCCTTTTGGTGATTTTCTTCCGATATCCTATAAATCGTTTGATATCAGGTGAAAACTTGCAAAAGTTCTTGCCGAAATTGTGTGTAATGTTCTGAGTACTCACTACTGCAGTTAGTCATTTTCAAGGAAAAGAGAGAAAAGTTGATACCCAATGGTTTATTTATGGAGTTAACGGCTCGCTGTTTGAAATTAACGCGGGTTTAAATGCTATGGCGGTTGAAACAGATTTTAGTGTCACATAACTAAAATGGCTTTACGTTTCAAAGTCATTTTAAAATGTATAGACCAATGTTAATTTTATTAATTCTACGTTACCCTCATTTGATGTGAAGAACCTCCGAAGGCTTAAATCGTTTTTGCAGTTGAATTGACTGAGTAGATAGATGTAGATAGTCTTAGATAGATATAAACAGACTGAGCTAGCTAGCTAGCTAGCAAAGTAGATAGATAGATAGATAGATAGATAGATAGATAGATAGATAGATAGATAGATATGAAGAGGCTGAGGTAGATAGATGTAAAGCGGCTAAGATAGATAGATATTAAAAGACTGAGATAGATAGATAAATAGATATGAACAGACTGAGATAGATAGATAGATAGATAGATAGATAGATAGATAGATAGATCTAACATAATCTAACATCTGCCCACATGCACATAATTACGCATTAACTCGACTGTGTGTATGTCAGAAATCCACCTTCGCACACACACATTAACACCCACATGAACCCATACACATAACAATACACACACACACACACACGCACCCCCCACACACAGAGCCAACATCCCTTGTTTGATGTCGAATAATGCAAACGTCATAACCACTTCAGCCGGCCAAGGACGCCAATCTCAAATGTCGGACCAATTAGAGTCTTTCAGTCCAAAGATAAGAGAATTTAAAAATCTGATATCCAAATCTGATATCCAAATCTGATATCCAAAATTTGGCGGATTATTAAAAATCCCGAAAGACATCAATAAAAACAGGTCATATGACCAGAAATGAAGAAAATTTTAGCGATTTACTCGATGGCTGAGGTTAGTTGTATAGTTTCTTCACGACCGAGATCGGATTAAAAAAATAATCTGATTGTTGATTTTCAAGGCAACACCTCGCAACTTGAACAGTTAAAATTTATTTTTACTTATGTTCACAAAATAGAAAGCCGAAGAGAACTCAAGGTAGAGGGCTACTGTATGGTGTCATATGAACGTAAGAAAGGGCAAGAAGTGAAGTTCTTATAGCAATACAGGAAAGATAAGGGCAAACTCTCGAATTGAAGAGGATAAGATTTAATTAGCGAATAACATTTAAGAGACGTTAGAAGTATAGAGTTGAAGTAGATTTTAGAAGGAACCGGAAATCCAATCCTAAACAGGAAACAAAGGATAGAATCCTACTCCTGTTCAAAAGACCAGGGTAGTGTGTGAATCAGATTATAGGCGAACCTATCTACTCCTATTGAAGGAAAAAATAGTAAATAAAATTCCAGCGTTTAGGCGGAGGCGTTAGAAGTGTAGAGTTGAAGTAGGCTTTAAAAGAAACCGGAAACCTAATCGTAAACAGGAAACAAGGGTCAAATATTTACTCTATTCAAAAGACCGGGGAGAAGAGTGAACAGGACGATAGTTGAATCTCATTGTAAAAGAAGTAAATATTTCTGACTGAAAGAACTGTGATGAGAATTTAGCTTTATTTACATCATGTCGTTGTCTTTGTTTTTATCACGAGGTTTCGACCGTTGTGCCCTCCGGCCTTCATCAGGTGCTTATCAACCCAGGAAACTTTCAAGAAATTTAGAACCTGACCCTTTATTTAATCAATCAGTATATATTATTTCGAGATATTTCGTCGAAACGAGCAGTAACTGGACTGGACTAAATAAGAACTGAACGAGATATCCCAGACTATGGTCTTCAGAAGGGGAACAATCTACTCAGGAGATTAAGGGTTCAGTTCGAAATTCCCTTAAGGCCGGAGAGCACATTGTCCGAAATGTCATGATAATAACAAGATATCACATTTCCCCCACCCTCTGTCTCTGTCTGTCTCTGTCTGTCTGTCTGTCTCTCTCTCTCTCTCTCTCTCTCTCTCTCTCTATATATATATATATATATATATATATATATATATATACTCGAATCTCCCGTCGAATTCGGCGTATGAGGGTCAAGCAGATCAGTCCCTAGGAACTGACAGCCCAACACCAGCACATGAGATATGATCATAGTGGCGAAGGTTTTGTGCAGAACCAAATTTTTTGACGTGCCGAATACAGAGACCTGGAAACCCTCTCTCTCTCTCTCTCTCTCTCTCTCTCTCTCTCTCTATATATATATATATATATATATATATATATATATATATATATATATATATATATATATATATATATATATGTAATGAAAAACAAACCACTTTAATGTACCATTACGATAATTATGTCTTCAAGGACACATGACACAATGAATAAAAGCGTTAGTTAGATCCAGTGACAGAACCCAAAGTGTGTAAGTTCAATACCTGGTTAAGGCAGTGGAGAACTTCGAGAGGGGAATTAACAGGAGGTAACTGATAACTGACAATGGCACGTGGAACTAGAACACTCTACACCAGTGTGCGAAATAAAGGGTTAAGTTCGACATTCCAACCAGCTGAAGAAGGCCTGAGCGTACAACGGCCGAAACGTTGTAAAAAATATGGCGACAAAGATGAAGGCAATAGTCCGAATAATGTAAATACTGTATCAAAAAATTCTACTGAAATGAAATGATCTGTCTGAGAAATTTCATA
>OZ010600.1:95557390-95574890 GCA_963932145.1 Acanthosepion lycidas
CCCATATCACTAATAGATATTTCTCCTTATCCCTAAGAAATATTCGTCCTTGTTTCTAATAAATATTAACCTTGTTTTGTTTTGGGTTTTTTTTGGCGGGGGCGGGGTTGCTTTTATAATTCTAATTCCGAAACGCTCGATTAAAAAAAAAATGACCTTTTCTTTCACTATTTCAGTAAATTTCCCGTTTCCGGTTGGCATTAATCTTGTATCAAATCTTCATTTATTCAGATTCTGTCAAAGTTCCTGTGGATTGGTTGCCAAGTTACATCAAGACCGCGCAACTGGTTCTGAAAAGTTTCAAATTGGTTGATACTTTCTGTACTGCTATAGTATATAAGTCGTTAAATTCTTGTACGCGTGTGTGAAAATTCTTCACGTCTCATTCTGAAATCTGCTTTTTCTTCTAGAATAAACAAAAGCCTGAAGCATCATGGGCAATGTTTACGTAGAAAGAAAAGCCCTAAAGTTGTTCCATCAACGCAGGCTGTCCAAGACATTTTGGTAATTCCACTTAACTCAGATATTGGCTGCAGAAAAGTCAACTTTACTCTTTGACAAATATTTGGTGCTCAAGATGAGATGTTAACAGATGAAAAATAAACTTCTTACCATCTGAAATGAAGAGGCGCGGACGCCATCATCCTTAAGTGAGGAAAAATTCAGATTGTAAACCTGAGGAAAAATATGGAGGCAAAATGAAATTTTCTCCACGACCAGTCCTTTCTTTATTTTGGTTTACTCTTCAGAATAGAGGCGATCATGGCTCTCCACAGTTTCCTTTTCATTATCTATGATCAGCTACGTCTTCCTTGGAAATTTCCCGCTGTATTTGAATTCAGAGTTGTCTTTGTCCTAGACTGACTGTCATCTTTGTCTTGCTATTTAACCCATAGCTGAGGGGAGAATAGTTGGATTCATGCCTTTATCAACGGTATTAGTGCGAAAGTGAATTCAACAGACCTTGCCGGAATCTCACGCTTACTAATATTTCAAGAATTCTAGGGAATATTCGAACTAGTATCTTCCTCATTGTTGTTTTGATCAATGCAATGTTCACCTTTACTCAATAGAATTTTACATTTTTTAATGCATTGTACTATTCCATTAAACCATTGCCCTGATATCCTCATCTTTGTTGTTTTTATTCCATCATTCTGGTTGATGCATTCTCCGGCCTTCATAAAGTGTATGTCACATCTGGCCATTCGCGTATTGCTTTTTGTAGCCTCCTCCAAAAAAATTCAAAGATCCGAGTATCATACATGTCGAGAGTGGACTGAACTAGTTTTCCAAATTAATTCTTATCTTGATCCTGACAGATGAGAATGTATAAAATGTATAAAATTAACTGTATTTTTGTTTATATATATATATATATATATATATATATATATATATATATATATATATATATATATATATATATATATTGTAATAAAAAGAAAGAACAATAAGATATATAATCCGGTGTTCTTATTGATATTTTTATTTTTAAAAACAGTGCTCAATGTAAATTTACACAGCATAAATATTATAAATTAACTGAATTGCCATGTTTCAAACTCCGAAGCTACAAACTTCAAATTTAATTATATAATTAAATTAAAAGCATTAGTTCGGTTTCATCTTCAAGTGAATTTTGGAACCTACATATATATATATATATATATATATATATATATATATATATATATATATATATATATATATATATATATTAGGCAGCATATCTTCATTCAAGCAAGTTTGGTTGAATAATCTAGACCAATGATTTCCAATGTGGGATGCATGCCCCACGGGTGTGGCATGGTAATATTTTGGTGGGGCATGCGTATGATGTACACCCTTCGGCTTACCAACCGAATAAGGGTGTGCAATTTGAGAATGAGTGAATTATTTTCTAGTGAACTCAAATTTCATTTTGCATTATTATTTCACGATTAAAATGACCAAAGTCTTTGGAGACTTGTTTATGGCCTTGTTAATGGCCGTTTAAGTTTCTTTCACGTGAATTGTAGTAAAATTTTGAATATGTAGGAATTAAATATTACAGGGGGTGGTACCAGAATTTTAGAAATCCCAAAGTGTGGTATGGCCCCAAATCGGTTGGGAATCACTGATTCAGGCATATTAAGTCTCTTTAGTTTTATTTTAATCTCAATTTTTAGTGATATTGAAAGTACTTGTGGGAAATAAAAATAATATGGCTAATTACGGTATTTTTTCTTGAAAAATTTTGTACAGACACTAAAAAAATGATTTGTGAAGAGGAATAATATTAAAATAAATAGAGATATATTTAGATTATTCAACCAAACATGTTTAAATATATGTAAACTTAAACATATATATTGCTTCCTCAGTAAATATTTTTCATATCTTTTCGCAAAGATCGTTAATGCTTTTTATCGATAGAAGATAAGCTTTCTTAACTCCGAACTAATGGAATGTATGATTGATTCACTTCTATTTAGCTGAGGTTATTTATATTAAGTCTCAGCAGCCATCTCTTTGTTGGAAGGAATAGTTTCTGTGTTTCAATGTCATCTGTTTGTGATTTAGTGATATAGGAAGAAAATGAGTAACTACTGACACCGAGGTTCGAGCGTGACACTCTGAATTTATGAATATATCTTTTCTGCCAGGTGTACAAATAGCGGTGTCAGGCTACTGACTGTAGTGATTATTAAGTGGAAATATCCAGTCGAATTAGTGTGAATTATTGTGCGTCGATGATTTAGGTTTTGATTTAGGATTTACCGGACGTTAAGCCGAGCCGTGATAATAACAAGGAATTCACTGAAATGGTTAATTAATATTATAAATGTTTGGTTGACTTTTACTTATTTGTTCTTGTTTATAAAAGAATTATACGGCTGACCGGTTGCCATTCCTTCTTCTTCAGAGTTTCTCTCGACGACAAAACATAAGCATATGTATACTGCGTGCCAAATTATTATCGAGATAACTTTGTTCAAATATTTCAAAAACCGTCCAATCAATTCACACAAAATTTTCACACAATGTTGGCAACAAGGACCTGCGCAATCACTGGAATTTTCGTACTGATTTGCGCAATGTAAACAAACTGGCGCCATATTTATTATCAGCACGGTGATTTGAGACTGCCAAATTATTAGAAAGGTTTAGTAAAATTCCCAGAATTGAGCAAACAAAACGTTTATTAATGTTGTACGTGAATGTTTATGATCAAAAGAAGCTAATAAATAAGATAATCAAACAAATAATAACAGATACAAACAAATGCACAGTTTTAAACAAATCAATAGGGAATGTGCTTTCCCTGTTTTGAAATTACTTGAAGAAGTCGACGATCCATAGAATTTGTTAATTGTAGAGTGTCATCTGCTGTAATGCCGCGAGATATGTCAAGAATTGCTTCCCACAACTCAGCGTTGCTCCTGAATTGTCGTCCGTTGGCGTACAGTCTTCGCTTCATGATGCTCCAAGGGTTTTCGATTGGGTTCAAATCCGGATAATTTGCTGGCCACTTCATTTTTTGAGGTCCATCGAAGCCTAACTGTTTCAAATATTTGGTAGTCTTGTGAGCAGCATATGGAGGAGTATTATCTTGCATAAAAACAATGGCCCTTCTAAAGGCAACTCTTTGCCTTTTCATCCACGGTTCAAGATGCTATTTCATAAACGCTATGTATGCATCAGCAGTTATTTTGACGCCATCTGGTTCTCTCCATGGGCCCACTAATGTTTTTCCAATAATACCACTCCCAGATCATTATGCCTCCATCGCCTTCTTGGCGTCTCAAACGCTGATGGCGATTCTGCCCGCTCATTACACAACCTTTGCACCATCTATCTGGCCTATCAAATGTTGCTCCAGTTTCGTCTGTGAACAAAACTTTAGAGAAGTCAACCTTCATATTGTCCACTGCCCATTTCAATCAATTTTGAATGTGATTTCTCGTCAACGGAGGCTTCGATACATGTTTGACTGTTGTTGCTATTTCCCTCAGATACCGACACCGAGTACTTTTAGACACAGTATGATCCCCAATGCGACTGAAAAGCTCTTGACTGGTAAGTCTAGGGTTCTTCGTGGCCTCTCGTTTAAGTCGTGACATGAGACGACGTGAAATAACCCTCGACTTGCCTTTATCTTCACTTTTGCGTACTTATGTAGGGTCGGCGGTGAACTTTTTCACTGTTTGATGACACCTCCCTATCATTTTAGAAATTTCTAGAGTAGATTTACCTTTTGTGAGTTCTGAGATGATAGTTTTCTTTTCAGCATCAGTTAAACTGCTTTTACGGCCCATCTTTTCACTAAATTCTTACACTTTTCTAATAATTTGGCACTCTCAAATCACCGTACTGATAACAAATATGGCGCCAGTTTGTTTACATTGCGCAGATCAGTACGAAAATTACAGTGATTGCGCAGGTCAGTATTGCCAACATTGTGTGAAAAGATTTTGTGAATTGATTGGACGGTTTTTGAAATATTTGAAAAAAGTTATCTCGATAATAATTTGGCACGCAGTATACATATGCTTATGTTTTGTCGTTGAGAGAAACTCTGAAGAACAAGGAATGGCATCCGGTTAACTTTTGTTGCTTCTTTTTCGCTACATTTTTCGATTCACCACATTATGAGTAATTTTTCTTTCTTTCTTTCTTTCTTTCTTTCTTTCTTTCTTTCTTTCTCTCTCTCTGTACACACACACACACATATATATATATATATGATAAAATATAATTTTAAATGTATGCTATATTTATGGGTTAAAGTGCTCAGTATCAGAGATAGAGTTTTTATAAATATAAAAGTAAACATTGAAATCAACACACTGAGGTGACAGTCTGTTTCATGCCTAAAGCCAATCGTTAGTCCATTTATATATGTCCTGGTAGTTGCGTTTATGTAGGAAAGACACTGTCACCTCTGGGTGTTGACTTTTATATTTACATACGCGCTAATCCTAATATTGAGAGACTTAAACTCATTTTATCATTCATATATATATATATATATATGTGTGTGTGTGTGTGTGTGTGTGTCTGTGTGTGTGTGTGCGAATATATATATATATATATATATATATATATATATATATATATATATATATATATATATATATATATATTGATAAAATGAAGTAAAGGACAAGCCAGAAATGAATGGCAATCTAACATGTTTCACCTTTATTAATGCTTCACCAGAGATCAAGAATAGAAATGAAAAAGCAAAGAGAGAATGTTATGATTTTTGTTTAGTTCTCATTGGTCAGATTACGTGTCACGTGTATAAACGCAATAGACAAGTGCTTAAATATATCTGTCGTTAATGTGTGTGACAGTGTATGTAAAGAAACGCTTGTCTCTGTAGGTGTATGTTGGACGGTAACGTTAATTCATGATAGTGTATATGTATAAGTGTGTGTGTGTGTGACGAATGACTCTAGATGTCACCCTAGTATATCTCTGATCTATATTTGATCTTCAATTCATATATATATATATATATATATATATATATATATATATATATATATATATATATATATATATATATAAGTAATTCACCAAGTCTAGAAGAAACCTCAATAGAATGCAGAAAGCACTGATCACTACCGAGAATTTAAACCCGGCCTTTTGCGATATGAGAAACGTCATACCAACTGTACTAACCTCGGTGACGAAGAGGGAACGAATTAGACTCGATATAGCGCTACATGATCGCCTATTCTCTGGTGGAATTGATCCGAGTTTCCCGTGCCGATAGAACTGTGCCCCCATGAGCCACGACTACTATCCCCAAGCCTGTCCTACTGGAGCATTAGAACCGGTTCAACCAAGGATATACTAGTGATAGAAATTATGAGGATTTGAGGTAATCATAATTAAGTAATTCATCGAGTCTAGAAGAAACATCAACAGAATGCAGAAAGAAATGGACGGCCGTTTCCTCCTATATTATCTCAAATCCTCCTAATTTCTATCACACACACACACGCACACTCACACACACACACATATATATATTTATATATATATATATATATAATATATATGTGTGTGTGTGTGTGTGTCTGTGTGTGTGTGTCGACAGGTTCTATCCAATTTATTACTAACTTTTTTTTTAGTTATTGTTATATAATTAATAAATTTAACAAAATCCATATTTATTTATATTTTATTTTTACCCCAAGTACTTTGTGTTTTATGGAACTGATTATGGTTAATTCCGCTGTTCTTACATTTGCAGGAACCAATTTCAAGTCCGTCGGGGTGACGCCATTTAAAATGTCCTTGTTAATAACTCGTAAAAAGGAAAGGGATTCTATTTTCAATGTTGTGTTCATAAATGTATTGTATAACTGTGTTACTTTCAATTTTTTAATGGTTTTTAATTCATTTTTTCCGTTAATATAAAAATGTCGTCATATATAAAGCATGTATTGATTTTTTTAAATGATTAAATATCTTGTTTTCTACATGGTTCATGTAGAAATCAAAGTATAGGACCCAGAGGTGAGCCCATCACTATGCCTTTGCGTAAACTCCTATTGTCTTTCACCATACAAGTAACATTTTATGTTCACTATGGTAATATTTACACACAGACTGATGGTATAGCGATGGGCTTGCCACTGGGTCCTACTTTAACTAATGGAATTTTCCTATCTGAAACGTAAACAACAGTAATTTTTAAAAGGATCTTTTTTATCAGCCCTTATTTCTTACTCGTATAAACATTATTTTTAGTGGGGACACGTGTCTGAGTTGCTATTCGAGTTTGAAACTTGAGATAGCAGATATAGATTCGTAGAAGTCCCAACGAGAAAAATCTGCTTTCCTTAAATTGGTAATTTCAACCTTGCCCTATCAGGCTGGCAACCGTTGTATAGGACACTTCTTGAAAAAAAAGGATGCAGGTTCGATTTCAGTCAAAGGCAAATTTTTTTTTTATTAGGACTTCTATCTATAGGCAGGTTTTATTAATTTCGCTGTTTAAGAAAATAAAATAAAAACAGGGATAGCAATACGTGCAGACACTAAAAAAATTCATATATATATATATATATATATATATATATATATGGTAAATTGTCGCCATTTTATATTTTTACTTTCGTGCATGTGCGTTGTTTGTTGTTGATTTTGTCGACTGCATAGTATAGTAAGGTCAGCTGGACCCCGTCTGTGAAACAAGGATCACCATGACGCAATTCACTCCGCCAGAAATTTGGAAAGGACAGTTTTACTTCTCGTACCAAGAGAGTGGCTGCTGGCAACAGGACTATGAAACGTGTCACACAGGTAGATGAACCCAGTCATGTCTGTCTGCGACCACATCACCCCTTACACCTTACAACCTAACTCCCGAGACTGCAAGCCCCCCACATTGATTATTGTGTGTGGGGGGTACAGTTGAGCGAGAGACCAACAAAACTCCTTGTAAAACCAAATATGAACTGAAGGAAAGGATTATAGCAGCATTCATCAACTTAAACAAGGAGACTGTCCAGAAGAGTTGGAGGAGATTCCGAAGTCGTTTAGTGGCCGTGGTTGAAGCTAATGACGATTTTATTGAATAAATTTTCTTTTTAGTAATTAAAGATATTTTTTGCGTAATTTTAGTAAATATATCTGCTAAAATGAGATGTCAGTGTTATTTTCATTTTTGCGACAATTTATTTATCGTACCCTGTATATAGTATACGACTTTAGGTGGAACTAAATTAGGTTGACTTGTTACCTGAAATAATTTGCATTCTATCGGTTCCCAAGTGCTCGAAATTTAAGATAAAATCTTCTGTTTTAAATGCTGATAAACGCAAGATCCATTAAGAATAACATTTACAATTCCCTTTGATCTTGTGACAGATGAAATCAAGTTAGTTATCTGTCAGTCTGAAGAGCGACATATATAGATACATACATATATAACCATTTCAAATATCTCGGTGTATGGATCAATTAGAATATAATGAAACTAAACATGGAACAGTCTGCGCTAGGTGTAGTTTCAGCCAATACTGCAAGTTGCTACAAAACTAAAACATTAACTTAAAATTTTATTATGTTCTTGAATGGCCTGGTCTAATTGTGTCTTTCATGTGGAGTTCCTGCATGGCTCCAGACTCGTCCAAAAATATCTAAACTGTCAGTTGTATACAACCGCTTTCTCAGAACAATGGTTGCAAATGGCTTCAAGAAAATAAAGTCTCTAGATGCGAGGACCATCTTTCTTTAAAACTCTCAGACTGGCACTGCATAATCCCCCAACCTATACGAAATAACAAAAAAAACATATTACTTGAGGACATTCAGCAGCAGTAACACCAAGAAAGAATAGTACACGTAACTCAAAGAGAAAATAATAACATAATCAAGATGTTGACTTTCCATACTACTTCACACAAAAGATTAGAAAGGAAACCGCTGTAAATCCTGAAAAGAACAGTAACAGTTGCAAGAGTTGAGAAATTTTTCTGAAAAATTGTTTTAATAGAAAGATTTTATAAATATCAACCGATGGTAACAATGGCTGCTCGGTCAAATCTTTCCTTATAAGGAAACTTAATGTATACCGTAATTCCCCATGTATAATACGTCTTAATCCATAATATGCACCCCTAACATTGTGCTGAAAGTGTGGGAAAATGCTTCTACTCACGCATAATACGCACTCCTTTGGTAATCAAACCCTATAAATTGTACCTCTCCAATTTCATTACGGCCAGCGATTCCCACTCTTATTAAAAAAAATGGTTTTAAACATAGAATAATATTATTCTAATTAAGTTTTATGATAATTCTTATTTTATTTTACATTTCTAAGTATTGTTAGGTACATATGATTGCATTTGACATCCTTATGGGGTCGCAATTGCCTAATGTTAGTGTCAAATTGTCGTATGTTTGCAGTGAGTAGTCATTTCGCAACTGAAATCGATCTATGGAACGGCAAATTTTTTAAGATTTTTTGTAACTTTTCAAAAGTGGATCTATTTATACTTATTTGTGTTTGATTATTTGTTTGTGATGAAGGAGGGAATTTTCTTCTGTGTGGTGGCAGTGGACCCAGATCAATGAGTGTTGGTACGCGTCTACATATACGTGTATATGTGTGAGCGAATGTAAGCTTGTCTGACGGCGCAGACGACCGATCTGCAAAACGTCAAGACCACCTCCGCCTGTTCCTTGCTAAGAGAACATCGCTACATATGTAAACGCTACAGGCTCGACACCGAAATAGAATGACAATTGCGTATATATATATATATATATGTATGCTCGAGTAATCGCTATCCATTACTCCACTTATATATATATATATATATATATATATATATATATATATATATATATATATATATATAAGGCTCAAACACTAATATTCCATGGTTATAATTTACTACATTGGAATCGTAATCACGATCCAAATCATCAGACCTACAAATTCAAAAAGCTGTCTATTTGTCTGTCTGTCTGTCTGTCTGTCTGTCTGTCTCTCTCTCTCTCTCGTATATATAGGAAGAAATATAGTTTCATGGTATGCTATATTTATGGGATAAAGTGCCCAATATCAGAGATAGAGCTTATAAAAGTGAACATTGAAGTCAAAACTCAGAGGCGACAGACTGTTTCATGCTAAACGCAATCATCAGGCTTGATGATGGCATTTAGCATGAAATAGTCTGTCGCCTCTGGCTTCAATGTTCACTCATATATATATATATATATATATATATATATATATATATATATAGAGAGAGAGAGAGAGAGAGAGAGAGAGAGAGAAAGAGAATAATGTCGATAGAAAAGGTCAAAGAGAAAGAAGTCTATATTTTTCGCAACCGTCACAAAACACACCGATTAACCTAAATATACCGAATGTAAGGCACATATGAATGATATGAATCCAAATATGGCATTTTAGAAGTCACTGAAAAAAAAACAACTGATGCAGTCCAGATAAATTTTATCGCAGCGGGACGACCTTTGCTTTGATCTTTTTTGCCGATTGTCCATCAAATCACAAAGGGGGGCGGAAAGACGCGCTTCTATTTTGGCAAATGCTTTGTCCTTATTGTCCTGAATTATATTCCAAAACAAATCCTTTACCTCGTCAATCAAACTCTGTCATCTCTCTCTCTCTCTCTCTCTCTATTCCACATTCTCTTTCTCTATTTCCCCTCTCTCTCTCTATCTACCTTCTCTTTCTCTTTTCCTCTCTCTCTCTTTCTCTCTCTTTTCACTCGATATTGCTCACTCTACAATTCCTTTCGTTTTTTCTCAATCCCATTCTAGATCGTTCTCATTTCATCTCTCTCTCTCTGTACCTCTTTGTCTCTGTCTGTTTGTCTCTCTCTCTCTCTCTCTCTCTCATTTCTTACCATCTCTTTCGCGCATTCTTTTTCCTTTGTCTTTTCTTTCCTTCAATTACTTTTCTTCCACAACTTTTATTAAATCTCTTTCTCTCCATTTCTTTCGTTTTCTTTCTTTGTTTCTTTCTTTATCTTTCGTTTTCCTTCTTACTTTCCACGATTTTCTTTATCTTCCTTTTCTTTCTTTCTTTCTTTCAGATATCCCTCTCTTTCCACCCCTTTTTTTAACTTTCTTTCTTTCCTTTTTTCTTTCTTCCTACATCTTACGTTTGCTTTCTTTCGTTGTCATTTTCTCATCTCTTTTGATCTCTCGACATTTTTTCTTTCTTTCTTTCTTTCTTTCTTTCTTTCTCCAGATCTCTCGTTATCTTTCTTTCTTCCTCATTCCTTCCCATCTCTCTTTCTCTCTCTCTCTCATTCTTAATTCTTTTCATCTCTTTCTGATATTCTGTCTTCCTTTCTCTCAATACTCACTCTTATTATTTTATACGTTGTTTCTTTCTTTCTTTTCGCATCTCTTATTATCTCTCTCTCTCTCTCTCTCTCTCTCGTATTCTTCGTTTCCATCTTATTCACATCCCTTCTACACTCAATATGCCTATACGTTTTCTATTCCCCGTACCCGACAATAATCCAACTGGACACATTCCAGTTTTGATCCATTCATTTTGATCCATTCATTTTGATCCATTCATTTTGCAAATAAATATCGTCGATTCAATGCAGGTTTATATAAAGAATATAAAAAAGCCAGTTTCATCATCGCTCACTGCTTGGTGTCCTTGTGTCAGAGTAAAGCATATAAAATAATTGACCTGCTTCTTGGGTGAAGTTAGTTACATGACCTTTGTAGGTGAGCTATAACTTTAACTAAATAATTAAATATAAATTAAATTATTATCTGTTTAGTTCTTAGTTCCAAAGATGTCGGTCTTGACATTGTCTGTTGGGAATCAATGATTGTGAGCTTAGATTTTAGAAGCAAATTATTATTTTTTCTCTTGTAACTTACTAATGCAGAAGTGAAAATGGTTAAACTTAAATGCTGAATGTTTTTTTCAGTAGACATTAAATTGTCCTTTTATTCATTGCTCATGAAATATATAAAATCTTATTAATTATATAGTTATGACATAACGTCTTGTGAGGTGGGTTACATTAAGATTATTGAAAGAGCTATTTGCCTGCCTGTTTGGCACCTTGTGGCAATAAGGCCCTCCACAAAAAATGTTTCCATTCTGCTCGGTTACTCCAGGATTGTATGCCCCTAAAACTCAAGTTACGGGGATATAGGGCCTAGTACTAAGAAAGGAAGACATTTTAAATATATAAAAACAGATGAAACATGAAATAAACACTTTATTCAAATTAAATATAAACTAAATTTTTATTTTACTCTTTGATTGGATGCTCTCCCATTATGGATGCTTGGGGCTGTTGCATCCTATGCACCCTCCTTCTGTACGCTACTGTTCACTAAAAACATCCTTTCTCTAAATCTATAAACAAATACTACAGGTGCATCCTGGGATTTCTTCCTGACTGATAAAAATAGACCAATTCTGGTCTTCATTTGCCATATATTTTTTTCTATCTTGTCTTGAAATTAGAACTTTACAATCACTTAACTGTATTCCTAAGAATCAAGTAGGTAGGCTATAGGGGCCTAGTACTGTGAAATGTGAGAAAGGAAGATATTTTAAATAGAGTGAAACCTCGGTTCACGAATTTAATTCGTTCCTGAAGGCCGATCCTAACCCGAAATGTACGTAAACCGAAACTATTTTTTCAATTGGAATCAATGTAGAGAAAAAAAAGTCACAGTACAATAAAATTGGAGAAGAAAAGTCACAGTACAAGACACAAATGTATAATACACGGAGGTCAACTCAGAAATGATTTCCGTTCGGGTTAACTCGGTTCTACAATGTTGTTCGAGAACCGAAATGTTGTTCGAGAACCGAGGCATTTTCGTCTGGAATTTTCTGTTCGAAAACCGATTTGTTCGACATCTGAGACGTTCAAGAACCGAGGTTCCTCTGTATATAAAAACAGATGAAACATGAAATAAATACTTTATTCAAATGAAATATAAACTAATTTTTTTTATTTCACTCTTTGATTGGAAGCCCTTCCGATATGGATACCCAAGGTCGCTACACCCTCTGCTCACAAACACAAATCGATTTCAACACAAATCGATTTCAACACAAATTTTAAAATAAAAACTTCCTCAATTTTCAGGAAAATCTAATACAAACTTCACTCAATTGTAGCAAACAATAAGTTTAATAGTCATTTAACTTGATAATTGTCCACAGAGAAACCCCGCGTAAATAGCAAAAAATGGCGATTTTTATTGGTTTCTTTCTTATTCTTTATTGATCTTTTAACCATTGCATCCTTGGTAACGCACTGACAAATAAAATTTGAAAAGCTCCAAAATAATTGTGGTCTGAAGTGGGTTTTCATGTCGTCGGCTAAACTTCGATTGAATAAATACAGACTACTTTTGTTATATCAGTAACTGCATCCATTCAAAATGTTTTTAATAAAAGTACTTTAAAGTAATTGAAGAAGATAGAAATTCTAAACATGATGCTGTTTTTGCTCCATTCTAATTGAACGCTTTTTCTCATTGACCAGCTGAGTATGGCTGCTAGTAGTATATACAGTGAAGTTGTTAAGTGGTATAAAAATGGTACAAGCTGACTGTTTTTACCGCCTCCTTTTTAACGACAGATATAGTCTGAGATGATAGAAAACTCTTAATTTCGACCCGGAGAGAAAGTAACGGGTAACATTGCATTATATGATTTGTTTTTTTTTTTTTGTTTTTTATCATTTTACTCCAAATAAGGCGATAATGCCACTAAGACGGAATATTTTACTGAGAGTGAAAGAATATGAGAAACCGTTATTGAGAAGAAAGGACAATAAAAGAACCGAACTCAGGAATACAGAAAATGGCGATTGTCGCTGCATTTAAATTTATGAAGACCGCAGTTGCCAGGGAAGCAAGAAACCGGAAGAAGGTTCCACAGGTGAGAAGTTCCAGAGAAGAAACTATTAGAATAGAATTTACGGTAACATCTAGTTAGTTGTTATCAATCTGGTACTATGCCAAGGACACATGACACAGTGGATAAAGGCGTTGGTTAGATCCAGTGACAGGACCCAAAGAGTGTGAGTTCAATACCCGGTTAAGCCAGTGGAGAACTTTGAGAGGGAAATTAACAGGAGATAACTGATAGCTAACATCCATTAGACATGGCACGTGGAACTAGAACAGTCTACCACAGCGACCGAAACAAAGAGTTCAGTTCGACATTCCAACCACCTGAAGAAGTCCGGAGCGTACAACGGCCGAAACTTTGTAATAAATATGGCGACAAAGATGAGGACAATAGTCCGAATAATGTAAATAAGGACCCAGGTTGTTTTCCTGATTCTCGCTATTTTATCAACAGATGTTTTTTCTACCGACATTTATACGTTCGAAATTAAACTAAGCTCAACTGACTATTAAAAGATGAAATATTTCGCGGGTATTGAAGTCGTACTGGATTTTTTTTTTCGTCCAAATCCGTGAATTTGTTTTGCTCGTGCTAAATCTAAAAAAAAAAAAAAAAAAAAAAAAAAAAAAAACTGTATGAAATCCAATTTTAACATGAAAAGGTCTCTAATTTGTATTTAGATACTTAGAGTTTATTTTCAATTTTTCTAGTTGAATTGTTCATCTATATTTCATATGCATAATTAGGTAACAATAAAAAGTATATTATATAAATATTACCTTATGAAAATTGAGATGGAGTAGAATCGAGGAAGGGTGTAACATAGATTCGGTGGGATCCCACAACCTTTTTGCACCGGCCCTGGTGGAGAGTGACGATCGTTTATGTCCTTAAGGGACACGGCATTAAAAAAGGAATGATGTCAGAGTGTTGTAAAGGCGTCAGCGTGGACATAAATTTCGATTTAAGTATATATATGCATGTGGAAAGATTGTTTGTGCGTTTTTATTATTTTTTCCCCCTTAGAAAAACGCAAAAGAGGCAGTGAATACCGTCGAGTGTTAAAAATAAAACAAAAAGTGCTTATGACTGAAGCCAGTAGTGGGCCATGGTAGCGGGGAGGGTCGCAAACGCTGCGTTCCGAACAATTATTTGTGAAACGTAAAAATGACAAAAATGTCGCCATATTTGAAGAGACAATGGGTTTTGCAGGCAATTGGCGCCATGCCTTGAGACACGTGGAGATAAGGTTTTACGTAAGTACTACACGCTTTGTTCGATGACAGAACATTACCGTCTAAAAATAACAACAATAATGATACTCGATAGCTTGGCGAGATTTATGAGTCAGAAGGGCTTACATCTGCGCTGGAAAAAAAAAGACGAATAAATGATAAGAGCAGATGTTGCATGGTTGGTCGTTCATGAATATTCCTTTGGGCAGATTTACAATTATTTTTTAAGAGTCCCTTTCCTCCGGCAAAAAGCTAAATGGTTGGACATAAAACTAGTCAGATCATGGCGCGACACATTTCTAATTGGGAAGTGTCGGTTTGTGGGCATTGAAAATCGATTAAAATAGGAAAAGACACTTAAAAATTTCAACGAGAAAAGACATTAGGTTTAAGGTTCCAAAATTACGCCAGCGGCTTGTCCGAGAGACACATTGACTAGTGAATTAAAGCGTTCGCTTAAAATGTTTGGTCCTTTTTGGGTTCAAACCCTGGGAGGAATAAAGCGGAGCTCTTATGTTCTCTGCTCCAATGGACCATAAGACAAACAACGGAGAAGTCGAAATTGCCTGGTAAGCATTAACTGACACGACTTATGACATAAGTATAGAAAAAGAAATCAGCTATGATATACTGGGTGGCCAGTAAAAAAGACAGTATAATTCAGAAAGACGTAAAACAAGCGTTGAAAACTGGTGACAATTGATGTGACTAAAAAATTCATTTCATCAATTCCCAAGTCGGATGTTCTTCTTTGAAAAGTACGATAAATTGACACTGAAAATCAGTGAGTTGTTTAGCCATACGGGAAGGTCAGAACGAAAGACGGACGCTGTCTGAAAATAACCTTTAAATAACGAATCACAAGATCGATCAGCAATTAATCAATCACAAACGAACCAATCAGAATTAAGTAATTACACGAGAGTCGAATGATTATTCAAGGTCATGAATATATTCAAGAAAATGTTTACCTTTATTACTAGTTACCGTAAATCCCCATGTATAATACGCCTTTATCTATAATACGCACCCCTAAAACTGTACTGAAAGTGTGGGAAAATGCTTCTACTCACGTATAATGCGTGCTCCTTGTTTGGTAATCACACCCTATAAATTGTACCTCTCCAATTTCATTACAGCCAGTGTTTCCTACTCTTATTTAAAGAAAAAAATGGTTTTAAACATAGAATAATATTATTCTAATTTAGTTTTATAATACTTCTTATTTTATTTTACATTTCTAAGTATTGTTAGGTTGTATTTGACATCCTTATGGGGGTCGCAATTGCCGAATGTTAGTGTCAAATTGTCGTATGTTTGCAGTGAGTAGTCATTTCGCAACTGAAATCGACCTATGAAACGGCAGTTTTTAAAAGATTTTTGTAGCTGTGCATAACACGCACCCCAATTTTGCTTGTTATTTTTTTTTTAAATTGCGTATTATACAAGGGGAATTAGGGTACTTCTTAAATAAGATAAGATTGAGTATAAACGTTTTCCTGTGTGTGTTTGCCTGTGTGCATCTATATATCGCAGTGAGAAAAAGAAAGCTCATACTTACCCCCCCCCCCTTCAAGCCGAGCGCGTTGTCATATTCCTTACAAAAAAGTTTTCTTGTGTTGCGTTTCATTATTTAGGACTTCATCGGACTAAATTTATTATGTTGGTGCGACGACGCATGCGCACGAACGAAGGATGCTGGGAAAATTTTAATTTTATTTTTAATCTAGCAGATTTCATTCTTTTTCTGTCCATTACTTTTGTAAGTAGAGATTGCACACTGTGATAATAGAAGTTCTGCCAGGAATGGTGAAATGTTGTAAGACCCAGGGAACTAATTTACTTTAGATGACCTTGCGATCAAGTCACGCCCTAGATATTTTCGTCGTAGTGAATTGTTTTCTCATTTGACACCCCCCCAAAAAAAATGAAATTTAAATTAAAAATTCCCAGCATTCCTCGTTCGCTCGCATGCGTAGTCGCGCCAACATAACAAATTTAGGCCGATTCATTCCGGAAGGAGAAAAGGCGTCACAAGAAAAGTTTTTCTACTTTCTCGTACATTTTCATTTTTCCCCATCATTTTTCTTGATTTATAAAAAATATATATCGTTATCTCTCTCTCTCTATCTCTCTCACACACACACGCATATATATATATATATATATATATATATATATATATATATATATATATATATATATATATATATAGAGAGAGAGAGAGAGAGAGAGAGAGAGGGAGTCCATAAAGTTCGTGTGCACTTTAAAAATTTATAACTTTATTTGTGTTTGCGATAGAAATAATCTGTAAAAAATGTTATAATGTTTAATGTACCTAGTTTTAAGTATAGCTAAAATAACTAATGTGCTTTCAGGCATTACTGTAAATCAGTTGGCAAATTTTTTCCGTGAACTGCAAAATTGTATTAAACTTTGAATTGCTAATGACGGAGGACATGTGGAAACTTAAATAAAATTTCAATAAAACCTAAAAAAAATATAGATTTACTTCTTTCTAAGCCTTTTTACAAATTATTTCTATCGCAAATACAAATGATTTCTATTGCAAATACAAATAAAGTTACAAATTTTTTAAAGTGCACACGAACTTTATGGACACCCTGTGTATAGCTAGAGATAGATATAGATATAGATACAGATACAGATGTAGAGATAGATATAGATGGCCAAGTGGTTAGAACCTTTGCTTTCTGACCATGAGACCTGGGTTCGAATCTCGCCATGTTCGATTTGTCAGGAAGGAGATTTCCTGATGAAAGTTGAGACGATACCTCCCATTGTGCGGCACCTCCCATCGTGCGGCACCTTTGTAAAGTGCCATAAAATGGGTTGATCCAAGCCTTGT
>OZ010600.1:95577390-95789890 GCA_963932145.1 Acanthosepion lycidas
AGAAGAAGAAAGATTTTTTACCAAAATTTCGAATGTTCTCAAAAGGATAAAAAATATAACCAAATAATCCAAAAATTCTTTGGTCTTTCCTCTTAATAATGACATAAAGATTTTGACGATAAAACTTTGTTTTTATGTTTGGGGCATTTTCCATCATAATATACTCATTTTTTAGCGATTCTGTGATGGCACCACTTCCCCCCGTGATAAGATACCTTACGCCACCACCAATCGCTAACACAAACCCACTCTCATTAGCAAGGCGTCTACGAGAGGAGGACTGACATTGAAAATAAATTTAAAACAATGCTCCGAGACAACAACTTAGAGGCTGATGATAGCCGTGTACAGAACGGCTTGAAATAGACCATCACTATGTTGAGGTAATTTTTGTTTTTTTGCTGTAAAAAATACATATGCTTTTAAAATAAAAACATCGAACTCTCTGTGGATCAGTTTTAATTATTAATATTACTAGGATCCACCTGGACTATAAACGGATCGATTACCAGTACTATATATATATATATATATATATATATATATATATATATATATATATATATATATAAAATGAAAAACAAACCACTTTAAGGTACCATTACGATAATTTATTTCACCTAAATCCTTTTTTAAGGATTCAGGATCATCAGGTAAAACTTCCAACAACGAATTGAGAAAAAAAAATGGGATTAGAAATTGGTGGGTAGTGTAATTTTTGTAATTTAATAGAGGGGGTTGAGAGTGGTAGTTAAACAGACAATATAAAGTATAGGGAGGGGTTAATTTTATATCTCTCTTAAGTATGTTTTATATTGGAGTAGGAGGAGTGACAGAACCTTGACCTCTTTAGATGGTTAATAAAACGGAAATGAATTGTAGAAAATGTATACAAGTGAGTCTTATGGTAAAGAGAGAGATAGTGGGGAGGGGAAAGAGAGATGGAGTTGTTATAATTTTGTTTTAACAAAATTATGTAAAAGATAGTTTACAATGTTTGATAGAAAATTCGATGTCTGAAAAAAAAAATGTTGTTATTAACTTAAATGTTTAATTCTTTAAGTAAATAGTTTCAGGACTAAATATAACTATTATTGTAATAAACATATTTATCTAGGACATAAAGAAATATTTAAAATTTTAATAGTTTATTCACCCGACTAATTGTATTTCCACAATATAAAAAAAAAAAAAAAAAAAAAAATAACAATAACATCTATTTTAATATTTAAAATTAATTTACGAATGTAATTTATTTATTATATTGGTAAACTAAATTAAAGATTAGGTTTCATTATTTAATAGAATTTGAGGGTAATATTAATTTTCATTTATTCATATATGTCTCACAAATGTATTCATGTGAATCCCTACATACATACGATCATTAACAAGTCCAAAAAAAAAAAAAAAAAACCCATAGAAACACTTGAGATAATTTACACAAAAATTCATTTATCCTCGTACATAAACTATATATACATTTTACAATCTTTATCTATATTTCAAAATATATATAGATTTCACAGTTAAAATTTAATTTTATCAATGTGATTTCGGAAGTGTTTCATTTTAAAGGAATTTAGCTAATATTATTACTATTATTAATAGTCAAAGAATGGTATATTTAAATTTAAATTATCAATTTAGAAATGAAACTCCCTTCAGAAGAAAACAAAATTTAAACTATAGAATATTACAAAAGAAGGACATTACAAATTAAGAAAATAAATTAAAATGTCATTAGAAAGACCCAATATTTCATTTAAAATCAATTCATGTACGTACGCACATATATACATACACACACACACACATATATATATATATACATATATACATACACACACACACACACATATATACACATATACATACATACATACGATCATATATATATATATATATATATATATATATATATATATATATATATATATATATATAATCTTATAAATATAAGTAAATATACTCGTCCGGAAAATCCTTAGGTGTTTTGGCTTGTAAATGAACAAACCAATACCCAAGGTATTTAGGTTCGTAGTTATATATATATATATATATATATATATATATATATATATATATATATATATATAAAAAGAAAGAACAGTAAGATATATAATCCGGTGTTCTTATAGATATTTTTATTTTTACAAAATAGTGCTCAATGTAAATTTACAGAGCATTAATATTATAAATTAATTGATTTAAAATATGGTTTTTCCGCTACACAGTTCTAACCATGTTTCAAAAATGGAAGTTCCGAATGTAATTTTGTAATTAAATTAAAGACATTAGTTCCATTTCATCCTCAAGCGAATTTTGGAGTAACTTATAAAATTACTGGGTTTTAAAGACAGCAAAAATCATAATTCACGTTTCCAAGGAAACAGAGAAATTAATTTCAACCAGTATATATATATATATAAATTCATATTCATTTCATATATAAATATGATATATAAATTCATATTCATTTCAAACAGTATATATATAAATTCATTTCAACCAATATATATATATATATATATATATATATATATATATATATATATATATATATATATATATATATATATATATATATATATATATACGTGTACGTATGTTTACTTGTCTAATCATTTATACGTAAATTTTACTCGTGCCCAGGTGACTGGATTTTGTCAAGGTTATAGATAGGGGTAGCAGCTTTTCGCTGGTACTACTTAAACATGTAATTTGGGAATATGGGAAAATGGCATCGCCAAAAGTTCACTTATCCACTCTTTTCTTCGTCTGTGACACTAAAATTATCATATGATCAAAGTATTAAAAAGACAAGGGAAATATGAACCACCCCAGGCAGATTTCGAACTCGGCACGCTGATTCTGTTTCCATCGTTTATCATCATTACGCCACCCTGTCTACCCTTTCTTATAAATTAACCCCTGGGAAAAGAGAGTTTAATACAGGCGTGATTTGCACGCCGCCCTAATTATCTTTTTTTTATCAAGTCGGGAGCATAACAGATCTTAAGAGAGGCAATTATCCCCCAAATCACACACTCTTATCTCCATTCATAACGCGTTCCCACCCCCATATATAGTTTGACCTTTGACCTGCCTACTAAAACAACTCCTGTAAAAGTCATTAAAAAATGTTCCGCCATTTTGTATTCTATACTTGATCATTTACAATAGGTTCATGTCGTCATTTTCATGTGTTTTTATGTCTGAGAATTTGACATCTTTTATTTTAATTTTTGACAAATATCATATTTTCGATCACATCTCTTATTTTAACGTGTAGATCGTTATAATCATCTTCATACCCAAATCATTTCCTGGTCATTGCTAATGTTCAAGTGACAACAAGAAAACTCCATTATCTTCCAGAGCAACTTCCCACATTCCAACACTTGCTGTTGGTATCCTTATTCAGGCTTTAAGCCATTTCACTGAGAAACGGTAACAGTAATAATTAAACTTTTCCTTATAGTGATTTTCCAAGCGTAGCTTAGATGTGGCACAAGGCCGAAAGTATGGAGCACCCAGTGAGGATCGAACTCACTAGTCGGTCGTAATTGTTCTACCGAGACAAGCTTGCTAACCATTACACTTCCTCGAGGTGACCTAGATTTTCTAAGTATAGCTTAGATGTGGCACAAGGCCGAAAATATGGGGCGCCTCAGTCGTAATTGTTCTAGCTAGACAAGCTTGCTAACCATTACACCGCTGTGTGGTGCCCATAAATTATTTT
Organism: Acanthosepion lycidas; assembly: GCA_963932145.1. Taxonomy (NCBI): domain Eukaryota; kingdom Metazoa; phylum Mollusca; class Cephalopoda; order Sepiida; family Sepiidae; genus Acanthosepion; species Acanthosepion lycidas. The sequence goes on from OZ010600.1 coordinate 95,581,136, forward strand.
TTAAGAGTAGCTTAGATGTGGCACAAGGCCGAAAGTATGGAGCACCCAGTGAGGATCGAACTCACTATTCAGTCGTAATTGATCTAGCGAGACAAGCTTGTTAACCATTACACCATTACAACAATTGATTACACTCTTCTATTTGTTTTCACTGTTTAATAACGTTTCTCATTTTTCTTGTGTCTTAGTGGCTTTACTACCTTGCTTGGGGTGAATTGATTAAGAAAGCAATTCATTGACCGAACAACCATTACTACCCGTATTACACTTTTCTTCACGATCTGGCAATCGATCTACATTTTTATATCTCAATTGGATTTCTTTCTTCGGATACAGTGCAACTCAGTTGTGTATTTGTCTAAAACGCAACTAAAAATATTATTGAGAGGTGAAAGGTCTTGGAAAACAGATGCCTGAGGCAGTAACGCCCCCCTCCGCCCAATGCACTAAATTGGTAGGGGGCGGACGAAGCCCGTCTCTGCCATTCTATTATTTTCTTTCTTTCCGTCTCTCTTTTTCTGTCTCTCTCTCTCTCTTTTCTCTCTCTCTCTTTCTCTCTTTTTCTCTCTCTTTCTATCTCTCTTTCGTTCAGTCTGGCACTCTTTCAGTCCGTACATTTCTCTCTCACGCGCGCTTTCATTACATCTCAAACATTTTCTCTCTGTGTCACTCTAGTTCAACTGGAGTCTCTTTCAGTCTGTCCAACACTCACTCTCTCTCTCTCTCTCTCTCTCTCTCTCTTGTTTAGTCTGGCTCTATTTCAATCCGTCCATCTCGCTATGTCTATCACTCTCTCTCTGATTTTCTGGCACTCTATCAGTCTGTCCATCTCTCTCGCTCTCTCTCTCTCGCTCTCTCTCTCTCGCTCTGTCTATCTATCTATCTATCTATCTCTTTCTCTCCCTCGTTCAGTCTGGCTCTCTGTCAGTCCGTCCATCTCTCTCTCTCTCTCTCTCTCACTTTCTCTCTCTCTCTCATTCTCACTCTCTGGTTCATTCTGGCACTTTTTCATTCCGTCCATCACTCTCTCTCTCTCTCTCTCTCTCTCTCTCTCTCTCTCTCTCTCTATTTTCTCTCTCTCGCGCTATTTCTCTCACTCTCTCTATATATATTTCTCTCGCGCGCGCTATTTCTCTCACTCACTCTCTCTCTCTCTCTTTCTCTCTCTTAGTTCAGTCTGGCTCTCTATCAGTCCGTCCATCTTTCTCGCTCTCTCGCTCTCCCGCTCTCCCGCTCAATCACTCTCTTTCTGGTTCAGTCTGGATAATTTTTACTCCGTTCATCACTCTCTCTCTATATATATTTTCTCTCTCTCGCGCTATTTTTCTCACTCTCTCTCTCTCTCTTTCTTTCTCTCTCTCTCTCTCTCTCTCTCTCTTAGTTCAGTCTGGCTCTCTATCAGTCCGCCCATCTTTCTCGCTCTCTCGCTCTTCCGCTCAATCACTCTCTTTCTGGTTCAGTCTGGATAATTTTTACTCCGTTCATCACTCTCTCTCTCTCTCTCTCTCTCTATTTTCTCTCTATCGCGCTATTTCTCTCTCTCTCTCTGTCTTTCTCTCCCTCTCTCTTTCTCTCTCTCTTTCTCTCTGGTTCAGTCTGGCACTCTTTCGGTTCGTCCATTTCCCTTTGACAACTAGAAAAACTATAAACAGAAAAGTAGCAACTGTTTCGTCTTGTAGAACATCAGTTTTAATTTCAAAGGAATACCTCTTACCATCAGCCGACACAATGGTGGCAGTGATATTTCTGTACAGAGGTTGGTCTCAAAAATTCTATAGAGCTGGAGGGTTTTGAACATGAGATCTCCGCCGATAAAACCAAACACCTTGCGAAAGTCAACAAAACAGATTGCGACCACTTAGTTGAATTTCTTCATCACTGCCAGTATGGGGCGAATGGGGGAAATTTGAGCCGTTGTCGACAAAGAAGATGAGGATAGCGCAAACAATTCATTGAATATTAACAACAATTCATCTCAAAGTTTCTGACAAAAACGACAAAGAAGAACATCACGAAAGACGAACAAGCCATAACGTACGCAGATCCTAACGACATGATGTTATCCGTCTATGGGTAAGCACGCAAATGAATGTAAATAATCAAACATGGAGACAAATTGAACGTCTCAGAGACAATTCCATTCGAATAAAATAAGACAACGTAACTAAGAGGAAACACATACGTATTACGGGATGGTCAGGGAGTCGAACGAGGGGCCGCTCATACCTAAAGCGAGTATCATACCCCAAGACCAACGAGTCATTGCACACAGACCCAGATATAAATAAGATCTAATAGGCCTTTCGGCTGTCACACAAATAAGAGTAAATACGGAACCATGAAGGAGGAATGAAAGTCTCAGCGGTAAATTCATTTAATTTTAATATATTAAGAAAATATAGTAAAAAAATCGGAAGGTATTAGCATCGCAAGGAAAGGTTAAAAGTTCGAAGGCGGAAGTCAAGAACGAAAAGCGAGTATCATAGCTCGACACCGACGAGTCATTACATACTTTCACTCTAATAAATATGTTCTAATCGGTCATTCCATTGTCATTGAAATGGAAGTAAATATTAAAACATGAAGAATGAATTAAAAGATGAGCGTCAGTATGATTTAATTAAGAAACTATTAATAAAAGATCCTAAATGGGTATTCGTGCGAGATTTTAACCCAGGGCCACTAACATATATGGCAACTATCAAAACCCTACACCAACGAGCGACGACATTTTTCGCTCTAACAAATATATTGTAATAGGTCATTCCTTCATTCTCGAAATGAAAGTGAATATTAAAATATGAAGGATGAATTAAACGCTGAACGTTAAATTCATTTAATTTCAAAAATTGAGAAACTGTTTTTAAAAGATCCAAAATGGACAATAAGTAATCGGGGAATTCCAGGAGAGAACCCAGGACAATTCACAAGAACAAAAAAAAAGGTATCGTAGACTAGACCAACGAGCGACTACATACTTCCGGTCTGATAAATATGTTTTAAAAGGGACATTCCTTTATCACTGAAATTAAAGTAAATATTAAAACATGAAGAATGAATTAAAAGGTGAACGTCAATTTCATTTAAATTTAGTAAAATAGGAAATTTTTAATAAAAGACCATAAATGTGGAGTAGATAATTGGGCTCGTCTGGTATTGGAACCCGGGACCAATTACACGCGAAGCGGGTATCATACCCCAAGAACAACGGCCCATCACACTGACGCAACTTCATGAACATGTCTTAAAAGGGTCATTGATTTATCATTGAAATTAAAGTAAATATTAAAGCATAAAGAATGAATTAAACGCTAAACGTTAATTTCATTTAATTTGATTAAAATAGCAAACCGATAATAAAAGATGGAAACTGGGCATTAGATAATTGGGTTACGTCTGGGATTTGATCAAGGGTCCACTCGTAGCAAAAGCGAGGATCATACCCCTAGACGAACGAGACAGAACATTGTTCTAATTTAATAATTAGATTCTAAACTGGTCATTCCTTTATCACTGAAATTAAAGTAAACACAGTGTAACCCGGATATAAGAGAAACCTGACTATAAGAGACAATTTCTATGGTCCCAAATTAGAGCCAGAGTTAATGGATATAAAATAGCCCAAACTCGGATAAAAGAGAAACCCGGATATAAGAGACTTATCCTCCGAATGAATTAAAAGCAGAACGTCAATTTCATTTAATTTGAATTACATAAAGAACACTTACTGAAAGATAACAAATGGGCATTAGAGAGATCGGATCGTCCGGGATTTGAACAGGAAATTTAATATTTATATAATTATATTATAGACTGGCTATTCCATTCTCATTGAAATTAAACTGAATAAAAAATTTTCATTTTCATTTAATTTGAATAAATTAAGAAACTGTTAAGGAAAAGTTAATAAATGGACATTAGTTAAATGGGATCGTCCGGGATTTGAACCCGGGACCACTCACACAAAAAACGAGTATCATAAATATAGACCAACGAGACATCGCATCATTCTCGCTAAACAATTGAATTCTAATCTTGTCATTCCTTTGTCATTGGAATTAAAGTGAATATTAAAACTTGATAAAGGATTTCAGAGCACAAAATTGTTTTCATTAAATTTGAATAAATTGAGAAACAGTTAAGGAAAAGTTAATAAATGAGCATTAGTTAAATGGGCTCGTCCGGGATTTGAACACGGGACCACTCACACCAAAAGCGAGTATCATACCCCTAGAACAACGAGCCATTACGTCACACCCGCTAAACAATTGTATTCTAATCTTGTCATTCCTTTATCATTGGAATTAAAGTTAATATTAAAACTTCATAAAGGATTTCAGAACACAATTTTGTTTTCATTTAATTTGAACAAAATTGTCATACGGTTAATGAAAATTACAGAACTGAGCATTAGTTAAATGGGCTCGTCCGGGATTTGAACCCGGGTCCACTCACACCCAAAGCGAGTATCATACCTCTAGACCAACGAGCCATTACATAACAGCCGCGAAACAATTGTATTCTAATCTTGTCATTCCTTTATCATTGGAATTAAAGTTAATATTAAAACTTGATAAAGGATTTCAGAGCACAATTTTGTTTTCATTTAATTTGAACAAAATTGTCATACGGTTAATGAAAATTACAGAACTGAGCATTAGTTAAATGGGCTCGTCCGGGATTTGAACCCGGGTCCACTCACACCCAAAGCGAGTATCATACCTCTAGACCAACGAGCCATTACATAACAGCCGCGAAACAATTGTATTCTAATCTTGTCATTCCTTTATCATTGGAATTAAAGTTAATATTAAAACTTGATAAAGGATTTCAGAGCACAATTTTGTTTTCATTTAATTTGAACAAAATTGTCATACGGTTAATGAAAAGTAAAGAAATGAGCATTAGTTAAATGGGCTCGTCCGAGATTTGAACCCGGGACCACTCACACCCAAAGCGAGTATCATACCCCTAGACCAAAGAGCCATTACATCACGCTCGCGAAACAATTGTATTCTAATCTTGTCATTCCTTTATCATTGGAATTAAAGTTAATATTAAAACTTGATAAAGGATTTCAGAGCACAATTTTGTTTTCATTTAATTTGAACAAAATTGTCATACGGTTAATGAAAATTACAGAATTGAGCATTAGTTAAATGGGCTCGTCCGGGATTTGAACCCGGGACCACTCACACCCAAAGCGAGTATCATACCCCTAGACCAACGAGCCATTACATCACAGCCGCGAAACAATTGTATTCTAATCTTGTCATTCCTTTATCATTGGAATTAAAGTTAATATTAAAACTTGATAAAGGATTTCAGAGCACAATTTTGTTCTCATTTAATTTGAACAAAATTGTCAGACGGTTAATGAAAATTACAGAATTGAGCATTAGTTAAATGGGCTCGTCCGGGATTTGAACCCGGGACCACTCACACCCAAAGCGAGTATCATACCCCTAGACCAACGAGCCATTACATCACAGCCGCGAAACAATTGTATTCTAATCTTGTCATTCCTTTATCATTGGAATTAAAGTTAATATTAAAATTTGATAAAGGATTTCAGAGCACAATTTTGTTTTCATTTAATTTGAACAAAATTGTCATACGGTTAATGAAAATTACAGAATTGAGCATTAGTGAAATGGGCTCGTCCGGGATTTGAACCCGGGACCACTCACACCCAAAGCGAGTATCATACCCCTAGACCAACGAGCCATTACATAACAGCCGCGAAACAATTGTATTCTAATCTTGTCATTCCTTTATCATTGGAATTAAAGTTAATATTAAAACTTGATAAAGGATTTCAGAGCACAATTTCGTTTTCATTTAATTTGAACAAAATTGTCATACGGTTAATGAAAATTACAGAATTGAGCATTAGTTAAATGGGCTCGTCCGGGATTTGAACCCGGGACCACTCACACCCAAAGCGAGTATCATACCCCTAGACCAACGAGCCATTACATCGCAACCGCGAAACAATTGTATTCTAATCTTGTCATTCCTTTATCATTGGAATTAAAGTTAATATTAAAACTTGATAAAGGATTTCAGAGCACAATTTTGTTTTCATTTAATTTGAACAAAATTGTCATACGGTTAATGAAAAGTAAAGAAATGAGCATTAGTTAAATGTGCTCGTCCGAGATTTGAACCCGGGACCACTGACACCCAAAGCGAGTATTATAACCCTAGACCAACGAGCCATAACATCACAGACGCGAAACAATTGTATTCTAATCTTGTCATTCCTTTATCATTGGAATTAAAGTTAATATTAAAACTTGATAAAGGATTTCAGAGCACAATTTTGTTTTCATTTAATTTGAACAAAATTGTCATACGGTTAATGAAAATTACAGAATTGAGCATTAGTTAAATGGGCTCGTCCGGGATTTGAACCCGGGACCACTCACACCCAAAGCGAGTATCATACCCCTAGACCAACGAGCCATTACATCACAGCCGCGAAACAATTGTATTCTAATCTTGTCATTCCTTTATCATTGGAATTAAAGTTAATATTAAAACTTGATAAAGGATTTCAGAGCACAATTTTGTTTTCATTTAATTTGAACAAAATTGTCATACGGTTAATGAAAATTACAGAATTGAGCATTAGTTAAATGGGCTCGTCCGGGATTTGAACCCGGGACCACTCACACCCAAAGCGAGTATCATACCCCTAGACCAACGAGCCATTACATCACAGCCGCGAAACAATTGTATTCTAATCTTGTCATTCCTTTATCATTGGAATTAAAGTTAATATTAAAACTTGATAAAGGATTTCAGAGCACAATTTTGTTTTCATTTAATTTGAACAAAATTGTCATACGGTTAATGAAATTTACAGAATTGAGCATTAGTTAAAAGAGCTCGTCCGGGATTTGAACCCGGGACCACTCACACCCAAAGCGAGTATCATACCCCTAGACCAACGAGCCATTACATCACAGCCGCGAAACAATTGTATTCTAATCTTGTCATTCCTTTATCATTGGAATTAAAGTTAATATTAAAACTTGATAGAGGATTTCAGAGCACAATTTTGTTTTCATTTAATTTGAACAAAATTGTCATACGGTTAATGAAAAGTAAAGAAATGAGCATTAGTTAAATGTGCTCGTCCGAGATTTGAACCCGGGACCACTCACACCCAAAGCGAGTATTATAACCCTAGACCAACGAACCATAACATCACAGGCGCAAAACAATTGTATTCTAATCTTGTCATTCCTTTATCATTGGAATTAAAGTTAATATTAAAACTTGATAAAGGATTTCAGAGCACAATTTTGTTTTCATTTAATTTGAACAAAATTGTCATACGGTTAATGAAAATTACAGAATTGAGCATTAGTTAAATGGGCTCGTCCGGGATTTGAACCCGGGACCACTCACACCCAAAGCGAGTATCACACCCCTAGACCAACGAGCCATTACATCACAGCCGCGAAACAATTGTATTCTAATCTTGTCATTCCTTTATCATTGGAATTAAAGTTAATATTAAAACTTGATAAAGGATTTCAGAGCACAATTTTGTTTTCATTTAATTTGAACAAAATTGTCATACGGTTAATGAAAATTACAGAATTGAGCATTAGTTAAATTGGCTCGTCCGGGATTTGAACCCGGGACCACTCACACCCAAAGCGAGTATCATACCCCTAGACCAACGAGCCATTACATCACAGCCGCGAAACAATTGTATTCTAATCTTGTCATTCCTTTATCATTGGAATTAAAGTTAATATTAAAACTTGATAGAAGATTTCAGAGCACAATTTTGCTTTCATTTAATTTGAACAAAATTGTCATACGGTTAATGAAAATTACAGAATTGAGCATTAGTTAAATGGGCTCGTCCGAGAATTGAACCCGGGACCACTCACACCCAAAGCGAGTATCATACTCCTAGACCAACGAGCCATTACATCACAACCGCGAAACAATTGTATTCTAAACTTGTCATTCCTTTATCATTGGAATTAAAGTTAATATTAAAACTTGATAGAAGATTTCAGAGAATAATTTTGTTTTCATTTAATTTGAACAAAATTGTCATACGGTTAATGAAAATTACAGAATTGAGCATTAGTTAAATGGGTTCGTCCGGGATTTGAACCCGGGACCACTCACACCCTAAGCGAGTATCATACCCCTAGACCAACGAGCCATTACATCAGAGCCGCGAAACAATTGTATTCTAATCTTGTCATTCCTTTATCATTGGAATTAAAGTTAATATTAAAACTTGATAGAAGATTTCAGAGAATAATTTTGTTTTCATTTAATTTGAACAAAATTGTCATACGGTTAATGAAAATTACAGAATTGAGCATTAGTTAAATGGGATCGTCCGGGATTTGAACCCGGGACCACCCACACCCAAAGCGAGTATCATACCCCTAGACCAACGAGCCATTACATCACAGCCGCGAAACAATTGTATTCTAATCTTGTCATTCCTTTATCATTGGAATTAAAGTTAATATTAAAACTTGATAAAGGATTTCAGAGCACAATTTTGTTTTCATTTAATTTGAACAAAATTGTCATACGGTTAATGAAAAATACAGAATTGAGCATTAGTTAAATAGGCTCGTCCGGGATTTGAACCCGGGACCACTCACACCCAAAGCGAGTATCATACCCCTAGACCAACGAGCCATTACATCACAGCCGCGAAACAATTGTATTCTAATCTTGTCATTCCTTTATCATTGGAATTAAAGTTAATATTAAAACTTGATAAAGGATTTCAGAGCACAATTTTGTTTTCATTTAATTTGAACAAAATTGTCATACGGTTAATGAAAATTACAGAATTGAGCATTAGTTAAATGGGCTCGTCCGGGATTTGAACCCGGGACCACTCACACCCAAAGCGAGTATCATACCCCTAGACCAACGAGCCATTACATCACAGCCGCGAAACAATTGTATTCTAATCTTGTCATTCCTTTATCATTGGAATTAAAGTTAATATTAAAACTTGATAAAGGATTTCAGAGCACAATTTTGTTTTCATTTAATTTGAACAAAATTGTCATACGGTTAATGAAAATCACCGAATGGAGCATTAGTTAAATGGGCTCGCCCGGGATTTGAACCCGGGACCACTCACAGCCAAAGCGAGTATCATACCCCTAGACCAAAGAGCCATTACATCACAGCCGCGAAATAATTGTATTCTAATCTTGTCATTCCTTTATCATTGGAATTAAAGTTAATATTAAAACTTGATAAAGGATTTCAGAGCACAATTTTGTTTTCATTTAATTTGAACAAAATTGTCATACGGTTAATGAAAATTACAGAATTGAGCATTAGTTAAATGGGCTCGTCCGGGATTTGAACCCGGGACCACTCACACCCAAAGCGAGTATCATACCCCTAGACCAACGAGCCATTACATCACAGCCGCGAAACAATTGTATTCTAATCTTGTCATTCCTTTATCATTGGAATTAAAGTTAATATTAAAACTTGATAGAGGATTTCAGAGCACAATTTCGTTTTCATTTAATTTGAACAAAATGGTCATACGGTTAATGAAAATTACAGAATTGAGCATTAGTTAAATGGGCTCGTCCGGGATTTGAACCCGGGACCACTCACACCCAAAGCGAGTATCATACCCCTAGACCAACGAGCCATTACATCACAGCCGCGAAACAATTGTATTCTAATCTTGTCATTCCTTTATCATTGGAATTAAAGTTAATATTAAAACTTGATAAAGGATTTCAGAGCACAATTTTGTTTTCATTTAATTTGAACAAAATTGTCATACGGTTAATGAAAATTACAGAATTGAGCATTAGTTAAATGGGCTCGTCCGGGATTTGAACCCGGGACCACTCACACCCAAAGCGAGTATCATACCCCTAGACCAACGAGCCATTACATCACAGCCGCGAAACAATTGTATTCTAATCTTGTCATTCCTTTATCATTGGAATTAAAGTTAATATTAAAACTTGATAGAGGATTTCAGAGCACAATTTCGTTTTCATTTAATTTGAACAAAATTGTCATACGGTTAATGAAAATTGCAGAATTGAGCATTAGTTAAATGGGCTCGTCCGGGATTTGAACCCGGGACCACTCACACCCAAAGCGAGTATCATACCCCTAGACCAACGAGCCATTACATCACAGCCGCGAAACAATTGTATTCTAATCTTGTCATTCCTTTATCATTGGAATTAAAGTTAATATTAAAACTTGATAAAGGATTTCAGAGCACAATTTTGTTTTCATTTAATTTGAACAAAATTGTCATACGGTTAATGAAAATTACAGAATTGAGCATTAGTTAAATGGGCTCGTCCGGGATTTGAACCCGGGACCACTCACACCCAAAGCGAGTATCATACCCCTAGACCAACGAGCCATTACATCACAGCCGCGAAACAATTGTATTCTAATCTTGTCATTCCTTTATCATTGGAATTAAAGTTAATATTAAAACATGATAGAAGATTTCAGAGAATAATTTTGTTTTCATTTAATTTGAACAAAATTGTCATACGGTTAATGAAAATTGCAGAATTGAGCATTAGTTAAATGGGCTCGTCCGGGATTTGAACCCGGGACCACTCACACCCAAAGCGAGTATCATACCCCTAGACCAACGAGCCATTACATCACAGCCGCGAAACAATTGTATTCTAATCTTGTCATTCCTTTATCATTGGAATTAAAGTTAATATTAAAACTTGATAAAGGATTTCAGAGCACAATTTTGTTTTCATTTAATTTGAACAAAATTGTCATACGGTTAATGAAAATTACAGAATTGAGCATTAGTTAAATGGGCTCGTCCGGGATTTGAACCCGGGACCACTCACACCCAAAGCGAGTATCATACCCCTAGACCAACGAGCCATTACATCACAGCCGCGAAACAATTGTATTCTAATCTTGTCATTCCTTTATCATTGGAATTAAAGTTAATATTAAAACTTGATAGAGGATTTCAGAGCACAATTTCGTTTTCATTTAATTTGAACAAAATTGTCATACGGTTAATGAAAATTACAGAATTGAGCATTAGTTAAATGGGCTCGTCCGGGATTTGAACCCGGGACCACTCACACCCAAAGCGAGTATCATACCCCTAGACCAACGAGCCATTACATCACAGCCGCGAAACAATTGTATTCTAATCTTGTCATTCCTTTATCATTGGAATTAAAGTTAATATTAAAACTTGATAAAGGATTTCAGAGCACAATTTTGTTTTCATTTAATTTGAACAAAATTGTCATACGGTTAATGAAAATTACAGAATTGAGCATTAGTTAAATGGGCTCGTCCGGGATTTGAACCCGGGACCACTCACACCCAAAGCGAGTATCATACCCCTAGACCAACGAGCCATTACATCACAGCCGCGAAACAATTGTATTCTAATCTTGTCATTCCTTTATCATTGGAATTAAAGTTAATATTAAAACTTGATAGAGGATTTCAGAGCACAATTTCGTTTTCATTTAATTTGAACAAAATTGTCATACGGTTAATGAAAATTGCAGAATTGAGCATTAGTTAAATGGGCTCGTCCGGGATTTGAACCCGGGACCACTCACACCCAAAGCGAGTATCATACCCCTAGACCAACGAGCCATTACATCACAGCCGCGAAACAATTGTATTCTAATCTTGTCATTCCTTTATCATTGGAATTAAAGTTAATATTAAAACTTGATAAAGGATTTCAGAGCACAATTTTGTTTTCATTTAATTTGAACAAAATTGTCATACGGTTAATGAAAATTACAGAATTGAGCATTAGTTAAATGGGCTCGTCCGGGATTTGAACCCGGGACCACTCACACCCAAAGCGAGTATCATACCCCTAGACCAACGAGCCATTACATCACAGCCGCGAAACAATTGTATTCTAATCTTGTCATTCCTTTATCATTGGAATTAAAGTTAATATTAAAACATGATAGAAGATTTCAGAGAATAATTTTGTTTTCATTTAATTTGAACAAAATTGTCATACGGTTAATGAAAATTGCAGAATTGAGCATTAGTTAAATGGGCTCGTCCGGGATTTGAACCCGGGACCACTCACACCCAAAGCGAGTATCATACCCCTAGACCAACGAGCCATTACATCACAGCCGCGAAACAATTGTATTCTAATCTTGTCATTCCTTTATCATTGGAATTAAAGTTAATATTAAAACTTGATAAAGGATTTCAGAGCACAATTTTGTTTTCATTTAATTTGAACAAAATTGTCATACGGTTAATGAAAATTACAGAATTGAGCATTACTTAAATGGGCTCGTCCGAGATTTGAACCCGGGACCACTCACACCCAAAGCGAGTATCATACTCCTAGACCAACGAGCCATTACATCACCGCCGCGAAACAATTGTATTCTAAACTTGTCATTCCTTTATCATTGGAATTAAAGTTAATATTAAAACTTGATAGAAGATTTCAGAGAATAATTTTGTTTTCATTTAATTTGAACAAAATTGTCATACGGTTAATGAAAATTACAGAATTGAGCATTAGTTAAATGGGCTCGTCCGGGATTTGAACCCGGGACCACTCACACCCTAAGCGAGTATCATACCCCTAGACCAACGAGCCGTTACATCAGAGCCGCGAAACAATTGTATTCTAATCTTGTCATTCCTTTATCATTGGAATTAAAGTTAATATTAAAACTTGATAGAAGATTTCAGAGAATAATTTTGTTTTCATTTAATTTGAACAAAATTGTCATACGGTTAATGAAAATTACAGAATTGAGCATTAGTTAAATGGGCTCGTCCGGGATTTGAACCCGGGACCACTCACACCCAAAGCGAGTATCATACCCCTAGACCAACGAGCCATTACATCACAGCCGCGAAACAATTGTATTCTAATCTTGTCATTCCTTTATCATTGGAATTAAAGTTAATATTAAAACTTGATAAAGGATTTCACAGCACAATTTTGTTTTCATTTAATTTGAACAAAATTGTCATACGGTTAATGAAAATTACAGAATTGAGCATTAGTTAAATGGGCTCGTCCGGGATTTGAACCCGGGACCACTCACACCCAAAGCGAGTATCATACCCCTAGACCAACGAGCCATTACATCACAGCCGCGAAACAATTGTATTCTAATCTTGTCATTCCTTTATCATTGGAATTAAAGTTAATATTAAAACTTGATAAAGGATTTCAGAGCACAATTTTGTTTTCATTTAATTTGAACAAAATTGTCATACGGTTAATGAAAATCACAGAATGGAGCATTAGTTAAATGGGCTCGCCCGGGATTTGAACCCGGGACCACTCACACCCAAAGCGAGTATCATAACCCTAGACCAAAGACCCATTACATCACAGCCGCGAAACAATTGTATTCTAATCTTGTCATTCCTTTATCATTGGAATGAAAGTTAATATTAAAACTTGATAGAAGATTTCAGAGAATAATTTTGTTTTCAATTAATTTGAACAAAATTGTCATACGGTTAATGAAAAGTAAAGAAATGAGCATTAGTTAAATGTGCTCGTCGGAGATTTGAACCCGGGACCACTCACACCCAAAGCGAGTATCATACCCATAGACCAACGAGCCATAACATCACAGACGCGAAACAATTGTATTCTAATCTTTTCATTCCTTTATCATTGGAATTAAAGTTAATATTAAAACTTGATAAAGGATATCAGAGCACAATTTTGTTTTCATTTAATTTGAACAAAATTGTCATACGGTTAATGAAAATTACAGAATTGAGCATTAGTTAAATGGGCTCGTCCGGGATTTGAACCCGGGACCACTCACACCCAAAGCGAGTATCATACCCCTAGACCAACGAGCCATTACACCACAGCCGCGAAACAATTGTATTCTAATCTTGTCATTCTTTATCATTGGAATTAAAGTCAATATTAAAACTTGATAAAGGATTTCAGAGCACAATTTCGTTTTCATTTAATTTGAACAAAATTGTCATACGGTTAATGAAAATTACAGAATTGAGCATTAGTTAAATGGGCTCGTCCGGGATTTGAACCCGAGACCACTCACACCCAAAGCGAGTATCATACCCCTAGACCAACGAGCCATTACATCACAACCGCGAAACAATTGTATTCTAATCTAGTCATTCCTTTATCATTGGAATTAAAGTCAATATTAAAACTTGATAAAGGATTTCAGAGCACAATTTTGTTTTCATTTAATTTGAACAAAATTGTCATACGGTTAATGAAAATTACAGAATTGAGCATTAGTTAAATGGGCTCGTCCGGGATTTGAACCCGGGACCACTCACCCCCAAAGCGAGTATCATACCCCTAGACCAACGAGCCATTACATCACAACCGCGAAACAATTGTATTCTAATCTTGTCATTCCTTTATCATTGGAATTAAAGTCAATATTAAAACTTGATAGAAGATTTCAGAGAATAATTTTGTTTTCAATGAATTTGAACAAAATTGACATACGGTTAATGAAAAGTAAAGAAATGAGCATTAGTTAAATGTGCTCGTCGGAGATTTGAACCCGGGACCACTCACACCCAAAGCGAGTATCATACCCATAGACCAACGAGCCATAACATCACAGACGCGAAACAATTGTATTCTAATCTTTTCATTCCTTTATCATTGGAATTAAAGTTAATATTAAAACTTGATAAAGGATATCAGAGCACAATTTTGTTTTCATTTAATTTGAACAAAATTGTCATACGGTTAATGAAAATTACAGAATTGAGCATTAGTTAAATGGGCTCGTCCGGGATTTGAACCCGGGACCACTCACACCCAAAGCGAGTATCATACCCATAGACCAACGAGCCATTACACCACAGCCGCGAAACAATTGTATTCTAATCTTGTCATTCTTTATCATTGGAATTAAAGTTAATATTAAAACTTGATAAAGGATTTCAGAGCACAATTTCGTTTTCATTTAATTTGAACAAAATTGTCATACGGTTAATGAAAATTACAGAATTGAGCATTAGTTAAATGGGCTCGTCCGGGATTTGAACCCGAGACCACTCACACCCAAAGCGAGTATCATACCCCTAGACCAACGAGCCATTACATCACAACCGCGAAACAATTGTATTCTAATCTTGTCATTCCTTTATCATTGGAATTAAAGTCAATATTAAAACTTGATAAAGGATTTCAGAGCACAATTTTGTTTTCATTTAATTTGAACAAAATTGTCATACGTTTAATGAAAATTACAGAATTGAGCATTAGTTAAATGGGCTCGTCCGGGATTTGAACCCGGGACCACTCACACCCAAAGCGAGTATCATACCCCTAGACCAACGAGCCATTACACCACAGCCGCGAAACAATTGTATTCTAATCTTGTCATTCTTTATCATTGGAATTAAAGTTAATATTAAAACTTGATAAAGGATTTCAGAGCACAATTTCGTTTTCATTTAATTTGAACAAAATTGTCATACGGTTAATGAAAATTACAGAATTGAGCATTAGTTAAATGGGCTCGTCCGGGATTTGAACCCGAGACCACTCACACCCAAAGCGAGTATCATACCCCTAGACCAACGAGCCATTACATCACAACCGCGAAACAATTGTATTCTAATCTAGTCATTCCTTTATCATTGGAATTAAAGTCAATATTAAAACTTGATAAAGGATTTCAGAGCACAATTTTGTTTTCATTTAATTTGAACAAAATTGTCATACGGTTAATGAAAATTACAGAATTGAGCATTAGTTAAATGGGCTCGTCCGGGATTTGAACCCGGGACCACTCACACCCAAAGCGAGTATCATACCCCTAGACCAACGAGCCATTACATCACAACCGCGAAACAATTGTATTCTAATCTTGTCATTCCTTTATCATTGGAATTAAAGTCAATATTAAAACTTGATAGAAGATTTCAGAGAATAATTTTGTTTTCAATGAATTTGAACAAAATTGACATACGGTTAATGAAAAGTAAAGAAATGAGCATTAGTTAAATGTGCTCGTCGGAGATTTGAACCCGGGACCACTCACACCCAAAGCGAGTATCATACCCATAGACCAACGAGCCATAACATCACAGACGCGAAACAATTGTATTCTAATCTTTTCATTCCTTTATCATTGGAATTAAAGTTAATATTAAAACTTGATAAAGGATATCAGAGCACAATTTTGTTTTCATTTAATTTGAACAAAATTGTCATACGGTTAATGAAAATTACAGAATTGAGCATTAGTTAAATGGGCTCGTCCGGGATTTGAACCCGGGACCACTCACACCCAAAGCGAGTATCATACCCATAGACCAACGAGCCATTACACCACAGCCGCGAAACAATTGTATTCTAATCTTGTCATTCTTTATCATTGGAATTAAAGTTAATATTAAAACTTGATAAAGGATTTCAGAGCACAATTTCGTTTTCATTTAATTTGAACAAAATTGTCATACGGTTAATGAAAATTACAGAATTGAGCATTAGTTAAATGGGCTCGTCCGGGATTTGAACCCGAGACCACTCACACCCAAAGCGAGTATCATACCCCTAGACCAACGAGCCATTACATCACAACCGCGAAACAATTGTATTCTAATCTTGTCATTCCTTTATCATTGGAATTAAAGTCAATATTAAAACTTGATAAAGGATTTCAGAGCACAATTTTGTTTTCATTTAATTTGAACAAAATTGTCATACGGTTAATGAAAATTACAGAATTGAGCATTAGTTAAATGGGCTCGTCCGGGATTTGAACCCGGGACCACTCACACCCAAAGCGAGTATCATACCCCTAGACCAACGAGCCATTACATCACAACCGCGAAACAATTGTATTCTAATCTTGTCATTCCTTTATCATTGGAATTAAAGTCAATATTAAAACTTGATAAAGGATTTCAGAGCACAATTTTGTTTTCATTTAATTTGAACAAAATTGTCATACGGTTAATGAAAAGTAAAGAAATGAGCATTAGTTAAATGTGCTCGTCCGAGATTTGAACCCGGGACCACTCACACCCAAAGCGAGTATCATACCCCTAGACCAACGAGCCATTACATCACAGCCGCGAAACAATTGTATTCTAATCTTGTCATTCCTTTATCATTGGAATTAAAGTTAATATTAAAACTTGATAAAGGATTTCAGAGCACAATTTTGTTTTCATTTAATTTGAACAAAATTGTCATACGGTTAATGAAAAGTAAAGAAATGAGCATTAGTTAAATGTGCTCGTCCGAGATTTGAACCCGGGACCACTCACACCCAAAGCGAGTATCATACCCCTAGACCAACGAGCCATTACATCACAGACGCGAAACAATTGTATTCTAACCTTGTCATTCCTTTATCATTGGAATTAAAGTTAATATTAAAACTTGATAAAGGATTTCAGAGCACAATTTTGTTTTCATTTAATTTGAACAAAATTGTCATACGGTTAATGAAAATTACAGAATTGAGCATTAGTTAAATGGGCTCGTCCGGGATTTGAACCCGGGACCACTCACACCCAAAGCGAGTATCATATCCCTAGACCAACGAGCCATTACATCACAACCGCGAAACAATTGTATTCTAATCTTGTCATTCCTTTATCATTGGAATTAAAGTTAATATTAAAACTTGATAAAGGATTTCAGAGCACAATTTTGTTTTCATTTAATTTGAACAAAATTGTCATACGGTTAATGAAAAGTAAAGAAATGAGCATTAGTTAAATGTGCTCGTCCGAGATTTGAACCCGTGACCACTCACACCCAAAGCGAGTATCATACCCCTAGACCAACGAGCCATTACATCACAGCCGCGAAACAATTGTATTCTAATCTTGTCATTCCTTTATCATTGGAATTAAAGTTAATATTAAAACTAGATAAAGGATTTCAGAGCACAATTTTGTTTTCATTTAATTTGAACAAAATTGTCATACGGTTAATGAAAAGTAAAGAAATGAGCATTAGTTAAATGTGCTCGTCCGAGATTTGAACCCGGGACCACTCACACCCAAAGCGAGTATCATACCCCTAGACCAACGAGCCATTACATCACAGACGCGAAACAATTGTATTCTAATCTTGTCATTCCTTTATCATTGGAATTAAAGTTAATATTAAAACTTGATAAAGGATTTCAGAGCACAATTTTGTTTTCATTTAATTTGAACAAAATTGTCATACGGTTAATGAAAATTACAGAATTGAGCATTAGTTAAATGGGCTCGTCCGGGATTTGAACCCGGGACCACTCACACCCAAAGCGAGTATCATACCTCTAGACCAACGAGCCATTACATCACAACCGCGAAACAATTGTATTCTAATCTTGTCATTCCTTTATCATTGGAATTAAAGTTAATATTAAAACTTGATAAAGGATTTCAGAGCACAATTTTGTTTTCATTTAATTTGAACAAAATTGTCATACGGTTAATGAAAATTACAGAATTGATCATTAGTTAAATGGGCTCGTCCGGGATTTGAACCCGAGACCACTCACACCCAAAGCGAGTATCATACCCCTAGACCAACGAGCCATTACATCACAGCCGCGAAACAATTGTATTCTAAACTTGTCATTCCTTTATCATTGGAATTAAAGTTAATATTAAAACTTGATAAAGGATTTCAGAGCACAATTTCGTTTTCATTTAATTTGAACAAAATTGTCATACGGTTAATGAAAAGTAAAGAAATGAGCATTAGTTAAATGTGCTCGTCCGAGATTTGAACCCGGGACCACTCACACCCAAAGCGAGTATCATACCCCTAGACCAACGAGCCATTACATCACAGACGCGAAACAATTGTATTCTAATCTTGTCATTCCTTTATCATTGGAATTAAAGTTAATATTAAAACTTGATAAAGGATTTCAGAGCACAATTTTGTTTTCATTTAATTTGAACAAAATTGTCATACGGTTAATGAAAATTACAGAATTGAGCATTAGTTAAATGGGCTCGTTCGGGATTTGTACCCGGGACCACATACACCCAAAGCGAGTATCATACCCCTAGACCAACGAGCCATTACATCACAGACGCGAAACAATTGTATTCTATTCTTGTCATTCCTTTATCATTGGAATTAAAGTTAATATTAAAACTTGATAAAGGATTTCAGAGCACAATTTTGTTTTCATTTAATTTGAACAAAATTGTCATACGGTTAATGAAAATTACAGAATTGAGCATTAGTTAAATGGGCTCGTCCGGGATTTGAACCCGGGACCACTCACACCCAAAGCGAGTATCATACCCCTAGACCAACGAGCCATTACATCGCAACCGCGAAACAATTGTATTCTAATCTTGTCATTCCTTTATCATTGGAATTAAAGTTAATATTAAAACTTGATAAAGGATTTCAGAGCACAATTTTGTTTTCATTTAATTTGAACAAAATTGTCATACGGTTAATGAAAATTACAGAATTGAGCATTAGTTAAATGGGCTCGTCCGGGATTTGAACCCGGGACCACTCACACCCAAAGCGAGTATCATACCCCTAGACCAACGAGCCATTACATCGCAACCGCGAAACAATTGTATTCTAATCTTGTCATTCCTTTATCATTGGAATTAAAGTTAATATTAAAACTTGATAAAGGATTTCAGAGCACAATTTTGTTTTCATTTAATTTGAACAAAATTGTCATACGGTTAATGAAAATTACAGAATTGAGCATTAGTTAAATGGGCTCGTCCGGGATTTGAACCCGGGACCACTCACACCCAAAGCGAGTATCATACCCCTAGACCAACGAGCCATTACATCGCAACCGCGAAACAATTGTATTCTAATCTTGTCATTCCTTTATCATTGGAATTAAAGTTAATATTAAAACTTGATAAAGGATTTCAGAGCACAATTTTGTTTTCATTTAATTTGAACAAAATTGTCATACGGTTAATGAAAATTACAGAATTGAGCATTAGTTAAATGGGCTCGTCCGGGATTTGAACCCGGGACCACTCACACCCAAAGCGAGTATCATACCCCTAGACCAACGAGCCATTACATCGCAACCGCGAAACAATTGTATTCTAATCTTGTCATTCCTTTATCATTGGAATTAAAGTTAATATTAAAACTTGATAAAGGATTTCAGAGCACAATTTTGTTTTCATTTAATTTGAACAAAATTGTCATACGGTTAATGAAAATTACAGAATTGAGCATTAGTTAAATGGGCTCGTCCGGGATTTGAACCCGGGACCACTCACACCAAAAGCGAGTATCATACCCCTAGACCAACGAGCCATTACATCATAGCCGCGAAACAATTGTATTCTAATCTTGTCATTCCTTTATCATTGGAATTAAAGTTAATATGAAAACTTGATAAAGGATTTCAGAGCACAATTTTGTTTTCATTTAATTTGAACAAAATTGTCATACGGTTAATGAAAATTACAGAATTGAGCATTAGTTAAATGGGCTCGTCCGGGATTTGAACCCGGGACCACTCACATTCAAAGCGAGTATCATACCCCTAGACCAACGAGCCATTACATCGCAACCGCGAAACAATTGTATTCTAATCTTGTCATTCCTTTATCATTGGAATTAAAGTTAATATTAAAACTTGATAAAGGATTTCAGAGCACAATTTCGTTTTCATTCAATTTGAACAAAATTGTCATACGGTTAATGAAAAGTAAAGAAATGAGCATTAGTTAAATGTGCTCGTCCGAGATTTGAACCCGGGACCACTCACACCCAAAGCAAGTATCATACCCCTAGACCAACGAGCCATTACATCACAACCGCGAAACAATTGTATTCTAATCTTGTCATTCCTTTATCATTGGAATTAAAGTTAATATTAAAACTTGATAAAGGATTTCAGAGCACAATTTTGTTTTCATTTAATTTGAACAAAATTGTCATACGGTTAATGAAAATTACAGAATTGAGCATTAGTTAAATGGGCTCGTCCGGGATTTGAACCCGGGACCACTCACACCCAAAGCGAGTACCATACCCCTAGACCAACGAGCCATTACATCACAGCCGCGAAACAATTGTATTCTAATCTTGTCATTCCTTTATCATTGGAATTAAAGTTAATATTAAAACTTGATAAAGGATTTCAGAGCACAATTTTGTCTTCATTTAATTTGAACAAAATTGTCATACGGTTAATGAAAATTACAGAATTGAGCATTAGTTAAATGGGCTCGTCCGGGATTTGAACCCGGGACCACTCACACCCAAAGCGAGTACCATACCCCTAGACCAACGAGCCATTACATCACAACCGCGAAACAATTGTATTCTAATCTTGTCATTCCTTTATCATTGGAATTAAAGTTAATATTAAAACTTGATAAAGGATTTCAGAGCACAATTTTGTTTTCATTTAATTTGAACAAAATTGTCATACGGTTAATGAAAATTACAGAATTGAGCATTAGTTAAATGGGCTCGTCCGGGATTTGAACCCGGGACCACTCACACCCAAAGCGAGTACCATACCCCTAGACCAACGAGCCATTACATCACAACCGCGAAACAATTGTATTCTAATCTTGTCATTCCTTTATCATTGGAATTAAAGTTAATATTAAAACTTGATAAAGGATTTCAGAGCACAATTTTGTTTTCATTTAATTTGAACAAAATTGTCATACGGTAAATGAAAATTACAGAATTGAGCATTAGTTAAATGGGCTCGTCCGGGATTTGAACCCGGGACCACTCACACCCAAAGCGAGTATCATACCCCTAGACCAACGAGCCATTACATCACAACCGCGAAACAATTGTATTCTAATCTTGTCATTCCTTTATCATTGGAATTAAAGTTAATATTAAAACTTGATAAAGGATTTCAGAGCACAATTTTGTTTTCATTTAATTTGAACAAAATTGTCATACGGTAAATGAAAATTACAGAATTGAGCATTAGTTAAATGGGCTCGTCCGGGATTTGAAACCGGGACCACTCACACCCAAAGCGAGTATCATACCCCTAGACCAACGAGCCATTACATCACAGCCGCGAAACAATTGTATTCTAATCTTGTCATTCCTTTATCATTGGAATTAAAGTTAATATTAAAACTTGATAAAGGATTTCAGAGCACAATTTTGTTTTCATTTAATTTGAACGAAATTGTCATACGGTTAATGAAAATTACAGAATTGAGCATTAGTTAAAAGAGCTCGTCCGGGATTTGAACCCGGGACCACTCACACCCAAAGACAGTATCATACCCCTAGACCAACGAGCCATTACATCACAGCCGCGAAACAATTGTATTCTAATCTTGTCATTCCTTTATCATTGGAATTAAAGTTAATATTAAAACTTGATAAAGGATTTCAGAGCACAATTTTGTTTTCATTTAATTTGAACAAAATTGTCATACGGTTAATGAAAATTACAGAATTGAGCATTAGTTAAATGGGCTCGTCCGGGATTTGAACCCGGGACCACTCACACCCAAAGCGAGTATCATACCCCTAGACCAACGAGCCATTACATCACAGCCGCGAAACAATTGTATTCTAATCTTGTCATTCCTTTATCATTGGAATTAAAGTTAATATTAAAACTTGATAAAGGATTTCAGATCACAATTTTGTTTTCATTTAATTTGAACAAAATTGTCATACGGTTAATGAAAATTACAGAATTGAGCATTAGTTAAATGGGCTCGTCCGGGATTTGAACCCGGGACAACTCACACCCAAAGCGAGTATCATACCCCTAGACCAACGAGCCATTACATCACAGCCGCGAAACAATTGTATTCTAATCTTGTCATTCCTTTATCATTGGAATTAAAGTTAATATTAAAACTTGATAAAGGATTTCAGAGCACAATTTTGTTTTCATTTAATTTGAACAAAATTGTCATACGGTTAATGAAATTTACAGAATTGAGCATTAGTTAAAAGAGCTCGTCCGGGATTTGAACCCGGGACCACTCACACCCAAAGACAGTATCATACCCCTAGACCAACGAGCCATTACATCACAGCCGCGAAACAATTGTATTCTAATCTTGTCATTCCTTTATCATTGGAATTAAAGTTAATATTAAAACTTGATAGAGGATTTCAGAGCACAATTTTGTTTTCATTTAATTTGAACAAAATTGTCATACGATTAATGAAAATTACAGAATTGAGCATTAGTTAAATGGGCTCGACCGGGATTTGAACCCGGGACCACTCACACCCAAAGCGAGTATCATACCCCTAGACCAACGAGCCATTACATCACAGACGCGAAACAATTGTATTCTAATCTTGTCATTCCTTTATCATTGGAATTAAAGTTAATATTAAAACATGATAAAGGATTTCAGAGCACAATTTTGTTTTCATTTAATTTGAACAAAATTGTCATACGGTTAATGAAAATTACAGAATTGAGAATTAGTTAAATGGGCTCGTCCGGGATTTGAACCCGGGACCACTCACACCCAAAGCGAGTATCATACCCCTAGACCAACGAGCCATTACATCACAGCCGCGAAACAATTGTATTCTAATCTTGTCATTCCTTTATCATTGGAATTAAAGTTAATATTAAAACTTGATAGAGGATTTCAGAGCACAATTTCGTTTTCATTTAATTTGCACAAAATTGTCATACGGTTAATGAAAATTACAGAATTGAGCATTAGTTAAATGGGCTCGTCCGGGATTTGAACCCGGGACCACTCAAACCCAAAGCTAGTATCATACCCCTAGACCAACGAGCCATTACATCACAACCGCGAAACAATTGTATTCTAATCTTGTCATTCCTTTATCATTGGAATTAAAGTTAATATTAAAACTTGATAAAGGATTTCAGAGCACAATTTTGTTTTCATTTAATTTGAACAAAATTGTCATACGGTTAATGAAAATTACAGAATTGAGCATTAGTTAAATTGGCTCGCCCGGGATTTGAACCCGGGACCACTCACACCCAAAGCGAGTATCATACCCCTAGACCAACGAGCCATTACATCACAGCCGCGAAACAATTGTATTCTAATCTTGTCATTCCTTTATCATTGGAATTAAAGTTAATATTAAAACTTGATAAAGGATTTCAGAGCACAATTTTGTTTTCTTTTATTTGAACAAAATTGTCATACGGTTAATGAAATTTACAGAATTGAGCATTAGTTAAAAGGGCTCGTCCGGGATTTGAACCCAGGACCACTCACACCCAAAGCGAGTATCATACCCCTAGACCAACGAGCCATTACATCACAGCCGCGAAACAATTGTATTCTAATCTTGTCATTCCTTTATCATTGGAATTAAAGTTAATATTAAAACTTGATAGAGGATTTCAGAGCACAATTTTGTTTTCATTTAATTTGAAAAAAATTGTCATACGGTTAATGAAAATTACAGAATTGAGCATTAGTTAAATGGGCTCGACCGGGATTTGAACCCGGGACCACTCACACCCAAAGCGAGTATCATACCCCTAGACCAACGAGCCATTACATCACAGCCGCGAAACAATTGTATTCTAATCTTGTCATTCCTTTATCATTGGAATTAAAGTTAATATTAAAACTTGATAAAGGATTTCAGAGCACAATTTTGTTTTCATTTAATTTGAACAAAATTGTCATACGGTTAATGAAAATTACAGAATTGAGCATTAGTTAAATGGGCTCGTCCGGGATTTGAACCCGGGACCACTCACACCCAAAGCGAGTATCATACCCCTAGACCAACGAGCCATTACATCACAACCGCGAAACAATTGTATTCTAATCTTGTCATTCCTTTATCATTGGAATTAAAGTTAATATTAAAACTTGATAGAGGATTTCAGAGCACAATTTCGTTTTCATTTAATTTGAACAAAATTGTCATACGGTTAATGAAAATTACAGAATTGAGCATTAGTTAAATGGGCTCGTCCGGGATTTGAACCCGGGACCACTCACACCCAAAGCTAGTATCATACCCCTAGACCAACGAGCCATTACATCACAGCCGCGAAACAATTGTATTCTAATCTTGTCATTCCTTTATCATTGGAATTAAAGTTAATATTAAAACTTGATAAAGGATTTCAGAGCACAATTTTGTTTTCATTTAATTTGAACAAAATTGTCATACGGTTAATGAAAATTACAGAATTGAGCATTAGTTAAATGGGCTCGCCCGGGATTTGATCCCGGGACCACTCACACCCAAAGGGAGTATCATACCCCTAGACCAACGAGCCATTACATCACAGCCGCGAAACAATTGTATTCTAATCTTGTCATTCCTTTATCATTGGAATTAAAGTTAATATTAAAACTTGATAGAAGATTTCAGAGAATAATTTTGTTTTCATTTAATTTGAACAAAATTGTCATACGGTTAATGAAAATTACAGAATTGAGCATTAGTTAAATGGGCTCGTCCGGGATTTGAACCCGGGACCACTCACACCCAAAGCGAGTATCATACCCCTAGACCAACGAGCCATTACATCACAGCCGCGAAACAATTGTATTCTAATCTTGTCATTCCTTTATCATTGGAATTAAAGTTAATATTAAAACTTGATAAAGGATTTCAGAGCACAATTTTGTTTTCATTTAATTTGAACAAAATTGTCATACGGTTAATGAAAATTACAGAAATGAGCATTAGTTAAATGGGCTCGTCCGAGAATTGAACCCGGGACCACTCACACCCAAAGCGAGTATCATACTCCTAGACCAACGAGCCATTACATCACAGACGCGAAACAATTGTATTCTAATCTTGTCATTCCTTTATCATTGGAATTAAATTTAATATTAAAACTTGATAAAGGATTTCAGAGCACAATTTTGTTTTCATTTAATTTGAACAAAATTGTCATACGGTTAATGAAAAATACAGAATTGAGCATTAGTTAAATGGGCTCGTCCGGGATTTGAACCCGGGACCACTCACACCCAAAGCGAGTATCATACCCCTAGACCAACGAGCCATTACATCACAGCCGCGAAACAATTGTATTCTAATCTTGTCATTCCTTTATCATTGGAATTAAAGTTAATATTAAAACTTGATAGAGGATTTCAGAGCACAATTTCGTTTTCATTTAATTTGAACAAAATTGTCATACGGTTAATGAAAATTACAGAATTGAGCATTAGTTAAATGGGCTCGTCCGGGATTTGAACCCGGGACCACTCACACCCAAAGCGAGTATCATACCCCTAGACCAACGAGCCATTACATCACAGCCGCGAAACAATTGTATTCTAATCTTGTCATTCCTTTATCATTGGAATTAAAGTTAATATTAAAACTTGATAAAGGATTTCAGAGCACAAATTTGTTTTCATTTAATTTGAACAAAATTGTCATACGGTTAATGAAAATCACAGAATGGAGCATTAGTTAAATGGGCTCGCCCGGGATTTGAACCCGGGACCACTCACACCCAAAGCGAGTATCATACCCCTAGACCAAAGAGCCATTACATCACAGCAGCGAAACAATTGTATTCTAATCTTGTCATTCCTTTATCATTGGAATTAAAGTTAATATTAAAACTTGATAAAGGATTTCAGAGCACAATTTTGTTTTCATTTAATTTGAACAAAATTGTCATACGGTTAATGAAAATTACAGAATTGAGCATTAGTTAAATGGCTCGTCCGGGATTTGAACCCGGGACCACTCACACCCAAAGCGAGTATCATACCCCTAGACCAACGAGCCATTACATCACAGCCGCGAAACAATTGTATTCTAATCTTGTCATTCCTTTATCATTGGAATTAAAGTTAATATTAAAACTTGATAGAGGATTTCAGAGCACAATTTCGTTTTCATTTAATTTGAACAAAATTGTCATACGGTTAATGAAAATTACAGAATTGAGCATTAGTTAAATGGGCTCGTCCGGGATTTGAACCCGGGACCACTCACACCCAAAGCGAGTATCATACCCCTAGACCAACGAGCCATTACATCACAGCCGCGAAACAATTGTATTCTAATCTTGTCATTCCTTTATCATTGGAATTAAAGTTAATATTAAAACTTGATAAAGGATTTCAGAGCACAATTTTGTTTTCATTTAATTTGAACAAAATTGTCATACGGTTAATGAAAATTACAGAATTGAGCATTAGTTAAATGGGCTCGTCCGGGATTTGAACCCGGGACCACTCACACCCTAAGCGAGTATCATACCCCTAGACCAACGAGCCATTACATCAGAGCCACGAAACAATTGTATTCTAATCTTGTCATTCCTTTATCATTGGAATTAAAGTTAATATTAAAACTTGATAGAAGATTTCAGAGAATAATTTTGTTTTCATTTAATTTGAACAAAATTGTCATACGGTTAATGAAAATTACAGAATTGAGCATTAGTTAAATGGGCTCGTCCGGGATTTGAACCCGGGACCACTCACACCCAAAGCGAGTATCATACCCCTAGACCAACGAGCCATTACATCACAGCCGCGAAACAATTGTATTCTAATCTTGTCATTCCTTTATCATTGGAATTAAAGTTAATATTAAAACTTGATAAAGGATTTCACAGCACAATTTTGTTTTCATTTAATTTGAACAAAATTGTCATACGGTTAATGAAAATTACAGAATTGAGCATTAGTTAAATAGGCTCGTCCGGGATTTGAACCCGGGACCACTCACACCCAAAGCGAGTATCATACCCCTAGACCAACGAGCCATTACATCACAGCCGCGAAACAATTGTATTCTAATCTTGTCATTCCTTTATCATTGGAATTAAAGTTAATATTAAAACTTGATAGAAGATTTCAGAGAATAATTTTGTTTTCAATTAATTTGAACAAAATTGTCATACGGTTAATGAAAAGTAAAGAAATGAGCATTAGTTAAATGTGCTCGTCCGAGATTTGAACCCGGGACCACTCACACCCAAAGCGAGTATCATACCCATAGACCAACGAGCCATAACATCACAGACGCGAAACAATTGTATTCTAATCTTTTCATTCCTTTATCATTGGAATTAAAGTTAATATTAAAACTTGATAAAGGATATCAGAGCACAATTTTGTTTTCATTTAATTTGAACAAAATTGTCATACGGTTAATGAAAATTACAGAATTGAGCATTAGTTAAATGTGCTCGTCCGAGATTTGAACCCGGGACCACTCACACCCAAAGCGAGTATCATACCCCTAGACCAACGAGCCATTACATCACAGCCGCGAAACAATTGTATTCTAATCTTGTCATTCCTTTATCATTGGAATTAAAGTTAATATTAAAACTTGATAAAGGATTTCAGAGCACAATTTTGTTTTCATTTAATTTGAACAAAATTGTCATACGGTTAATGAAAATTACAGAATTGAGCATTAGTTAAATGGGCTCGTCCGGGATTTGAACCCGGGACCACTCACACCCAAAGCGAGTATCATACCCCTAGACCAACGAGCCATTACATCACAACCGCGAAACAATTGTATTCTAATCTTGTCATTCCTTTATCATTGGAATTAAAGTTAATATTAAAACTTGATAAAGGATTTCAGAGCACAATTTTGTTTTCATTTAATTTGAACAAAATTGTCATACGGTTAATGAAAAGTAAAGAAATGAGCATTAGTTAAATGTGCTCGTCCGAGATTTGAACCCGGGACCACTCACACCCAAAGCGAGTATCATACCCCTAGACCAACGAGCCATTACATCACAACCGCGAAACAATTGTATTCTAATCTTGTCATTCCTTTATCATTGGAATTAAAGTTAATATTAAAACTTGATAAAGGATTTCAGAGCACAATTTTGTTTTCATTTAATTTGAACAAAATTGTCATACGGTTAATGAAAAGTAAAGAAATGAGCATTAGTTAAATGTGCTCGTCCGAGATTTGAACCCGGGACCACTCACACCCAAAGCGAGTATCATACCCCTAGACCAACGAGCCATTACATCACAGACGCGAAACAATTGTATTCTAACCTTGTCATTCCTTTATCATTGGAATTAAAGTTAATATTAAAACTTGATAAAGGATTTCAGAGCACAATTTTGTTTTCATTTAATTTGAACAAAATTGTCATACGGTTAATGAAAATTACAGAATTGAGCATTAGTTAAATGGGCTCGTCCGGGATTTGAACCCGGGACCACTCACACCCAAAGCGAGTATCATATCCCTAGACCAACGAGCCATTACATCACAACCGCGAAACAATTGTATTCTAATCTTGTCATTCCTTTATCATTGGAATTAAAGTTAATATTAAAACTTGATAAAGGATTTCAGAGCACAATTTTGTTTTCATTTAATTTGAACAAAATTGTCATACGGTTAATGAAAATTACAGAATTGAGCATTAGTTAAATGGGCTCGTCCGGGATTTGAACCCGAGACCACTCACACCCAAAGCGAGTATCATACCCCTAGACCAACGAGCCATTACATCACAGCCGCGAAACAATTGTATTCTAATCTTGTCATTCCTTTATCATTGGAATTAAAGTTAATATTAAAACTTGATAAAGGATTTCAGAGCACAATTTCGTTTTCATTTAATTTGAACAAAATTGTCATACGGTTAATGAAAAGTAAAGAAATGAGCATTAGTTAAATGTGCTCGTCCGAGATTTGAACCCGGGACCACTCACACCCAAAGCGAGTATCATACCCCTAGACCAACAAGCCATTACATCACAGACGCGAAACAATTGTATTCTAATCTTGTCATTCCTTTATCATTGGAATTAAAGTTAATATTAAAACTTGATAAAGGATTTCAGAGCACAATTTTGTTTTCATTTAATTTGAACAAAATTGTCATACGGTTAATGAAAATTACAGAATTGAGCATTAGTTAAATGGGCTCGTCCGGGATTTGAACCCGGGACCACTCACACCCAAAGCGAGTATCATACCCCTAGACCAACGAGCCATTACATCACAGCCGCGAAACAATTGTATTCTAATCTTGTCATTCCTTTATCATTGGAATTAAAGTTAATATTAAAACTTGATAAAGGATTTCAGAGCACAATTTCGTTTTCATTTAATTTGAACAAAATTGTCATACGGTTAATGAAAAGTAAAGAAATGAGCATTAGTTAAATGTGCGCGTCCGAGACTTGAACCCGGGACCACTCACACCCAAAGGGAGTATCATACCCCTAGACCAACGAGCCATTACATCACAGACGCGAAACAATTGTATTCTAATCTTGTCATTCCTATATCATTGGAATTAAAGTTAATATTAAAACTTGATAAAGGATTTCAGAGCACAATTTTGTTTTCATTTAATTTGAACAAAATTGTCATACGGTTAATGAAAAGTAAAGAAATGAGCATTAGTTAAATGTGCTCGTCCGAGATTTGAACCCGGGACCACTCACACCCAAAGCGAGTATCATACCCCTAGACCAACGAGCCATTACATCGCAGACGCGAAACAATTGTATTCTAATCTTGTCATTCCTTTATCATTGGAATTAAAGTTAATATTAAAACTTGATAAAGGATTTCAGAGCACAATTTTGTTTTCATTTAATTTGAACAAAATTGTCATACGGTTAATGAA
Source organism: Acanthosepion lycidas (assembly GCA_963932145.1). NCBI lineage: Eukaryota > Metazoa > Mollusca > Cephalopoda > Sepiida > Sepiidae > Acanthosepion > Acanthosepion lycidas. Next base: position 95,611,705 of record OZ010600.1, read on the forward strand.
AATTACAGAATTGAGCATTAGTTAAATGGGCTCGTCCGGGATTTGAACCTGGGACCACTCACACCCAAAGCGAGTATCATACCCCTAGACCAACGAGCCATTACATCACAACCGCGAAACAATTGTATTCTAATCTTGTCATTCCTTTATCATTGGAATTAAAGTTAATATTAAAACTTGATAAAGGATTTCAGAGCACAATTTCGTTTTCATTTAATTTGAACAAAATTGTCATACGGTTAATGAAAAGTAAAGAAATGAGCATTAGTTAAATGTGCTCGTCCGAGATTTGAACCCGGGACCACTCACACCCAAAGCGAGTATCATACCCCTAGACCAACGAGCCATTACATCACAACCGCGAAACAATTGTATTCTAATCTTGTCATTCCTTTATCATTGGAATTAAAGTTAATATTAAAACTTGATATAGGATTTCAGAGCACAATTTTGTTTTCATTTAATTTGAACAAAATTGTCATACGGTTAATGAAAATTACAGAATTGAGCATTAGTTAAATGGGCTCGTCCGGGATTTGAACCCGGGACCACTCACACCCAAAGCGAGTACCATACCCCTAGACCAACGAGCCATTACATCACAGCCGCGAAACAATTGTATTCTAATCTTGTCATTCCTTTATCATTGGAATTAAAGTTAATATTAAAACTTGATAAAGGATTTCAGAGCACAATTTTGTTTTCATTTAATTTGAACAAAATTGTCATACGGTTAATGAAAATTACAGAATTGAGCATTAGTTAAATGGGCTCGTCCGGGATATGAACCCGGGACCACTCACACCCAAAGCGAGTATCATACCCCTAGACCAACGAGCCATTACATCACAGCCGCGAAACAATTGTATTCTAATCTTGTCATTCCTTTATCATTGGAATTAAAGTTAATATTAAAACTTGATAGAGGATTTCAGAGCACAATTTCGTTTTCATTTAATTTGAACAAAATTGTCATACGGTTAATGAAAATTACAGAATTGAGCATTAGTTAAATGGGCTCGTCCGGGATTTGAACCCGGGACCACTCACACCCAAAGCGAGTATCATACCCCTAGACCAACGAGCCATTACATCACAGCCGCGAAACAATTGTATTCTAATCTTGTCATTCCTTTATCATTGGAATTAAAGTTAATATTAAAACTTGATAAAGGATTTCAGAGCACAATTTTGTTTTCATTTAATTTGAACAAAATTGTCATACGGTTAATGAAAATTACAGAATTGTGCATTAGTTAAATGGGCTCGTCCGGGATTTGAACCCGGGACCACTCACACCCTAAGCGAGTATCATACCCCTAGACCAACGAGCCATTACATCAGAGCCGCGAAACAATTGTATTCTAATCTTGTCATTCCTTTATCATTGGAATTAAAGTTAATATTAAAACTTGATAGAAGATTTCAGAGAATAATTTTGTTTTCATTTAATTTGAACAAAATTGTCATACGGTTAATGAAAATTACAGAATTGAGCATTAGTTAAATGGGCTCGTCCGGGATTTGAACCCGGGACCACTCACACCCAAAGCGAGTATCATACCCCTAGACCAACGAGCCATTACATCACAGCCGCGAAACAATTGTATTCTAATCTTGTCATTCCTTTATCATTGGAATTAAAGTTAATATTAAAACTTGATAAAGGATTTCACAGCACAATTTTGTTTTCATTTAATTTGAACAAAATTGTCATACGGTTAATGAAAATTACAGAATTGAGCATTAGTTAAATGGGCTCGTCCGGGATTTGAACCCGGGACCACTCACACCCAAAGCGAGTATCATACCCCTAGACCAACGAGCCATTACATCACAGCCGCGAAACAATTGTATTCTAATCTTGTCATTCCTTTATCATTGGAATTAAAGTTAATATTAAAACTTGATAGAAGATTTCAGAGAATAATTTTGTTTTCAATTAATTTGAACAAAATTGTCATACGGTTAATGAAAAGTAAAGAAATGAGCATTAGTTAAATGTGCTCGTCCGAGATTTGAACCCGGGACCACTCACACCCAAAGCGAGTATCATACCCATAGACCAACGACCCATAACATCACAGACGCGAAACAATTGTATTCTAATCTTTTCATTCCTTTATCATTGGAATTAAAGTTAATATTAAAACTTGATAAAGGATATCAGAGCACAATTTTGTTTTCATTTAATTTGAACAAAATTGTCATACGGTTAATGAAAATTACAGAATTGAGCATTAGTTAAATGGGCTCGTCCGGGATTTGAACCCGGGACCACTCACACCCAAAGGGAGTATCATACTCCTAGACCAACGAGCCATTACACCACAGCCGCGAAACAATTGTATTCTAATGTTGTCATTCCTTTATCATTGGAATTAAAGTTAATATTAAAACTTGATAAAGGATTTCAGAGCACAATTTCGTTTTCATTTAATTTGAACAAAATTGTCATACGGTTAATGAAAATTACAGAATTGAGCATTAGTTAAATGGGCTCGTCCGGGATTTGAACCCGAGACCACTCACACCCAAAGCGAGTATCATACCCCTAGACCAACGAGCCATTACATCACAACCGCGAAACAATTGTATTCTAATCTTGTCATTCCTTTATCATTGGAATTATAGTTAATATTAAAACTTGATAAAGGATTTCAGAGCACAATTTTGTTTTCATTTAATTTGAACAAAATTGTCATACGGTTAATGAAAATTACAGAATTGAGCATTAGTTAAATGGGCTCGTCCGGGATTTGAACCCGGGACCACTCACACCCAAAGCGAGTATCATACCCCTAGACCAACGAGCCATTACATCACAACCGCGAAACAATTGTATTCTAATCTTGTCATTCCTTTATCATTGGAATTAAAGTTAATATTAAAACTTGATAAAGGATTTCAGAGCACAATTTTGTTTTCATTTAATTTGAACAAAATTGTCATACGGTTAATGAAAAGTAAAGAAATGAGCATTAGTTAAATGTGCTCGTCCGAGATTTGAACCCGGGACCACTCACACCCAAAGCGAGTATCATACCCATAGACCAACGAGCCATTACATCACAGCCGCGAAACAATTGTATTCTAATCTTGTCATTCCTTTATCATTGGAATTAAAGTTAATATTAAAACTTGATAAAGGATTTCAGAGCACAATTTTGTTTTGATTTTAATTTGAACAAAATTGTCATACGGTTAATGAAAAGTAAAGAAATGAGCATTAGTTAAACGTGCTCGTCCGAGATTTGAACCCGGGACCACTCACACCCAAAGCGAGTATCATACCCCTAGACCAACGAGCCATTACATCACAGACGCGAAACAATTGTATTCTAACCTTGTCATTCCTTTATCATTGGAATTAAAGTTAATATTAAAACTTGATAAAGGATTTCAGAGCACAATTTTGTTTTCATTTAATTTGAACAAAATTGTCATACGGTTAATGAAAATTACAGAATTGAGCATTAGTTAAATGGGCTCGTCCGGGATTTGAACCCGGGACCACTCACACCCAAAGCGAGTATCATATCCCTAGACCAACGAGCCATTACATCACAACCGCGAAACAAATGTATTCTAATCTTGTCATTCCTTTATCATTGGAATTAAAGTTAATATTAAAACTTGATAAAGGATTTCAGAGAACAATTTTGTTTTCATTTAATTTGAACAAAATTGTCATACGGTTAATGAAAAGTAAAGAAATGAGCATTAGTTAAATGTGCTCGTCCGAGATTTGAACCCGGGAATATTCACACCCAAAGCGAGTATCATACCCCTAGACCAACGAGCCATTACATCACAGCCGCGAAACAATTGTATTCTAATCTTGTCATTCCTTTATCATTGGAATTAAAGTTAATATTAAAACTTGATAAAGGATTTCAGAGCACAATTTTGTTTTCATTTAATTTGAACAAAATTGTCATACGGTTAATGAAAAGTAAAGAAATGAGCATTAGTTAAATGTGCTCGTCCGAGATTTGAACCCGGGACCACTCACACCCAAAGCGAGTACCATACCCCTAGACCAACGAGCCATTACATCACAGACGCGAAACAATTGTATTCTAATCTTGTCATTCCTTTATCATTGGAATTAAAGTTAATATTAAAACTTGATAAAGGATTTCAGAGCACAATTTTGTTTTCATTTAATTTGAACAAAATTGTCATACGGTTAATGAAAATTACAGAATTGAGCATTAGTTAAATGGGCTCGTCCGGGATTTGAACCCGGGACCACTCACACCCAAAGCGAGTATCATACCCCTAGACCAACGAGCCATTACATCACAACCGCGAAACAATTGTATTCTAATCTTGTCATTCCTTTATCATTGGAATTAAAGTTAATATTAAAACTTGATAAAGGATTTCAGAGCACAATTTTGTTTTCATTTAATTTGAACAAAATTGTCATACGGTTAATGAAAATTACAGAATTGAGCATTAGTTAAATGGGCTCGTCCGGGATTTGAACCCGAGACCACTCACACCCAAAGCGAGTATCATACCCCTAGACCAACGAGCCATTACATCACAGCCGCGAAACAATTGTATTCTAATCTTGTCATTCCTTTATAATTGGAATTAAAGTTAATATTAAAACTTGATAAAGGATTTCAGAGCACAATTTCGTTTTCATTTAATTTGAACAAAATTGTCATACGGTTAATGAAAAGTAAAGAAATGAGCATTAGTTAAATGTGCTCGTCCGAGATTTGAACCCGGGACCACTCACACCCAAAGCGAGTATCATACCCCTAGACCAACGAGCCATTACATCACAGACGCGAAACAATTGTATTCTAATCTTGTCATTCCTTTATCATTGGAATTAAAGTTAATATTAAAACTTGATAAAGGATTTCAGAGCACAATTTTGTTTTCATTTAATTTGAACAAAATTGTCATACGGTTAATGAAAATTACAGAATTGAGCATTAGTTAAATGGGCTCGTCCGGGATTTGAACCCGGGACCACTCACACCCAAAGCGAGTATCATACCCCTAGACCAACGAGCCATTACATCGCAGCCGCGAAACAATTGTATTCTAATCTTGTCATTCCTTTATCATTGGAATTAAAGTTAATATTAAAACTTGATAAAGGATTTCAGAGCACAATTTTGTTTTCATTTAATTTGAACAAAATTTTCATACGGTTAATGAAAAGTAAAGAAATGATCATTAGTTAAATGTGCTCGTCCGAGATTTGAACCCGGGACCACTCACACCCAAAGCGAGTATCATACCCCTAGACCAACGAGCCATTACATCGCAGACGCGAAACAATTGTATTCTAATCTTGTCATTCCTTTATCATTGGAATTAAAGTTAATATTAAAACTTGATAAAGGATTTCAGAGCACAATTTTGTTTTCATTTAATTTGAACAAAATTGTCATACGGTTAATGAAAATTACAGAATTGAGCATTAGTTAAATGGGCTCGTCCGGGATTTGAACCTGGGACCACTCACACCCAAAGCGAGTATCATACCACTAGACCAACGAGCCATTACATCACAACCGCGAAACAATTGTATTCTAATCTTGTCATTCCTTTATCATTGGAATTAAAGTTAATATTAAAACTTGATAAAGGATTTCAGAGCACAATTTCGTTTTCATTTAATTTGAACAAAATTGTCATACGGTTAATGAAAAGTAAAGAAATGAGCATTAGTTAAATGTGCTCGTCCGAGATTTGAACCCGGGACCACTCACACCCAAAGCGAGTATCATACCCCTAGACCAACGAGCCATTACATCACAACCGCGAAACAATTGTATTCTAATCTTGTCATTCCTTTATCATTGGAATTAAAGTTAATATTAAAACTTGATAAAGGATTTCAGAGCACAATTTTGTTTTCATTTAATTTGAACAAAATTGTCATACGGTTAATGAAAATTACAGAATTGAGCATTAGTTAAATGGGCTCGTCCGGGATTTGAACCCGGGACCACTCACACCCAAAGCGAGTACCATACCCCTAGACCAACGAGCCATTACATCACAGCCGCGAAACAATTGTATTCTAATCTTGTCATTCCTTTATCATTGGAATTAAAGTTAATATTAAAACTTGATAAAGGATTTCAGAGCACAAATTTGTTTTCATTTAATTTGAACAAAATTGTCATACGGTAAATGAAAATTGCAGAATTGAGCATTAGTTAAATGGGCTCGTCCGGGATTTGAACCCGGAACCACTCACACCCAAAGCGAGTATCATACCCCTAGACCAACGAGCCATTACATCACAACCGCGAAACAATTGTATTCTAATCTTGTCATTCCTTTATCATTGGAATTAAAGTTAATATTAAAACTTGATAAAGGATTTCAGAGCACAATTTTGTTTTCATTTAATTTGAACAAAATTGTCATACGGTTAATGAAAATTACAGAATTGAGCATTAGTTAAATGGGCTCGTCCGGGATTTGAACCCGGGACCACTCACACCCAAAGCGAGTATCATACCCCTAGACCAACGAGCCATTACATCACAACCGCGAAACAATTGTATTCTAATCTTGTCATTCCTTTATCATTGGAATTAAAGTTAATATTAAAACTTGATAAAGGATTTCAGAGCACAATTTTGTTTTCATTTAATTTGAACAAAATTGTCATACGGTTAATGAAAAGTAAAGAAATGAGCATTAGTTAAATGGGCTCGTCCGGGATTTGAACCCGGAACCACTCACACCCAAAGCGAGTATCATACCCCTAGACCAACGAGCCATTACATCACAACCGCGAAACAATTGTATTCTAATCTTGTCATTCCTTTATCATTGGAATTAAAGTTAATATTAAAACTTGATAAAGGATTTCAGAGCACAATTTTGTTTTCATTTAATTTGAACAAAATTGTCATACGGTTAATGAAAATTACAGAATTGAGCATTAGTTAAATGGGCTCGTCCGGGATTTGAACCCGGGACCACTCACACCCAAAGCGAGTATCATACCCCTAGACCAACGAGCCATTACATCACAACCGCGAAACAATTGTATTCTAATCTTGTCATTCCTTTATCATTGGAATTAAAGTTAATATTAAAACTTGATAAAGGATTTCAGAGCACAATTTTGTTTTCATTTAATTTGAACAAAATTGTCATACGGTTAATGAAAATTACAGAATTGAGCATTAGTTAAATGGGCTCGTCCGGGATTTGAACCCGGGACCACTCACACCCAAAGCGAGTATCATACCCCTAGACCAACGAGCCATTACATCACAACCGCGAAACAATTGTATTCTAATCTTGTCATTCCTTTATCATTGGAATTAAAGTTAATATTAAAACTTGATAAAGGATTTCAGAGCACAATTTTGTTTTCATTTAATTTGAACAAAATTGTCATACGGTTAATGAAAATTACAGAATTGAGCATTAGTTAAATGGGCTCGTCCGAGATTTGAACACGGACCACTCACACCCAAAGCGAGTACCATACCCCTAGACCAACGAGCCATTACATCACAGCCGCGAAACAATTGTATTCTAATCTTGTCATTCCTTTATCATTGGAATTAAAGTTAATATTAAAACTTTATAAAGGATTTCAGAGCACAATTTTGTTTTCATTTAATTTGAACAAAATTGTCATACGGTTAATGAAAATTACAGAATTGAGCATTAGTTAAATGGGCTCGTCCGGGATTTGAACCCGGGACCACTCACACCCAAAGCGAGTATCATACCCCTAGACCAACGAGCCATTACATCACAACCGCGAAACAATTGTATTCTAATCTTGTCATTCCTTTATCATTGGAATTAAAGTTAATATTAAAACTTGATAAAGGATTTCAGAGCACAATTTTGTTTTCATTTAATTTGAACAAAATTGTCATACGGTTAATGAAAATTACAGAATTGAGCATTAGTTAAATGGGCTCGTCCGGGATTTGAACCCGGGACCACTCACACCCAAAGCGAGTACCATACCCCTAGACCAACGAGCCATTACATCACAGCCGCGAAACAATTGTATTCTAATCTTGTCATTCCTTTATCATTGGAATTAAAGTTAATATTAAAACTTGATAAAGGATTTCAGAGCACAATTTTGTTTTCATTTAATTTGAACAAAATTGTCATACGGTTAATGAAAATTACAGAATTGAGCATTAGTTAAATGGGCTCGTCCGGGATTTGAACCCGGGACCACTCACACCCAAAGCGAGTATCATACCCCTAGACCAACGAGCCATTACATCACAGCCGCGAAACAATTGTATTCTAATCTTGTCATTCCTTTATCATTGGAATTAAAGTTAATATTAAAACTTGATAAAGGATTTCAGAGCACAATTTTGTTTTCATTTAATTTGAACAAAATTGTCATACGGTTAATGAAAATTACAGAATTGAGCATTAGTTAAATGGGCTCGTCCGGGATTTGAACCCGGGACCACTCACACCCAAAGCGAGTATCATACCCCTAGACCAACGAGCCATTACATCACAACCGCGAAACAATTGTATTCTAATCTTGTCATTCCTTTATCATTGGAATTAAAGTTAATATTAAAACTTGATAAAGGATTTCAGAGCACAATTTTGTTTTCATTTAATTTGAACAAAATTGTCATACGGTTAATGAAAATTACAGAATTGAGCATTAGTTAAATGGGCTCGTCCGGGATTTGAACCCGGGACCACTCACACCCAAAGCGAGTATCATACCCCTAGACCAACGAGCCATTACATCACAACCGCGAAACAATTGTATTCTAATCTTGTCATTCCTTTATCATTGGAATTAAAGTTAATATTAAAACTTGATAAAGGATTTCAGAGCACAATTTTGTTTTCATTTAATTTGAACAAAATTGTCATACGGTTAATGAAAATTACAGAATTGAGCATTAGTTAAATGGGCTCGTCCGGGATTTGAACCCGGGACCACTCACACCCAAAGCGAGTACCATACCCCTAGACCAACGAGCCATTACATCACAGCCGCGAAACAATTGTATTCTAATCTTGTCATTCCTTTATCATTGGAATTAAAGTTAATATTAAAACTTGATAAAGGATTTCAGAGCACAATTTTGTTTTCATTTAATTTGAACAAAATTGTCATACGGTTAATGAAAATTACAGAATTGAGCATTAGTTAAATGGGCTCGTCCGGGATTTGAACCCGGGACCACTCACACCCAAAGCGAGTATCATACCCCTAGACCAACGAGCCATTACATCACAGCCGCGAAACAATTGTATTCTAATCTTGTCATTCCTTTATCATTGGAATTAAAGTTAATATTAAAACTTGATAAAGGATTTCAGAGCACAATTTTGTTTTCATTTAATTTGAACAAAATTGTCATACGGTTAATGAAAATTACAGAATTGAGCATTAGTTAAATGGGCTCGTCCGGGATTTGAACCCGGGACCACTCACACCCAAAGCGAGTATCATACCCCTAGACCAACGAGCTATTACATCACAACCGCGAAACAATTGTATTCTAATCTTGTCATTCCTTTATCATTGGAATTAAAGTTAATATTAAAACCTGATAAAGGATTTCAGAGCACAATTTTGTTTTCATTTAATTTGAACAAAATTGTCATACGGTTAATGAAAATTACAGAATTGAGCATTAGTTAAATGGGCTCGTCCGGGATTTGAACCCGGGACCACTCACACCCAAAGCGAGTACCATACCCCTAGACAAACGAGCCATTACATCACAGCCGCGAAACAATTGTATTCTAATCTTGTCATTCCTTTATCATTGGAATTAAAGTTAATATTAAAACTTGATAAAGGATTTCAGAGCACAATTTTGTTTTCATTTAATTTGAACAAAATTGTCATACGGTTAATGAAAATTACAGAATTGAGCATTAGTTAAATGGGCTCGTCCGGGATTTGAACCCGGGACCACTCACACCCAAAGCGAGTATCATACCCCTAGACCAACGAGCCATTACATCACAGCCGCGAAACAATTTATTCTAATCTTGTCATTCCTTTATCATTGGAATTAAAGTTAATATTAAAACTTGATAAAGGATTTCAGAGCACAATTTTGTTTTCATTTAATTTGAACAAAATTGTCATACGGTAAATGAAAATTGCAGAATTGAGCATTAGTTAAATGGGCTCGTCCGGGATTTGAACCCGGAACCACTCACACCCAAAGCGAGTATCATACCCCTAGACCAACGAGCCATTACATCACAGACGCGAAACAATTGTATTCTAATCTTGTCATTCCTTTATCATTGGAATTAAAGTTAATATTAAAACTTGATAAAGGATTTCAGAGCACAATTTTGTTTTCATTTAATTTGAACAAAATTGTCATACGGTTAATGAAAATTACAGAATTGAGCATTAGTTAAATGGGCTCGTCCGGGATTTGAACCCGGGACCACTCACACCCAAAGCGAGTATCATACCCCTAGACCAACGAGCCATTACATCACAACCGCGAAACAATTGTATTCTAATCTTGTCATTCCTTTATCATTGGAATTAAAGTTAATATTAAAACTTGATAAAGGATTTCAGAGCACAATTTTGTTTTCATTTAATTTGAACAAAATTGTCATACGGTTAATGAAAATTACAGAATTGAGCATTAGTTAAATGGGCTCGTCCGGGATTTGAACCCGGGACCACTCACACCCAAAGCGAGTATCATACCCCTAGACCAACGAGCCATTACATCGCAACCGCGAAACAATTGTATTCTAATCTTGTCATTCCTTTATCATTGGAATTAAAGTTAATATTAAAACTTGATAAAGGATTTCAGAGCACAATTTTGTTTTCATTTAATTTGAACAAAATTGTCATACGGTTAATGAAAATTACAGAATTGAGCATTAGTTAAATGGGCTCGTCCGGGATTTGAACCCGGGACCACTCACACCCAAAGCGAGTACCATACCCCTAGACCAACGAGCCATTACATCATAGCCGCGAAACAATTGTATTCTAATCTTGTCATTCCTTTATCATTGGAATTAAAGTTAATATTAAAACTTGATAAAGGATTTCAGAGCACAATTTTGTTTTCATTTAATTTGAACAAAATTGTCATACGGTTAATGAAAATTACAGAATTGAGCATTAGTTAAATGGGCTCGTCCGGGATTTGAACCCGGGACCACTCACACCCAAAGCGAGTATCATACCCCTAGACCAACGAGCCATTACATCACAACCGCGAAACAATTGTATTCTAATCTTGTCATTCCTTTATCATTGGAATTAAAGTTAATATTAAAACTTGATAAAGGATTTCAGAGCATAATTTTGTTTTCATTTAATTTGAACAAAATTGTCATACGGTTAATGAAAATTACAGAATTGAGCATTAGTTAAATGTGCTCGTCCGGGTTTTGAACCCGGGACGACTCACACCCAAAGCGAGTATCATACCCCTAGACCAACGAGCCATTACATCACAGCCGGGAAACAATTGTATTCTAATCTTGTCATTCCTTTATCATTGGAATTAAAGTTAATATTAAAACTTGATAAAGGATTTCAGAGCACAATTTTGTTTTCATTTAATTTGAACAAAATTGTCATACGGTTAATGAAAATTACAGAATTGAGCATTAGTTAAATGGGCTCGTCCGGGATTTGAACCCGGGACCACTCACACCCAAAGCGTGTATCATACCCCTAGACCAACGAGCCATTACATCACAGCCGCGAAACAATTGTATTCTAATCTTGTCATTCCTTTATCATTGGAATTAAAGTTAATATTAAAACTTGATAAAGGATTTCAGAGCACAATTTTGTTTTCATTTAATTTGAACAAAATTGTCATACGGTTAAGGAAAAGTAAAGAATTGAGCATTAGTTAAATGGGCTCGTCCGGGATTTGAACCCGGGATCACTCACACCCAAAGCGAGTATCATACCCCTAGACCAACGAGCCATTACATCACAGACGCGAAACAATTGTATTCTAATCTTGTCATTCCTTTATCATTGGAATTAAAGTTAATATTAAAACTTGATAAAGGATTTCAGAGCACAATTTTGTTTTCATTTAATTTGAACAAAATTGTCATACGGTTAATGAAAATTACAGAATTGAGCATTAGTTAAATGGGCTCGTCCGGGATTTGAACCCGGGACCACTCACACCCAAAGCGAGTATCATACCCCTAGACCAACGAGCCATTACATCACAGCCGCGAAACAATTGTATTCTAATCTTGTCATTCCTTTATCATTGGAATTAAAGTTAATATTAAAACTTGATAAAGGATTTCAGAGCACAATTTTGTTTTCATTTAATTTGAACAAAATTGTCATACGGTTAATGAAAATTACAGAATTGAGCATTAGTTAAATGGGCTCGTCCGGGATTTAAACCCGGGACCACTCACACCCAAAGCGAGTATCATACCCCTAGACCAACGAGCCATTACATCACAGACGCGAAACAATTGTATTCTAATCTTGTCATTCCTTTATCATTGGAATTAAAGTTAATATTAAAACTTGATAAAGGATTTCAGAGCACAATTTTGTTTTCATTTAATTTGAACAAAATTGTCATACGGTTAATGAAAATTACAGAATTGAGCATTAGTTAAATGGGCTCGTCCGGGATTTGAACCCGGGACCATTCACACCCAAAGCGAGTATCATACCCCTAGACCAACGAGCCATTACATCACAACCGCGAAACAATTGTATTCTAATCTTGTCATTCCTTTATCATTGGAATTAAAGTTAATATTAAAACTTGATAAAGGATATCAGAGCACAATTTTGTTTTCATTTAATTTGAACAAAATTGTCATACGGTTAATGAAAATTACAGAATTGAGCATTAGCTAAATGGGTTCGTCCGGGATTTGAACCCGGGACCACTCACACCCAAAGCGAGTATCATACCCCTAGACCAACGAGCCATTACATCACAGCCGCGAAACAATTGTATTCTAAACTTGTCATTCCTTTATCATTGGAATTAAAGTTAATATTAAAACTTGATAAAGGATATCAGAGCACAATTTTGTTTTCATTTAATTTGAACAAAATTGTCATACGGTTAATGAAAATTACAGAATTGAGCATTAGTTAAATGGGCTCGTCCGGGATTTGAACCCGGGACCACTCACACCCAAAGCGAGTACCATACCCCTAGACCAACGAGCCATTACATCACAGCCGCGAAACAATTGTATTCTAATCTTGTCATTCCTTTATCATTGGAATTAAAGTTAATATTAAAACTTCATAAAGGATTTCAGAGCACAATTTTGTTTTCATTTAATTTGAACAAAATTGTCATACGGTTAATGAAAATTACAGAATTGAGCATTAGTTAAATGGGCTCGTCCGGGATTTGAACCCGGGACCACTCACACCCAAAGCGAGTATCATACCCCTAGACCAACGAGCCATTACATCACTGCCGCGAAACAATTGTATTCTAATATTGTCATTCCTTTATCATTGGAATTAAAGTTAATATTAAAACTTGATAAAGGATTTCAGAGCACAATTTCGTTTTCATTTAATTTGAACAAAATTGTCATACGGTTAATGAAAATTACAGAATTGAGCATTAGTTAAATGGACTCGTCCGGGATTTGAACCCGGGTCCACTCACACCCAAAGCGAGTATCATACCCCTAGACCAACGAGCCATTACATCACAACCGCGAAACAATTGTATTCTAATCTTGTCATTCCTTTATCATTGGAATTAAAGTTAATATTAAAACTTGATAAAGGATTTCAGAGCACAATTTTGTTTTCATTTAATTTGAACAAAATTGTCATACGGTTAATGAAAATTACAGAATTGAGTATTAGTTAAATGGGCTCGTCCGGGATTTGAACCCGGGACCACTCACACCCAAAGCGAGTATCATACCCCTAGACCAACGAGCCATTACATCACAACCGCGAAACAATTGTATTCTAATCTTGTCATTCCTTTATCATTGGAATTAAAGTTAATATTAAAACTTGATAAAGGATTTCAGAGCACAATTTTGTTTTCATTTAATTTGAACAAAATTGTCATACGGTTAATGAAAATTACAGAATTGAGCATTAGTTAAATGGGCTCGTCCGGGATTTGAACCCGGGACCACTCACACCCAAAGCGAGTATCATACCCCTAGACCAACGAGCCATTACATCGCAGCCGCGAAACAATTGTATTCTAATCTTGTCATTCCTTTATCATTGCAATTAAAGTTAATATTAAAACTTGATAGAGGATTTCAGAGCACAATTTCGTTTTCATTTAATTTGAACAAAATTGTCATACGGTTAATGAAAATTACAGAATTGAGCATTAGTTAAATGGGCTCGTCCGGGACTTGTACCCGGGACCACTCACACCCAAAGCGAGTATCATACCCCGAGACCAACGAACCATTACATCACGCTCGCGAAACAATTGTATTCTAATCTTGTCATTCCTTTATCATTGGAATTAAAGTTAATATTAAAACTTGATAAAGGATTTCAGAGCACAATTTTGTTTTCATTTAATTTGAACAAAATTGTCATACGGTTAATGAAAATTACAGAATTGAGCATTAGTTAAATGGGCTCGTCCGGGACTTGTACCCGGGACCACTCACACCCAAAGCGAGTATCATACCCCGAGACCAACGAGCCATTACATCACAGCCGCGAAACAATTGTATTCTAATATTGTCATTCCTTTATCATTGGAATTAAAGTTAATATTAAAACTTGATAAAGGATTTCAGAGCACAATTTTGTTTTCATTTAATTTGAACAAAATTGTCATACGGTTAATGAAAATTACAGAATTGAGCATTAGTTAAATGGGCTCGTCCGGGATTTGAACCCGGGACCACTCACACCCAAAGCGAGTATCATACCCCTAGACCAACGAGCCATTACATCACAGCCGCGAAACAATTGTATTCTAATCTTGTCATTCCTTTATCATTGGAATTAAAGTTAATATTAAAACTTGATAGAGGATTTCAGAGCACAATTTCGTTTTCATTTAATTTGAACAAAATTGTCATACGGTTAATGAAAATTACAGAATTGAGCATTAGTTAAATAGGCTCGTCCGGGATTTGAACCAGGGACCACTCACACCCAAAGCGAGTATCATACCCCTAGACCAACGAGCCATTACATCACAACCGCGAAACAATTGTATTCTAATCTTGTCATTCCTTTATCATTGGAATTAAATTTAATATTAAAACTTGATAAAGGATTTCAGAGCACAATTTTGTTTTCATTTAATTTGAACAAAATTGTCATACGGTTAATGAAAATTACAGAATTGAGCATTAGTTAAATGTGCTCGCCCGGGATTTGAACCCGGGACCACTCACACCCAAAGCGAGTATCATACCCCTAGACCAACGAGCCATTACATCACAGCCGCGAAACAATTGTCTTCTAATCTTGTCATTCCTTTATCATTGGAATTAAAGTTAATATTAAAAATTGATAGAAGATTTCAGAGAACAATTTTGTTTTCATTTAATTTGAACAAAATTGTCATACGGTTAATGAAAATTACAGGATTGCGCATTAGTTAAATGGGCTGGCCCGAGATTTGAACCCGGGACCACTCACACCCAAAGCGAGTATCATACCCCTAGACCAACGAGCCATTACATCACAGACGCGAAATAATTGTATTCTAATCTTGTCATTCCTTTATCATTGGAATTAAAGTTAATATTAAAACTTGATAAAGGATTTCAGAGCACAATTTTGTTTTCATTTAATTTGAACAAAATTGTCATACGGTTAATGAAAATTACAGGATTGCGCATTAGTTAAATGGGCTGGCCCGAGATTTGAACCCGGGACCACTCACACCCAAAGCGAGTATCATACCCCTAGACCAACGAGCCATTACATCACAGCCGCGAAACAATTGTATTTTAATCTTGTCATTCCTTTACCATTGGAATTAAAGTTAATATTAAAACTTGATAGAAGATTTCAGAGCACAATTTTGTTTTCATTTAATTTGAACAAAATTGTCATACGGTTAATGAAAATTACAGAATTGAGCATTAGTTAAATGGGCTCGTCCGGGATTTGAACCCGCGACCACTCACACCCTAAGCGAGTATCATACCCCTAGACCAACGAGCCATTACATCAGAGCCGCGAAACAATTGTATTCTAATCTTGTCATTCCTTTATCATTGGAATTAAAGTTAATATGAAAACTTGATAGAAGATTTCAGAGAATAATTTTGTTTTCATTTAATTTGAACAAAATTGTCATACGGTTAATGAAAATTACAGAATTGAGCATTAGTTAAATGGGCTCGTCCGAGATTTGAACCCAGGACCACTCACACCCAAAGCGAGTATCATACCCTTAGACCAACGAGCCATTACATCACAGCCGCGAAACAATTGTATTCTAATCTTGTCATTCCTTTATCATTGGAATTAAAGTTAATATTAAAACTTGATAGAGGATTTCAGAGAATAATTTTGTTTTCATTTAATTTGAACAAAATTGTCATACGGTTAATGAAAATTACAGAATTAAGCATTAGTTAAATGGGCTCGTCCGAGATTTGAAACCAGGACCACTCACACCCAAAGCGAGTATCATACCCCTAGACCAACGAGCCATTACATCACAGCCGCGAAACAATTGTATTCTAATCTTGTCATTCCTTTATCATTGGAATTAAAGTTAATATTAAAACTTGATAAAGGATTTCAGAGCACAATTTTGTTTTCATTTAATTTGAACAAAATTGTCATACGGTTAATGAAAATTACAGAATTGAGCATTAGTTAAATGGGCTCGTCCGGGATTTGAACCCGGGACCACTCACACCCTAAGCGAGTATCATACCCCTAGACCAACGAGCCATTACATCAGAGCCGCGAAACAATTGTATTCTAATCTTGTCATTCCTTTATCATTGGAATTAAAGTTAATATTAAAACTTGATAAAGGATTTCAGAGCACAATTTTGTTTTCATTTAATTTGAACAAAATTGTCATACGGTTAATGAAAATTACAGAATTGAGCATTAGTTAAATGGGCTCGTCCGAGATTTGAACACGGAACACTCACACCCAAAGCGAGTATCATACCCCTAGAACAACGAGCCATTACATCACAGCCGCGAAACAATTGTATTCTAATCTTGTCATTCCTTTATCATTGGAATTAAAGTTAATATTAAAACTGGATAAAGGATTTCAGAGCACAATTTTGTTTTCATTTAATTTGAACAAAATTGTCATACGGTTAATGAAAATTACAGAATTGAGCATTAGTTAAATGGGCTCGTCCGAGATTTGAACCCAGGACCACTCACACCCTAAGCGAGTATCATACCCCTAGACCAACGAGCCATTACATCACAGCCGCGAAACAATTGTATTCTAATCTTGTCATTCCTTTATCATTGGAATTAAAGTTAATATGAAAACTTGATAGAAGATTTCAGAGAATAATTTTGTTTTCATTTAATTTGAACAAAATTGTCATACGGTTAATGAAAATTACAGAATTTAGCATTAGTTAAATGGGCTCGTCCGAGATTTGAACCCAGGACCACTCACACCCAAAGCGAGTATCATACCCTTAGACCAACGAGCCATTACATCACAGCCGCGAAACAATTGTATTCTAATCTTGTCATTCCTTTATCATTGGAATTAAAGTTAATATTAAAACTTGATAAAGGATTTCAGAGAATAATTTTGTTTTCATTTAATTTGAACAAAATTGTCATACGGTTAATGAAAATTACAGAATTGAGCATTAGTTAAATGGGCTCGTCCGGGATTTGAACCCGGGACCACTCACACCCTAAGCGAGTATCATACCCCTAGACCAACGAGCCATTACATCAGAGCCGCGAAACAATTGTATTCTAATCTTGTCATTCCTTTATCATTGGAATTAAAGTTAATATTAAAACTTGATAAAGGATTTCAGAGCACAATTTTGTTTTCATTTAATTTGAACAAAATTGTCATACGGTTAATGAAAATTACAGAATTGAGCATTAGTTAAATGGGCTCGTCCGGGATTTGAACCCAGGACCACTCACACCCAAAGCGAGTATCATACCCCTAGACCAACAAGCCATTACATCAGAGCCGCGAAACAATTGTATTCTAATCTTGTCATTCCTTTATCATTGGAATTAAAGTTAATATTAAAACTTGATAAAGGATTTCAGAGCACAATTTTGTTTTCATTTAATTTGAACAAAATTGTCATACGGTTAATGAAAATTACAGAATTGAGCATTAGTTAAATGGGCTCGTCCGGGATTTGAACCCGGGACCACTCACACCCTAAGCGAGTATCATACCCCTAGACCAACGAGCCATTACATCAGATCCGCGAAACAATTGTATTCTAATCTTGTCATTCCTTTATCATTGGAATTAAAGTTAATATTAAAACTTGATAAAGGATTTCAGAGCACAATTTTGTTTTCATTTAATTTGAACAAAATTGTCATACGGTTAATGAAAATTACAGAATTGAGCATTAGTTAAATGGGCTCGTCCGGGATTTGAACCCGGGACCACTCACACCCTAAGCGAGTATCATACCCCTAGACCAACGAGCCATTATATCAGAGCCGCGAAACAATTGTATTCTAATCTTGTCATTCCTTTATCATTGGAATTAAAGTTAATATTAAAACTTGATAAAGGATTTCAGAGCACAATTTTGTTTTCATTTAATTTGAACAAAATTGTCATACGGTTAATGAAAATTACAGAATTGAGCATTAGTTAAATGGGCTCGTCCGAGATTTGAACCCAGGACCACTCACACCCAAAGCGAGTATCATACCCCTAGACCAACGAGCCATTACATCACAGCCGCGAAACAATTGTATTCTAATCTTGTCATTCCTTTATCATTGGAATTAAAGTTAATATTAAAACTTGATAAAGGATTTCAGAGAATAATTTTGTTTTCATTTAATTTGAACAAAATTGTCATACGGTTAATGAAAATTACAGAATTGAGCATTAGTTAAATGGGCTCGTCCGGGATTTGAACCCGGGACCACTCACACCCTAAGCGAGTATCATACCCCTAGACCAACGAGCCATTACATCACAGCCGCGAAACAATTGTATTCTAATCTTGTCATTCCTTTATCATTGGAATTAAAGTTAATATGAAAACTTGATAGAAGATTTCAGAGAATAATTTTGTTTTCATTTAATTTGAACAAAATTGTCATACGGTTAATGAAAATTACAGAATTTAGCATTAGTTAAATGGGCTCGTCCGAGATTTGAACCCAGGACCACTCACACCCAAAGCGAGTATCATACCCTTAGACCAACGAGCCATTACATCACAGCCGCGAAACAATTGTATTCTAATCTTGTCATTCCTTTATCATTGGAATTAAAGTTAATATTAAAACTTGATAAAGGATTTCAGAGAATAATTTTGTTTTCATTTAATTTGAACAAAATTGTCATACGGTTAATGAAAATTACAGAATTGAGCATTAGTTAAATGGGCTCGTCCGGGATTTGAACCCGGGACCACTCACACCCTAAGCGAGTATCATGCCCCTAGACCAACGAGCCATTACATCACAGCCGCGAAACAATTGTATTCTAATCTTGTCATTCCTTTATCATTGGAATTAAAGTTAATATGAAAACTTGATAGAAGATTTCAGAGAATAATTTTGTTTTCATTTAATTTGAACAAAATTGTCATACGGTTAATGAAAATTACAGAATTGAGCATTAGTTAAATGGGCTCGTCCGGGAATTGAACCCGGGACCACTCACACCCAAAGCGAGTATCATACCCCTAGACCAACGAGCCATTACACCACAGCCGCGACACAATTGTATTCTAATCTTGTCATTCCTTTATCATTGGAATTAAAGTTAATATTAAAACTTGATAAAGGATTTCAGAGCACAATTTTGTTTTCATTTAATTTGAACAAAATTGTCATACGGTTAATGAAAATTACAGGATTGAGCATTAGTTAAATGGGCTCGTCCGAGATTTGAAACCAGGACCACTCACACCCAAAGCGAGTATCATACCCCTAGACCAACGAGCCATTACATCACAGCCGCGAAACAATTGTATTCTAATCTTGTCATTCCTTTATCATTGGAATTAAAGTTAATATGAAAACTTGATAGAAGATTTCAGAGAATAATTTTGTTTTCATTTAATTTGAACAAAATTGTCATACGGTTAAGGAAAATTACAGAATTGAGCATTAGTTAAATGGGCTCGTCCGGGATTTGAACCCGGGACCACTCACACCCAAAGCGAGTATAATACCCATAGACCAACGAGCCATTACATCACAGCCGCGAAACAATTGTAATCTAATCTTGTCATTCCTTTATCATTGGAATTAAAGTTAATATTAAAACTTGATAGAGGATTTCAGAGAATAATTTTGTTTTCATTTAATTTGAACAAAATTGTCATACGGTTAATGAAAATTACAGAATTGAGCATTAGTTAAATGGGCTCGTCCGGGATTTGAACCCGGGACCACTCACACCCAAAGCGAGTATCATACCCATAGACCAACGAGCCATTACATCACAGCCGCGAAACAATTGTATTCTAATCTTGTCATTCCTTTATCATTGGAATTAAAGTTAATATTAAAACTTGATAAAGGATTTCAGAGCACAATTTTGTTTTCATTTAATTTGAACAAAATTGTCATACGGTTAATGAAAATTACAGAATTGAGCATTAGTTAAATGGGCTCGTCCGGGATTTGAACCCGGGACCACTAGACCCTAAGCGAGTATCATACCCCTAGACCAACGAGCCATTACATCAGAGCCGCGAAACAATTGTATTCTAATCTTGTCATTCCTTTATCATTGGAATTAAAGTTAATATGAAAACTTGATAGAAGATTTCAGAGAATAATTTTGTTTTCATTTAATTTGAACAAAATTGTCATACGGTTAATGAAAATTACAGAATTGAGCATTAGTTAAATGGGCTCGTCTGGGATTTGAACCCGGGACCACTCACACCCAAAGCGAGTATCATACCCATAGACCAACGAGCCATTACATCACAGCCGCGAAACAATTGTATTCTAATCTTGTCATTCCTTTATCATTGGAATTAAAGTTAATATTAAAACTTGATAAAGGATTTCAGAGCACAATTTTGTTTTCATTTAATTTGAACAAAATTGTCATACGGTTAATGAAAATTACAGAATTGAGCATTAGTTAAATGGGCTCGTCCGAGATTTGAACACGGACCACTCACACCCAAAGCGAGTATCATACCCCTAGAACAACGAGCCATTACATCACAGCCGCGAAACAATTGTATTCTAATCTTGTCATTCCTTTATCATTGGAATTAAAGTTAATATTAAAACTTGATAAAGGATTTCAGAGCACAATTTTGTTTTCATTTAATTTGAACAAAATTGTCATACGGTTAATGAAAATTACAGAATTGAGCATTAGTTAAATGGGCTGGTCCGAGATTTGAACCCAGGACCACTCACACCCAAAGCGAGTATCATACCCCTAGACCAACGAGCCATTACAACACAGCCGCGAAACAATTGTATTCTAATCTTGTCATTCCTTTATCATTGGAATTGAAGTTAATATTAAAACTTGATAAAGGATTTCAGAGAATAATTTTGTTTTCATTTAATTTGAACAAAATTGTCATACGGTTAATGAAAATTACAGAATTGAGCATTAGTTAAATGGGCTCGTCCGGGATTTGAACACGGGACCACTCACACCCTAAGCGAATATCATACCCCTAGACCAACGAGCCATTACATCACAGCCGCGAAACAATTGTATTCTAATCTTGTCATTCCTTTATCATTGGAATTAAAGTTAATATGAAAACTTGATAGAAGATTTCAGAGAATAATTTTGTTTTCATTTAATTTGAACAAAATTGTCATACGGTTAATGAAAATTACAGAATTGAGCATTAGTTAAATGGGCTCGACCGGGATTTGAACCCGGGACCACTCACACCCAAAGCGAGTATCATACCCTTAGACCAACCAGCCATTACATCACAGCCGCGAAACAATTGTATTCTAATCTTGTCATTCCTTTATCATTGGAATTAAAGTTAATATTAAAACTTGATAAAGGATTTCAGAGCACAATTTTGTTTTCATTTAATTTGAACAAAATTGTCATACGGTTAATGAAAATTACAGAATTGAGCATTAGTTAAATGGGCTGGTCCGAGATTTGAACCCAGGACCACTCACACCCAAAGCGAGTATCATACCCCTAGACCAACGAGCCATTACATCACAGCCGCGAAACAATTGTATTCTAATCTTGTCATTCCTTTATCATTGGAATTAAAGTTAATATTAAAACTTGATAAAGGATTTCAGGGCACAATTTTGTTTTCATTTAATTTGAACAAAATTGTCATACGGTTAATGAAAATTACAGAATTGAGCATTAGTTAAATGGGCTGGTCCGAGATTTGAACCCAGGACCACTCACACCCAAAGCGAGTATCATACCCCTAGACCAACGAGCCATTACACCACAGCCGCGAAACAATTGTATTCTAATCTTGTCATTCCTTTATCATTGGAATTAAAGTTAATATTAAAACTTGATAAAGGATTTCAGAGGACAATTTAGTTTTCATTTAATTTGAACAAAATTGTCATACGGTTAATGAAAATTACAGAATTGAGCATTAGTTAAATGGGCTCGTCCGGGATTTGAACCCGGGACCACTCACACCCAAAGCGAGTATCATACCCCTAGACCAACGAGCCATTACATCACAGCCGCGAAACAATTGTATTCTAATCTTGGCATTCCTTTATCATTGGAATTAAAGTTAATATTAAAACTTGATAGAGGATTTCAGAGCACAATTTCGTTTTCATTTAATTTGAACAAAATTGTCATACGGTTAATGAAAATTACAGAATTGAGCATTAGTTAAATGGTCTCGTCTGGGATTTGAACCCGGGACCACTCACACCCAAAGCGAGTATCATACCCCTAGACCAACGAGCCATTACATCACAGCCGCGAAACAATTGTATTCTAATCTTGTCATTCCTTTATCATTGGAATTAAAGTTAATATTAAAACTTGATAAAGGATTTCAGAGCACAATTTTGTTTTCATTTAATTTGAACAAAATTGTCATACGGTTAATGAAAATTACAGAATTGAGCATTAGTTAAATGGGCTCGCCCGGGATTTGAACCCGGGACCACTCACACCCAAAGCGAGTATCATACCCCTAGACCAACGAGCCATTACATCACAGCCGCGAAACAATTGTATTCTAATCTTGTCATTCCTTTATCATTGGAATTAAAGTTAATATTAAAACTTGATAAAGGATTTCAGAGCACAATTTTGTTTTCATTTAATTTGAACAAAATTGTCATACGGTTAATGAAAATTACAGAATTGAGCATTAGTTAAATGGGCTCGTCCGAGATTTGAACCCAGGACCACTCACACCCAAAGCGAGTATCATACCCCTAGACCAACGAGCCATTACATCACAGCCGCGAAACAATTGTATTCTAATCTTGTCATTCCTTTATCATTGGAATTGAAGTTAATATTAAAACTTGATAAAGGATTTCAGAGAATAATTTTGTTTTCATTTAATTTGAACAAAATTGTCATACGGTTAATGAAAATTACAGAATTGAGCATTAGTTAAATGGGCTCGACCGGGATTTGAACCCGGGACCACTCACACCCAAAGCGAGTATCATACCCCTAGACCAACGAGCCATTACACCACAGCCGCGAAACAATTGTATTCTAATCTTGTCATTCCTTTATCATTGGAATTAAAGTTAATATTAAAACTTGATAAAGGATTTCAGAGGACAATTTCGTTTTCATTTAATTTGAACAAAATTGTCATACGGTTAATGAAAATTACAGAATTGAGCATTAGTTAAATGGGCTCGTCCGGGATTTGAACCCGGGACCACTCACACCCAAAGCGAGTATCATACCCCTAGACCAACGAGCCATTACATCACAGACGCGAAACAATTGTATTCTAATCTTGGCATTCCTTTATCATTGGAATTAAAGTTAATATTAAAACTTGATAGAGGATTTCAGAGCACAATTTCGTTTTCATTTAATTTGAACAAAATTGTCATACGGTTAATGAAAATTACAGAATTGAGCATTAGTTAAATGGTCTCGTCTGGGATTTGAACCCGGGACCACTCACACCCAAAGCGAGTATCATACCCCTAGACCAACGAGCCATTACATCACAGCCGCGAAACAATTGTATTCTAATCTTGTCATTCCTTTATCATTGGAATTAAAGTTAATATTAAAACTTGATAGAAGATTTCAGAGAATAATTTTGTTTTCATTTAATTTGAACAAAATTGTCATACGGTTAATGAAAATTACAGAATTGAGCATTAGTTAAATGGGCTCGTCCGGGATTTGAACCCGGGACCACTCACACCCAAAGCGAGTATCATACCCCTAGACCAACGAGCCATTACATCACAGCCGCGAAACAATTGTATTCTAATCTTGTCATTCCTTTATCATTGGAATTAAAGTTAATATTAAAACTTGATAAAGGATTTCAGAGCACAATTTTGTTTTCATTTAATTTGAACAAAATTGTCATAGGTTAATGAAAATTACAGAATTGAGCATTAGTTAAATGGGCTCGTCCGGGATTTGAACCCGGGACCACTCACACCCAAAGCGAGTATCATACCCCTAGACCAACGAGCCATTTCATCACAGCCGCGAAACAATTGTATTCTAATCTTGTCATTCCTTTATCATTGGAATTAAAGTTAATATTAAAACTTGATAAAGGATTTCAGAGCACAATTTTGTTTTCATTTAATTTGAACAAAATTGTCATACGGTTAATGAAAATTACAGAATTTAGCATTAGTTAAATGGGCTCGTCCGGGATTTGAACCCGGGACCACTCACACCCAAAGCGAGTATCATACCCCTAGACCAACGAGCCATTACATCACAGCCGCGAAACAATTGTATTCTAATCTTGTCATTCCTTTATCATTGGAATTAAAGTTAATATTAAAACTTGATAGAGGATTTCAGAGCACAATTTCGTTTTCATTTAATTTGAACAAAATTGTCATACGGTTAATGAAAATTACAGAATTGAGCATTAGTTAAATGGTCTCGTCTGGGATTTGAACCCGGGACCACTCACACCCAAAGCGAGTATCATACCCCTAGACCAACGAGCCATTACATCACAGCCGCGAAACAATTGTATTCTAATCTTGTCATTCCTTTATCATTGGAATTAAAGTTAATATTAAAACTTGATAAAGGATTTCAGAGCACAATTTTGTTTTCATTTAATTTGAACAAAATTGTCATACGGTAAATGAAAATTACAGAATTGAGCATTAGTTAAATGGGCTCGTCCGAGATTTGAACCCGGAACCACTCACACCCAAAGCGAGTATCATACCCCTAGACCAACGAGCCATTACATCGCAGCCGCGAAACAATTGTATTCTAATCTTGTCATTCCTTTATCATTGGAATTAAAGTTAATATTAAAACTTGATAGAAGATTTCAGAGAATAATTTTGTTTTCATTTAATTTGAACAAAATTGTCATACGGTTAATGAAAATTACAGAATTGAGCATTAGTTAAATGGGCTCGTCCGGGATTTGAACCCGGGACCACTCACACCCTAAGCGAGTATCATACCCCTAGACCAACGAGCCATTACATCAGAGCCGCGAAACAATTGTATTCTAATCTTGTCATTCCTTTATCATTGCAATTAAAGTTAATATTAAAAGTTGATAGAGGATTTCAGAGCACAATTTCGTTTTCATTTAATTTGAACAAAATTGTCATACGGTTAATGAAAATTACAGAATTGAGCATTAGTTAAATGGGCTCGTCCGGGACTTGTACCCGGGACCACTCACACCCAAAGCGAGTATCATACCCCGAGACCAACGAACCATTACATCACGCTCGCGAAACAATTGTATTCTAATCTTGTCATTCCTTTATCATTGGAATTAAAGTTAATATTAAAACTTGATAAAGGATTTCAGAGCACAATTTTGTTTTCATTTAATTTGAACAAAATTGTCATACGGTTAATGAAAATTACAGAATTGAGCATTAGTTAAATGGGCTCGTCCGGGACTTGTACCCGGGACCACTCACACCCAAAGCGAGTATCATACCCCTAGACCAACGAGCCATTACATCACAGCCGCGAAACAATTGTATTCTAATATTGTCATTCCTTTATCATTGGAATTAAAGTTAATATTAAAACTTGATAAAGGATTTCAGAGCACAATTTTGTTTTCATTTAATTTGAACAAAATTGTCATACGGTTAATGAAAATTACAGAATTGAGCATTAGTTAAATGGGCTCGCCCGGGATTTGAACCCGGGACCACTCACACCCAAAGCGAGTATCATACCCCTAGACCAACGAGCCATTACATCACAGCCGCGAAACAATTGTATTCTAATCTTGTCATTCCTTTATCATTGGAATTAAAGTTAATATTAAAACTTGATAAAGGATTTCAGAGCACAATTTTGTTTTCATTTAATTTGAACAAAATTGTCATACGGTTAATGAAAATTACAGAATTGAGCATTAGTTAAATGGGCTGGTCCGAGATTTGAACCCAGGACCACTCACACCCAAAGCGAGTATCATACCCCTAGACCAACGAGCCATTACATCACAGCCGCGAAACAATTGTATTCTAATCTTGTCATTCCTTTATCATTGGAATTGAAGTTAATATTAAAACTTGATAAAGGATTTCAGAGAATAATTTTGTTTTCATTTAATTTGAACAAAATTGTCATACGGTTAATGAAAATTACAGAATTGAGCATTAGTTAAATGGTCTCGTCTGGGATTTGAACCCGGGACCACTCACACCCAAAGCGAGTATCATACCCCTAGACCAACGAGCCATTACATCACAGCCGCGAAACAATTGTATTCTAATCTTGTCATTCCTTTATCATTGGAATTAAAGTTAATATTAAAACTTGATAGAAGATTTCAGAGAATAATTTTGTTTTCATTTAATTTGAACAAAATTGTCATACGGTTAATGAAAATTACAGAATTGAGAATTAGTTAAATGGGCTCGTCCGGGATTTGAACCCGGGACCACTCACACCCAAAGCGAGTATCATACCCCTAGACCAACGAGCCATTACATCACAGCCGCGAAACAATTGTATTCTAATCTTGTCATTCCTTTATCATTGGAATTAAAGTTAATATTAAAACTTGATAAAGGATTTCAGAGCACAATTTTGTTTTCATTTAATTTGAACAAAATTGTCATAGGTTAATGAAAATTACAGAATTGAGCATTAGTTAAATGGGCTCGTCCGGGATTTGAACCCGGGACCACTCACACCCAAAGCGAGTAACATACCCCTAGACCAACGAGCCATTTCATCACAGCCGCGAAACAATTGTATTCTAATCTTGTCATTCCTTTATCATTGGAATTAAAGTTAATATTAAAACTTGATAAAGGATTTCAGAGCACAATTTTGTTTTCATTTAATTTGAACAAAATTGTCATACGGTTAATGAAAATTACAGAATTGAGCATTAGTTAAATGGGCTCGTCCGGGATTTGAACCCGGGACCACTCACACCCAAAGCGAGTATCATACCCCTAGACCAACGAGCCATTACATCACAGCCGCGAAACAATTGTATTCTAATCTTGTCATTCCTTTATCATTGGAATTAAAGTTAATATTAAAACTTGATAGAGGATTTCAGAGCACAATTTCGTTTTCATTTAATTTGAACAAAATTGTCATACGGTTAATGAAAATTACAGAATTGAGCATTAGTTAAATGGTCTCGTCTGGGATTTGAACCCGGGACCACTCACACCCAAAGCGAGTATCATACCCCTAGACCAACGAGCCATTACATCACAGCCGCGAAACAATTGTATTCTAATCTTGTCATTCCTTTATCATTGGAATTAAAGTTAATATTAAAACTTGATAAAGGATTTCAGAGCACAATTTTGTTTTCATTTAATTTGAACAAAATTGTCATACGGTAAATGAAAATTACAGAATTGAGCATTAGTTAAATGGGCTCGTCCGAGATTTGAACCCGGGACCACTCACACCCAAAGCGAGTATCATACCCCTAGACCAACGAGCCATTACATCGCAGCCGCGAAACAATTGTATTCTAATCTTGTCATTCCTTTATCATTGGAATTAAAGTTAATATTAAAACTTGATAGAAGATTTCAGAGAATAATTTTGTTTTCATTTAATTTGAACAAAATTGTCATACGGTTAATGAAAATTACAGCATTGAGCATTAGTTAAATGGGCTCGTCCGGGATTTGAACCCGGGACCACTCACACCCTAAGCGAGTATCATACCCCTAGACCAACGAGCCATTACATCAGAGCCGCGAAACAATTGTATTCTAATCTTGTCATTCCTTTATCATTGCAATTAAAGTTAATATTAAAACTTGATAGAGGATTTCAGAGCACAATTTCGTTTTCATTTAATTTGAACAAAATTGTCATACGGTTAATGAAAATTACAGAATTGAGCATTAGTTAAATGGGCTCGTCCGGGACTTGTACCCGGGACCACTCACACCCAAAGCGAGTATCATACCCCGAGACCAACGAACCATTACATCACGCTCGCGAAACAATTGTATTCTAATCTTGTCATTCCTTTATCATTGGAATTAAAGTTAATATTAAAACTTGATAAAGGATTTCAGAGCACAATTTTGTTTTCATTTAATTTGAACAAAATTGTCATACGGTTAATGAAAATTACAGAATTGAGCATTAGTTAAATGGGCTCGTCCGGGACTTGTACCCGGGACCACTCACACCCAAAGCGAGTATCATACCCCGAGACCAACGAGCCATTACATCACAGCCGCGAAACAATTGTATTCTAATATTGTCATTCCTTTATCATTGGAATTAAAGTTAATATTAAAACTTGATAAAGGATTTCAGAGCACAATTTTGTTTTCATTTAATTTGAACAAAATTGTCATACGGTTAATGAAAATTACAGAATTGAGCATTAGTTAAATGGGCTCGTCCGGGATTTGAACCCGGGACCACTCACACCCAAAGCGAGTATCATACCCCTAGACCAACGAGCCATTACATCACAGCCGCGAAACAATTGTATTCTAATCTTGTCATTCCTTTATCATTGGAATTAAAGTTAATATTAAAACTTGATAGAGGATTTCAGAGCACAATTTCGTTTTCATTTAATTTGAACAAAATTGTCATACGGTTAATGAAAATTACAGAATTGAGCATTAGTTAAATTGGCTCGTCCGGGATTTGAACCAGGGACCACTCACACCCAAAGCGAGTATCATACCCCTAGACCAACGAGCCATTACATCACAACCGCGAAACAATTGTATTCTAATCTTGTCATTCCTTTATCATTGGAATTAAAGTTAATATTAAAACTTGATAAAGGATTTCAGAGCACAATTTTGTTTTCATTTAATTTGAACAAAATTGTCATACGGTTAATGAAAATTACAGAATTGAGCATTAGTTAAATGTGCTCGCCCGGGATTTGAACCCGGGACCACTCACACCCAAAGCGAGTATCATACCCCTAGACCAACGAGCCATTACATCACAGCCGCGAAACAATTGTATTCTAATCTTGTCATTCCTTTATCATTGGAATTAAAGTTAATATTAAAACTTGATAAAGGATTTCAGAGCACAATTTTGTTTTCATTTAATTTGAACAAAATTGTCATACGGTTAATGAAAATTACAGGATTGCGCATTAGTTAAATGGGCTGGCACGAGATTTGAACCCGGGACCACTCACACCCAAAGCGAGTATCATACCCCTAGACCAACGAGCCATTACATCACAGCCGCGAAACAATTGTATTTTAATCTTGTCATTCCTTTACCATTGGAATTAAAGTTAATATTAAAACTTGATAAAGGATTTCAGAGCACAATTTTGTTTTCATTTAATTTGAACACAATTGTCATACGGTTAATGAAAATTACAGAATTAAGCATTAGTTAAATGGGCTCGTCCGAGATTTGAAACCAGGACCACTCACACCCAAAGCGAGTATCATACCCCTAGACCAACGAGCCATTACATCACAGCCGCGAAACAATTGTATTCTAATCTTGTCATTCCTTTATCATTGGAATTAAAGTTAATATTAAAACTTGATAAAGGATTTCAGAGCACAATTTTGTTTTCATTTAATTTGAACAAAATTGTCATACGGTTAATGAAAATTACAGAATTGAGCATTAGTTAAATGGGCTCGTCCGAGATTTGAACCCAGGACCACTCACACCCAAAGCGAGTATCATACCCTTAGACCAACGAGCCATTACATCACAGCCGCGAAACAATTGTATTCTAATCTTGTCATTCCTTTATCATTGGAATTAAAGTTAATATTAAAACTTGATAAAGGATTTCAGAGAATAATTTTGTTTTCATTTAATTTGAACAAAATTGTCATACGGTTAATGAAAATTACAGAATTGAGCATTAGTTAAATGGGCTCGTCCGGGATTTGAACCCGGGACCACTCACACCCTAAGCGAGTATCATACCCCTAGACCAACGAGCCATTACATCACAGCCGCGAAACAATTGTATTCTAATCTTGTCATTCCTTTATCATTGGAATTAAAGTTAATATGAAAACTTGATAGAAGATTTCAGAGAATAATTTTGTTTTCATTTAATTTGAACAAAATTGTCATACGGTTAATGAAAATTACAGAATTGAGCATTAGTTAAATGGGCTCGTCCGGGAATTGAACCCGGGACCACTCACACCCAAAGCGAGTATCATACCCCTAGACCAACGAGCCATTACACCACAGCCGCGAAACAATTGTATTCTAATCTTGTCATTCCTTTATCATTGGAATTAAAGTTAATATTAAAAATTGATAAAGGATTTCAGAGCACAATTTTGTTTTCATTTAATTTGAACAAAATTGTCATACGGTTAATGAAAATTACAGGATTGAGCATTAGTAAAATGGGCTGGCCCGAGATTTGAACCCGGGACCACTCACACCCAAAGCGAGTATCATACCCCTAGACCAACGAGCCATTACATCACAGCCGCGAAACAATTGTATTTTAATCTTGTCATTCCTTTACCATTGGAATTAAAGTTAATATTAAAACTTGATAAAGGATTTCAGAGCACAATTTTGTTTTCATTTAATTTGAACACAATTGTCATACGGTTAATGAAAATTACAGAATTAAGCATTAGTTAAATGGGCTCGTCCGAGATTTGAAACCAGGACCACTCACACCCAAAGCGAGTATCATACCCCTAGACCAACGAGCCATTACATCACAGCCGCGAAACAATTGTATTCTAATCTTGTCATTCCTTTATCATTGGAATTAAAGTTAATATTAAAACTTGATAAAGGATTTCAGAGCACAATTTTGTTTTCATTTAATTTGAACAAAATTGTCATACGGTTAATGAAAATTCCAGAATTGAGCATTAGTTAAATGGGCTCGTCCGGGATTTGAACCCGGGACCACTCACACCCTAAGCGAGTATCATACCCCTAGACCAACGAGCCATTACATCAGAGCCGCGAAACAATTGTATTCTAATCTTGTCATTCCTTTATCATTGGAATTAAAGTTAATATGAAAACTTGATAGAAGATTTCAGAGAATAATTTTGTTTTCATTTAATTTGAACAAAATTGTCATACGGTTAATGAAAATTACAGAATTGAGCATTAGTTAAATGGGCTCGGCCGGGATTTGAACCCGGGACCACTCACACCCAAAGCGAGTATCATACCCCTAGACCAACGAGCCATTACATCACAGCCGCGAAACAATTGTATTCTAATCTTGTCATTCCTTTATCATTGGAATTAAAGTTAATATTAAAACTTGATAAAGGATTTCAGAGCACAATTTTGTTTTCATTTAATTTGAACAAAATTGTCATACGGTTAATGAAAATTACAGAATTGAGCATTAGTTAAATGGGCTCGTCCGAGATTTGAACACGGACCACTCACACCCAAAGCGAGTATCATACCCCTAGAACAACGAGCCATTACATCACAGCCGCGAAACAATTGTATTCTAATCTTGTCATTCCTTTATCATTGGAATTAAAGTTAATATTAAAACTGGATAAAGGATTTCAGAGCACAATTTTGTTTTCATTTAATTTGAACAAAATTGTCATACGGTTAATGAAAATTACAGAATTGAGCATTAGTTAAATGGGCTCGTCCGAGATTTGAACCCAGGACCACTCACACCCAAAGCGAGTATCATACCCCTAGACCAACAAGCCATTACATCACAGCCGCGAAACAATTGTATTCTAATCTTGTCATTCCTTTATCATTGGAATTAAAGTTAATATTAAAACTTGATAAAGGATTTCAGAGAATAATTTTGTTTTCATTTAATTTGAACAAAATTGTCATACGGTTAATGAAAATTACAGAATTGAGCATTAGTTAAATGGGCTCGTCCGGGATTTGAACCCGGGACCACTCACACCCTAAGCGAGTATCATACCCCTAGACCAACGAGCCATTACATCACAGCCGCGAAACAATTGTATTCTAATCTTGTCATTCCTTTATCATTGGAATTAAAGTTAATATTAAAACTTGATAGAAGATTTCAGAGAATAATTTTGTTTTCATTTAATTTGAACAAAATTGTCATACGGTTAATGAAAATTACAGAATTGAGCATTAGTTAAATGGGCTCGTCCGGGATTTGAACCCGGGACCACTCACACCCAAAGCGAGTATCATACCCCTAGACCAACGAGCCATTACACCACAGCCGCGAAACAATTGTATTCTAATCTTGTCATTCCTTTATCATTGGAATTAAAGTTAATATTAAAACTTGATAAAGGATTTCAGAGCACAATTTTGTTTTCATTTAATTTGAACAAAATTGTCATACGGTTAATGAAAATTACAGAATTGAGCATTAGTTAAATGGGCTCGTCCGAGATTTGAACACGGACCACTCACACCCAAAGCGAGTATTATAACCCTAGAACAACGAGCCATTACATCACAGCCGCGAAACAATTGTATTCTAATCTTGTCATTCCTTTATCATTGGAATTAAAGTTAATATTAAAACTTGATAAAGGATTTCAGAGCACAATTTTGTTTTCATTTAATTTGAACAAAATTGTCATACGGTTAATGAAAATTACAGAATTGAGCATTAGTTAAATGGGCTCGTCCGAGATTTGAACACGGACCACTCACACCCAAAGCGAGTATTATAACCCTAGAACAACGAGCCATTACATCACAGCCGCGAAACAATTGTATTCTAATCTTGTCATTCCTTTATCATTGGAATTAAAGTTAATATTAAAACTTGATAAAGGATTTCAGAGCACAATTTTGTTTTCATTTAATTTGAACAAAATTGTCATACGGTTAATGAAAATTACAGAATTGAGCATTAGTTAAATGGGCTCGTCCGAGATTTGAACACGGACCACTCACACCCAAAGCGAGTATCATACCCCTAGACCAACGAGCCATTACATCACAGCCGCGAAACAATTGTATTCTAATCTTGTCATTCCTTTATCATTGGAATTATAGTTAATATTAAAACTTGATAAAGGATTTCAGAGCACAATTTTGTTTTCATTTAATTTGAACAAAATTGTCATACGGTTAATGAAAATTACAGAATTGAGCATTAGTTAAATGGGCTCGTCCGAGATTTGAACACGGACCACTCACACCCAAAGCGAGTATTATAACCCTAGAACACCGAGCCATTACATCACAGCCGCGAAACAATTGTATTCTAATCTTGTCATTCCTTTATCATTGGAATTAAAGTTAATATTAAAACTTGATAAAGGATTTCAGAGCACAATTTTGTTTTCATTTAATTTGAACAAAATTGTCATACGGTTAATGAAAATTTCAGAATTGAGCATTAGTTAAATGGGCTCGTCCGGGATTTGAACCCGGGACCACTCACACCCAAAGCGAGTATCATACCCCTAGACCAACGAGCCATTACATCACAGCCGCGAAACAATTGTATTCTAATCTTGTCATTCCTTTATCATTGGAATTAAAGTTAATATGAAAACTTGATAGAAGATTTCAGAGAATAATTTTGTTTTCATTTAATTTGAACAAAATTGTCATACGGTTAATGAAAATTACAGAATTGAGCATTAGTTAAATGGGCTCGTCCGGGAATTGAACCCGGGACCACTCACACCCAAAGCGAGTATCATACCCCTAGACCAACGAGCCATTACACCACAGCCGCGAAACAATTGTATTCTAATCTTGTCATTCCTTTATCATTGGAATTAAAGTTAATATTAAAAATTGATAAAGGATTTCAGAGCACAATTTTGTTTTCATTTAATTTGAACAAAATTGTCATACGGTTAATGAAAATTACAGGATTGAGCATTAGTAAAATGGGCTGGCCCGAGATTTGAACCCGGGACCACTCACACCCAAAGCGAGTATCATACCCCTAGACCAACGAGCCATTACATCACAGCCGCGAAACAATTGTATTTTAATCTTGTCATTCCTTTACCATTGGAATTAAAGTTAATATTAAAACTTGATAAAGGATTTCAGAGCACAATTTTGTTTTCATTTAATTTGAACACAATTGTCATACGGTTAATGAAAATTACAGAATTAAGCATTAGTTAAATGGGCTCGTCCGAGATTTGAAACCAGGACCACTCACACCCAAAGCGAGTATCATACCCCTAGACCAACGAGCCATTACATCACAGCCGCGAAACAATTGTATTCTAATCTTGTCATTCCTTTATCATTGGAATTAAAGTTAATATTAAAACTTGATAAAGGATTTCAGAGCACAATTTTGTTTTCATTTAATTTGAACAAAATTGTCATACGGTTAATGAAAATTCCAGAATTGAGCATTAGTTAAATGGGCTCGTCCGGGATTTGAACCCGGGACCACTCACACCCTAAGCGAGTATCATACCCCTAGACCAACGAGCCATTACATCAGAGCCGCGAAACAATTGTATTCTAATCTTGTCATTCCTTTATCATTGGAATTAAAGTTAATATGAAAACTTGATAGAAGATTTCAGAGAATAATTTTGTTTTCATTTAATTTGAACAAAATTGTCATACGGTTAATGAAAATTACAGAATTGAGCATTAGTTAAATGGGCTCGGCCGGGATTTGAACCCGGGACCACTCACACCCAAAGCGAGTATCATACCCCTAGACCAACGAGCCATTACATCACAGCCGCGAAACAATTGTATTCTAATCTTGTCATTCCTTTATCATTGGAATTAAAGTTAATATTAAAACTTGATAAAGGATTTCAGAGCACAATTTTGTTTTCATTTAATTTGAACAAAATTGTCATACGGTTAATGAAAATTACAGAATTGAGCATTAGTTAAATGGGCTCGTCCGAGATTTGAACACGGACCACTCACACCCAAAGCGAGTATCATACCCCTAGAACAACGAGCCATTACATCACAGCCGCGAAACAATTGTATTCTAATCTTGTCATTCCTTTATCATTGGAATTAAAGTTAATATTAAAACTGGATAAAGGATTTCAGAGCACAATTTTGTTTTCATTTAATTTGAACAAAATTGTCATACGGTTAATGAAAATTACAGAATTGAGCATTAGTTAAATGGGCTCGTCCGAGATTTGAACCCAGGACCACTCACACCCAAAGCGAGTATCATACCCCTAGACCAACAAGCCATTACATCACAGCCGCGAAACAATTGTATTCTAATCTTGTCATTCCTTTATCATTGGAATTAAAGTTAATATTAAAACTTGATAAAGGATTTCAGAGAATAATTTTGTTTTCATTTAATTTGAACAAAATTGTCATACGGTTAATGAAAATTACAGAATTGAGCATTAGTTAAATGGGCTCGTCCGGGATTTGAACCCGGGACCACTCACACCCTAAGCGAGTATCATACCCCTAGACCAACGAGCCATTACATCACAGCCGCGAAACAATTGTATTCTAATCTTGTCATTCCTTTATCATTGGAATTAAAGTTAATATTAAAACTTGATAGAAGATTTCAGAGAATAATTTTGTTTTCATTTAATTTGAACAAAATTGTCATACGGTTAATGAAAATTACAGAATTGAGCATTAGTTAAATGGGCTCGTCCGGGATTTGAACCCGGGACCACTCACACCCAAAGCGAGTATCATACCCCTAGACCAACGAGCCATTACACCACAGCCGCGAAACAATTGTATTCTAATCTTGTCATTCCTTTATCATTGGAATTAAAGTTAATATTAAAACTTGATAAAGGATTTCAGAGCACAATTTTGTTTTCATTTAATTTGAACAAAATTGTCATACGGTTAATGAAAATTACAGAATTGAGCATTAGTTAAATGGGCTCGTCCGAGATTTGAACACGGACCACTCACACCCAAAGCGAGTATTATAACCCTAGAACAACGAGCCATTACATCACAGCCGCGAAACAATTGTATTCTAATCTTGTCATTCCTTTATCATTGGAATTAAAGTTAATATTAAAACTTGATAAAGGATTTCAGAGCACAATTTTGTTTTCATTTAATTTGAACAAAATTGTCATACGGTTAATGAAAATTACAGAATTGAGCATTAGTTAAATGGGCTCGTCCGAGATTTGAACACGGACCACTCACACCCAAAGCGAGTATTATAACCCTAGAACAACGAGCCATTACATCACAGCCGCGAAACAATTGTATTCTAATCTTGTCATTCCTTTATCATTGGAATTAAAGTTAATATTAAAACTTGATAAAGGATTTCAGAGCACAATTTTGTTTTCATTTAATTTGAACAAAATTGTCATACGGTTAATGAAAATTACAGAATTGAGCATTAGTTAAATGGGCTCGTCCGAGATTTGAACACGGACCACTCACACCCAAAGCGAGTATCATACCCCTAGACCAACGAGCCATTACATCACAGCCGCGAAACAATTGTATTCTAATCTTGTCATTCCTTTATCATTGGAATTATAGTTAATATTAAAACTTGATAAAGGATTTCAGAGCACAATTTTGTTTTCATTTAATTTGAACAAAATTGTCATACGGTTAATGAAAATTACAGAATTGAGCATTAGTTAAATGGGCTCGTCCGAGATTTGAACACGGACCACTCACACCCAAAGCGAGTATTATAACCCTAGAACACCGAGCCATTACATCACAGCCGCGAAACAATTGTATTCTAATCTTGTCATTCCTTTATCATTGGAATTAAAGTTAATATTAAAACTTGATAAAGGATTTCAGAGCACAATTTTGTTTTCATTTAATTTGAACAAAATTGTCATACGGTTAATGAAAATTACAGAATTGAGCATTAGTTAAATGGGCTCGTCCGGGATTTGAACCCGGGACCACTCACACCCAAAGCGAGTATCATACCCCTAGACCAACGAGCCATTACATCACAGCCGCGAAACAATTGTATTCTAATCTTGTCATTCCTTTATCATTGGAATTAAAGTTAATATTAAAACTTGATAAAGGATTTCAGAGCACAATTTTGTTTTCATTTAATTTGAACAAAATTGTCATACGGTTAAGGAAAAGTAAAGAATTGAGCATTAGTTAAATGGGCTCGTCCGGGATTTGAACCCGGGATCACTCACACCCAAAGCGAGTATCATACCCCTAGACCAACGAGCCATTACATCACAGACGCGAAACAATTGTATTCTAATCTTGTCATTCCTTTATCATTGGAATTAAAGTTAATATTAAAACTTGATAAAGGATTTCAGAGCACAATTTTGTTTTCATTTAATTTGAACAAAATTGTCATACGGTTAATGAAAATTACAGAATTGAGCATTAGTTAAATGGGCTCGTCCGGGATTTGAACCCGGGACCACTCACACCCAAAGCGAGTATCATACCCCTAGACCAACGAGCCATTACATCACAGCCGCGAAACAATTGTATTCTAATCTTGTCATTCCTTTATCATTGGAATTAAAGTTAATATTAAAACTTGATAAAGGATTTCAGAGCACAATTTTGTTTTCATTTAATTTGAACAAAATTGTCATACGGTTAATGAAAATTACAGAATTGAGCATTAGTTAAATGGGCTCGTCCGGGATTTAAACCCGGGACCACTCACACCCAAAGCGAGTATCATACCCCTAGACCAACGAGCCATTACATCACAGACGCGAAACAATTGTATTCTAATCTTGTCATTCCTTTATCATTGGAATTAAAGTTAATATTAAAACTTGATAAAGGATTTCAGAGCACAATTTTGTTTTCATTTAATTTGAACAAAATTGTCATACGGTTAATGAAAATTACAGAATTGAGCATTAGTTAAATGGGCTCGTCCGGGATTTGAACCCGGGACCACTCACACCCAAAGCGAGTATCATACCCCTAGACCAACGAGCCATTACATCACAACCGCGAAACAATTGTATTCTAATCTTGTCATTCCTTTATCATTGGAATTAAAGTTAATATTAAAACTTGATAAAGGATATCAGAGCACAATTTTGTTTTCATTTAATTTGAACAAAATTGTCATACGGTTAATGAAAATTACAGAATTGAGCATTAGCTAAATGGGTTCGTCCGGGATTTGAACCCGGGACCACTCACACCCAAAGCGAGTATCATACCCCTAGACCAACGAGCCATTACATCACAGCCGCGAAACAATTGTATTCTAAACTTGTCATTCCTTTATCATTGGAATTAAAGTTAATATTAAAACTTGATAAAGGATATCAGAGCACAATTTTGTTTTCATTTAATTTGAACAAAATTGTCATACGGTTAATGAAAATTACAGAATTGAGCATTAGTTAAATGGGCTCGTCCGGGATTTGAACCCGGGACCACTCACACCCAAAGCGAGTACCATACCCCTAGACCAACGAGCCATTACATCACAGCCGCGAAACAATTGTATTCTAATCTTGTCATTCCTTTATCATTGGAATTAAAGTTAATATTAAAACTTCATAAAGGATTTCAGAGCACAATTTTGTTTTCATTTAATTTGAACAAAATTGTCATACGGTTAATGAAAATTACAGAATTGAGCATTAGTTAAATGGGCTCGTCCGGGATTTGAACCCGGGACCACTCACACCCAAAGCGAGTATCATACCCCTAGACCAACGAGCCATTACATCACTGCCGCGAAACAATTGTATTCTAATATTGTCATTCCTTTATCATTGGAATTAAAGTTAATATTAAAACTTGATAAAGGATTTCAGAGCACAATTTCGTTTTCATTTAATTTGAACAAAATTGTCATACGGTTAATGAAAATTACAGAATTGAGCATTAGTTAAATGGACTCGTCCGGGATTTGAACCCGGGTCCACTCACACCCAAAGCGAGTATCATACCCCTAGACCAACGAGCCATT
This sequence comes from Acanthosepion lycidas, assembly GCA_963932145.1. Lineage (NCBI taxonomy): Eukaryota > Metazoa > Mollusca > Cephalopoda > Sepiida > Sepiidae > Acanthosepion > Acanthosepion lycidas. Next base: position 95,651,311 of record OZ010600.1, read on the forward strand.
ACATCACAACCGCGAAACAATTGTATTCTAATCTTGTCATTCCTTTATCATTGGAATTAAAGTTAATATTAAAACTTGATAAAGGATTTCAGAGCACAATTTTGTTTTCATTTAATTTGAACAAAATTGTCATACGGTTAATGAAAATTACAGAATTGAGCATTAGTTAAATGGGCTCGTCCGGGATTTGAACCCGGGACCACTCACACCCAAAGCGAGTATCATACCCCTAGACCAACGAGCCATTACATCACAACCGCGAAACAATTGTATTCTAATCTTGTCATTCCTTTATCATTGGAATTAAAGTTAATATTAAAACTTTATAAAGGATTTCAGAGCACAATTTTGTTTTCATTTAATTTGAACAAAATTGTCATACGGTTAATGAAAATTACAGAATTGAGCATTAGTTAAATGGGCTCGTCCGGGATTTGAACCCGGGACCACTCACACCCAAAGCGAGTATCATACCCCTAGACCAACGAGCCATTACATCGCAGCCGCGAAACAATTGTATTCTAATCTTGTCATTCCTTTATCATTGCAATTAAAGTTAATATTAAAACTTGATAGAGGATTTCAGAGCACAATTTCGTTTTCATTTAATTTGAACAAAATTGTCATACGGTTAATGAAAATTACAGAATTGAGCATTAGTTAAATGGGCTCGTCCGGGACTTGTACCCGGGACAACTCACACCCAAAGCGAGTATCATACCCCGAGACCAACGAACCATTACATCACGCTCGCGAAACAATTGTATTCTAATCTTGTCATTCCTTTATCATTGGAATTAAAGTTAATATTAAAACTTGATAAAGGATTTCAGAGCACAATTTTGTTTTCATTTAATTTGAACAAAATTGTCATACGGTTAATGAAAATTACAGAATTGAGCATTAGTTAAATGGGCTCGTCCGGGACTTGTACCCGGGACCACTCACACCCAAAGCGAGTATCATACCCCGAGACCAACGAGCCATTACATCACAGCCGCGAAACAATTGTATTCTAATATTGTCATTCCTTTATCATTGGAATTAAAGTTAATATTAAAACTTGATAAAGGATTTCAGAGCACAATTTTGTTTTCATTTAATTTGAACAAAATTGTCATACGGTTAATGAAAATTACAGAATTGAGCATTAGTTAAATGGGCTCGTCCGGGATTTGAACCCGGGACCACTCACACCCAAAGCGAGTATCATACCCCTAGACCAACGAGCCATTACATCACAGCCGCGAAACAATTGTATTCTAATCTTGTCATTCCTTTATCATTGGAATTAAAGTTAATATTAAAACTTGATAGAGGATTTCAGAGCACAATTTCGTTTTCATTTAATTTGAACAAAATTGTCATACGGTTAATGAAAATTACAGAATTGAGCATTAGTTAAATAGGCTCGTCCGGGATTTGAACCAGGGACCACTCACACCCAAAGCGAGTATCATACCCCTAGACCAACGAGCCATTACATCACAACCGCGAAACAATTGTATTCTAATCTTGTCATTCCTTTATCATTGGAATTAAAGTTAATATTAAAACTTGATAAAGGATTTCAGAGCACAATTTTGTTTTCATTTAATTTGAACAAAATTGTCATACGGTTAATGAAAATTACAGAATTGAGCATTAGTTAAATGTGCTCGCCCGGGATTTGAACCCGGGACCACTCACACCCAAAGCGAGTATCATACCCCTAGACCAACGAGCCATTACATCACAGCCGCGAAACAATTGTATTCTAATCTTGTCATTCCTTTATCATTGGAATTAAAGTTAATATTAAAAATTGATAGAAGATTTCAGAGAACAATTTTGTTTTCATTTAATTTGAACAAAATTGTCATACGGTTAATGAAAATTACAGGATTGCGCATTAGTTAAATGGGCTGGCCCGAGATTTGAACCCGGGACCACTCACACCCAAAGCGAGTATCATACCCCTAGACCAACGAGCCATTACATCACAGACGCGAAATAATTGTATTCTAATCTTGTCATTCCTTTATCATTGGAATTAAAGTTAATATTAAAACTTGATAAAGGATTTCAGAGCACAATTTTGTTTTCATTTAATTTGAACAAAATTGTCATACGGTTAATGAAAATTACAGGATTGCGCATTAGTTAAATGGGCTGGCCCGAGATTTGAACCCGGGACCACTCACACCCAAAGCGAGTATCATACCCCTAGACCAACGAGCCATTACATCACAGCCGCGAAACAATTGTATTTTAATCTTGTCATTCCTTTACCATTGGAATTAAAGTTAATATTAAAACTTGATAGAAGATTTCAGAGCACAATTTTGTTTTCATTTAATTTGAACAAAATTGTCATACGGTTAATGAAAATTACAGAATTGAGCATTAGTTAAATGGGCTCGTCCGGGATTTGAACCCGCGACCACTCACACCCTAAGCGAGTATCATACCCCTAGACCAACGAGCCATTACATCAGAGCCGCGAAACAATTGTATTCTAATCTTGTCATTCCTTTATCATTGGAATTAAAGTTAATATGAAAACTTGATAGAAGATTTCAGAGAATAATTTTGTTTTCATTTAATTTGAACAAAATTGTCATACGGTTAATGAAAATTACAGAATTGAGCATTAGTTAAATGGACTCGTCCGAGATTTGAACCCAGGACCACTCACACCCAAAGCGAGTATCATACCCTTAGACCAACGAGCCATTACATCACAGCCGCGAAACAATTGTATTCTAATCTTGTCATTCCTTTATCATTGGAATTAAAGTTAATATTAAAACTTGATAAAGGATTTCAGAGAATAATTTTGTTTTCATTTAATTTGAACAAAATTGTCATACGGTTAATGAAAATTACAGAATTAAGCATTAGTTAAATGGGCTCGTCCGAGATTTGAAACCAGGACCACTCACACCCAAAGCGAGTATCATACCCCTAGACCAACGAGCCATTACATCACAGCCGCGAAACAATTGTATTCTAATCTTGTCATTCCTTTATCATTGGAATTAAAGTTAATATTAAAACTTGATAAAGGATTTCAGAGCACAATTTTGTTTTCATTTAATTTGAACAAAATTGTCATACGGTTAATGAAAATTACAGAATTGAGCATTAGTTAAATGGGCTCGTCCGGGATTTGAACCCGGGACCACTCACACCCTAAGCGAGTATCATACCCCTAGACCAACGAGCCATTACATCAGAGCCGCGAAACAATTGTATTCTAATCTTGTCATTCCTTTATCATTGGAATTAAAGTTAATATTAAAACTTGATAAAGGATTTCAGAGCACAATTTTGTTTTCATTTAATTTGAACAAAATTGTCATACGGTTAATGAAAATTACAGAATTGAGCATTAGTTAAATGGGCTCGTCCGAGATTTGAACACGGACCACTCACACCCAAAGCGAGTATCATACCCCTAGAACAACGAGCCATTACATCACAGCCGCGAAACAATTGTATTCTAATCTTGTCATTCCTTTATCATTGGAATTAAAGTTAATATTAAAACTGGATAAAGGATTTCAGAGCACAATTTTGTTTTCATTTAATTTGAACAAAATTGTCATACGGTTAATGAAAATTACAGAATTGAGCATTAGTTAAATGGGCTCGTCCGAGATTTGAACCCAGGACCACTCACACCCAAAGCGAGTATCATACCCCTAGACCAACGAGCCATTACATCACAGCCGCGAAACAATTGTATTCTAATCTTGTCATTCCTTTATCATTGGAATTAAAGTTAATATTAAAACTTGATAAAGGATTTCAGAGAATAATTTTGTTTTCATTTAATTTGAACAAAATTGTCATACGGTTAATGAAAATTACAGAATTGAGCATTAGTTAAATGGGCTCGTCCGGGATTTGAACCCGGGACCACTCACACCCTAAGCGAGTATCATACCCCTAGACCAACGAGCCATTACATCACAGCCGCGAAACAATTGTATTCTAATCTTGTCATTCCTTTATCATTGGAATTAAAGTTAATATGAAAACTTGATAGAAGATTTCAGAGAATAATTTTGTTTTCATTTAATTTGAACAAAATTGTCATACGGTTAATGAAAATTACAGAATTTAGCATTAGTTAAATGGGCTCGTCCGAGATTTGAACCCAGGACCACTCACACCCAAAGCGAGTATCATACCCTTAGACCAACGAGCCATTACATCACAGCCGCGAAACAATTGTATTCTAATCTTGTCATTCCTTTATCATTGGAATTAAAGTTAATATTAAAACTTGATAAAGGATTTCAGAGAATAATTTTGTTTTCATTTAATTTGAACAAAATTGTCATACGGTTAATGAAAATTACAGAATTGAGCATTAGTTAAATGAGCTGGTCCGGGATTTGAACCCGGGACCACTCACACCCTAAGCGAGTATCATACCCCTAGACCAACGAGCCATTACATCAGAGCCGCGAAACAATTGTATTCTAATCTTGTCATTCCTTTATCATTGGAATTAAAGTTAATATTAAAACTTGATAAAGGATTTCAGAGCACAATTTTGTTTTCATTTAATTTGAACAAAATTGTCATACGGTTAATGAAAATTACAGAATTGAGCATTAGTTAAATGGGCTCGTCCGGGATTTGAACCCGGGACCACTCACACCCTAAGCGAGTATCATACCCCTAGACCAACGAGCCATTACATCAGAGCCGCGAAACAATTGTATTCTAATCTTGTCATTCCTTTATCATTGGAATTAAAGTTAATATTAAAACTTGATAAAGGATTTCAGAGCACAATTTTGTTTTCATTTAATTTGAACAAAATTGTCATACGGTTAATGAAAATTACAGAATTGAGCATTAGTTAAATGGGCTCGTCCGAGATTTGAACCCAGGACCACTCACACCCAAAGCGAGTATCATACCCCTAGACCAACGAGCCATTACACCACAGCCGCGAAACAATTGTATTCTAATCTTGTCATTCCTTTATCATTGGAATTAAAGTTAATATTAAAACTTGATAAAGGATTTCAGAGAATAATTTTGTTTTCATTTAATTTGAACAAAATTGTCATACGGTTAATGAAAATTACAGAATTGAGCATTAGTTAAATGGGCTCGTCCGGGATTTGAACCCGGGACCACTCACACCCTAAGCGAGTATCATACCCCTAGACCAACGAGCCATTACATCACAGCCGCGAAACAATTGTATTCTAATCTTGTCATTCCTTTATCATTGGAATTAAAGTTAATATGAAAACTTGATAGAAGATTTCAGAGAATAATTTTGTTTTCATTTAATTTGAACAAAATTGTCATACGGTTAATGAAAATTACAGAATTTAGCATTAGTTAAATGGGCTCGTCCGAGATTTGAACCCAGGACCACTCACACCCAAAGCGAGTATCATACCCTTAGACCAACGAGCCATTACATCACAGCCGCGAAACAATTGTATTCTAATCTTGTCATTCCTTTATCATTGGAATTAAAGTTAATATTAAAACTTGATAAAGGATTTCAGAGAATAATTTTGTTTTCATTTAATTTGAACAAAATTGTCATACGGTTAATGAAAATTACAGAATTGAGCATTAGTTAAATGGGCTCGTCCGGGATTTGAACCCGGGACCACTCACACCCTAAGCGAGTATCATGCCCCTAGACCAACGAGCCATTACATCACAGCCGCGAAACAATTGTATTCTAATCTTGTCATTCCTTTATCATTGGAATTAAAGTTAATATGAAAACTTGATAGAAGATTTCAGAGAATAATTTTGTTTTCATTTAATTTGAACAAAATTGTCATACGGTTAATGAAAATTACAGAATTGAGCATTAGTTAAATGGGCTCGTCCGGGAATTGAACCCGGGACCACTCACACCCAAAGCGAGTATCATACCCCTAGACCAACGAGCCATTACACCACAGCCGCGACACAATTGTATTCTAATCTTGTCATTCCTTTATCATTGGAATTAAAGTTAATATTAAAACTTGATAAAGGATTTCAGAGCACAATTTTGTTTTCATTTAATTTGAACAAAATTGTCATACGGTTAATGAAAATTACAGGATTGAGCATTAGTTAAATGGGCTCGTCCGAGATTTGAACCCAGGACCACTCACACCCAAAGCGAGTATCATACCCCTAGACCAACAAGCCATTACATCAGAGCCGCGAAACAATTGTATTCTAATCTTGTCATTCCTTTATCATTGGAATTAAAGTTAATATTAAAACTTGATAAAGGATTTCAGAGCACAATTTTGTTTTCATTTAATTTGAACAAAATTGTCATACGGTTAATGAAAATTACAGAATTGAGCATTAGTTAAATGGGCTCGTCCGGGATTTGAACCCGGGACCACTCACACCCTAAGCGAGTATCATACCCCTAGACCAACGAGCCATTACATCAGAGCCGCGAAACAATTGTATTCTAATCTTGTCATTCCTTTATCATTGGAATTAAAGTTAATATTAAAACTTGATAAAGGATTTCAGAGCACAATTTTGTTTTCATTTAATTTGAACAAAATTGTCATACGGTTAATGAAAATTACAGAATTGAGCATTAGTTAAATGGGCTCGTCCGGGATTTGAACCCGGGACCACTCACACCCTAAGCGAGTATCATACCCCTAGACCAACGAGCCATTACATCAGAGCCGCGAAACAATTGTATTCTAATCTTGTCATTCCTTTATCATTGGAATTAAAGTTAATATTAAAACTTGATAAAGGATTTCAGAGCACAATTTTGTTTTCATTTAATTTGAACAAAATTGTCATACGGTTAATGAAAATTACAGAATTGAGCATTAGTTAAATGGGCTCGTCCGAGATTTGAACCCAGGACCACTCACACCCAAAGCGAGTATCATACCCCTAGACCAACGAGCCATTACATCACAGCCGCGAAACAATTGTATTCTAATCTTGTCATTCCTTTATCATTGGAATTAAAGTTAATATTAAAACTTGATAAAGGATTTCAGAGAATAATTTTGTTTTCATTTAATTTGAACAAAATTGTCATACGGTTAATGAAAATTACAGAATTGAGCATTAGTTAAATGGGCTCGTCCGGTATTTGAACCCGGGACCACTCACACCCTAAGCGAGTATCATACCCCTAGACCAACGAGCCATTACATCACAGCCGCGAAACAATTGTATTCTAATCTTGTCATTCCTTTATCATTGGAATTAAAGTTAATATGAAAACTTGATAGAAGATTTCAGAGAATAATTTTGTTTTCATTTAATTTGAACAAAATTGTCATACGGTTAATGAAAATTACAGAATTTAGCATTAGTTAAATGGGCTCGTCCGAGATTTGAACCCAGGACCACTCACACCCAAAGCGAGTATCATACCCTTAGACCAACGAGCCATTACATCACAGCCGCGAAACAATTGTATTCTAATCTTGTCATTCCTTTATCATTGGAATTAAAGTTAATATTAAAACTTGATAAAGGATTTCAGAGAATAATTTTGTTTTCATTTAATTTGAACAAAATTGTCATACGGTTAATGAAAATTACAGAATTGAGCATTAGTTAAATGGGCTCGTCCGGGATTTGAACCCGGGACCACTCACACCCTAAGCGAGTATCATGCCCCTAGACCAACGAGCCATTACATCACAGCCGCGAAACAATTGTATTCTAATCTTGTCATTCCTTTATCATTGGAATTAAAGTTAATATGAAAACTTGATAGAAGATTTCAGAGAATAATTTTGTTTTCATTTAATTTGAACAAAATTGTCATACGGTTAATGAAAATTACAGAATTGAGCATTAGTTAAATGGGCTCGTCCGGGAATTGAACCCGGGACCACTCACACCCAAAGCGAGTATCATACCCCTAGACCAACGAGCCATTACACCACAGCCGCGACACAATTGTATTCTAATCTTGTCATTCCTTTATCATTGGAATTAAAGTTAATATTAAAACTTGATAAAGGATTTCAGAGCACAATTTTGTTTTCATTTAATTTGAACAAAATTGTCATACGGTTAATGAAAATTACAGGATTGAGCATTAGTTAAATGGGCTCGTCCGAGATTTGAAACCAGGACCACTCACACCCAAAGCGAGTATCATACCCCTAGACCAACGAGCCATTACATCACAGCCGCGAAACAATTGTATTCTAATCTTGTCATTCCTTTATCATTGGAATTAAAGTTAATATGAAAACTTGATAGAAGATTTCAGAGAATAATTTTGTTTTCATTTAATTTGAACAAAATTGTCATACGGTTAAGGAAAATTACAGAATTGAGCATTAGTTAAATGGGCTCGTCCGGGATTTGAACCCGGGACCACTCACACCCAAAGCGAGTATAATACCCATAGACCAACGAGCCATTACATCACAGCCGCGAAACAATTGTAATCTAATCTTGTCATTCCTTTATCATTGGAATTAAAGTTAATATTAAAACTTGATAGAGGATTTCAGAGAATAATTTTGTTTTCATTTAATTTGAACAAAATTGTCATACGGTTAATGAAAATTACAGAATTGAGCATTAGTTAAATGGGCTCGCCCGGGATTTGAACCCGGGACCACTCACACCCAAAGCGAGTATCATACCCCTAGACCAACGAGCCATTACATCACAGCCGCGAAACAATTGTATTCTAATCTTGTCATTCCTTTATCATTGGAATTAAAGTTAATATTAAAACTTGATAAAGGATTTCAGAGCACAATTTTGTTTTCATTTAATTTGAACAAAATTGTCATACGGTTAATGAAAATTACAGAATTGAGCATTAGTTAAATGGGCTGGTCCGAGATTTGAACCCAGGACCACTCACACCCAAAGCGAGTATCATACCCCTAGACCAACGAGCCATTACATCACAGCCGCGAAACAATTGTATTCTAATCTTGTCATTCCTTTATCATTGGAATTGAAGTTAATATTAAAACTTGATAAAGGATTTCAGAGAATAATTTTGTTTTCATTTAATTTGAACAAAATTGTCATACGGTTAATGAAAATTACAGAATTGAGCATTAGTTAAATGGGCTCGACCGGGATTTGAACCCGGGACCACTCACACCCAAAGCGAGTATCATACCCCTAGACCAACGAGCCATTACACCACAGCCGCGAAACAATTGTATTCTAATCTTGTCATTCCTTTATCATTGGAATTAAAGTTAATATTAAAACTTGATAAAGGATTTCAGAGGACAATTTCGTTTTCATTTAATTTGAACAAAATTGTCATACGGTTAATGAAAATTACAGAATTGAGCATTAGTTAAATGGGCTCGTCCGGGATTTGAACCCGGGACCACTCACACCCAAAGCGAGTATCATACCCCTAGACCAACGAGCCATTACATCACAGACGCGAAACAATTGTATTCTAATCTTGGCATTCCTTTATCATTGGAATTAAAGTTAATATTAAAACTTGATAGAGGATTTCAGAGCACAATTTCGTTTTCATTTAATTTGAACAAAATTGTCATACGGTTAATGAAAATTACAGAATTGAGCATTAGTTAAATGGTCTCGTCTGGGATTTGAACCCGGGACCACTCACACCCAAAGCGAGTATCATACCCCTAGACCAACGAGCCATTACATCACAGCCGCGAAACAATTGTATTCTAATCTTGTCATTCCTTTATCATTGGAATTAAAGTTAATATTAAAACTTGATAGAAGATTTCAGAGAATAATTTTGTTTTCATTTAATTTGAACAAAATTGTCATACGGTTAATGAAAATTACAGAATTGAGCATTAGTTAAATGGGCTCGTCCGGGATTTGAACCCGGGACCACTCACACCCAAAGCGAGTATCATACCCCTAGACCAACGAGCCATTACATCGCAGCCGCGAAACAATTGTATTCTAATCTTGTCATTCCTTTATCATTGGAATTAAAGTTAATATTAAAACTTGATAAAGGATTTCAGAGCACAATTTTGTTTTCATTTAATTTGAACAAAATTGTCATAGGTTAATGAAAATTACAGAATTGAGCATTAGTTAAATGGGCTCGTCCGGGATTTGAACCCGGGACCACTCACACCCAAAGCGAGTATCATACCCCTAGACCAACGAGCCATTTCATCACAGCCGCGAAACAATTGTATTCTAATCTTGTCATTCCTTTATCATTGGAATTAAAGTTAATATTAAAACTTGATAAAGGATTTCAGAGCACAATTTTGTTTTCATTTAATTTGAACAAAATTGTCATACGGTTAATGAAAATTACAGAATTTAGCATTAGTTAAATGGGCTCGTCCGGGATTTGAACCCGGGACCACTCACACCCAAAGCGAGTATCATACCCCTAGACCAACGAGCCATTACATCACAGCCGCGAAACAATTGTATTCTAATCTTGTCATTCCTTTATCATTGGAATTAAAGTTAATATTAAAACTTGATAGAGGATTTCAGAGCACAATTTCGTTTTCATTTAATTTGAACAAAATTGTCATACGGTTAATGAAAATTACAGAATTGAGCATTAGTTAAATGGTCTCGTCTGGGATTTGAACCCGGGACCACTCACACCCAAAGCGAGTATCATACCCCTAGACCAACGAGCCATTACATCACAGCCGCGAAACAATTGTATTCTAATCTTGTCATTCCTTTATCATTGGAATTAAAGTTAATATTAAAACTTGATAAAGGATTTCAGAGCACAATTTTGTTTTCATTTAATTTGAACAAAATTGTCATACGGTAAATGAAAATTACAGAATTGAGCATTAGTTAAATGGGCTCGTCCGAGATTTGAACCCGGAACCACTCACACCCAAAGCGAGTATCATACCCCTAGACCAACGAGCCATTACATCGCAGCCGCGAAACAATTGTATTCTAATCTTGTCATTCCTTTATCATTGGAATTAAAGTTAATATTAAAACTTGATAGAAGATTTCAGAGAATAATTTTGTTTTCATTTAATTTGAACAAAATTGTCATACGGTTAATGAAAATTACAGAATTGAGCATTAGTTAAATGGGCTCGTCCGGGATTTGAACCCGGGACCACTCACACCCTAAGCGAGTATCATACCCCTAGACCAACGAGCCATTACATCAGAGCCGCGAAACAATTGTATTCTAATCTTGTCATTCCTTTATCATTGCAATTAAAGTTAATATTAAAACTTGATAGAGGATTTCAGAGCACAATTTCGTTTTCATTTAATTTGAACAAAATTGTCATACGGTTAATGAAAATTACAGAATTGAGCATTAGTTAAATGGGCTCGTCCGGGACTTGTACCCGGGACCACTCACACCCAAAGCGAGTATCATACCCCGAGACCAACGAACCATTACATCACGCTCGCGAAACAATTGTATTCTAATCTTGTCATTCCTTTATCATTGGAATTAAAGTTAATATTAAAACTTGATAAAGGATTTCAGAGCACAATTTTGTTTTCATTTAATTTGAACAAAATTGTCATACGGTTAATGAAAATTACAGAATTGAGCATTAGTTAAATGGGCTCGTCCGGGACTTGTACCCGGGACCACTCACACCCAAAGCGAGTATCATACCCCGAGACCAACGAGCCATTACATCACAGCCGCGAAACAATTGTATTCTAATATTGTCATTCCTTTATCATTGGAATTAAAGTTAATATTAAAACTTGATAAAGGATTTCAGAGCACAATTTTGTTTTCATTTAATTTGAACAAAATTGTCATACGGTTAATGAAAATTACAGAATTGAGCATTAGTTAAATGGGCTCGTCCGGGATTTGAACCCGGGACCACTCACACCCAAAGCGAGTATCATACCCCTAGACCAACGAGCCATTACATCACAGCCGCGAAACAATTGTATTCTAATCTTGTCATTCCTTTATCATTGGAATTAAAGTTAATATTAAAACTTGATAGAGGATTTCAGAGCACAATTTCGTTTTCATTTAATTTGAACAAAATTGTCATACGGTTAATGAAAATTACAGAATTGAGCATTAGTTAAATTGGCTCGTCCGGGATTTGAACCAGGGACCACTCACACCCAAAGCGAGTATCATACCCCTAGACCAACGAGCCATTACATCACAACCGCGAAACAATTGTATTCTAATCTTGTCATTCCTTTATCATTGGAATTAAAGTTAATATTAAAACTTGATAAAGGATTTCAGAGCACAATTTTGTTTTCATTTAATTTGAACAAAATTGTCATACGGTTAATGAAAATTACAGAATTGAGCATTAGTTAAATGTGCTCGCCCGGGATTTGAACCCGGGACCACTCACACCCAAAGCGAGTATCATACCCCTAGACCAACGAGCCATTACATCACAGCCGCGAAACAATTGTATTCTAATCTTGTCATTCCTTTATCATTGGAATTAAAGTTAATATTAAAACTTGATAAAGGATTTCAGAGCACAATTTTGTTTTCATTTAATTTGAACAAAATTGTCATACGGTTAATGAAAATTACAGGATTGCGCATTAGTTAAATGGGCTGGCACGAGATTTGAACCCGGGACCACTCACACCCAAAGCGAGTATCATACCCCTAGACCAACGAGCCATTACATCACAGCCGCGAAACAATTGTATTTTAATCTTGTCATTCCTTTACCATTGGAATTAAAGTTAATATTAAAACTTGATAAAGGATTTCAGAGCACAATTTTGTTTTCATTTAATTTGAACACAATTGTCATACGGTTAATGAAAATTACAGAATTAAGCATTAGTTAAATGGGCTCGTCCGAGATTTGAAACCAGGACCACTCACACCCAAAGCGAGTATCATACCCCTAGACCAACGAGCCATTACATCACAGCCGCGAAACAATTGTATTCTAATCTTGTCATTCCTTTATCATTCGAATTAAAGTTAATATTAAAACTTGATAAAGGATTTCAGAGCACAATTTTGTTTTCATTTAATTTGAACAAAATTGTCATACGGTTAATGAAAATTACAGAATTGAGCATTAGTTAAATGGGCTCGTCCGGGATTTGAACCCGCGACCACTCACACCCAAAGCGAGTATCATACCCCTAGACCAACGAGCCATTACATCACAGCCGCGAAACAATTGTATTCTAATCTTGTCATTCCTTTATCATTGGAATTAAAGTTAATATGAAAACTTGATAGAAGATTTCAGAGAATAATTTTGTTTTCATTTAATTTGAACAAAATTGTCATACGGTTAATGAAAATTACAGAATTGAGCATTAGTTAAATGGGCTCGTCCGGGATTTGAACCCGGGACCACTCACACCCTAAGCGAGTATCATACCCCTAGACCAACGAGCCATTACATCACAGCCGCGAAACAATTGTATTCTAATCTTGTCATTCCTTTATCATTGGAATTAAAGTTAATATTAAAACTTGATAAAGGATTTCAGAGCACAATTTTGTTTTCATTTAATTTGAACAAAATTGTCATACGGTTAATGAAAATTACAGAATTGAGCATTAGTTAAATGGGCTCGTCCGAGATTTGAACCCAGGACCACTCACACCCAAAGCGAGTATCATACCCTTAGACCAACGAGCCATTACATCACAGCCGCGAAACAATTGTATTCTAATCTTGTCATTCCTTTATCATTGGAATTAAAGTTAATATTAAAACTTGATAAAGGATTTCAGAGAATAATTTTGTTTTCATTTAATTTGAACAAAATTGTCATACGGTTAATGAAAATTACAGAATTGAGCATTAGTTAAATGGGCTCGTCCGGGATTTGAACCCGTGACCACTCACACCCTAAGCGAGTATCATACCCCTAGACCAACGAGCCATTACATCACAGCCGCGAAACAATTGTATTCTAATCTTGTCATTCCTTTATCATTGGAATTAAAGTTAATATTAAAACTTGATAGAAGATTTCAGAGAATAATTTTGTTTTCATTTAATTTGAACAAAATTGTCATACGGTTAATGAAAATTACAGAATTGAGCATTAGTTAAATGGGCTCGTCCGGGAATTGAACCCGGGACCACTCACACCCAAAGCGAGTATCATACCCCTAGACCAACGAGCCATTACACCACAGCCGCGAAACAATTGTATTCTAATCTTGTCATTCCTTTATCATTGGAATTAAAGTTAATATTAAAACTTGATAAAGGATTTCAGAGCACAATTTTGTTTTCATTTAATTTGAACAAAATTGTCATACGGTTAATGAAAATTACAGAATTGAGCATTAGTTAAATGGGCTCGTCCGAGATTTGAACACGGACCACTCACACCCAAAGCGAGTATTATAACCCTAGAACAACGAGCCATTACATCACAGCCGCGAAACAATTGTATTCTAATCTTGTCATTCCTTTATCATTGGAATTAAAGTTAATATTAAAACTTGATAAAGGATTTCAGAGCACAATTTTGTTTTCATTTAATTTGAACAAAATTGTCATACGGTTAATGAAAATTACAGAATTGAGCATTAGTTAAATGGGCTCGTCCGAGATTTGAACACGGACCACTCACACCCAAAGCGAGTATTATAACCCTAGAACAACGAGCCATTACATCACAGCCGCGAAACAATTGTATTCTAATCTTGTCATTCCTTTATCATTGGAATTAAAGTTAATATTAAAACTTGATAAAGGATTTCAGAGCACAATTTTGTTTTCATTTAATTTGAACAAAATTGTCATACGGTTAATGAAAATTACAGAATTGAGCATTAGTTAAATGGGCTCGTCCGAGATTTGAACACGGACCACTCACACCCAAAGCGAGTATCATACCCCTAGACCAACGAGCCATTACATCACAGCCGCGAAACAATTGTATTCTAATCTTGTCATTCCTTTATCATTGGAATTATAGTTAATATTAAAACTTGATAAAGGATTTCAGAGCACAATTTTGTTTTCATTTAATTTGAACAAAATTGTCATACGGTTAATGAAAATTACAGAATTGAGCATTAGTTAAATGGGCTCGTCCGAGATTTGAACACGGACCACTCACACCCAAAGCGAGTATTATAACCCTAGAACACCGAGCCATTACATCACAGCCGCGAAACAATTGTATTCTAATCTTGTCATTCCTTTATCATTGGAATTAAAGTTAATATTAAAACTTGATAAAGGATTTCAGAGCACAATTTTGTTTTCATTTAATTTGAACAAAATTGTCATACGGTTAATGAAAATTACAGAATTGAGCATTAGTTAAATGGGCTCGTCCGAGATTTGAACACGGACCACTCACACCCAAAGCGAGTATTATAACCCTAGAACAACGAGCCATTACATCACAGCCGCGAAACAATTGTATTCTAATCTTGTCATTCCTTTATCATTGGAATTAAAGTTAATATTAAAACTTGATAAAGGATTTCAGAGCACAATTTTGTTTTCATTTAATTTGAACAAAATTGTCATACGGTTAATGAAAATTACAGAATTAAGCATTAGTTAAATGGGCTCGTCCGAGATTTGAAACCAGGACCACTCACACCCAAAGCGAGTATCATACCCCTAGACCAACGAGCCATTACATCACAGCCGCGAAACAATTGTATTCTAATCTTCTCATTCCTTTATCATTGGAATTAAAGTTAATATTAAAACTTGATAGAAGATTTCAGAGAATAATTTTGTTTTCATTTAATTTGAACAAAATTGTCATACGGTTAATGAAAATTACAGAATTGAGCATTAGTTAAATGGGCTCGTCCGGGATTATGAACCCGGGACCACTCACACCCAAAGCGAGTATCATACCCCTAGACCAACGAGCCATTACATCACAGCCGCGAAACAATTGTATTCTAATCTTCTCATTCCTTTATCATTGGAATTAAAGTTAATATTAAAACTTGATAGAAGATTTCAGAGAATAATTTTGTTTTCATTTAATTTGAACAAAATTGTCATTCGGTTAATGAAAATTACAGAATTGAGCATTAGTTAAATGGGCTCGTCCGGGATTTGAACCCGGGACCACTCACACCCTAAGCGAGTATCATACCCCTAGACCAACGAGCCATTACATCATTGCCGCGAAACAATTGTATTCTAATCTTGTCATTCCTTTATCATTGGAATTAAAGTTAATATTAAAACTTGATAGAAGATTTCAGAGAATAATTTTGTTTTCATTTAATTTGAACAAAATTGTCATACGGTTAATGAAAATTACAGAATTGAGCATTAGTTAAATGGGCTCGTCCGAGATTTGAACCCGGGACCACTCACATCCAAAGCGAGTATCATACCCCTAGACCAACGAGCCATTACATCACAGCCGCGAAACAATTGTATTCTAATCTTGTCATTCCTTTATCATTGGAATTAAAGTTAATATTAAAACTTGATAAAGGATTTCAGAGCACAATTTTGTTTTCATTTAATTTGAACAAAATTGTCATACGGTTAATGAAAATTACAGAATTGAGCATTAGTTAAAAGGGCTCGTCCGGGATTTGAACCCGGGACCACTCACACCCAAAGCGAGTATCATACCCCTAGACCAACGAGCCATTACATCACAGCCGCGAAACAATTGTATTCTAATCTTGTCATTCCTTTATCATTGGAATTAAAGTTAATATTAAAACTTGATAAAGGATTTCAGACCACGATTTCGTTTTCATTTAATTTGAACAAAATTGTCATACGGTTAATGAAAATTACAGAATTGAGCATTAGTTAAATGGGTTCGCCCGGGATTTGAACCCGGGACCACTCACACCCAAAGCGAGTATCATACCCCTAGACCAACGAGCCATTACATCACAGCCGCGAAACAATTGTATTCTAATCTTGTCATTCCTTTATCATTGGAATTAAAGTTAATATTAAAACTTGATAGAAGATTTCAGAGAATAATTTTATTTTCATTTAATTTGAACAAAATTGTCATACGGTTAATGAAAATTACAGAATTGAGCATTAGTTAAATGGGCTCGTCCGGGATTTGAACCCGGGACCACTCACACCCAAAGCGAGTATCATACCCCTAGACCAACGAGCCATTACATCACAGCCGCGAAACAATTGTATTCTAATCTTGTCATTCCTTTATCATTGGAATTAAAGTTAATATTAAAACTTGATAAAGGATTTCAGAGCACAATTTTGTTTTCATTTAATTTGAACAAAATTGTCATACTGTTAATGAAAATTACAGAATTGAGCATTAGTTAAATGGGCTCGTCCGAGCTTTGAACCCGGGACCACTCACACCCAAAGCGAGTATCATACCCCTAGACCAACGAGCCATTACATCACAGCCGCGAAACAATTGTATTCTAATCTTGTCATTCCTTTATCATTGGAATTAAAGTTAATATTAAAACTTGATAAAGGATTTCAGAGCACAATTTTGTTTTCATTTAATTTGAACAAAATTGTCATACGGTTAATGAAAATTACAGAATTGAGCATTAGTTAAATGGGCTCGTCCGGCATTTGAACCCGGGACCACTCACACCCAAAGCGAGTATCATACCCCTAGACCAACGAGCCATTACATCACAGCCGCGAAACAATTGTATTCTAATCTTGTCATTCCTTTATCATTGGAATTAAAGTTAATATTAAAACTTGATAGAGGATTTCAGAGCACAATTTTGTTTTCATTTAATTTGAACAAAATTGTCATACGGTTAATGAAAATTACAGAATTGAGCATTAGTTAAATGGGCTCGTCCGGGATTTGAACCCGGGACCACTCACATCCAAAGCGAGTATCATACCCCTAGACCAACGAGCCATTACATCACAGCCGCGAAACAATTGTATTCTAATCTTGTCATTCCTTTATCATTGGAATTAAAGTTAATATTAAAACTTGATAAAGGATTTCAGAGCACAATTTTGTTTTCATTTAATTTGAACAAAATTGTCATACGGTTAATGAAAATTACAGAATTGAGCATTAGTTAAAAGGGCTCGTCCGGGATTTGAACCCGGGACCACTCACACCCAAAGCGAGTATCATACCCCTAGACCAACGAGCCATTACATCACAGCCGCGAAACAATTGTATTCTAATCTTGTCATTCCTTTATCATTGGAATTAAAGTTAATATTAAAACTTGATAAAGGATTTCAGACGACGATTTCGTTTTCATTTAATTTGAACAAAATTGTCATACGGTTAATGAAAATTACAGAATTGAGCATTAGTTAAATGGGTTCGCCCGGGATTTGAACCCGGGACCACTCACACCCAAAGCGAGTATCATACCCCTAGACCAACGAGCCATTACATCACAGCCGCGAAACAATTGTATTCTAAACTTGTCATTCCTTTATCATTGGAATTAAAGTTAATATTAAAACTTGATAGAAGATTTCAGAGAATAATTTTATTTTCATTTAATTTGAACAAAATTGTCATACGGTTAATGAAAATTACAGAATTGAGCATTAGTTAAATGGGCTCGTCCGGGATTTTAACCCGGGACCACTCACACCCAAAGCGAGTATCATACCCCTAGACCAACGAGCCATTACATCACAGCCGCGAAACAATTGTATTCTAATCTTGTCATTCCTTTATCATTGGAATTAAAGTTAATATTAAAACTTGATAAAGGATTTCAGAGCACAATTTTGTTTTCATTTAATTTGAACAAAATTGTCATACTGTTAATGAAAATTACAGAATTGAGCATTAGTTAAATGGGCTCGTCCGAGCTTTGAACCCGGGACCACTCACACCCAAAGCGAGTATCATACCCCTAGACCAACGAGCCATTACATCACAGCCGCGAAACAATTGTATTCTAATCTTGTCATTCCTTTATCATTGGAATTAAAGTTAATATTAAAACTTGATAAAGGATTTCAGAGCACAATTTTGTTTTCATTTAATTTGAACAAAATTGTCATACGGTTAATGAAAATTACAGAATTGAGCATTAGTTAAATGGGCTCGTCCGGCATTTGAACCCGGGACCACTCACACCCAAAGCGAGTATCATACCCCTAGACCAACGAGCCATTACATCACAGCCGCGAAACAATTGTATTCTAATCTTGTCATTCCTTTATCATTGGAATTAAAGTTAATATTAAAACTTGATAGAGGATTTCAGAGCACAATTTTGTTTTCATTTAATTTGAACAAAATTGTCATACGGTTAATGAAAATTACAGAATTGAGCATTAGTTAAATGGGCTCGTCCGGGATTTGAACCCGGGACCACTCACACCCTAAGCGAGTATCATACCCCTAGACCAACGAGCCCTTACATCAGAGCCGCGAAACAATTGTATTCTAATCTTGTCATTCCTTTATCATTGGAATTAAAGTTAATATTAAAACTTGATAAAGGATTTCAGAGCACAATTTTGTTTTCATTTAATTTGAACAAAATTGTCATACGGTTAATGAAAATTACAGAATTGAGCATTAGTTAAATGGGCTCGTCCGAGATTTGAATCCGGGACCACTCACACCCAAAGCGAGTATCATACCCCTAGACCAACGAGCCATTACATCACAGCCGCGAAACAATTGTATTCTAATCTTGTCATTCCTTTATCATTGGAATTAAAGTTAATATTAAAACTTGATAGAAGATTTCAGAGAATAATTTTGTTTTCATTTAATTTGAACAAAATTGTCATTCGGTTAATGAAAATTACAGAATTGAGCATTAGTTAAATGGGCTCGTCCGGGATTTGAACCCGGGACCACTCACACCCTAAGCGAGTATCATACCCCTAGACCAACGAGCCATTACATCATTGCCGCGAAACAATTGTATTCTAATCTTGTCATTCCTTTATCATTGGAATTAAAGTTAATATTAAAACTTGATAGAAGATTTCAGAGAATAATTTTGTTTTCATTTAATTTGAACAAAATTGTCATACGGTTAATGAAAATTACAGAATTGAGCATTAGTTAAATGGGCTCGTCCGAGATTTGAACCCGGGACCACTCACATCCAAAGCGAGTATCATACCCCTAGACCAACGAGCCATTACATCACAGCCGCGAAACAATTGTATTCTAATCTTGTCATTCCTTTATCATTGGAATTAAAGTTAATATTAAAACTTGATAAAGGATTTCAGAGCACAATTTTGTTTTCATTTAATTTGAACAAAATTGTCATACGGTTAATGAAAATTACAGAATTGAGCATTAGTTAAAAGGGCTCGTCCGGGATTTGAACCCGGGACCACTCACACCCAAAGCGAGTATCATACCCCTAGACCAACGAGCCATTACATCACAGCCGCGAAACAATTGTATTCTAATCTTGTCATTCCTTTATCATTGGAATTAAAGTTAATATTAAAACTTGATAAAGGATTTCAGACCACGATTTCGTTTTCATTTAATTTGAACAAAATTGTCATACGGTTAATGAAAATTACAGAATTGAGCATTAGTTAAATGGGTTCGCCCGGGATTTGAACCCGGGACCACTCACACCCAAAGCGAGTATCATACCCCTAGACCAACGAGCCATTACATCACAGCCGCGAAACAATTGTATTCTAATCTTGTCATTCCTTTATCATTGGAATTAAAGTTAATATTAAAACTTGATAGAAGATTTCAGAGAATAATTTTATTTTCATTTAATTTGAACAAAATTGTCATACGGTTAATGAAAATTACAGAATTGAGCATTAGTTAAATGGGCTCGTCCGGGATTTTAACCCGGGACCACTCACACCCAAAGCGAGTATCATACCCCTAGACCAACGAGCCATTACATCACAGCCGCGAAACAATTGTATTCTAATCTTGTCATTCCTTTATCATTGGAATTAAAGTTAATATTAAAACTTGATAAAGGATTTCAGAGCACAATTTTGTTTTCATTTAATTTGAACAAAATTGTCATACGGTTAATGAAAATTACAGAATTGAGCATTAGTTAAATGGGCTCGTCCGAGATTTGAACCCGGGACCACTCACACCCAAAGCGAGTATCATACCCCTAGACCAACGAGCCATTACATCACAGCCGCGAAACAATTGTATTCTAATCTTGTCATTCCTTTATCATTGGAATTAAAGTTAATATTAAAACTTGATAGAAGATTTCAGAGAATAATTTTGTTTTCATTTAATTTGAACAAAATTGTCATTCGGTTAATGAAAATAACAGAATTGAGCATTAGTTAAATGGGCTCGTCCGGGATTTGAACCCGGGACCACTCACACCCTAAGCGAGTATCATACCCCTAGACCAACGAGCCATTACATCATAGCCGCGAAACAATTGTATTCTAATCTTGTCATTCCTTTATCATTGGAATTAAAGTTAATATTAAAACTTGATAGAAGATTTCAGAGAATAATTTTGTTTTCATTTAATTTGAACAAAATTGTCATTCGGTTAATGAAAATTACAGAATTGAGCATTAGTTAAATGGGCTCGTCCGGGATTTGAACCCGGGACAACTCACACCCAAACCGAGTATCATACCCCTAGACCAACGAGCCATTACATCACAGCCGCGAAACAATTGTATTCTAATCTTGTCATTCCTTTATCATTGGAATTAAAGTTAATATTAAAACTTGATAAAGGATTTCAGAGAATAATTTTGTTTTCATTTAATTTGAACAAAATTGTCATTCGGTTAATGAAAATTACAGAATTGAGCATTAGTTAAATGGGCTCGTCCGGGATTTGAACCCGGGACCACTCACACCCTAAGCGAGTATCATACCCCTAGACCAACGAGCCATTACATCATAGCCGCGAAACAATTGTATTCTAATCTTGTCATTCCTTTATCATTGGAATTAAAGTTAATATTAAAACTTGATAAAGGATTTCAGAGCACAATTTTGTTTTCATTTAATTTGAACAAAATTGTCATACGGTTAATGAAAATTACAGAATTGAGCATTAGTTAAAAGGGCTCGTCAGGGATTCGAACCCGGGACCACTCACACCCAAAGCGAGTATCATACCCCTAGACCAACGAGCCATTACATCACAGCCGCGAAACAATTGTATTCTAATCTTGTCATTCCTTTATCATTGGAATTAAAGTTAATATTAAAACTTGATAAAGGATTTCAGAGCACAATTTTGTTTTCATTTAATTTGAACAAAATTGTCATTCGGTTAATGAAAATTACAGAATTGAGCATTAGTTAAATGGGCTCGTCCGGGATTTGAACCCGGGACCACTCACACCCTAAGCGAGTATCATACCCCTAGACCAACGAGCCATTACATCATAGCCGCGAAACAATTGTATTCTAATCTTGTCATTCCTTTATCATTGGAATTAAAGTTAATATTAAAACTTGATAAAGGATTTCAGAGCACAATTTTGTTTTCATTTAATTTGAACAAAATTGTCATACGGTTAATGAAAATTACAGAATTGAGCATTAGTTAAATGGGCTCGCCCGGGATTTGAACCCGGGACCACTCACACCCAAAGCGAGTATCATACCCCTAGACCAACGAGCCATTACATCACAGCCGCGAAACAATTGTATTCTAATCTTGTCATTCCTTTATCATTGGAATTAAAGTTAATATTAAAACTTGATAGAAGATTTAAGAGAATAATTTTATTTTCATTTAATTTGAACAAAATTGTCATACGGTTAATGAAAATTACAGAATTGAGCATTAGTTACATGGGCTCGTCCGGGATTTGAACCCGGGACCACTCACACCCAAAGCGAGTATCATACCCCTAGACCAACGAGCCATTACATCACAGCCGCGAAACAATTGTATTCTAATCTTGTCATTCCTTTATCATTGGAATTAAAGTTAATATTAAAACTTGATAAAGGATTTCAGAGCACAATTTTGTTTTCATTTAATTTGAACAAAATTGTCATACGGTTAATGAAAATTACAGAATTGAGCATTAGTTAAATGGGCTCGTCCGAGATTTGAACCCGGGACCACTCACACCCAAAGCGAGTATCATACCCCTAGACCAACGAGCCATTACATCACAGCCGCGAAACAATTGTATTCTAATCTTGTCATTCCTTTATCATTGGAATTAAAGTTAATATTAAAACTTGATAAAGGATTTCAGAGCACAATTTTGTTTTCATTTAATTTGAACAAAATTGTCATACGGTTAATGAAAATTACAGAATTGAGCATTAGTTAAATGGCCTCGCCCGGGATTTGAACCCGGGACCACTCACACCCAAAGCGAGCATCATACCCCTAGACCAACGAGCCATTACATCACAGCCGCGAAACAATTGTATTCTAATCTTGTCATTCCTTTATCATTGGAATTAAAGTTAATATTAAAACTTGATAGAAGATTTCAGAGAATAATTTTGTTTTCATTTAATTTGAACAAAATTGTCATACGGTTAATGAAAATTACAGAATTGAGCATTAGTTAAATGGGTTCGTCCGGGATTTGAACCCGGGACCACTCACACCCTAAGCGAGTATCATACCCCTAGACCAACGAGCCATTACATCATAGCCGCGAAACAATTGTATTCTAATCTTGTCATTCCTTTATCATTGGAATTAAAGTTAATATTAAAACTTGATAAAGGATTTCAGAGCACAATTTTGTTTTCATTTAATTTGAACAAAATTGTCATACGGTTAATGAAAATTACAGAATTGAGCATTAGTTAAATGGGCTCGCCCGGGATTTGAACCCGGGACCACTCACACCCAAAGCGAGTATCATACCCCTAGACCAACGAGCCATTACATCACAGCCGCGAAACAATTGTATTCTAATCTTGTCATTCCTTTATCATTGGAATTAAAGTTAATATTAAAACTTGATAGAAGATTTAAGAGAATAATTTTATTTTCATTTAATTTGAACAAAATTGTCATACGGTTAATGAAAATTACAGAATTGAGCATTAGTTACATGGGCTCGTCCGGGATTTGAACCCGGGACCACTCACACCCAAAGCGAGTATCATACCCCTAGACCAACGAGCCATTACATCACAGCCGCGAAACAATTGTATTCTAATCTTGTCATTCCTTTATCATTGGAATTAAAGTTAATATTAAAACTTGATAAAGGATTTCAGAGCACAATTTTGTTTTCATTTAATTTGAACAAAATTGTCATACGGTTAATGAAAATTACAGAATTGAGCATTAGTTAAATGGGCTCGTCCGAGATTTGAACCCGGGACCACTCACACCCAAAGCGAGTATCATACCCCTAGACCAACGAGCCATTACATCACAGCCGCGAAACAATTGTATTCTAATCTTGTCATTCCTTTATCATTGGAATTAAAGTTAATATTAAAACTTGATAAAGGATTTCAGAGCACAATTTTGTTTTCATTTAATTTGAACAAAATTGTCATACGGTTAATGAAAATTACAGAATTGAGCATTAGTTAAATGGCCTCGCCCGGGATTTGAACCCGGGACCACTCACACCCAAAGCGAGCATCATACCCCTAGACCAACGAGCCATTACATCACAGCCGCGAAACAATTGTATTCTAATCTTGTCATTCCTTTATCATTGGAATTAAAGTTAATATTAAAACTTGATAGAAGATTTCAGAGAATAATTTTGTTTTCATTTAATTTGAACAAAATTGTCATACGGTTAATGAAAATTACAGAATTGAGCATTAGTTAAATGGGTTCGTCCGGGATTGGAACCCGGGACCACTCACACCCAAAGCGAGTATCATACCCCTAGACCAACGAGCCATTACATCACAGCCGCGAAACAATTGTATTCTAATCTTGTCATTCCTTTATCATTGGAATTAAAGTTAATATTAAAACTTGATAAAGGATTTCAGAGCACAATTTTGTTTTCATTTAATTTGAACAAAATTGTCATACGGTTAATGAAAATTACAGAATTGAGCATTAGTTAAATGGGCTCGTCCGACATTTGAACCCGGGACCACTCACACCCAAAGCGAGTATCATTCCCCTAGACCAACGAGCCATTACATCACAGCCGTGAAACAATTGTATTCTAATCTTGTCATTCCTTTATCATTGGAATTAAAGTTAATATTAAAACTTGATAAAGGATTTCAGAGCACAATTTTGTTTTCATTTAATTTGAACAAAATTGTCATACGGTTAATGAAAATTACAGAATTGAGCATTAGTTAAATGGTCTCGTCCGGGATTTGAACCCGGGACCACTCACACCCAAAGCGAGTATCATACCCCTAGACCAACGAGCCATTACATCACAGCCGTGAAACAATTGTATTCTAATCTTGTCATTCCTTTATCATTGGAATTAAAGTTAATATTAAAACTTGATAAAGGATTTCAGAGCACAATTTTGTTTTCATTTAATTTGAACAAAATTGTCATACGGTTAATGAAAATTACAGAATTGAGCATTAGTTAAATGGGCTCGTCCGAGCTTTGAACCCGGGACCACTCACACCCAAAGCGAGTATCATACCCCTAGACAAACGAGCCATTACATCACAGCCGTGAAACAATTGTATTCTAATCTTGTCATTCCTTTATTATTGGAATTAAAGTTAATATTAAAACTTGATAGAAGATTTAAGAGAATAATTTTATTTTCATTTAATTTGAACAAAATTGTCATACGGTTAATGAAAATTACAGAATTGAGCATTAGTTACATGGGCTCGTCCGGGATTTGAACCCGGGACCACTCACACACAAAGCGAGTATCATACCCCTAGACCAACGAGCCATTACATCACAGCCGCGAAACAATTGTATTCTAATCTTGTCATTCCTTTATCATTGGAATTAAAGTTAATATTAAAACTTGATAAAGGATTTCAGAGCACAATTTTGTTTTCATTTAATTTGAACAAAATTGTCATACGGTTAATGAAAATTACAGAATTGAGCATTAGTTAAATGGGCTCGTCCGAGATTTGAACCCGGGACCACTCACACCCAAAGCGAGTATCATACCCCTAGACCAACGAGCCATTACATCACAGCCGCGAAACAATTGTATTCTAATCTTGTCATTCCTTTATCATTGGAATTAAAGTTAATATTAAAACTTGATAAAGGATTTCAGAGCACAATTTTGTTTTCATTTAATTTGAACAAAATTGTCATACGGTTAATGAAAATTACAGAATTGAGCATTAGTTAAATGGCCTCGCCCGGGATTTGAACCCGGGACCACTCACACCCAAAGCGAGCATCATACCCCTAGACCAACGAGCCATTACATCACAGCCGCGAAACAATTGAATTCTAATCTTGTCATTCCTTTATCATTGGAATTAAAGTTAATATTAAAACTTGATAGAAGATTTCAGAGAATAATTTTGTTTTCATTTAATTTGAACAAAATTGTCATACGGTTAATGAAAATTACAGAATTGAGCATTAGTTAAATGGGTTCGTCCGGGATTGGAACCCGGGACCACTCACACCCAAAGCGAGTATCATACCCCTAGACCAACGAGCCATTACATCACAGCCGCGAAACAATTGTATTCTAATCTTGTCATTCCTTTATCATTGGAATTAAAGTTAATATTAAAACTTG
This sequence comes from Acanthosepion lycidas, assembly GCA_963932145.1. Lineage (NCBI taxonomy): Eukaryota > Metazoa > Mollusca > Cephalopoda > Sepiida > Sepiidae > Acanthosepion > Acanthosepion lycidas. The sequence continues at coordinate 95,677,812 of OZ010600.1, forward strand.
ATAAAGGATTTCAGAGCACAATTTTGTTTTCATTTAATTTGAACAAAATTGTCATACGGTTAATGAAAATTACAGAATTGAGCATTAGTCAAATGGGCTCGTCCGAGATTTGAACCCGGGACCACTCACACCCAAAGCGAGTATCATTCCCCTAGACCAACGAGCCATTACATCACAGCCGTGAAACAATTGTATTCTAATCTTGTCATTCCTTTATCATTGGAATTAAAGTTAATATTAAAACTTGATAAAGGATTTCAGAGCACAATTTTGTTTTCATTTAATTTGAACAAAATTGTCATACGGTTAATGAAAATTACAGAATTGAGCATTAGTTAAATGGGCTCGTCCGGGATTTGAACCCGGGACCACTCACACCCAAAGCGAGTATCATACCCCTAGACCAACGAGCCATTACATCACAGCCGTGAAACAATTGTATTCTAATCTTGTCATTCCTTTATCATTGGAATTAAAGTTAATATTAAAACTTGATAAAGGATTTCAGAGCACAATTTTGTTTTCATTTAATTTGAACAAAATTGTCATACGGTTAATGAAAATTACAGAATTGAGCATTAGTTAAATGGGCTCGTCCGAGCTTTGAACCCGGGACCACTCACACCCAAAGCGAGTATCATACCCCTAGACCAACGAGCCATTACATCACAGCCGTGAAACAATTGTATTCTAATCTTGTCATTCCTTTATCATTGGAATTAAAGTTAATATTAAAACTTGATAAAGGATTTCAGAGCACAATTTTGTTTTCATTTAATTTGAACAAAATTGTCATACGGTTAATGAAAATTACAGAATTGAGCATTAGTTAAATGGGCTCGTCCGGGATTTGAACCCGGGACCACTCACACCCAAAGCGAGTATCATACCCCTAGACCAACGAGCCATTACATCACAGCCGCGAAACAATTGTATTCTAATCTTGTCATTCCTTTATCATTGGAATTAAAGTTAATATTAAAACTTGATAGAGGATTTCAGAGCACAATTTTGTTTTCATTTAATTTGAACAAAATTGTCATACGGTTAATGAAAATTACAGAATTGAGCATTAGTCAAATGGGCTCGTCCGGGATTTGAACCCGGGACCACTCACACCCAAAGCGAGTATCATACCCCTAGACCAACGAGCCATTACATCACAGCCGCGAAACAATTGTATTCTAATCTTATCATTCCTTTATCATTGGAATTAAAGTTAATATAAAAACTTGATAAAGGATTTCAGAGCACAATTTTGTTTTCATTTAATTTGAACAAAATTGTCATACGGTTAATGAAAATTACAGAATTGAGCATTAGTTAAATGGGCTCGTCCGGGATTTGAACCCGGGACCACTCACACCCAAAGCGAGTATCATACCCCTAGACCAACGAGCCATTACATCACAGCCGCGAAACAATTGTATTCTAATCTTGTCATTCCTTTATCATTGGAATTAAAGTTAATATTAAAACTTGATAGAGGATTTCAGAGCACAATTTTGTTTTCATTTAATTTGAACAAAATTGTCATACGGTTAATGAAAATTACAGAATTGAGCATTAGTTAAATGGGCTCGTCCGGGATTTGAACCCGGGACCACTCACACCCAAAGCGAGTATCATACCCCTAGACCAACGAGCCATTACATCACAGCCGCGAAACAATTGTATTCTAATCTTGTCATTCCTTTATCATTGGAATTAAAGTTAATATTAAAACTTGATAGAGGATTTCAGAGCACAATTTTGTTTTCATTTAATTTGAACAAAATTGTCATACGGTTAATGAAAATTACAGAATTGAGCATTAGTCAAATGGGCTCGTCCGGGATTTGAACCCGGGACCACTCACACCCAAAGCGAGTATCATACCCCTAGACCAACGAGCCATTACATCACAGCCGCGAAACAATTGTATTCTAATCTTATCATTCCTTTATCATTGGAATTAAAGTTAATATTAAAACTTGATAAAGGATTTCAGAGCACAATTTTGTTTTCATTTAATTTGAACAAAATTGTCATACGGTTAATGAAAATTACAGAATTGAGCATTAGTCAAATGGGCTCGTCCGGGATTTGAACCCGGGACCACTCACACCCAAAGCGAGTATCATACCCCTAGACCAACGAGCCATTACATCACAGCCGCGAAACAATTGTATTCTAATCTTGTCATTCCTTTATCATTGGAATTAAAGTTAATATTAAAACTTGATAAAGGATTTCAGAGCACAATTTTGTTTTCATTTAATTTGAACAAAATTGTCATACGGTTAATGAAAATTACAGAATTGAGCATTAGTTAAATGGGCTCGTCCGGGATTTGAACCCGGGACCACTCACACCCAAAGCGAGTATCATACCCCTAGACCAACGAGCCATTACATCACAGCCGCGAAACAATTGTATTCTAATCTTGTCATTCCTTTATCATTGGAATTAAAGTTAATATTAAAACTTGATAGAGGATTTCAGAGCACAATTTTGTTTTCATTTAATTTGAACAAAATTGTCATACGGTTAATGAAAATTACAGAATTGAGCATTAGTCAAATGGGCTCGTCCGGGATTTGAACCCGGGACCACTCACACCCAAAGCGAGTATCATACCCCTAGACCAACGAGCCATTACATCACAGCCGCGAAACAATTGTATTCTAATCTTGTCATTCCTTTATCATTGGAATTAAAGTTAATATTAAAACTTGATAGAGGATTTCAGAGCACAATTTTGTTTTCATTTAATTTGAACAAAATTGTCATACGGTTAATGAAAATTACAGAATTGAGCATTAGTCAAATGGGCTCGTCCGGGATTTGAACCCGGGACCACTCACACCCAAAGCGAGTATCATACCCCTAGACCAACGAGCCATTACATCACAGCCGCGAAACAATTGTATTCTAATCTTATCATTCCTTTATCATTGGAATTAAAGTTAATATTAAAACTTGATAGAGGATTTCAGAGCACAATTTTGTTTTCATTTAATTTGAACAAAATTGTCATACGGTTAATGAAAATTACAGAATTGAGCATTAGTCAAATGGGCTCGTCCGGGATTTGAACCCGGGACCACTCACACCCAAAGCGAGTATCATACCCCTAGACCAACGAGCCATTACATCACAGCCTCGAAACAATTGTATTCTAATCTTGTCATTCCTTTATCATTGGAATTAAAGTTAATATTAAAACTTGATAGAGGATTTCAGAGCACAATTTTGTTTTCATTTAATTTGAACAAAATTGTCATACGGTTAATGAAAATTACAGAATTGAGCATTAGTCAAATGGGCTCGTCCGGGATTTGAACCCGGGACCACTCACACCCAAAGCGAGTATCATACCCCTAGACCAACGAGCCATTACATCACAGCCGCGAAACAATTGTATTCTAATCTTATCATTCCTTTATCATTGGAATTAAAGTTAATATAAAAACTTGATAAAGGATTTCAGAGCACAATTTTGTTTTCATTTAATTTGAACAAAATTGTCATACGGTTAATGAAAATTACAGAATTGAGCATTAGTCAAATGGGCTCGTCCGGGATTTGAACCCGGGACCACTCACACCCAAAGCGAGTATCATACCCCTAGACCAACGAGCCATTACATCACAGCCGCGAAACAATTGTATTCTAATCTTGTCATTCCTTTATCATTGGAATTAAAGTTAATATAAAAACTTGATAGAGGATTTCAGAGCACAATTTTGTTTTCATTTAATTTGAACAAAATTGTCATACGGTTAATGAAAATTACAGAATTGAGCATTAGTTAAATGGGCTCGTCCGGAATTTGAACCCGGGACCACTCACACCCAAAGCGAGTATCATGCCCCTAGACCAACGAGCCATTACATCACAGCCGCGAAACCATTGTATTTTAATCTTGTCATTCCTTTATCATTGGAATTAAAGTTAATATTAAAACTTGATAGAGGATTTCAGAGCACAATTTTGTTTTCATTTAATTTGAACAAAATTGTCATACGGTTAATGAAAATTACAGAATTGAGCATTAGTTAAATGGGCTCGTCCGGGATTTGAACCCGGGACCACTCACACCCAAAGCGAGTATCATACCCCTAGACCAACGAGCCATTACATCACAGCCGCGAAACAATTGTATTCTAATCTTGTCATTCCTTTATCATTGGAATTAAAGTTAATATTAAAACTTGATAGAGGATTTCAGAGCACAATTTTGTTTTCATTTAATTTGAACAAAATTGTCATACGGTTAATGAAAATTACAGAATTGAGCATTAGTTAAATGGGCTCGTCCGGGATTTGAACCCGGGACCACTCACACCCAAAGCGAGTATCATACCCCTAGACCAACGAGCCATTACATCACAGCCGCGAAACAATGGTATTCTAATCTTGTCATTCCTTTATCATTGGAATTAAAGTTAATATTAAAACTTGATAGAGGATTTCAGAGCACAATTTTGTTTTCATTTAATTTGAACAAAATTGTCATACGGTTAATGAAAATTACAGAATTGAGCATTAGTTAAATGGGCTCGTCCGGGATTTGAACCCGGGACCACTCACACCCAAAGCGAGTATCATACCCCTAGACCAACGAGCCATTACATCACAGCCGCGAAACAATTGTATTCTAATCTTATCATTCCTTTATCATTGGAATTAAAGTTAATATTAAAAGTTGATAGAGGATTTCAGAGCACAATTTTGTTTTCATTTAATTTGAACAAAATTGTCATACGGTTAATGAAAATTTCAGAATTGAGCATTAGTTAAATGGGCTCGTCCGGAATTTGAACCCGGGACCACTCACACCCAAAGCGAGTATCATGCCCCTAGACCAACGAGCCATTACATCACAGCCGCGAAACCATTGTATTCTAATCTTGTCATTCCTTTATCATTGGAATTAAAGTTAATATTAAAACTTGATAGAGGATTTCAGAGCACAATTTTGTTTTCATTTAATTTGAACAAAATTGTCATACGGTTAATGAAAATTACAGAATTGAGCATTAGTTAAATGGGCTCGTCCGGGATTTGAACCCGGGACCACTCACACCCAAAGCGAGTATCATACCCCTAGACCAACGAGCCATTACATCACAGCCGCGAAACAATTGTATTCTAATCTTGTCATTCCTTTATCATTGGAATTAAAGTTAATATTAAAACTTGATAAAGGATTTCAGAGCACAATTTCGTTTTCATTTAATTTGAACAAAATTGTCATACGGTTAAGGAAAAGTAAAGAAATGAGCATTAGTTAAATGGGCTCGTCCGGGATTTGAACCCGGGACCACTCACACCCAAAGCGAGTATCATACCCCTAGACCAACGAGCCATTACATCACGCTCGCGCAACAATTGTATTCTAATCTTGTCATTCCTTTATCATTGGAATTAAAGTTAATATTAAAACTTGATAAAGGATTTCTTAGCACAATTTCGTTTTCATTTAATTTGAACAAAATTGTCATACGGTTAAGGAAAAGTAAAGAAATGAGCATTAGTTAAATGGGCTCGTCCGGGATTTGAACCCGGGACCACTCACACCCAAAGCGAGTATCATACCCCTAGACCAACGAGCCATTACATCACGCTCGCGCAACAATTGTATTCTCATCTTGTCATTCCTTTATCATTGGAATTAAAGTTAATATTAAAACTCGATTAAGGACTTCAGAGCACAATTTCGTTTTCATTTAATTTGAACAAAATTGTCATACGGTTAAGGAAATGTAAAGAATTGAGCATTAGTTAAAAGGGCTCGTCCGTGATTTGAACCCGGGACCACTCACACCCAAAGCGAGTTTCATACCCCTAGACCAACGAGCCATTACACCACGCTCGCGCAACAATTGTATTCTAATCTTGTCATTCCTTTATCATTGGAATTAAAGTTAATATAAAAACTTGATAAAGGATTTTACAGCACAATTTCGTTTTCATTTAATTTGAACAAAATTGTCATACGGTCAAGGAAAAGTACAGAAATGAGCATTAGTTAAATGGGATCGTCCGGGACTTGAACCCGGGAGCACTCACACCCAAGGCGAGTATCATACCCCTAGACAAACGAGCCATTACATCACGGCCGCGAAACAATTGTATTCTAATCTTGTCATTCCTTTATCATTGGAATTAAAGTTAATATTAAAACTTGATAAAGGATTTCAGAGCACAATTTCGTTTACATTTAATTTGAACAAAATTGTCATGCGGTTAAGGAAATGTAAAGAATTGAGCATTAGTTAAAAGGGCTCGTCCGGGATTTGAACCTGGGTCCACTCACACCCAAAGCGACTATCATACCCCTAGACCAACGAGCCATTACATCACGCTCGCGAAACAATTGTATTCTAATCTTGTCATTCATTTATCATTGGAATTAAAGTTAATATTAAAACTTGATAAAGGATTTCACAGCACAATTTCGTTTTTATTTAATTTGAACAAAATTGTCATACGGTTAAGGAAAAGTAAAGGATTGAGCATTAGTTAAATGGGCTCGTCCGGGATTTGAACCCGGGACCACTCACACCCAAAGCGAGCATCATACCCCTAGAACAACGAGCCATTACATCACGCTCGCGAAACAATTGTATTCTAATCTTGTCATTCCTTTATCATTGGAATTAAAGTTAATATTAAAACTTGATAAAGGATTTCAGAGCACGATTTCGTTTTCATTTAATTTGAACAAAATTCTCATACGGTTAAGGAAAAGTACAGAAATGAGCATTAGTTAAATGGGTTCGTCCGGGATTTGAACCCGGGACCACTCAAACCCAAAGCCAGTATCATAGCCCTAGACCAACGAGCCATTACAACATGCTCGCGAAACAATTGTATTCTAATCTTGTCATTCCTTTATCATTGGAATTAAAGTTAATATTAAAACTTGACAAAGGATTTAAGAGCACGATTTCGTTTTCATTTCATTTGAACAAAATTGTCATACGGTTAAGGAAAAGTACAGAAATGAGCATTAGTTAAATGGGCTCGTCCGGGATTTGAACCCGGGACAACTCACACCCAAAGCGAGTATCATACCCCTAGACCAACGAGCCATTACATCACGCTCGCGAAACAATTGTATTCTAATCTTGTCATTCCTTTATCATTGGAATTAAAGTTAACATTAAAACTTGATAAAGGATTTCAGAGCACAATTTCGTTTTCATTTAATTTGAACAAAATTGTCATACGGTTAAGGAAAAGTAAAGAATTGAGCATTAGTTAAATGGGCTCGTCCGGGATTTGAACCCGGGACAACTCACACCCAAAGCGAGTATCATATCCCTAGACCAACGAGCCATTACCTCACGCTCGCGAAACAATTGTATTCTAATCTTGTCATTCCTTTATCATTGGAATTAAAGTTAATATTAAAACTTGATAAAGTATTTCAGAGCACAATTTTGTTTTCATTTAATTTGAACAATATTGTTATATGGTTAAGGAAAAGTACAAAAATGAGCATTAGTTAAATGGGCTCGTCTGGGATTTGAACCCGGGACCGTTCACACCGAAAGCGAGCATCATACCCCTAGACGAACGAGCCATTACATCACAACCGCGAAACAATTGTATTCTAACCTTGTCATTCCTTTATCATTGGAATTAAAGTTAATATTAAAACTTGATAAAGGATTTCACAGCACAATTTCGTTATCATTTAATTTGAACAAAATTGTCATACGGTTAAGGAAAAGTAAAGAATTGAGCATTAGTTAAATGGGCTCGTCCGGGATTTGAACCCGGGACCACTCACACCCAAAGCGAGTACCATACCCCTAGACCAACGAACCTTTACATCACGCTCGCGAAACAATTGTATTCTAATCTTGACATTCCTTTATCATTGGAATTAAAGTTAATATTAAAACTTGATAAAGGATTTCAGAGCACAATTTCGTTTGCATTTAATTTGAACAAAATTGTCATACGGTTAATGAAAATTACAGAATTGAGCATTAGTTAAATGGGCTCGTCCGGGCTTTGAACCCGGGTCCACTCACACCCAAAGCGAGTATCATAGCCCTAGACCAACGAGCCATTACACCACGCTCGCGAAACAATTGTATTCTAATCTTGTCATTCCTTTATCATTGGAATTAAAGTTAATATTAAAATTTGATAAAGGATTTCACAGCACAATTTCGTTTACATTTAATTTGAACAAAATTGTCATACGGTTAAGGAAAAGTAAAGAATTGAGCATTAATTAAATGGGCACGTCCGGGATTTGAACCCGGGACCACTCACACCAAAGCGAGTATCATACCCCTAGACCAACGAGCCATTACATCGCGCTCGCGAAACAATTGTATTCTAATCTTGTCATTCCTTTATCATTGGAATTAAAGTTAATATTAAAACTTGATAAAGGATTTCAGAGCACAATTTCGTTTCCATTTAATTTGAACAAAATTGTCATACGGTTAAAGAAAAGTAAAGAATTGAGCATTAGTTAAATGGGCTCGTCCGGGATTTGAACTCGGGACCACTCACACCCAAAGCGAGTATCATACCCCTAGACCAACGAGCCATTACATCACGCTCGCGAAACAATTGTATTCTAATCTTGTCATTCCTTTATCATTGGAATTAAAGTTAATATTAAAACTTGATAAAGGATTTCTGAGCACAATTTCGTTTACATTTAATTTGAACAAAATTGTCATACGGTTAAGGAAAAGTAAAGAATTGAGCATTAATTAAATGGGCACGTCCGGGATTTGAACCCGGGACCACTCACACCCACAGTGAGTATCATACCCCTAGACCAACGAGCCATTACATCGCGCACGCGAAACAATTGTATTCTAATCTTGTCATTCCTTTATCATTGGAATTAAAGTTAATATTAAAACTTGATAAAGGATTTCAGAGCACAATTTCGTTTCCATTTAATTTGAACAAAATTGTCATACGGTTAATGAAAAGTAAAGAATTGAGCATTAGTTAAATGGGCTCGTCCGGGATTTGAACTCGGGACCACTCACACCCAAAGCGAGTATCATACCCCTAGACCAACGAGCCATTACATCACGCTCGCGAAACAATTGTATTCTAATCTTGTCATTCCTTTATCATTGGAATTAAAGTTAATATTAAAACTTGATAAAGGATTTCTGAGCACAATTTCGTTTACATTTAATTTGAACAAAATTGTCATACGGTTAAGGAAAAGTAAAGAATTGAGCATTAATTAAATGGGAACGTCCGGGATTTGAACCCGGGACCACTCACACCCAAAGCGAGTATCATACCCCTAGACCAACGAGCCATTACATCGCGCACGCGAAACAATTGTATTCTAATCTTGTCATTCCTTTATCATTGGAATTAAAGTTAATATTAAAACTTGATAAAGGATTTCAGAGCACAATTTCGTTTCCATTTAATTTGAACAAAATTGTCATACGGTTAAAGAAAAGTAAAGAATTGAGCATTAGTTAAATGGGCTCGTCCGGGATTTGAACTCGGGACCACTCACACCCAAAGCGAGTATCATACCCCTAGACCAACGAGCCATTACATCACGCTCGCGAAACAATTGTATTCTAATCTTGTCATTCCTTTATCATTGGAATTAAAGTTAATATTAAAACTTGATAAAGGATTTCAGAGCACAATTTCGTTTGCATTTAATTTGAACAAAATTGTCATACGGTTAATGAAAATTACAGAATTGAGCATTAGTTAAATGGGCTCGTCCGGGCTTTGAACCCGGGTCCACTCACACCCAAAGCGAGTATCATAGCCCTAGACCAACGAGCCATTACACCACGCTCACGAAACAATTGTATTCTAATATTGTCATTCCTTTATCATTGGAATTAAAGTTAATATTAAAACTTGATAAAGGATTTCAGAGCACAATTTCGTTTCCATTTAATTTGAACAAAATTGTCATACTGTTAAAGAAAAGTAAAGAATTGAGAATTAGTTAAATGGGCTCGTCCGGGATTTGAACCCGGGACCACTCACACCCAAAGCGAGTTTCATACCCCTAGACCTACGAGCCATTACATCACGCTCGCGAAACAATTGTATTCTAATCTTGTCATTCCTTTATCATTGGAATTATAGTTAATATTAAAACTTGATAAAGGATTTCAAAGCACAATTTCGTTTTCATTTAATTTGAACAAAACTGTCATACGGTTAAGGAAAAGTAAAGAATTGAGCATTAGTTAAATGAGCTCGTCCGGGATGTGAATCCGGGACCACTCACACCCAAAGCGAGTATCATACCCCTAGACCAACGAGCCATTACATCACGCTCGCGAAACAATTGTATTCTAATCTTGTCATTCCTTTATCATTGGAATTAAAGTTAATATAAAAACTTGATAAAGGATTTCAAAGCACAATTTCGTTTTCATTTAATTTGAACAAAATTGTCATACGGTTAAGGAAAAGTAAAGAATTGAGCATTAGTTAAATGAGCTCGTCCGGGATTTGAACCCGGGACCACTCACACCCAAAGCGAGTATCATACCCCTAGACCAACGAGCCATTACATCACGCTCGCGAAACAATTGTATTCTAATCTTGTCATTCCTTTATCATTGGAATTAAAGTTAATATAAAAACTTGATAAAGGATTTCAAAGCACAATTTCGTTTTCATTTAATTTGAACAAAATTGTCATACGGTTAAGGAAAAGTAAAGAAATGAGCATTAGTTAAATGAGCTCGTCCGCGATTTGAACCCGGGACCACTCACACCCAAAGCGAGTATCATACCCCTAGACCAACGAGCCATTACATCACGCTCGCGAAACAATTGTATTCTAATCTTGTCATTCCTTTATCATTGGAATTAAAGTTAATATAAAAACTTGATAAAGGATTTCAAAGCACAATTTCGTTTTCATTTAATTTGAACAAAACTGTCATACGGTTAAGGAAAAGTAAAGAATTGAGCATTAGTTAAAAGAGCTCGTCCGGGATTTGAACCCGGGACCACTCCCACCCAAAGCGAGTTTCATACCCCTAGACCTACGAGCCATTACATCACGCCCGCGAAACAATTGTATTCTTATCTTGTCATTCCTTTATCATTGGAATTAAAGTTAATATTAAAACTTGATAAAGGATTTCAAAGCACAATTTCGTTTTCATTTAATTTGAACAAAACTGTCATACGGTTAAGGAAAAGTAAAGAATTGAGCATTAGTTAAATGAGCTCGTCCGGGATGTGAACCCGGGACCACTCACACCCAAAGCGAATATCATACCCCTAGACCAACGAGCCATTACATCACGCTCGCGAAACAATTGTATTCTAATCTTGTCATTCCTTTATCATTGGAATTAAAGTTAATATAAAAAATTGATAAAGGATTTCAAAGCACAATTTCGTTTTCATTTAATTTGAACAAAATTGTCATACGGTTAAGGAAAAGTAGAGAATTGAGCATTAGTTAAATGAGCTCGTCCGGGATTTGAACCCGGGACCACTCACACCCAAAGCGAGTATCATACCCCTAGACCAACGAGCCATTACATCACGCTCGCGAAACAATTGTATACTAATCTTGTCATTCCTTTATCATTGGAATTAAAGTTAATATTAAAACTTGATAAAGGATTTCAAAGCACAATTTCGTTTTCATTTAATTTGAACAAAACTGTCATACGGTTAAGGAAAAGTAAAGAATTGAGCATTAGTTAAATGAGCTCGTCCGGGATTTGAACCCGGGACCACTCACACCCAAAGCGAGTATCATACCCCTAGACCAACGAGCCATTACATCACGCTCGCGAAACAATTGTATTCTAATCTTGTCATTCCTTTATCATTGGAATTAAAGTTAATATTAAAACTTGATAAAGGATTTCAGAGCACAATTTCGTTTGCATTTAATTTGAACAAAATTGTCATACGGTTAATGAAAATTACAGAATTGAGCATTAGTTAAATGGGCTCGTCCGGGCTTTGAACCCGGGTCCACTCACACCCAAAGCGAGTATCATAGCCCTAGACCAACGAGCCATTACACCACGCTCACGAAACAATTGTATTCTAATATTGTCATTCCTTTATCATTGGAATTAAAGTTAATATTAAAACTTGATAAAGGATTTCAGAGCACAATTTCGTTTCCATTTAATTTGAACAAAATTGTCATACTGTTAAAGAAAAGTAAAGAATTGAGAATTAGTTAAATGGGCTCGTCCGGGATTTGAACCCGGGACCACTCACACCCAAAGCGAGTTTCATACCCCTAGACCTACGAGCCATTACATCACGCTCGCGAAACAATTGTATTCTAATCTTGTCATTCCTTTATCATTGGAATTATAGTTAATATTAAAACTTGATAAAGGATTTCAAAGCACAATTTCGTTTTCATTTAATTTGAACAAAACTGTCATACGGTTAAGGAAAAGTAAAGAATTGAGCATTAGTTAAATGAGCTCGTCCGGGATGTGAACCCGGGACCACTCACACCCAAAGCGAGTATCATACCCCTAGACCAACGAGCCATTACATCACGCTCGCGAAACAATTGTATTCTAATCTTGTCATTCCTTTATCATTGGAATTAAAGTTAATATAAAAACTTGATAAAGGATTTCAAAGCACAATTTCGTTTTCATTTAATTTGAACAAAATTGTCATACGGTTAAGGAAAAGTAAAGAATTGAGCATTAGTTAAATGAGCTCGTCCGGGATTTGAACCCGGGACCACTCACACCCAAAGCGAGTATCATACCCCTAGACCAACGAGCCATTACATCACGCTCGCGAAACAATTGTATTCTAATCTTGTCATTCCTTTATCATTGGAATTAAAGTTAATATAAAAACTTGATAAAGGATTTCAAAGCACAATTTCGTTTTCATTTAATTTGAACAAAATTGTCATACGGTTAAGGAAAAGTAAAGAAATGAGCATTAGTTAAATGAGCTCGTCCGCGATTTGAACCCGGGACCACTCACACCCAAAGCGAGTATCATACCCCTAGACCAACGAGCCATTACATCACGCTCGCGAAACAATTGTATTCTAATCTTGTCATTCCTTTATCATTGGAATTAAAGTTAATATAAAAACTTGATACAGGATTTCAAAGCACAATTTCGTTTTCATTTAATTTGAACAAAACTGTCATACGGTTAAGGAAAAGTAAAGAATTGAGCATTAGTTAAAAGAGCTCGTCCGGGATTTGAACCCGGGACCACTCCCACCCAAAGCGAGTTTCATACCCCTAGACCTACGAGCCATTACATCACGCCCGCGAAACAATTGTATTCTAATCTTGTCATTCCTTTATCATTGGAATTAAAGTTAATATTAAAACTTGATAAAGGATTTCAAAGCACAATTTCGTTTTCATTTAATTTGAACAAAACTGTCATACGGTTAAGGAAAAGTAAAGAATTGAGCATTAGTTAAATGAGCTCGTCCGGGATGTGAACCCGGGACCACTCACACCCAAAGCGAATATCATACCCCTAGACCAACGAGCCATTACATCACGCTCGCGAAACAATTGTATTCTAATCTTGTCATTCCTTTATCATTGGAATTAAAGTTAATATAAAAAATTGATAAAGGATTTCAAAGCACAATTTCGTTTTCATTTAATTTGAACAAAATTGTCATACGGTTAAGGAAAAGTAGAGAATTGAGCATTAGTTAAATGAGCTCGTCCGGGATTTGAACCCGGGACCACTCACACCCAAAGCGAGTATCATACCCCTAGACCAACGAGCCATTACATCACGCTCGCGAAACAATTGTATACTAATCTTGTCATTCCTTTATCATTGGAATTAAAGTTAATATTAAAACTTGATAAAGGATTTCAAAGCACAATTTCGTTTTCATTTAATTTGAACAAAACTGTCATACGGTTAAGGAAAAGTAAAGAATTGAGCATTAGTTAAATGAGCTCGTCCGGGATTTGAACCCGGGACCACTCACACCCAAAGCGAGTTTCATACCCCTAGACCTACGAGCCATTACATCACGCTCGCGAAACAATTGTATTCTAATCTTGTCATTCCTTTATCATTGGAATTAAAGTTAATATTAAAACTTGATAAAGGATTTCAAAGCACAATTTCGTTTTCATTTAATTTGAACAAAACTGTCATACGGTTAAGGGAAAGTAAAGAATTGAGCATTAGTTAAATGAGCTCGTCCGGGATTTGAACCCGGGACCACTCACACCCAAAGCGAGTATCATACCCCTAGACCAACGAGCCATTACATCACGCTCGCGAAACAATTGTATTCTAATCTTGTCATTCCTTTATCATTGGAATTAAAGTTAATATAAAAACTTGATAAAGGATTTCAGAGCACAATTTCGTTTGCATTTAATTTGAACAAAATTGTCATACGGTTAAGGAAAAGTAAAGAATTGAGCATTAGTTAAATGAGCTCGTCCGGGATTTGAACCCGGGACCACTCAAACCCAAAGCGAGTATCATACCCCTAGACCAACGAGCCATTACATCACGCTCGCGAAACAATTGTATTCTAATCTTGTCATTCCTTTATCATTGGAATTAAAGTTAATATAAAAACTTGATAAAGGATTTCAAAGCACAATTTCGTTTTCATTTAATTTGAACAAAATTGTCATACGGTTAAGGAAAAGTAAAGAATTGAGCATTAGTTAAATGGGCTCGTCCGGGATTTGAACCCGGGACCACTCACACCCAAAGCGAGTATCATACCCCTAGACCAACGAGCCATTACATCACGCTCGCGAAACAATTGTATTCTAATCTTGTCATTCCTTTATCATTGGAATTAAAGTTAATATAAAAACTTGATAAAGGATTTCAGAGCACAATTTCGTTTTCATTTAATTTGAACAAAATTGTCATACGGTTAAGGAAAAGTAAAGAATAGAGCATTAGTTAAATGGGCTCGTCCGGGATTTGAACCCGGGACCACTCACACCCAAAGCGAGTATCATACCCCTAGACCAACGAGCCATTACATCACGCTCGCGAAACAATTGTATTCTAATCTTGTCATTCCTTTATCATTGGAATTAAAATTAATATAAAAACTTGATAAAGGATTTCAAAGCACAATTTCGTTTTCATTTAATTTGAACAAAATTGTCATACGGTTAAGGAAAAGTAAAGAATTGAACATTAGTTAAATGAGCTCGTCCGGGATTTGAACCCGGGACCACTCACACCCAAAGCGAGTATCATACCCCTAGACCAACGAGCCATTACATCACGCTCGCGAAACAATTGTATTCTAATCTTGTCATTCCTTTATCATTGGAATTAAAGTTAATATAAAAACTTGATAAAGGATTTCAAAGCACAATTTCGTTTTCATTTAATTTGAACAAAATTGTCATACGGTTAAGGAAAAGTAAAGAATTGAGCATTAGTTAAATGAGCTCGTCCGGGATTTGAACCCGGGACCACTCACACCCAAAGCGAGTATCATACCCCTAGACCAACGAGCCATTACATCACGCTCGCGAAACAATTGTATTCTAATCTTGTCATTCCTTTATCATTGGAATTAAAGTTAATATAAAAACTTGATAAAGGATTTCAAAGCACAATTTCGTTTTCATTTAATTTGAAAAAAATTGTCATACGGTTAAGGAAAAGTAAAGAATTGAGCATTAGTTAAATGGGCTCGTCCGGGATTTGAACCCGGGACCACTCACACCCAAAGCGAGTATCATACCCCTAGACCAACGAGCCATTACATCACGCTCGCGAAACAATTGTATTCTAATCTTGTCATTCCTTTATCATTGGAATTAAAGTTAATATAAAAACTTGATAAAGGATTTCAGAGCAAGATTTCGTTTTCATTTAATTTGAACAAAATTGTCATACGGTTAAGGAAAAGTAAAGAATTGAGCATTAGTTAAATGGGCTCGTCCGGGATTTGAACCCGGGACCACTCACACCCAAAGCGAGTATCATACCCCTAGACCAACGAGCCATTACATCACGCTCGCGAAACAATTGTATTCTAATCTTGTCATTCCTTTATCATTGGAATTAAAGTTAATATAAGAACTTGATAAAGGATTTCAGAGCACGATTTCGTTTTCATTTAATTTGAACAAAATTGTCATACAGTTAATGAAAAGTGAAGAATTGAGCATTAGTTAAATGGGCTCGTCCGGGATTTGAACCCGGGACCACTCACACCCAAAGCGAGTATCATACCCCTAGACCAACGAGCCATTACATCACGCTCGCGAAACAATTGTATTCTAATCTTGTCATTCCTTTATCATTGGAATTAAAGTTAATATTAAAACTTGATAAAGGATTTCAAAGCACAATTTCGTTTTCATTTAATTTGAACAAAACTGTCATACGGTTAAGGAAAAGTAAAGAATTGAGCATTAGTTAAATGAGCTCGTCCGGGATTTGAACCCGGGACCACTCACACCCAAAGCGAGTATCATACCCCTAGACCAACGAGCCATTACATCACGCTCGCGAAACAATTGTATTCTAATCTTGTCATTCCTTTATCATTGGAATTAAAGTTAATATAAAAACTTGATAAAGGATTTCAGAGCACAATTTCGTTTGCATTTAATTTGAACAAAATTGTCATACGGTTAAGGAAAAGTAAAGAATTGAGCATTAGTTAAATGAGCTCGTCCGGGATTTGAACCCGGGACCACTCAGACCCAAAGCGAGTATCATACCCCTAGACCAACGAGCCATTACATCACGCTCGCGAAACAATTGTATTCTAATCTTGTCATTCCTTTATCATTGGAATTAAAGTTAATATAAAAACTTGATAAAGGATTTCAAAGCACAATTTCGTTTTCATTTAATTTGAACAAAATTGTCATACGGTTAAGGAAAAGTAAAGAATTGAGCATTAGTTAAATGGGCTCGTCCGGGATTTGAACCCGGGACCACTCACACCCAAAGCGAGTATCATACCCCTAGACCAACGAGCCATTACATCACGCTCGCGAAACAATTGTATTCTAATCTTGTCATTCCTTTATCATTGGAATTAAAGTTAATATAAAAATTTGATAAAGGATTTCAGAGCACAATTTCGTTTTCATTTAATTTGAACAAAATTGTCATACGGTTAAGGAAAAGTAAAGAATTGAGCATTAGTTAAATGGGCTCGTCCGGGACTGGAACCCGGGACCACTCACACCCAAAGCGAGTATCATACCCCTAGACCAACGAGCCATTACATCACGCTCGCGAAACAATTGTATTCTAATCTTGTCATTCCTTTATCATTGGAATTAAAGTTAATATAAAAACTTGATAAAGGATTTCAAAGCACAATTTCGTTTTCATTTAATTTGAACAAAATTGTCATACGGTTAAGGAAAAGTGAAGAATTGAGCATTAGTTAAATGAGCTCGTCCGGGATTTGAACCCGGGACCACTCACACCCAAAGCGAGTATCATACCCCTAGACCAACGAGCCATTACATCACGCTCGCGAAACAATTGTATTCTAATCTTGTCATTCCTTTATCATTGGAATTAAAATTAATATAAAAACTTGATAAAGGATTTCAAAGCACAATTTCGTTTTCATTTAATTTGAACAAAATTGTCATACGGTTAAGGAAAAGTAAAGAATTGAACATTAGTTAAATGAGCTCGTCCGGGATTTGAACCCGGGACCACTCACACCCAAAGCGAGTATCATACCCCTAGACCAACGAGCCATTACATCACGCTCGCGAAACAATTGTATTCTAATCTTGTCATTCCATTATCATTGGAATTAAAGTTAATATAAAAACTTGATAAAGGATTTCAAAGCACAATTTCGTTTTCATTTAATTTGAACAAATTGTCATACGGTTAAGGAAAATTAAAGAATTGAGCATTAGTTAAATGAGCTCGTCCGGGATTTGAACCCGGGACCACTCACACCCAAAGCGAGTATCATACCCCTAGACCAACGAGCCATTACATCACGCTCGCGAAACAATTGTATTCTAATCTTGTCATTCCTTTATCATTGGAATTAAAGTTAATATAAAAACTTGATAAAGGATTTCAAAGCACAATTTCGTTTTCATTTAATTTGAACAAAATTGTCATACGCTTAAGGAAAAGTAAAGAATTGAGCATTAGTTAAATGAGCTCGTCCGGGATTTGAACCCGGGACCACTCACACCCAAAGCGAGTATCATACCCCTAGACCAACGAGCCATTACATCACGCTCGCGAAACAATTGTATTCTAATCTTGTCATTCCTTTATCATTGGAATTAAAGTTAATATAAAAACTTGATAAAGGATTTCAGAGCACGATTTTGTTTTCATTTAATTTGAACAAAATTGGCATACGGTTAAGGAAAAGTGAAGAATTGAGCATTAGTTAAATGGGCTCGTCCGGGATTTGAACCCGGGACCACTCACACCCAAAGCGAGTATCATACCCCTAGACCAACGAGCCATTACATCACGCTCGCGAAACAATTGTATTCTAATCTTGTCATTCCTTTATCATTGGAATTAAAGTTAATATTAAAACTTGATAAAGGATTTCAAAGCACAATTTCGTTTTCATTTAATTTGAACAAAACTGTCATACGGTTAAGGAAAAGTAAAGAATTGAGCATTAGTTAAATGAGCTCGTCCGGGATTTGAACCCGGGACCACTCACACCCAAAGCGAGTATCATACCCCTAGACCAACAAGCCATTACATCACGCTCGCGAAACAATTGTATTCTAATCTTGTCATTCCTTTATCATTGGAATTAAAGTTAATATAAAAACTTGATAAAGGATTTCAAAGCACAATTTCGTTTTCATTTAATTTGAACAAAATTGTCATACGGTTAAGGAAAAGTAAAGAATTGAACATTAGTTAAATGAGCTCGTCCGGGATTTGAACCCGGGACCACTCACACCCAAAGCGAGTATCATACCCCTAGACCAACGAGCCATTACATCACGCTCGCGAAACAATTGTATTCTAATCTTGTCATTCCTTTATCATTGGAATTAAAGTTAATATAAAAACTTGATAAAGGATTTCAAAGCACAATTTCGTTTTCATTTAATTTGAACAAATTGTCATACGGTTAAGGAAAATTAAAGAATTGAGCATTAGTTAAATGAGCTCGTCCGGGATTTGAACCCGGGACCACTCACACACAAAGCGAGTATCATACCCCTAGACCAACGAGCCATTACATCACGCTCGCGAAACAATTGTATTCTAATCTTGTCATTCCTTTATCATTGGAATTAAAGTTAATATAAAAACTTGATAAAGGATTTCAAAGCACAATTTCGTTTTCATTTAATTTGAACAAAATTGTCATACGGTTAAGGAAAAGTAAAGAATTGAGCATTAGTTAAATGAGCTCGTCCGGGATTTGAACCCGGGACCACTCACACCCAAAGCGAGTATCATACCCCTAGACCAACGAGCCATTACATCACGCTCGCGAAACAATTGTATTCTAATCTTGTCATTCCTTTATCATTGGAACTAAAGTTAATATAAAAACTTGATAAAGGATTTCAAAGCACAATTTCGTTTTCATTTAATTTGAAAAAAATTGTCATACGGTTAAGGAAAAGTAAAGAATTGAGCATTAGTTAAATGGGCTCGTCCGGGATTTGAACCCGGGACCACTCTCACCCAAAGCGAGTATCATACCCCTAGACCAACGAGCCATTACATCACGCTCGCGAAACAATTGTATTCTAATCTTGTCATTCCTTTATCATTGGAATTAAAGTTAATATAAAAACTTGATAAAGGATTTCAGAGCACGATTTCGTTTTCATTTAATTTGAACAAAATTGTCATACGGTTAAGGAAAAGTAAAGAATTGAGCATTAGTTAAATCGGCTCGTCCGGGATTTGAACCCGTGACCACTCACACCCAAAGCGAGTATCATACCCCTAGACCAACGAGCCATTACATCACGCTCGCGAAACAATTGTATTCTAATCTTGTCATTCCTTTATCATTGGAATTAAAGTTAATATAAAAACTTGATAAAGGATTTCAGAGCACGATTTCGTTTTCATTTAATTTGAACAAAATTGTCATACGGTTAAGGAAAAGTAAAGAATTGAGCATTAGTTAAATGGGCTCGTCCGGGATTTGAACCCGGGATCACTCACACCCAAAGCGAGTATCATACCCCTAGACCAACGAGCCATTACATCACACTCGCGAAACAATTGTATTCTAATCTTGTCATTCCTTTATCAGTGGAATTAAAGTTAATATTAAAACTTGATAAAGGATTTCAGAGCACGATTTCGTTTTCATTTAATTTGAACAAAATTGTCATACGGTTAAGGAAAAGTGAAGAATTGAGCATTAGTTAAATGGGCTCGTCCGGGATTTGAACCCGGGACCACTCACACCCAAAGCGAGTATCATACCCCTAGACCAACGAGCCATTACATCACGCTCGCGAAACAATTGTATTCTAATCTTGTCATTCCTTTATCATTGGAATTAAAGTTAATATAAAAACTTGATAAAGGATTTCAGAGCACGATTTCGTTTTCATTTAATTTGAACAAAATTGTCATACGGTTAAGGAAAAGTAAAGAATTGAACATTAGTTAAATGAGCTCGTCCGGGATTTGAACCCGGGACCACTCACACCCAAAGCGAGTATCATACCCCTAGACCAACGAGCCATTACATCACGCTCGCGAAACAATTGTATTCTAATCTTGTCATTCCTTTATCATTGGAATTATAGTTAATATAAAAACTTGATAAAGGATTTCAGAGCACGATTTCGTTTTCATTTAATTTGAACAAAACTGTCATACGGTTAAGGAAAAGTAAAGAATTGAGCATTAGTTAAATGAGCTCGTCCGGGATATGAACCCGGGACCACTCACACCCAAAGCGAGTATCATACCCCTAGACCAACGAGCCATAACATCACGCTCGCGAAACAATTGTATTCTAATCTTCTCATTCCTTTATCATTGGAATTAATGTTAATATTATAACTTGATAAAGGATTTCACAGCACAATTTCGTTTTCATTTAATTTGAACAAAATTGTCATACGGTTAAGGAAAAGTAAAGAATTGAGCATTAGTTAAATGGGCTCGTCCGGTTTTTGAACCCGGGACCACTCACACCCAAAGCGAGTATCATAGCCCTAGACCAACGAGCCATTACATCACGCTCGCGAAACAATTGTATTCTAATCTTGTCATTCCTTTATCATTGGAATTAAAGTTAATATTAAAACTTGATAAAGGATTTCACAGCACAATTTCGTTTTCATTTAATTTGAACAAAATTGTCATACGGTTAAGGAAAAGAACAGAAATGAGCATTAGTTGAATGGGCTCGTCCGGGATTTGAACCCGGGACCACTCACACCCAAAGCGAGTATCATACCCCTAGACCAACGAGCCATTACGTCATGGCCGCGTAACAATTGTATTCTAATCTTGTCATTCCTTTATCATTGGAATTAAAGTTAATATTAAAACTTGAGAAAGGATTTCAGAGCACAATTTCGTTTTCATTTAATTTGAACAAAATTGTCATACGGTTAAGGAAAAGTAAAGAATTGAGCATTAGTTAAATGGGCTCGTCCGGGATTTGAACCCGGTACCACTCACACCCAAAGCGAGTATCATACCCCTAGACCAACGAGCCATTACATCACGCTCGCGAAAAAATTGTATTCTAATCTTATCATTCCTTTATCATTGGAATTAAAGTTAATATTAAAACTTGATAAAGGATTTCAGAGCACAATTTCGTTTTCATTTAATTTGAACAAAATTGTCATACAGTTAAGGAAAAGTAAAGAATTGAGCATTAGTTAAATGGGCTCGTCCGGGATTTGAACCCGGGACCACTCACACCCAATGCGAGTATCATACCCCTAGACCAACGAGCCATTACATCACGCTCGCGAAACAATTGTATTCTAATCTTGTCATTCCTTTATCACTGGAATTAAAGTTAATATAAAAACTTGATAAAGGATTTCAGAGCACGATTTCGTTTTTATTTAATTTGAACAAAATTGTCATACGGTTAAGGAAAAGTAAAGAATTGAACATTAGTTAAATGAGCTCGTCCGGGATTTGAACCCGGGACCATTCCCACCCAAAGCGAGTATCATAGCCCTAGACCAACGAGCCATTACATCACGCTCGCGAAACAATTGTATTCTAATCTTGTCATTCCTTTATCATTGGAATTAAAGTTAATATTAAAACTTGATAAAGGATTTCACAGCACAATTTCGTTTACATTTAATTTGAACAAAATTGTCATACGGTTAAGGAAAAGAACAGAAATGAGCATTAGTTGAATGGGCTCGTCCGGGATTTGAACCCGGGACCACTCACACCCAAAGCGAGTATCATACCCTTAGACCAACGAGCCATTACATCACGCTCGCGAAACAATTGTATTCTAATCTTGTCATTCCTTTATCATTGGAATTAAAGTTAATATTAAAACTTGATAAAGGATTTCACAGCACAATTTCGTTTTCATTTAATTTGAACAAAATTGTCATACGGTTAAGGAAAAGAACAGAAATGAGCATTAGTTGAATGGGCTCGTCCGGGATTTGAACCCGGGACCACTCACACCCAAAGCGAGTATCATACCCCTAGACCAACGAGCCATTACATCACGCTCGCGAAACAATTGTATTCTAATCTTGTCATTCCTTTATCATTGGAATTAAAGTTAATATTAAAACTTGAGAAAGGATTTCAGAGCACGATTTCGTTTTCATTTAATTTGAACAAAATTGTCATACGGTTAAGGAAAAGAACGGAAATGAGCATTAGTTGAACGGGCTCGTACGGGATTTGAACCCGGGACCACTCACACCCAAAGCGAGTATCATACCCCTAGACCAACGAGCCATTACATCACGCTCGCGAAACAATTGTATTCTAATCTTGTCATTCCTTTATCATTGGAATTAAAGTTAATATAAAAACTTGATAAAGGATTTCAGAGCACAATTTTGTTTTCATTTAATTTGAACAAAATTGTCATACGGTTAAGGAAAAGTAAAGAATTGAGCATTAGTTAAATGAGCTCGTCCGGGATTTGAACCCGGGACCACTCACACCCAAAGCGAGTATCATACCCCTAGACCAACGAGCCATTACATCACGCTCGCGAAACAATTGTATTCTAATCTTGTCATTCCTTTATCATTGGAATTAAAGTTAATATAAAAACTTGATAAAGGATTTCACAGCACAATTTCGTTTTCATTTAATTTGAACAAAACTGTCATACGGTTAAGGAAAAGTAAAGAATTGAGCATTAGTTAAATGAGCTCGTCCGGGATTTGAACCCGGGACCACTCACACCCAAAGCGAGTATCATACCCCTAGACCAACGAGCCATTACATCACAGTCGCGAAACAATTGTATTCTAATC
This sequence comes from Acanthosepion lycidas, assembly GCA_963932145.1. NCBI lineage: Eukaryota > Metazoa > Mollusca > Cephalopoda > Sepiida > Sepiidae > Acanthosepion > Acanthosepion lycidas. The sequence continues at coordinate 95,701,229 of OZ010600.1, forward strand.
TTGTCATTCCTTTATCATTGGAATTAAAGTTAATATAAAAACTTGATAAAGGATTTCAGAGCACGATTTCGTTTTCATTTAATTTGAACAAAATTGTCATACGGTTAAGGAAAAGTAAAGAATTGAGCATTAGTTAAATGGGCTCGTCCGGGATTTGAACCCGGGACCACTCACACCCAAAGCGAGTATCATACCCCTAGACCAACGAGCCATTACATCACGCTCGCGAAACAATTGTATTCTAATCTTGTCATTCCTTTATCATTGGAATTAAAGTTAATATTAAAACTTGATAGAGGATTTCAGAGCACAATTTCGTTTTCATTTAATTTGAACAAAACTGTCATACGGTTAAGGAATAGTAAAGAATTGAGCATTAGTTAAATGAGCTCGTCCGGGATTTGAACCCGGGACCACTCACACCCAAAGCGAGTATCATACCCCTAGACCAACGAGCCACTACATCACGCTCGCGAAACAATTGTATTCTAATCTTGTCATTCCTTTATCATTGGAATTAAAGTTAATATAAAAACTTGATAAAGGATTTCAGAGCACGATTTCGTTTTCATTTAATTTGAACAAAATTGTCATACGGTTAAGGAAAAGTAAAGAATTGAGCATTAGTTAAATGGGCTCGTCCGGGATTCGAACCCGGGACAACTCACACCCAAAGCGAGTATCATACCCCTAGACCAACGAGCCATTACATCACGCTCGCGAAACAATTGTATTCTAATCTTGTCATTCCTTTATCATTGGAATTAAAGTTAATATTAAAACTTGATAAAGGATTTCACAGCACAATTTCGTTTTCATTTAATTTGAACAATATTGTCATACGGTTAAGGAAAAGAACAGAAATGAGCATTAGTTGAATGGGCTCGTCCGGGATTTGAACCAGGGACCACTCACACACAAAACGAGTATCATACCCCTAGACCAACGAGCCATTACATCACGCTCGCGAAACAATTGTATTCTAATCTTGTCATTCCTTTATCATTGGAATTAAAGTTAATATTAAAACTTGATAAAGGATTTCACAGCACAATTTCGTTTTCATTTAATTTGAACAAAATTGTCATACGGTTAAGGAAAAGAACAGAAATGAGCATTAGTTGAATGGGATCGTCCGGGATTTGAACCCGGGACCACTCACACCCAAAGCGAGTATCATACCCCTAGACCAACGAGCCATTACATCATGGCCGCGTAACAATTGTATTCTAATCTTGTCATTCCTTTATCATTGGAATTAAAGTTAATATTAAAACATGAGAAAGGATTTCAGAGCACAATTTCGTTTTCATTTCATTTGAACAAAATTGTTATATGGTTAAGGAAAAGTACAGAAATGAGCATTAGTTAAATGGGCTCGTCCGGGATTTGAACCCGGGACAACGCACACCCAAAGCGAGAATCATACCCGTTGACCAACGAGCCATTACATCACGCTCGCGAAACAATTTTATTCTAATCTTGTCATTCCTTTATCATTGGAATTAAAGTTAATATTAACACTTGATAAAGGATTTCACAGCACAATTTCGTTTTCATTTTATTTGAACAAAATTTCATACGGTTAAGGAAAAGTAAAGAATTGGGCATTAGTTAAATGGGATCGTCCGGGATTTGAACCCGGGACCACTCACACCCAAAGCGAGTATCATACCCCTAGACCAACGAGCCATTACATCACGCTCGCGAAACAATTGTATTCTAATCTTGTCATTCCATTATCATTGGAATTAAAGTTAATATTAAAACTTGATAAAGGATTTCAGAGCACAATTTCGTTTTCATTTAATTTGAACAAAATTGTCATACGTTTAAGGAAAAGTAAAGAATTGAGCATTAGTTAAATGGTCTCGTCCGGATTTGAACCCGGGACCACTCACACCCAAAGCGAGTATCATACCCCTAGACCAACGAGCCATTACATCACGCTCGCGAAACAATTGTATTCTAATCTTGTCATTCCTTTATCAGTGGAATTAAAGATAATATTAAAACTTGATAAAGGATTTCAGAGCACAATTTCGTTTTCATTTAATTTGAACAAAATTGTCATACGGTTAAGGAAAAGTAAAGAATTGAGCATTAGTTAAATGGGCTCGTCCGGGATTTGAACCCGTGTCCACTCACACCCAAAGCGAGTATCATAGCCCTAGACCAACGAGCCATTACATCCCGCTCGCGAATCAATTGTATTCTAATCTTGTCATTCCTTTATCAGTGGAATTAAAGTTAATATTAAAACTTGATAAAGGATTTCAGAGCACAATTTCGTTTTCATTTAATTTGAACAAAATTGTCATACGGTTAAGGAAAAGTAAAGAATTGAGCATTAGTTAAATGGGCTCGTCCGGGATTTGAACCCGTGTCCACTCACACCCAAAGCGAGTATCATACCCCTAGACCAACGAGCCATTACATCACGCTTGCGAAACATTTGTATTCTAATCTTGTCATTCCTTTATCATTGGAATTAAAGTTAATATTAAAACTTGATAAAGGATTTCAGAGCACAATTTTGTTTTCATTTAATTTGAACAAAATTGTCATACGGTTAATGAAAAGTAAAGAAATGAGCATTAGTTAAATGGGCTCGTCCGAGATTTGAACCCGTGTCCACTCACACCCAAAGCGAGTATCATACCCCTAGACCAACGAGCCATTACATCCCGCCCGCGAAACAATTGTATTCTAATCTTGTCATACCTTTATCATTGGAATTAAAGTTAATTTTAAAACTTGATAAAGGATTTCAGAGCACAATTTCGTTTTCATTTAATTTGAACAAAATTGTCATACGGTTAAGGAAAAGTAAAGCATTGAGCATTAGTTAAATGGGCTCGTCCGGGATTTGAACCCGGGACCACTCACACCCAAAGCGCGTGTCATAGCCCTAGACCAACGAGCCATTACATCGCGCTCGCGAAACATTTGTATTCTAATCTTGTCATTCCTTTATCATTGGAATTAAAGTTAATATTAAAACTTGATAAAGGATTTATTTCAGAGCACAATTTCGTTTTCATTCAATTTGAACAAAATTGTCATACGGTTAAGGAAAAGTAAAAATTGAGCATTAGTTAAATGGGATCGTCCGGGATTTGAACCCGTGTCCACTCACACCCAAAGCGAGTATCATACCCCTAGACCAACGAGCGATTACATCACGCTCGCGAAACAATTGTATTCTAATCTTGTCATTCCTTTATCATTGGAATTAAAGTTAATATTAAAACTTGATAAAGGATTTCAGAGCACAATTTCGTTTTCATTTAATTTGAACAAAATTGTCATACGGTTAAGGAAAAGTAAAGAATTGAGCATTAGTTAAATGGGCTCGTCCGGGATTTGAACCCGAGACCACTCACACCCAAAGCGAGTATCATACCCCTAGACCAACGAGCCATTACATCACGCTCGCGAAACAATTGTATTCTAATCTTGTCATTCCTTTATCAGTGGAATTAAAGTTAATATTAAAACTTGATAAAGGATTTCAGAGCACAATTTCGTTTTCATTTTTATTTGAACAAAACTGTCATACAGTTAAGGAAAAGTAAAGAATTGAACATTAGTTAAATGGGCTCGTCCGGGATTTGAACTCGGGACCACTCACACCAAAAGCGAGTATCATACCCCTAGACCAACGAGCCATTACATAACGCTCGCGAAACAATTGTATTCTAATCTTGTCATTCCATTATCATTGGAATTAAAGTTAATATTAAAACTTGATAAAGGATTTCACAGCACAATTTCGTTTTCATTTAATTTGAACAAAATTGTCATACGGTTAAGGAAAAGTAAAGAAATGAGCATTAGTTAAATGGGCTCCTCCGGGATTTGAACCCGGGACCACTCACACCCAAAGCGAGTATCATACCCCTAGACCAACGAGCCATTACATCACGCTCGCGAAACAATTGTATTCTAATCTTGTCATTCCATTATCATTGGAATTAAAGTTAATATTAAAACTTGATAAAGGATTTCACAGCACAATTTCGTTTTCATTTAATTTGAACAAAATTGTCATACGGTTAAGGAAAAGTAAAGAAATGAGCATTAGTTAAATGGGCTCGTCCGGGATTTGAACCCGGGACCACTCAAACCCAAAGCGAATATCATACCCCTAGACCAACGAGCCATTACATCACAGTCGCGAAACAATTGTATTCTAATCTTGTCATTCCTTTATCATTGGAATTAAAGTTAATATTAAAACTTGATAAAGGATTTCACCGCACAATTTCGTTTTCATTTAATTTGAACAAAATTGTCATACGGTTAAGGAAAAGTAAAGAAATGAGCATTAGTTAAATGGGCTCGTCCGGGATTTGAACCCGGGACCACTCACACCCAAAGCGAGTATCATACCCCTAGACCAACGAGCCATTACATCGCGCCCGCGAAACAATTGTATTCTAAACTTGTCATACCTTTATCATTGGAATTAAAGTTAACATTAAAACTTGATAAAGGATTTCAGAGCACAATTTCGTTTTCATTTAATTTGAACAAAATTGTCATACGGTTAAGGAAAAGAACAGAAATGAGCATTAGTTGAATGGGCTCGTCCGGGATTTGAACCCGGGACCACTCACACCCAAAGCGAGTATCATACCCTTAGACCAACGAGCCATTACATCACGCTCGCGAAACAATTGTATTCTAATCTTGTCATTCCTTTATCATTGGAATTAAAGTTAATATTAAAACTTGATAAAGGATTTCACAGCACAATTTCGTTTTCATTTAATTTGAACAAAATTGTCATACGGTTAAGGAAAAGTAAAGAATTGAGCATTAGTTAAATGGGCTCGTCCGGGATTTGAACCCGGGACCACTCACACCCAAAGCGAGTATCATACCCCTAGACCAACGAGCCATTACATCGCGACCGCGAAACAATTGTATTCTAATCTTGTCATACCTTTATCATTGGAATTAAAGTTAATATTAAAACTTGATAAAGGATTTCAGAACACAATTTCGTTTTCATTTAATTTGAACAAAATTGTCATACGGTTAAGGAAAAGTAAAGAATTGAGCATTAGTTAAATGGGCTCGTCCGGGATTTGAACCCGGGACCACTCACACCCAAAGCGAGTATCATACCCCTAGACCAACGAGCCATTACATCGCGCCCCCGAAACAATTGTATTCTAATCTTGTCATACCTTTATCATTGGAATTAAAGTTAATATTAAAACTTGATAAAGGATTTCAGAGCACAATTTCGTTTTCATTTAATTTGAACAAAATTGTTATATGGTTAAGGAAAAGTAAAGAATTGAGCATTAGTTAAATGGGCTCGTCCGGGATTTGAACCCGGGTCCACTCACACCCAAAGCGAGTATCATACCCCTAGACCAACGAGCCATTACATCACGCTCGCGAAACAATTGTATTCTAAACTTGTCATTCCTTTATCATTGGAATTAAAGTTAATATTAAAACTTGATAAAGGATTTCACAGCACAATTTCGTTTTCATTTAATTTGAACAAAATTGTCATACGGTTAAGGAAAAGTAAAGAATTGAGCATTAGTTAAATGGGCTCGTCCGGGATTTGAACCCGGGACCACTCACACCCAAAGCGAGTATCATACCCCTAGACCAACGAGCCATTACATCGCGCCCGCGAAACAATTGTATTCTAATCTTGTCATGCCTTTATCATTGGAATTAAAGTTAATATTAAAACTTGATAAAGGATTTCACAGCACAATTTCGTTTTCATTTAATTTGAACAAGATTGTCATACGGTTAAGGAAAAGTAAAGAAATGAGCATTAGTTAAATGGGCTCGTCCGGGATTTGAACCCGGGACCACTCACACCCAAAGCGAGTATCATAGCCCTAGACCAACGAGCCATTGCATCGCGCCCGCGAAACAATTGTATTCTAATCTTGTCATACCTTTATCATTGGAATTAAAGTTAATATTAAAACTTGATACAGGATTTCAGAGAACAATTTCGTTTTCATTTAATTTGAACAAAATTGTCATACGGTTAAGGAAAAGTAAAGAATTGAGCATTAGTTAAATGGGCTCGTCCGGGATTTGAACCCGGGACCACTCACACCCAAAGCGAGTATCATACCCCTAGACCAACGAGCCATTACATCTCGCTCGCGAAACAATTGTATTCTAATCTTGTCATACCTTTATCATTGGAATTAAAGTTAATATTAAAACTTGATACAGGATTTCAGAGCACAATTTCGTTTTCATTTAATTTGAACAAAATTGTCATACGGTTAAGGAAAAGTAAAGAATTGAGCATTAGTTAAATGGGCTCGTCCGGGATTTGAACCCGGGTCCACTCACACCCAAAGCGAGTATCATACCCCTAGACCAACGAGCCATTACATCACGCTCGCGAAACAATTGTATTCTAATCTTGTCATTCCTTTATCATTGGAATTAAAGTTAATATTAAAACTTGATAAAGGATTTCACAGCACAATTTCGTTTTCATTTAATTTGAACAAAATTGTCATACGGTTAAGGAAAAGTAAAGAATTGAGCATTAGTTAAATGGGCTCGTCCGGGATTTGAACCCGGGACCACTCACACCCAAAGCGAGTATCATACCCCTAGACCAACGAGCCATTACATCGCGCCCGCGAAACAATTGTATTCTAATCTTGTCATACCTTTATCATTGGAATTAAAGTTAATATTAAAACTTGATAAAGGATTTCACAGCACAATTTCGTTTTCATTTAATTTGAACAAGATTGTCATACGGTTAAGGAAAAGTAAAGAAATGAGCATTAGTTAAATGGGCTCGTCCGGGATTTGAACCCGGGACCACTCACACCCAAAGCGAGTATCATACCCTTAGACCAACGAGCCATTGCATCGCGCCCGCGAAACAATTGTATTCTAATCTTGTCATACCTTTATCATTGGAATTAAAGTTAATATTAAAACTTGATACAGGATTTCAGAGAACAATTTCGTTTTTATTTAATTTGAACAAAATTGTCATACGGTTAAGGAAAAGTAAAGAATTGAGCATTAGTTAAATGGGCTCGTCCGGGATTTGAACCCCGGACCACTCACACCCAAAGCGAGTATCATACCCCTAGACCAACGAGCCATTACATCTCGCTCGCGAAACAATTGTATTCTAATCTTGTCATACCTTTATCATTGGAATTAAAGTTAATATTAAAACTTGATACAGGATTTCAGAGCACAATTTCGTTTTCATTTAATTTGAACAAAATTGTCATACGGTTAAGGAAAAGTAAAGAATTGAGCATTAGTTAAATGGGCTCGTCCGGGATTTGAACCCGTGTCCACTCACACCCAAAGCGAGTCTCATACCACTAGACCAACGAGCCATTACATCACGCTCGCGAAACTATTATATTCTAATCTTGTCATTCCTTTATCATTGGAATTAAAGTTAATATTAAAACTTGATAAAGGATTTCAGAGCACAATTTCGTTTTCATTTAATTTGAACAAAATTGTCATACGGTTAAGGAAAAGTAAAGAATTGAGCATTAGTTAAATGGGCTCGTCCGGGATTTGAACCCGGGACCACTCACACCCAAAGCGAGTATCATACCCCTAGACCAACGAGCCATTACATCTCGCTCGCGAAACAATTGTATTCTAATCTTGTCATACCTTTATCATTGGAATTAAAGTTAATATTAAAACTTGATAAAGGATTTCAGAGCACAATTTCGTTTTCATTTAATTTGAACAAAATTGTCATACGGTTAAGGAAAAGTAAAGAATTGAGCATTAGTTAAATGGGCTCGTCCGGGATTTGAACCCGGGACCACTCACACCCAAAGCGAGTACCATACCCCTAGACCAACGAGCCATTACATCTCGCTCGCGAAACAATTGTATTCTAATCTTGTCATACCTTTATCATTGGAATTAAAGTTAATATTAAAACTTGATAAAGGATTTCAGAGCACAATTTCGTTTTCATTTAATTTGAACAAAATTGTCATACGGTTAAGGAAAAGTAAAGAATTGAGCATTAGTTAAATGGGCTCGTCCGGGATTGAACCCAGGATCACTCACACCCAAAGCGAGTATCATACCCCTAGACCAACGAGCCATTACATCTCGCTCGCGAAACAATTGTATTCTAATCTTGTCATACCTTTATCATTGGAATTAAAGTTAATATTAAAACTTGATAAAGGATTTCAGAGCACAATTTCATTTTCATTTAATTTGAACAAAATTGTCATACGGTTAAGGAAAAGTAAAGAATTGAGCATTAGTTAAATGGGCTCGTCCGGGATTTGAACCCGTGTCCACTCACAACCAAAGCGAGTCTCATACCACTAGACCAACGAGCCATTACATCACGCTCGCGTAACTATTGTATACTAATCTTGTCATTCCTTTATCATTGGAATTAAAGTTAATATTAAAACTTGATAAAGGATTTCAGAGCACAATTTCGTTTTCATTTAATTTGAACAAAATTGTAATACGGTTAAGGAAAAGTAAATAATTGAGCATTAGTTAAATGGGCTCGTCCGGTATTTGAACCCGGGACCACTCACACCCAAAGCGAGTATCATACCTTTAGACCAACGAGCCATTACATCACGCTCGCGAAACAATTGTATTCTAATGTTGTCATTCCTTTATCATTGGAATTAAAGTTAATATTAAAACTTGATAAAGGATTTCACAGCACAATTTCGTTTTCATTTAATTTGAACAAAATTGTCATACGGTTAAGGAAAAGTAAAGAAATGAGCATTAGTTAAATGGGCTCGTCCGGGATTTGAACCCGGGACCACTCACACCCAAAGCGAATATCATAGCCCTAGACCAACGAGCCATTACATCTCACTCGCGAAACATTTGTATTCTAATCTTGTCATTCCTTTATCATTGGAATTAAAGTTAATATTAAAACTTGATAAAGGATTTATTTCAGAGCACAATTTCGTTTTCATTTAATTTGAACAAAATTGTCATTCGGTTAAGGAAAAGTAAAGAATTGAGCATTAGTTAAATGGGCTCGTCCGGGATTTGAACCCGGGACCACTCACACCCAAAGCGAATATCATTCCCCTAGACCAACGAGCCATTACATCACGCTCGCGAAACAATTGTATTCTAATCTTGTCATTCCATTATCATTGGAATTAAAGTTAATATTAAAACTTGATAAAGGATTTCACAGCACAATTTCGTTTTCATTTAATTTGAACAAAATTGTCATACGGTTAAGGAAAAGTAAAGAATTGAGCATTAGTTAAATGGGCTCGTCCGGGATTTGAACCCGGGACCACTCACACCCAAAGCGAGTATCATTCCCCTAGACCAACGAGCCATTACATCACGCTCGCGAAACTATTGTATTCTAATCTTGTCATTCCATTATCATTGGAATTAAAGTTAATATTAAAACTTGATAAAGGATTTCACAGCACAATTTCGTTTTCATTTAATTTGAACAAAATTGTCATTCGGTTAAGGAAAAGTAAAGAATTGAGCATTAGTTAAATGGGCTCATCCGGGTTTTGAACCCGGGACCACTCACACCCAAAGCGAGTATCATTCCCCTAGACGAACGAGCCATTACATCACGCTCGCGAAACAATTGTATTCTAATCTTGTCATTCCATTATCATTGGAATTAAAGTTAATATTAAAACTTGATAAAGGATTTCACAGCACAATTTCGTTTCCATTTAATTTGAACAAAATTGTCATACGGTTAAGGAAAAGTAAAGAATTGAGCATTAGTTAAATGGGCTCGTCCGGGATTTGAACCCGGGACCACTCACACCCAAAGCGAGTATCATTCCCTAGACCAACGAGCCATTACATCACGCTCGCGAAACAATTGTATTCTAATCTTTTCATTCCATTATCATTGGAATTAAAGTTAATATTAAAACTTGATAAAGGATTTCAGAGCACAATTTCGTTTCCATTTAATTTGAACAAAATTGTCATACGGTTAAGGAAAAGTAAAGAATTGAGCATTAGTTAAATGGGCTCGTCCGGGATTTGAACCCGTGTCCACTCACACCCAAAGCGAGTATCATACCCCTAGACCAACGCGCCATTACATCACCCTCGCGAAACAATTGTATTCTAATCTTGTCATTCCTTTATCATTGGAATTAAAGTTAATATTAAAACTTGATAAAGGATTTCACAGCACAATTTCGTTTTCATTTAATTTGAACAAAATTGTCATACGGTTAAGGAAAAGTAAAGAAATGAGCATTAGTTAAATGGGCTCGTCCGGGATTTTACCCGGGACCACTCACACCCAAAGCGAGTATCATAGCCGTAGACCAACGAGCCATTACATCGCGCTCGCGAAACAATTGTATTCTAATCTTGTCATTCCATTATCATTGGAATTAAAGTTAATATTAAAACTTGATAAAGGATTTCAGAGCACAATTTCGTTTCCATTTAATTTGAACAAAATTGTCATACGGTTAAGGAAAAGTAAAGAATTGAGCATTAGTTAAATGGGCTCGTCCGGGATTTGAACCCGTGTCCACTCACACCCAAAGCGAGTCTCATATCACTAGACCAACGAGCCATTACATCACGCACGCGAAACAATTGTATTCTAATCTTGTCATTCCATTATCATTGGAATTAAAGTTAATATTAAAACTTGATAAAGGATTTCACAGCACAATTTCGTTTCCATTTATTTTGAACAAAATTGTCATACGGTTAAGGAAAAGTAAAGAATTGAGCATTAGTTAAATGGGCTCGTCCGGGATTTGAACCCGGGACCACTCACACCCAAAGCGAGACTCATACCACTAGACCAACGAGCCATTACATCACGCTCGCGAAACAATTGTATTCTAATCTTGTCATTCCTTTATCATTGGAATTAAAGTTAATATTAAAACTTGATAAAGGATTTCACAGCACAATTTCGTTTTCATTTAATTTGAACAAAATTGTCATACGGTTAAGGAAAAGTAAAGAATTGAGCATTAGTTAAATGGGCTCGTCCGGGATTTGAACCCGGGACCACTCACACCCAAAGCGAGTCTCATACCACTAGACCAACGAACCATTACATCACGCTCGCGAAACAATTGTATTCTAATCTTGTCATTCCTTTATCATTGGAATTAAAGTTAATATTAAAACTTGATAAAGGATTTCACAGCACAATTTCGTTTTCATTTAATTTGAACAAAATTGTCATACGGTTAAGGAAAAGTAAAGAATTGAGCATTAGTTAAATGGGCTCGTCCGGGATTTGAACCCGGGACCACTCACACCCAAAGCGAGTCTCATACCACTAGACCAACGAACCATTACATCACGCTCGCGAAACAATTGTATTCTAATCTTGTCATTCCTTTATCATTGGAATTAAAGTTAATATTAAAACTTGATAAAGGATTTCACAGCACAATTTCGTTTTCATTTAATTTGAACAAAATTGTCATACGGTTAAGGAAAAGTAAAGAATTGAGCATTAGTTAAATGGGCTCGTCCGGGATTTGAACCCGGGACCACTCACACCCAAAGCGAGTCTCATACCACTAGACCAACGAACCATTACATCACGCTCGCGAAACAATTGTATTCTAATCTTGTCATTCCTTTAACATTGGAATTAAAGTTAATATTAAAACTTGATAAAGGATTTCAGAGCACAATTTCGTTTTCAATTAATTTGAAAAAAATTGTCATACGGTTAAGGAAAAGTAAAGAATTGAGCATTAGTTAAATGGGCTCGTCCGGGATTTGAACCCGGGACCACTCACACCCAAAGCGAGTCTCATACCACTAGACCAACGAGCCATTACATCACGCTCGCGAAACAATTGTATTCTAATCTTGTCATTCCATTATCATTGGAATTAAAGTTAATATTAAAACTTGATAAAGGATTTCACAGCACAATTTCGTTTTCATTTAATTTGAAAAAAATTGTCATTCGGTTAAGGAAAAGTAAAGAGTTGAGCATTAGTTAAATGGGCTCGTCCGGGATTTGAACCCGGGACCACTCACACCCAAAGCGAGTATCATTCCCCTAGACCAACGAGCCATTACATCACGCTCGCGAAACAATTGTATTCTAATCTTGTCATTCCATTATCATTGGAATTAAAGTTAATATTAAAACTTGATAAAGGATTTCACAGCACAATTTCGTTTCCATTTAATTTGAACAAAATTGTCATACGGTTAAGGAAAAGTAAAGAATTGAACATTAGTTAAATGGGCTCGTCCGGGATTTGAACCCGGGACCACTCACACCCAAAGCGAGTCTCATACCACTAGACCAACGAGCCATTACATCACGCTCGCGAAACAATTGTATTCTAATCTTGTCATTCCTTTATCATTGGAATTAAAGTTAATATTAAAACTTGATAAAGGATTTCACAGCACAATTTCGTTTTCATTTAATTTGAACAAAATTGTCATACGGTTAAGGAAAAGTAGAGAATTGAGCTTTAGGTAAATGGGCTCGTCCGGGATTTGAACCCGTGTCCACTCACACCCAAAGCGAGTCTCATACCACTAGACCAACGAGCCATTACATCACGCTCGCGAAACAATTGTATTCTAATCTTGTCATTCCTTTATCATTGGAATTAAAGTTAATATTAAAACTTGATAAAGGATTTCACAGCACAATTTCGTTTTCATTTAATTTGAACAAAATTGTCATACGGTTAAGGAAAAGTAAAGAATTGAGCTTTAGGTAAATGGGCTCGTCCGGGATTTGAACCCGTGTCCACTCACACCCAAAGCGAGTCTCATACCACTAGACCAACGAGCCATTACATCACGCTCGCGAAACAATTGTATTCTAATGTTGTCATTCCTTTATCATTGGAATTAAAGTTAATATTAAAACTTGATAAAGGATTTCACAGCACAATTTCGTTTTCATTTAATTTGAACAAAATTGTCATACGGTTAAGGAAAATTAAATAAATGAGCATTAGTTAAATGGGCTCGTCCGGGATTTGAACCCGTGTCCAGTCACACCCAAAGCGAGTCTCATACCACTAGACCAACGAGCCATTACATCACGCTCGCGAAACAATTGTATTCTAATCTTGTCATTCCTTTATCATTGGAATTAAAGTTAATATTAAAACTTGATAAAGGATTTCACAGCACAATTTCGTTTTCATTTAATTTGAACAAAATTGTCATACGGTTAAGGAAAAGTAAAGAATTGAGCTTTAGGTAAATGGGCTCGTCCGGGATTTGAACCCGTGTCCACTCACACCCAAATCGAGTCTCATAACACTAGACCAACGAGCCATTACATCACTCTCGCGAAACAATTGTATTCTAATCTTGTCATTCCTTTATCATTGGAATTAAAGTTAATATTAAAACTTGATAAAGGATTTCACAGCACAAATTCCTTTTCATTTAATTTGAACAAAATTGTCATACGGTTAAGGAAAAGTAAAGAATTGAGCTTTAGGTAAATGGGCTCGTCCGGGATCTGAACCCGTGTCCACTCACACCCAAAGCGAGTCTCATACCACTAGACCAACGAGCCATAACATCACGCTTGCGAAACAATTGTATTCTAATCTTGTCGTTCCTTTATCATTGGAATTAAAGTTAATATTAAAACTTGATAAAGGATTTCACAGCACAATTTCGTTTTCATTTAATTTGAACAAAATTGTCATACGGTTAAGGAAAAGTAAAGAATTGAGCTTTAGGTAAATGGGCTCGTCCGGGATTTGAACCCGGGACCACTCACACCCAAAGCGAGTATCATACCCCTAGACCAACGAGCCATTCCATCACGCTCGCGAAACAATTGTATTCTAATCTTGTCATTCCTTTATCATTGGAATTAAAGTTAATATTAAAACTTGATAAAGGATTTCACAGCACAATTTCGTTTTCATTTAATTTGAACAAAATTGTCATACGGTTAAGGAAAAGTAAAGAATTGAGCATTAGTTAAATGGGCTCGTCCGGGATTTGAACCCGGGACCACTCACACCCAAAGCGAGTATCATACCCCTAGACCAACGAGCCATTACATCACGCTCGCGAAACAATTGTATTCTAATCTTGTCATTCCTTTATCATTGGAATTAAAGTTAATATTAAAACTTGATAAAGGATTTCACAGCACAATTTCCTTTTCATTTAATTTGAACAAAATTGTCATACGGTTAAGGAAAAGTAAATAAATGAGCTTAGGTAAATGGGCTCGTCCGGGATTTGAACCCGTGTCCACTCACACCCAAAGCGAGTCTCATACCACTAGACCAACGAGCCATTACATCACGCTCGCGAAACAATTGTATTCTAATCTTGTCATTCCTTTATCATTGGAATTAAAGTTAATATTAAAACTTGATAAAGGATTTCACAGCACAATTTCGTTTTCATTTAATTTGAACAAAATTGTCATACGGTTAAGGAAAAGTAAAGAATTGAGCATTAGATAAATGGGCTCGTCCGGGATTTGAACCCGTGTCCACTCACACCCAAAGCGAATCACATACCACTAGACCAACGAGCCATTACATCATGCTCGCGAAACAATTGTATTCTAATCTTGTCATTCCTTTATCATTGGAATTAAAGTTAATATTAAAACTTGATAAAGGATTTCACAGCACAATTTCGTTTTCATTTAATTTGATCAAAATTGTCATACGGTTAAGGAAAAGTAAAGAATTGAGCATTAGTTAAATGGGCTCGTCCGGGATTTGAACCCGGGACCACTCACACCCAAAGCGAGTATCATACCCCTAGACCAACGAGCCATTACATCACGCTTGCGAAACAATTGTATTCTAATCTTGTCATTCCTTTATCATTGGAATTAAAGTTAATATTAAAACTTGATAAAGGATTTCACAGCACAATTTCCTTTTCATTTAATTTGAACAAAATTGTCATACGGTTAAGGAAAAGTAAAGAATTGAGCATTAGTTAAATGTGCTCGTCCGGGATTTGAACCCGTGTCCACTCACACCCAAAGCGAGTCTCATACCACTAGACCAACGAGCCATTACATCACGCTCGCGAAACAATTGTATTCTAATCTTGTCATTCCTTTATCATTGGAATTAAAGTTAATATTAAAACTTGATAAAGGATTTCACAGCACAATTTCGTTTTCATTTAATTTGAACAAAATTGTCATACGGTTAAAGAAAAGTAAAGAATTGAGCATTAGTTAAATGGGCTCGTCCGGGATTTGAACCCGTGTCCACTCACACCCAAAGCGAGTCTCATACCACTAGACCAACGAGCCATTACATCACGCTCGCGAAACAATTGTATTCTAATCTTGTCATTCCTTTATCATTGGAATTAAAGTTAATATTAAAACTTGATAAAGGATTTCAGAGCACAATTTCGTTTTCATTTAATTTGAACAAAATTGTCATACGGTTAAGGAAAAGTAAAGAATTGAGCATTAGTTAAATGGGCTCGACCGGGATTTGAACCCGTGTCCACTCACACCCAAAGCGAGTCTCATACCACTAGACCAACGAGCCATTACATCACGCTCGCGAAACAATTGTATTCTAATCTTGTCGTTCCTTTATCATTGGAATTAAAGTTAATATTAAAACTTGATAAAGGATTTCACAGCACAATTTCGTTTTCATTTAATTTGAACAAAATTGTCATACGGTTAAGGAAAAGTAAAGAATTGAGCATTAGTTAAATGGGCTCGTCCGGGATTTGAACCCGTGTCCACTCACACCCAAAGCGAGTCTCATACCACTAGACCAACGAGCCATTACATCACGCTCGCGAAACAATTGTATTCTAATCTTGTCGTTCCTTTATCATTGGAATTAAAGTTAATATTAAAACTTGATAAAGGATTTCACAGCACAATTTCGTTTTCATTTAATTTGAACAAAATTGTCATACGGTTAAGGAAAAGTAAAGAAATGAGCATTAGTTAAATGGGCTCGTCCGGGATTTGAACCCGTGTCCACTCACACCCAAAGCGAGTCTCATACCACTAGACCAACGAGCCATTACATCACGCCCGCGAAACAATTGTATTCTAATCTTGTCGTTCCTTTATCATTGGAATTAAAGTTAATATTAAAACTTGATAAAGGATTTCACAGCACAATTTCGTTTTCATTTAATTTGAACAAAATTGTCATACGGTTAAGGAAAAGTAAAGAAATGAGCATTAGTTAAATGGGCTCGTCCGGGATTTGAACCCGTGTCCACTCACACCCAAAGCGAGTCTCATACCACTAGACCAACGAGCCATTACATCACGCTCGCGAAACAATTGTATTCTAATCTTGTCGTTCCTTTATCATTGGAATTAAAGTTAATATTAAAACTTGATAAAGGATTTCACAGCACAATTTCGTTTTCATTTAATTTGAACAAAATTGTCATACGGTTAAGGAAAAGTAAAGAAATGAGCATTAGTTAAATGGGCTCGTCCGGGATTTGAACCCGTGTCCACTCACACCCAAAGCGAGTCTCATACCACTAGACCAACGAGCCATTACATCACGCTCGCGAAACAATTGTATTCTAATCTTGTCGTTCCTTTATCATTGGAATTAAAGTTAATATTAAAACTTGATAAAGGATTTCACAGCACAATTTCGTTTTCATTTAATTTGAACAAAATTGTCATACGGTTAAGGAAAAGTAAAGAAATGAGCATTAGTTAAATGGGCTCGTCCGGGATTTGAACCCGTGTCCACTCACACCCAAAGCGAGTCTCATACCACTAGACCAACGAGCCATTACATCACGCTCGCGAAACAATTGTATTCTAATCTTGTCGTTCCTTTATCATTGGAATTAAAGTTAATATTAAAACTTGATAAAGGATTTCACAGCACAATTTCGTTTTCATTTAATTTGAACAAAATTGTCATACGGTTAAGGAAAAGTAGAGAAATGAGCATTAGTTAAATGGGCTCGTCCGGGATTTGAACCCGTGTCCACTCACACCCAAAGCGAGTCTCATACCACTAGACCAACGAGCCATTACATCACGCTCGCGAAACAATTGTATTCTAATCTTGTCGTTCCTTTATCATTGGAATTAAAGTTAATATTAAAACTTGATAAAGGATTTCACAGCACAATTTCGTTTTCATTTAATTTGAACAAAATTGTCATACGGTTAAGGAAAAGTAAAGAAATGAGCATTAGTTAAATGGGCTCGTCCGGGATTTGAACCCGTGTCCACTCACACCCAAAGCGAGTCTCATACCACTAGACCAACGAGCCATTACATCACGCTCGCGAAACAATTGTATTCTAATCTTGTCGTTCCTTTATCATTGGAATTAAAGTTAATATTAAAACTTGATAAAGGATTTCACAGCACAATTTCGTTTTCATTTAATTTGAACAAAATTGTCATACGGTTAAGGAAAAGTAAAGAAATGAGCATTAGTTAAATGGGCTCGTCCGGGATTTGAACCCGTGTCCACTCACACCCAAAGCGAGTCTCATACCACTAGACCAACGAGCCATTACATCACGCTCGCGAAACAATTGTATTCTAATCTTGTCGTTCCTTTATCATTGGAATTAAAGTTAATATTAAAACTTGATAAAGGATTTCACAGCACAATTTCGTTTTCATTTAATTTGAACAAAATTGTCATACGGTTAAGGAAAAGTAGAGAAATGAGCATTAGTTAAATGGGCTCGTCCGGGATTTGAACCCGTGTCCACTCACACCCAAAGCGAGTCTCATACCACTAGACCAACGAGCCATTACATCACGCTCGCGAAACAATTGTATTCTAATCTTGTCGTTCCTTTATCATTGGAATTAAAGTTAATATTAAAACTTGATAAAGGATTTCACAGCACAATTTCGTTTTCATTTAATTTGAACAAAATTGTCATACGGTTAAGGAAAAGTAAAGAAATGAGCATTAGTTAAATGGGCTCGTCCGGGATTTGAACCTGTGTCCACTCACACCCAAAGCGAGTCTCATACCACTAGACCAACGAGCCATTACATCACGCTCGCGAAACAATTGTATTCTAATCTTGTCGTTCCTTTATCATTGGAATTAAAGTTAATATTAAAACTTGATAAAGGATTTCACAGCACAATTTCGTTTTCATTTAATTTGAACAAAATTGTCATACGGTTAAGGAAAAGTAAAGAAATGAGCATTAGTTAAATGGGCTCGTCCGGGATTTGAACCCGTGTCCACTCACACCCAAAGCGAGTCTCATACCACTAGACCAACGAGCCATTACATCACGCTCGCGAAACTATTGTATTCTAATCTTGTCGTTCCTTTATCATTGGAATTAAAGTTAATATTAAAACTTGATAAAGGATTTCACAGCACAATTTCGTTTTCATTTAATTTGAACAAAATTGTCATACGGTTAAGGAAAAGTAAAGAAATGAGCATTAGTTAAATGGGCTCGTCCGGGATTGAACCCGTGTCCACTCACACCCAAAGCGAGTCTCATACCACTAGACCAACGAGCCATTACATCACGCTCGCGAAACAATTGTATTCTAACCTTGTCGTTCCTTTATCATTGGAATTAAAGTTAATATTAAAACTTGATAAAGGATTTCACAGCACAATTTCGTTTTCATTTAATTTGAACAAAATTATCATACGGTTAAGGAAAAATAAAGAATTGAGCATTAGTTAAATGGGCTCGTCCGGGATTTGAACCCGTGTCCACTCACACCCAAAGCGAGTCTCATACCACTAGACCAACGAGCCATTACATCACGCTCGCGAAACAATTGTATTCTAATCTTGTCGTTCCTTTATCATTGGAATTAAAGTTAATATTAAAACTTGATAAAGGATTTCAGAGCACGATTTCGCTTTCATTTAATTTGAACAAAATTGTCATACGGTTAAGGAAAAGTAAAGAATTGAGCATTAGATAAATGGGCTCGTCCGGGATTTGAACCCGGGACCACTCACACCCAAAGCGAGTCTCATACCACTAGACCAACGAGCCATTACATCAGGCTCGCGAAACAATTGTATTCTAATCTTGTCATTCCTTTATCAGTGGAATTAAAGTTAATATTAAAACTTGATAAAGGATTTCAGAGCACAATTTCGTTTTCATTTAATTTGAACAAAATTGTCATACGGTTAAGGAAAAGTAAAGAATTGAGCATTAGTTAAATGGGATCGTCCGGGATTTGAACCCGGGACCACTCACACCCAAAGCGAGTATCATACCCCTAGACCAACGAGCCATTACATCAAGTTCGCGAAACAATTGTATTCTAATCTTGTCATTCCTTTATCATTGGAATTAAAGTTAATATTAAAACTTGATAAAGGATTTCACAGCACAATTTCCTTTTCATTTAATTTGAACAAAATTGTCATACGGTTAAGGAAAAGTAAAGAATTGAGCATTAGTTAAATGTGCTCGTCCGGGATTTGAACCCGTGTCCACTCACACCCAAAGCGAGTCTCATACCACTAGACCAACGAGCCATTACATCACGCTCGCGAAACAATTGTATTCTAATCTTGTCATTCCTTTATCATTGGAATTAAAGTTAATATTAAAACTTGATAAAGGATTTCACAGCACAATTTCGTTTTCATTTAATTTGAACAAAATTGTCATAAGGTTAAGGAAAAGTAAAGAATTGAGCATTAGTTAAATGGGCTCGTCCGGGATTTGAACCCGTGTCCACTCACACCCAAAGCGAGTCTCATACCACTAGACCAACGAGCCATTACATCACGCTCGCGAAACAATTGTATTCTAATCTTGTCATTCCTTTATCATTGGAATTAAAGTTAATATTAAAACTTGATAAAGGATTTCAGAGCACAATTTCGTTTTCATTTAATTTGAACAAAATTGTCATACGGTTAAGGAAAAGTAAAGAATTGAGCATTAGTTAAATGTGCTCGACCTGGATTTGAACCCGTGTCCACTCACACCCAAAGCGAGTCTCATACCACTAGACCAACGAGCCATTACATCACGCTCGCGAAACAATTGTATTCTAATCTTGTCGTTCCTTTATCATTGGAATTAAAGTTAATATTAAAACTTGATAAAGGATTTCACAGCACAATTTCGTTTTCATTTAATTTGAACAAAATTGTCATACGGTTAAGGAAAAGTAAAGAATTGAGCATTAGTTAAATGGGCTCGTCCGGGATTTGAACCCGTGTCCACTCACACCCAAAGCGAGTCTCATACCACTAGACCAACGAGCCATTACATCACGCTCGCGAAACAATTGTATTCTAATCTTGTCGTTCCTTTATCATTGGAATTAAAGTTAATATTAAAACTTGATAAAGGATTTCACAGCACAATTTCGTTTTCATTTAATTTGAACAAAATTGTCATACGGTTAAGGAAAAGTAAAGAAATGAGCATTAGTTAAATGGGCTCGTCCGGGATTTGAACCCGTGTCCACTCACACCCAAAGCGAGTCTCATACCACTAGACCAACGAGCCATTACATCACGCTCGCGAAACAATTGTATTCTAATCTTGTCGTTCCTTTATCATTGGAATTAAAGTTAATATTAAAACTTGATAAAGGATTTCACAGCACAATTTCGTTTTCATTTAATTTGAACAAAATTGTCATACGATTAAGGAAAAGTAAAGAAATGAGCATTAGTTAAATGGGCTCGTCCGGGATTTGAACCCGTGTCCACTCACACCCAAAGCGAGTCTCATACCACTAGACCAACGAGCCATTACATCACGCTCGCGAAACAATTGTATTCTAATCTTGTCGTTCCTTTATCATTGGAATTAAAGTTAATATTAAAACTTGATAAAGGATTTCACAGCACAATTTCGTTTTCATTTAATTTGAACAAAATTGTCATACGGTTAAGGAAAAGTAAAGAAATGAGCATTAGTTAAATGGGCTCGTCCGGGATTTGAACCCGTGTCCACTCACACCCAAAGCGAGTCTCATACCACTAGACCAACGAGCCATTACATCACGCTCGCGAAACAATTGTATTCTAATCTTGTCGTTGCTTTATCATTGGAATTAAAGTTAATATTAAAACTTGATAAAGGATTTCACAGCACAATTTCGTTTTCATTTAATTTGAACAAAATTGTCATACGGTTAAGGAAAAGTAAAGAAATGAGCATTAGTTAAATGGGCTCGTCCGGGATTTGAACCCGTGTCCACTCACACCCAAAGCGAGTCTCATACCACTAGACCAACGAGCCATTACATCACGCTCGCGAAACAATTGTATTCTAATCTTGTCGTTCCTTTATCATTGGAATTAAAGTTAATATTAAAACTTGATAAAGGATTTCACAGCACAATTTCGTTTTCATTTAATTTGAACAAAATTGTCATACGGTTAAGGAAAAGTAAAGAAATGAGCATTAGTTAAATGGGCTCGTCCGGGATTTGAACCCGTGTCCACTCACACCCAAAGCGAGTCTCATACCACTAGACCAACGAGCCATTACATCACGCTCGCGAAACAATTGTATTCTAATGTTGTCGTTCCTTTATCATTGGAATTAAAGTTAATATTAAAACTTGATAAAGGATTTCACAGCACAATTTCGTTTTCATTTAATTTGAACAAAATTGTCATACGGTTAAGGAAAAGTAAAGAAATGAGCATTAGTTAAATGGGCTCGTCCGGGATTTGAACCCGTGTCCACTCACACCCAAAGCGAGTCTCATACCACTAGACCAACGAGCCATTACATCACGCTCGCGAAACAATTGTATTCTAATCTTGTCGTTCCTTTATCATTGGAATTAAAGTTAATATTAAAACTTGATAAAGGATTTCACAGCACAATTTCGTTTTCATTTAATTTGAACAAAATTGTCATACGGTTAAGGAAAAGTAAAGAAATGAGCATTAGTTAAATGGGCTCGTCCGGGATTTGAACCCGTGTCCACTCACACCCAAAGCGAGTCTCATACCACTAGACCAACGAGCCATTACATCACGCTCGCGAAACAATTGTATTCTAATCTTGTCGTTCCTTTATCATTGGAATTAAAGTTAATATTAAAACTTGATAAAGGATTTCACAGCACAATTTCGTTTTCATTTAATTTGAACAAAATTGTCATACGGTTAAGGAAAAGTAAAGAAATGAGCATTAGTTAAATGGGCTCGTCCGGGATTTGAACCCGTGTCCACTCACACCCAAAGCGAGTCTCATACCACTAGACCAACGAGCCATTACATCACGCTCGCGAAACAATTGTATTCTAATCTTGTCGTTCCTTTATCATTGGAATTAAAGTTAATATTAAAACTTGATAAAGGATTTCACAGCACAATTTCGTTTTCATTTAATTTGAACAAAATTGTCATACGGTTAAGGAAAAGTAAAGAAATGAGCATTAGTTAAATGGGCTCGTCCGGGATTGGAACCCGTGTCCACTCACACCCAAAGCGAGTCTCATACCACTAGACCAACGAGCCATTACATCACGCTCGCGAAACAATTGTATTCTAACCTTGTCGTTCCTTTATCATTGGAATTAAAGTTAATATTAAAACTTGATAAAGGATTTCACAGCACAATTTCGTTTTCATTTAATTTGAACAAAATTATCATACGGTTAAGGAAAAATAAAGAATTGAGCATTAGTTAAATGGGCTCGTCCGGGATTTGAACCCGTGTCCACTCACACCCAAAGCGAGTCTCATACCACTAGACCAACGAGCCATTACATCACGCTAGCGAAACAATTGTATTCTAATCTTGTCGTTCCTTTATCATTGGAATTAAAGTTAATATTAAAACTTGATAAAGGATTTCAGAGCACAATTTCGTTTTCATTTAATTTGAACAAAATTGTCATACGGTTAAGGAAAAGTAAAGAAATGAGCATTAGTTAAATGGGCTCGTCCGGTATTTGAACCCGTGTCCACTCACACCCAAAGCGAGTCTCATACCACTAGACCAACGAGCCATTACATCACGCTCGCGAAACAATTGTATTCTAATCTTGTCGTTCCTTTATCATTGGAATTAAAGTTAATATTAAAACTTGATAAAGGATTTCACAGCACAATTTCGTTTTCATTTAATTTGAACAAAATTGTCATACGGTTAAGGAAAAGTAAAGAAATGAGCATTAGTTAAATGGGCTCGTCCGGGATTTGAACCAGTGTCAACTCACACCCAAAGCGAGTATCATACCACTAGACCAACGAGCCATAACATCACGCTCGCGAAACAATTGTATTCAAATCTTGTCGTTCCTTTATCATTGGAATTAAAGTTAATATTAAAACTTGATAAAGGATTCCACGGCACAATTTCGTTTTCATTTAATTTGAACAAAATTGTCATACGGTTAAGGAAAAGTAAAGAAATGAGCATTAGTTAAATGGGGTCGTCCGGGATTTGAACCCGTGTCCACTCACACCCAAAACGAGTCTCATACCACTAGACCAACGAGCCATTACATCACGCTCGCGAAACAATTGTATTCTAATCTTGTCATTCCTTTATCATTGGAATTAAAGTTAATATTAAAACTTGATAAAGGATTTCAGAGCACAATTTCGTTTTCATTTAATTTGAACAAAATTGTCATACGGTTAAGGAAAAGTAAAGAATTGAGCATTAGTTAAATGGGCTCGACCGGGATTTGAACCCGTGTCCACTCACACCCAAAGCGAGTCTCATACCACTAGACCAACGAGCCATTACATCACGCTCGCGGAACAATTGTATTCTAATCTTGTCGTTCCTTTATCATTGGAATTAAAGTTAATATTAAAACTTGATAAAGGATATCACAGCACAATTTCGTTTTCATTTAATTTGAACAAAATTGTCATACGGTTAAGGAAAAGTAAAGAATTGAGCATTAGTTAAATGGGCTCGTCCGGGATTTGAACCCGTGTCCACTCACACCCAAAGCGAGTCTCATACCACTAGACCAACGAGCCATAACATCACGCTCGCGAAACAATTGTATTCTAATCTTGTCGTTCCTTTATCATTGGAATTAAAGTTAATATTAAAACTTGATAAAGGATTTCACAGCACAATTTCGTTTTCATTTAATTTGAACAAAATTGTCATACGGTTAAGGAAAAGTAAAGAAATGAGCATTAGTTAAATGGGCTCGTCCGGGATTTGAACCCGTGTCCACTCACACCCAAAGCGAGTCTCATACCACTAGACCAACGAGCCATTACATCACGCTCGCGAAACAATTGTATTCTAATCTTGTCGTTCCTTTATCATTGGAATTAAAGTTAATATTAAAACTTGATAAAGGATTTCACAGCACAATTTCGTTTTCATTTAATTTGAACAAAATTGTCATACGGTTAAGGAAAAGTAAAGAAATGAGCATTAGTTAAATGGGCTCGTCCGGGATTTGAACCCGTGTTCACTCACACCCAAAGCGAGTCTCATACCACTAGACCAACGAGCCATTACATCACGCTCGCGAAACAATTGTATTCTAATCTTGTCGTTCCTTTATCATTGGAATTAAAGTTAATATTAAAACTTGATAAAGGATTTCACAGCACAATTTCGTTTTCATTTAATTTGAACAAAATTGTCATGCGGTTAAGGAAAAGTAAAGAAATGAGCATTAGTTAAATGGGCTCGTCCGGGATTTGAACCCGGGACCACTCACACCCAAAGCGAGTCTCATACCACTAGACCAACGAGCCATTACTTCACGCTCGCGAAACAATTGTATTCTAATCTTGTCATTCCTTTATCATTGGAATTAAAGTTAATATTAAAACTTGATAAAGGATTTCAGAGCACAATTTCCTTTTCATTTAATTTGAACAAAATTGTCATACGGTTAAGGAAAAGTAAAGAATTGAGCATTAGTTAAATGGGCTCGTCCGGGATTTGAACCCGGGACCACTCACACCCAAAGCGAGTATCATACCCTTAGACCAACGAGCCTTTACTTCGCGCTCGCGAAACAATTGTATTCTAATCTTGTCATTCCTTTATCATTGGAATTAAAGTTAATATTAAAACTTGATAAAGGATTTCACAGCACAATTTCGTTTTCATTTAATTTGAACAAAATTGTCATACGGTTAAGGAAAAGTAAAGAATTGAGCTTTAGTTAAATGGGCTCGTCCGGGATTTGAACCCGGGACCACTCACTCCCAAAGCGAGTATCATACCCCTAGACCAACGAGCCTTTACACTGCGCTCGCCAAACAATTGTATTCTAATCTTGTCATTCCTTTATCATTGGAATTAAAGTTAATATTAAAACTTGATATAGGATTTCAGAGCACAATTTCGTTTTCATTTAATTTGAACAATATTGTCATACGGTTAAGGAAAAGTAAAGAATTGAGCATTAGTTAAATGGGCTCGTCCGGGATTTGAACCCGGGACCACTCACACCCAAAGCGAGTATCATACCCCTAGACCAACGAGCCATTACATCACGCTCGTGAAACAATTGTATTCTAATCTTGTCATTCCATTATCATTGGAATTAAAGTTAATATTAAAACTTGATAAAGGATTTCAGAGCACAATTTCGTTTTCATTTAATTTGAACAAAATTGTCATACGGTTAAGGAAAAGTAAAGAAATGAGCATTAGTTAAATGGGCTCGTCCGGGATTTGAACCCGCGACCACTTATACCCAAAGCGAGTATCATACCCCTAGACCAACGAGCCATTACATCGCGCTCGCGAAACAATTGTATTCTAATCTTGTCATTCCTTTATCATTGGAATTAAAGTTAATATTAAAACTTGATAAAGGATTTCAGAGCACAATTTCTTTTTCATTTAATTTGAACAAAATTATCATACGGTTAAGGAAAAGTAAAGAATTGAGCATTAGTTAAATGGGCTCGTCCGGGATTTGAACCCGTGTCCACTCACACCCAAAGCGAGTATCATACCCGTAGAACAACGAGCCATTACATCACGCTCGCGAAACAATTGTATTCTAATCTTGTCATTCCTTTATCATTGGAATTAAAGTTAATATTAAAACTTGATAAAGGATTTCAGAGCACAATTTCTTTTTCATTTAATTTGAACAAAATTATCATACGGTTAAGGAAAAGTAAAGAATTGAGCATTAGTTAAATGGGCTCGTCCGGGATTTGAACCCGGGACCAGTCACACCCAAAGCGAGTATCATACCCCTAGACCAACGAGCCATTACATCACGCTCGCGAAACAATTGTATTCTAAACTTGTCATTCCTTTATCATTGGAATTAAAGTTAATATTAAAACTTGATAAAGGATTTCAAAGCACAATTTCGTTTTCATTTAATTTGAACAAAATTATCATACGGTTAAGGAAAAGTAAAGAATTGAGCATTAGTTAAATGGGCTCGTCCGGGATTTGGACCCGGGACCACTCACACCCAAAGCGAGTATCATACCCCTAGACCAACGAGCCATTACATCACACTCGTGAAACAATTGTATTCTAATCTTGTCATTCCATTATCATTGGAATTAAAGTTAATATTAAAACTTGATAAAGGATTTCAAAGCACAATTTCGTTTTCATTTAATTTGAACAAAATTGTCATACGGTTAAGGAAAAGTAAAGAATTGAGCATTAGTTAAATGGGCTCGTCCGGGATTTGAACCCGGGACCACTCACACCCAAAGCGAGTATCATACCCCTAGACCAACGAGCCATTACATCACACTCGTGAAACAATTGTATTCTAATCTTGTCATTCCTTTATCATTGGAATTAAAGTTAATATTAAAACTTGATAAAGGATTTCACAGCACAATTTCGTTTTCATTTAATTTGAACAAAATTGTCATACGGTTAAGGAAAAGTAAAGAATTGAGCATTAGTTAAATGGGCTCGTCCGGGATTTGAACCCGGGACCACTCACACCCAAAGCGAGTATCATACCCCTAGACCAACGAGCCATTACATCACGCTCGCGAAACAATTGTATTCTAATCTTGTCATTGCATTATCATTGGAATTAAAGTTAATATTAAAACTTGATAAAGGATTTCAGAGCACAATTTCGTTTTCATTTAATTTGAACAAAATTGTCATACGGTTAAGGAAAAGTAAAGAAATGAGCATTAGTTAAATGGGCTCGTCCGGGATTTGAACCCGCGACCACTTATACCCAAAGCGAGTATCATACCCCTAGACCAACGAGCCATTACATCGCGCTCGCGAAACAATTGTATTCTAATCTTGTCATTCCTTTATCATTGGAATTAAAGTTAATATTAAAACTTGATAAAGGATTTCAGAGCACAATTTCTTTTTCATTTAATTTGAACAAAATTATCATACGGTTAAGGAAAAGTAAAGAATTGAGCATTAGTTAAATGGGCTCGTCCGGGATTTGAACCCGTGTCCACTCACACCCAAAGCGAGTATCATACCCGTAGAACAACGAGCCATTACATCACGCTCGCGAAACAATTGTATTCTAATCTTGTCATTCCTTTATCATTGGAATTAAAGTTAATATTAAAACTTGATAAAGGATTTCAGAGCACAATTTCTTTTTCATTTAATTTGAACAAAATTATCATACGGTTAAGGAAAAGTAAAGAATTGAGCATTAGTTAAATGGGCTCGTCCGGGATTTGAACCCGGGACCAGTCACACCCAAAGCGAGTATCATACCCCTAGACCAACGAGCCATTACATCACGCTCGCGAAACAATTGTATTCTAAACTTGTCATTCCTTTATCATTGGAATTAAAGTTAATATTAAAACTTGATAAAGGATTTCAAAGCACAATTTCGTTTTCATTTAATTTGAACAAAATTATCATACGGTTAAGGAAAAGTAAAGAATTGAGCATTAGTTAAATGGGCTCGTCCGGGATTTGGACCCGGGACCACTCACACCCAAAGCGAGTATCATACCCCTAGACCAACGAGCCATTACATCACACTCGTGAAACAATTGTATTCTAATCTTGTCATTCCATTATCATTGGAATTAAAGTTAATATTAAAACTTGATAAAGGATTTCAAAGCACAATTTCGTTTTGATTTAATTTGAACAAAATTGTCATACGGTTAAGGAAAAGTAAAGAATTGAGCATTAGTTAAATGGGCTCGTCCGGGATTTGAACCCGGGACCACTCACACCCAAAGCGAGTATCATACCCCTAGACCAACGAGCCATTACATCGCGCTCGCGAAACAATTGTATTCTAATCTTGTCATTCCTTTATCATTGGAATTAAAGTTAATATTAAAACTTGATAAAGGGTTTCACAGCACAATTTCGTTGTCATTTAATTTGAACAAAATTGTCATACGGTTAAGGAAAAGTAAAGAATTGAGCATTAGTTAAATGGGTTCGTCCGTGATTTGAACCCGGGACCACTCACACCCAAAGCGAGTATCATACCCCTAGACCAACGAGCCATGACATCGCGCTCGCGGAACAATTGTATTCTAATCTTGTCATTCCTTTATCATTGGAATTAAAGTTAATATTAAAACTTGATAAAGGATTTCACAGCACAATTTCGTTTTCATTTAATTTGAACAAAATTGTCATACGGTTAAGGAAAAGTAAAGAATTGAGCATTAGTTAAATGGGCTCGTCCGGGATTTGAACCGGGGACCACTCACACCCAAAGCGAGTATCATAGCCCTAGACCAACGAGCCATTACATCTCGCTCGCGAAGCAATTGTATTCTAATCTTTTCATTCCTTTATCATTGGAATTAAAGTTAATATTAAAACTTGATAAAGGATTTCAGAGCACAATTTCGTTTTCATTTAATTTGAACAAAATTGTCATACGGTTAAGGAAAAGTAAAGAATTGAGCATTAGTTAAATGGGCTCGTCCGGGATTTGAACCGGGGACCACTCACACCCAAAGCGAGTATCATACCCCTAGACCAACGAGCCATTACATCCCGCCCGCGGAACAATTGTATTCTAATCTTGTCATTCCTTTATCATTGGAATTAAAGTTAATATTAAAACTTGATATAGGATTTCAGAGCACAATTTCGTTTTCATTTAATTTGAACAATATTGTCATACGGTTAAGGAAAAGTAAAGAATTGAGCATTAGTTAAATGGGCTCGTCCGGGATTTGAACCCGGGTCCACTCACACCCAAAGCGAGTATCATACCCCTAGACCAACGAGCCATTACATCACGCTCGCGAAACAATTGTATTCTAAACTTGTCATTCCTTTATCATTGGAATTAAAGTTAATATTAAAACTTGATAAAGGATTTCAGACCACAATTTCGTTTTCATTTAATTTGAACAAAATTGTTATATGGTTAAGGAAAAGTACAGAAATGAACATTAGTTAAATGGGCTCGTCCGGGATTTGAACCCGGGACCACTCACGCCCAAAGCGAGTATCATACCCATTGACCAACGAGCCAATACATCACGCACGCGAAACAATTGTATACTAATCTTGTCATTCCTTTATCATTGGAATTAAAGTTAATATTAAAACTTCATAAAGGATTTCAGAGCACAATTTCGTTTTCATTTAATTTGAACAAAATAGTCATACGGTTAAGGAAAAGTAAAGAATTGAGCTTTAGTTAAATGGGCTCGTCCGGGATTTGAACCCGGGACCACTCACACCCAAAGCGAGTATCATACCCCTAGACCAACGAGCCTTTACACTGCGCTCGCCAAACAATTGTATTCTAATCTTGTCATTCCTTTATCATTGGAATTAAAGTTAATATTAAAACTTGATAAAGGATTTCAAAGCACAATTTCGTTTTCATTTAATTTGAACAAAATTATCATACGGTTAAGGAAAAGTAAAGAATTGAGCATTAGTTAAATGGGCTCGTCCGGGATTTGGACCCGGGACCACTCACACCCAAAGCGAGTATCATACCCCTAGACCAACGAGCCATTACATCACACTCGTGAAACAATTGTATTCTAATCTTGTCATTCCATTATCATTGGAATTAAAGTTAATATTAAAACTTGATAAAGGATTTCAAAGCACAATTTCGTTTTCATTTAATTTGAACAAAATTGTCATACGGTTAAGGAAAAGTAAAGTATTGAGCATTAGTTAAATGGGCTCGTCCGGGATTTGAACCCGGGACCACTCACACCCAAAGCGAGTATCATACCCCTAGACCAACGAGCCATTACATCACGGCCGCGAAACAATTGTATTCTAATCTTGTCATTCCTTTATCATTGGAATTAAAGTTAATATTAAAACTTGATAAAGGATTTCACAGCACAATTTCGTTTTCATTTAATTTGAACAAAATTGTCATACGGTTATGGAAAAGTAAGGAAATGAGCATTAGTTAAAGGGGCTCGTCCGGGATTTGAACCCGAGACCACTCACACCCAAAGCGAGTATCATAGTCCTAGACCAACGAGCCATTACATCGCGTTCACGAAGCAATTGTATTCTAATCTTGTCATTCCTTTATCTTTGGAATTAAAGTTAATATTAAAACTTGATAAAGGATTTCAGAGCAAATTTCGTTTTCATTTAATTTGAACAAAATTGTCATACGGTTAAGGAAAAGTAAAAAAATGAGAATTAGTTAAATGGGCTCGTCCCATATTTGAACCCGGGACCACTCACACCCAAAGCGAGTATCATAGCCCTAGACCAACGAGCCATTACATCGCGCTCGCGAAACAACTGTATTCTAATCTTGTCATTCCTTTATCATTGGAATTAAAGTTAATATTAAAACTTGATAAAGGATTTCAGAGCACAATTTCGTTTTCATTTAATTTGAACAAAATTGTCATACGGTTAAGGAAAAGTAAAGAATTGAGCATTAGTTAAATGGGTTCGTCCGGGATTTGAACCCGGGACCACTCACACCCAAAGCGAGTATCATACCCCTAGACCAACGAGCCATTACATCACGGCCGCGAAACAATTGTATTCTAATCTTGTCATTCCTTTATCATTGGAATTAAAGTTAATATTAAAACTTGATAAAGGATTTCAGAGCACAATTTTGTTTTCATTTAATTTGAAGAAAATTGTCATACGGTTAAGGAAAATTAAAGAATTGAGCATTAGTTAAACGGGCTCGTCCGGGATTTGAACCCGGGACCACTCACACCCAAAGCGAGTAACATACCCCTAGACCAACGAGCCATTACATCACGGCCGCGAAACAATTGTATTCTAATCTTGTCATTCCTTTATCATTGGAATTAAAGTTAATATTAAAACTTGATAAAGGATTTCAGAGCACAATTTCGTTTTCATTTAATTTGAACAAAGTTGTCATACGGTTAAGGAAAAGTAAAGAATTGAGCATTAGTTAAATGGGCTCGTCCGGGATTTGAACCCGGGACCACTCACACCCAAAGCGAGTATCATACCCCTAGACCAACGAGCCATTACATCACACTCGTGAAACAATTGTATTCTAATCTTGTCATTCCTTTATCATTGGAATTAAAGTTAATATTAAAACTTGATAAAGGATTTCAGAGCACAATTTCGTTTTCATTTAATTTGAACAAAATTGTCATACGGTTAAGGAAAAGTAAAGAATTGAGCATTAGTTAAATGGGCTCGTCCGGGATTTGAACCCGGGACCACTCACACCCAAAGCGAGTATCATACCCCTAGACCAACGAGCCATTACATCACGGCCGCGAAACAATTGTATTCTAATCTTGTCATTCCTTTATCATTGGAATTAAAGTTAATATTAAAACTTGATAAAGGATTTCACAGCACAATTTCGTTTTCATTTAATTTGAACAAAATTGTCATACGGTTAAGGAAAAGTAAAGAATTGAGCATTAGTTAAATGGGTTCGTCCGGGATTTGAACCCGGGACCACTCACACCCAAAGCGAGTATCATACCCCTAGACCAACGAGCCATTACATCGCGCTCGCGGAACAATTGTATTCTAATCTTGTCATTCCTTTATCATTGGAATTAAAGTTAATATTAAAACTTGATAAAGGATTTCACAGCACAATTTCGTTTTCATTTAATTTGAACAAAATTGTCATACGGTTAAGGAAAAGTAAAGAATTGAGCATTAGTTAAATGGGCTCGTCCGGGATTTGAACCGGGGACCACTCACACCCAAAGCGAGTATCATAGCCCTAGACCAACGAGCCAATACATCTCGCTCGCGAAGCAATTGTATTCTAATCTTGTCATTCCTTTATCATTGGA
This sequence comes from Acanthosepion lycidas, assembly GCA_963932145.1. NCBI lineage: Eukaryota > Metazoa > Mollusca > Cephalopoda > Sepiida > Sepiidae > Acanthosepion > Acanthosepion lycidas. Next base: position 95,733,361 of record OZ010600.1, read on the forward strand.
ATTAAAGTTAATATTAAAACTTGATAAAGGATTTCAGAGCACAATTTCGTTTTCATTTAATTTGAACAAAATTGTCATACGGTTAAGGAAAAGTAAAGAATTGAGCATTAGTTAAATGGGCTCGTCCGGGATTTGAACCGGGGACCACTCACACCCAAAGCGAGTATCATACCCCTAGACCAACGAGCCATTACATCCCGCCCGCTGAACAATTGTATTCTAATCTTGTCATTCCTTTATCATTGGAATTAAAGTTAATATTAAAACTTGATATAGGATTTCAGAGCACAATTTCGTTTTCATTTAATTTGAACAATATTGTCATACGGTTAAGGAAAAGTAAAGAATTGAGCATTAGTTAAATGGGCTCGTCCGGGATTTGAACCCGGGTCCACTCACACCCAAAGCGAGTATCATACCCCTAGACCAACGAGCCATTACATCACGCTCGCGAAACAATTGTATTCTAAACTTGTCATTCCTTTATCATTGGAATTAAAGTTAATATTAAAACTTGATAAAGGATTTCAGACCACAATTTCGTTTTCATTTAATTTGAACAAAATTGTTATATGGTTAAGGAAATGTACAGAAATGAACATTAGTTAAATGGGCTCGTCCGGGATTTGAACCCGGGACCACTCACACCCAAAGCGAGTATCATACCCATTGACCAACGAGCCAATACATCACGCTCGCGAAACAATTGTATACTAATCTTGTCATTCCTTTATCATTGGAATTAAAGTTAATATTAAAACTTGATAAAGGATTTCAGAGCACAATTTCGTTTTCATTTAATTTGAACAAAATAGTCATACGGTTAAGGAAAAGTAAAGAATTGAGCATTAGTTAAATGGGCTCTTCCGGGATTTGAACCCGGGACCACTCACACCCAAAGCGAGTATCATACCCCTAGACCAACGAGCATTTACACTGCGCTCGCCAAACAATTGTATTCTAATCTTGTCATTCCTTTATCATTGGAATTAAAGTTAATATTAAAACTTGATATAGGATTTCAGAGCACAATTTCGTTTTCATTTAATTTGAACAATATTGTCATACGGTTAAGGAAAATAAAGAATTGAGCATTAGTTAAATGGGCTCGTCCGGGATATGAACCCGGGTCCACTCACACCCAAAGCGAGTATCATACCCCTAGACCAACGAGCCATTACATCACGCTCGCGAAACAATTGTATTCTAAACTTGTCATTCCTTTATCATTGGAATTAAAGTTAATATTAAAACTTGATAAAGGATTTCAGACCACAATTTCGTTTTCATTTAATTTGAACAAAATTGTTATATGGTTAAGGAAAAGTACAGAATTGAGCATTAGTTAAATGGGCTCGTCCGGGATTTGAACCCGGGACCACTCACACCCAAAGCGAGTATCATACCCCTAGACCAACGAGCCATTACATCACGGCCGCGAAACAATTGTATTCTAATCTTGTCATTCCTTTATCATTGGAATTAAAGTTAATATTAAAACTTGATAAAGGATTTCACAGCACAATTTCGTTTTCATTTAATTTGAACAAAATTGTCATACGGTTAAGGAAAAGTAAAGAATTGAGCTTTAGTTAAATGGGCTCGTCCGGGATTTGAACCCGGGACCACTCACACCCAAAGCGAGTATCATACCCCTAGACCAACGAGCCTTTACACTGCGCTCGCCAAACAATTGTATTCTAATCTTGTCATTCCTTTATCATTGGAATTAAAGTTAATATTAAAACTTGATATAGGATTTCAGAGCACAATTTCGTTTTCATTTAATTTGAACAATATTGTCATACGGTTAAGGAAATGTAAAGAATTGAGCATTAGTTAAATGGGCTCGTCCGGGATTTGAACCCGGGTCCACTCACACCCAAAGCGAGTATCATACCCCTAGACCAACGAGCCATTACATCACGCTCGCGAAACAATTGTATTCTAAACTTGTCATTCCTTTATCATTGGAATTAAAGTTAATATTAAAACTTGATAAAGGATTTCAGACCACAATTTCCTTTTCATTTAATTTGAACAAAATTGTTATATGGTTAAGGAAAAGTACAGAAATGAACATTAGTTAAATGGGCTCGTCCGGGATTTGAACCCGGGACCACTCACACCCAAAGCGAGTATCATACCCATTGACCAACGAGCCAATACATCACGCTCGCGAAACAATTGTATACTAATCTTGTCATTCCTTTATCATTGGAATTAAAGTTAATATTAAAACTTGATAAAGGATTTCAGAGCACAATTTCGTTTTCATTTAATTTGAACAAAATTGTCATACGGTTAAGGAAAAGTAAAGAATTGAGCATCAGTTAAATGGCCTCGTCCGGGATTTGAACCCGGGACCACTCCCGCCCAAAGCGACTATCATACCCCTAGACCAACGAGCCATCACATCACGCTCGCGAAACAATTGTATTCTAATCTTGTCATTCCTTTATCATTGGAATTAAAGTTAATATTAAAACTTGATAAAGGATTTCAGAGCACAATTTCGTTTTCATTTAATTTGAACAAAATAGTCATACGGTTAAGGAAAAGTAAAGAATTGAGCATTAGTTAAATGGGCTCTTCCGGGATTTGAACCCGGGACCACTCACACCCAAAGCGAGTATCATACCACTAGACCAACGAGCCATTACATCACGGCTGTGAAACAATTGTATTCTAATCTTGTCATTCCTTTATCATTGGAATTAAAGTTAATATTAAAACTTGATAAAGGATTTCGAAGCACAATTTCCTTTTCATTTAATTTGAACAAAATTGTCATACGGTTAAGGAAAAGTAAAGAATTGAGCATTAGTTAAATGGGCTCGTCTGGGATTTGAAACCGGGACCACTCACACCCAAAGCGAGTATCAAACCCCTAGACCAACGAGACATTACACTGCGCTCGCGAAACAATTGTATTGTAATCTTGTCATTCCTTTATCATTGGAATTAAAGTTAATATTAAAACTTGATATAGGATTTCAGAGCACAATTTCGTTTTCATTTAATTTGAACAATATTGTCATACGGTTAAGGAAAAGTAAAGAATTGAGCATTAGTTAAATGGGCTTGTCCGGGATTTGAACACGGGACCACTCACACCCAAAGCGAGTATCATATCCCTAGACCAACGAGCCATTACTTCGCGCTCGCGAAACAATTGTATTCTAATCTTGTCATTCCTTTATCATTGGAATTAAAGTTAATATTAAAACTTGATAAAGGATTTCAGAGCACAATTTCTTTTTCATTTAATTTGAACAAAATTGTCATACGGTTAAGGAAAAGTAAAGAATTGAGCATTAGTTAAATGGGCTCGTCCCGGATTTGAACCCGGGAACACTCACACCCAAAGCGAGTATCATACCCCTAGACCAACGAGCCATTACATCACGCTTGCGAAACAATTGTATTCTAAACTTGTCATTCCTTTATCATTGGAATTAAAGTTAATATTAAAACTTGATAAAGGATTTCAGAGCACAATTTCGTTTTCATATAATTTGAACAAAATTGTTATATGGTTAAGGAAAAGTACAGAAATGAACATTAGTTAAATGGGCTCGTCCGGGATTTGAACCCGGGACCACTCACACCCAGAGCGAGTATCATACCCATTGACCAACGAGCCAATACATCACGCTCGCGAAACAATTGTATTCTAATCTTGTCATTCCTTTATCATTGGAATTAAAGTTAATATTAAAACTTGATAAAGGATTTCAGAGCACAATTTCGTTTTCATTTAATTTGAACAATATTGTCATACGGTTAAGGAAAAGCAAAGAATTGAGCATTAGTTAAATGGGCTCGTCCGGGATTTGAACCCGGGACCACTCACACCCAAAGCGAGTATGATACCCCTAGACCAACGAGCCATTACATCACAGCCGCGAAACAATTGTATTCTAAACTTGTCATTCCTTTATCATTGGAATTAAAGTTAATATTAAAACTTGATAAAGGATTTCAGACCACAATTTCGTTTTCATTTAATTTGAACAAAATTGTTATATGGTTAAGGAAAAGTACAGAAATGAACATTAGTTAAATGGGCTCGTCCGGGATTTGAACCCGGGACCACTCACACCCAAAGCGAGTATCATACCCCTAGACCAACGAGCCATTACATCACGGCCGCGAAACAATTGTATTCTAATCTTGTCATTCCTTTATCATTGGAATTAAAGTTAATATTAAAACTTGATAAAGGATTTCACAGCACAATTTCGTTTTCATTTAATTTGAACAAAATTGTCATACGGTTAAGGAAAAGTAAAGAATTGAGCTTTAGTTAAATGGGCTCGTCCGGGATTTGAACCCGGGACCACTCACACCCAAAGCGAGTATCATACCCCTAGACCAACGAGCCTTTACACTGCGCTCGCCAAACAATTGTATTCTAATCTTGTCATTCCTTTATCATTGGAATTAAAGTTAATATTAAAACTTGATATAGGATTTCAGAGCACAATTTCGTTTTCATTTAATTTGAACAATATTGTCATACGGTTAAGGAAAATAAAGAATTGAGCATTAGTTAAATGGGCTCGTCCGGGATTTGAACCCGGGTCCACTCACACCCAAAGCGAGTATCATACCCCTAGACCAACGAGCCATTACATCACGCTCGCGAAACAATTGTATTCTAAACTTGTCATTCCTTTATCATTGGAATTAAAGTTAATATTAAAACTTGATAAAGGATTTCAGACCACAATTTCGTTTTCATTTAATTTGAACAAAATTGTTATATGGTTAAGGAAAAGTACAGATATGAACATTAGTTAAATGGGCTCGTCCGGGATTTGAACCCGGGACCACTCACACCCAGAGCGAGTATCATACCCATTGACCAACGAGCCAATACATCACGCTCGCGAAACAATTGTATTCTAATCTTGTCATTCCTTTATCATTGGAATTAAAGTTAATATTAAAACTTGATAAAGGATTTCAGAGCACAATTTCGTTTTCATTTAATTTGAACAAAATTGTCATACGGTTAAGGAAAAGTAAAGAATTGAGCATTAGTTAAATGGGCTCGTCCGGGAATTGAACCCGGGACCACTCACACCGAAAGCGAGTATGATACCCCTAGACCAACGAGCCATTACATCACAGCCGCGAAACAATTGTATTCTAAACTTGTCATTCCTTTATCATTGGAATTAAAGTTAATATTAAAACTTGATAAAGGATTTCAGACCACAATTTCGTTTTCATTTAATTTGAACAAAATTGTTATATGGTTAAGGAAAAGTACAGAAATGAACATTAGTTAAATGGGCTCGTCCGGGATTTGAACCCGGGACCACTCACACCCAAAGCGAGTATCATACCCCTAGACCAACGAGCCATCACATCACGGCCGCGAAACAATTGTATTCTAATCTTGTCATTCCTTTATCATTGGAATTAAAGTTAATATTAAAACTTGATAAAGGATTTCACAGCACAATTTCGTTTTCATTTAATTTGAACAAAATTGTCATACGGTTAAGGAAAAGTAAAGAATTGAGCTTTAGTTAAATGGGCTCGTCCGGGATTTGAACCCGGGACCACTCACACCCAAAGCGAGTATCATACCCCTAGACCAACGAGCCTTTACACTGCGCTCGTCAAACAATTGTATTCTAATCTTGTCATTCCTTTATCATTGGAATTAAAGTTCATATTAAAACTTGATATAGGATTTCAGAGCACAATTTCGTTTTCATTTAATTTGAACAATATTGTCATACGGTTAAGGAAAATAAAGAATTGAGCATTAGTTAAATGGGCTCGTCCGGGATTTGAACCCGGGTCCACTCACACCCAAAGCGAGTATCATACCCCTAGACCAACGAGCCATTACATCACGCTCGCGAAACAATTGTATTCTAAATTTGTCATTCCTTTATCATTGGAATTAAAGTTAATATTAAAACTTGATAAAGGATTTCAGACCACAATTTCGTTTTCATTTAATTTGAACAAAATTGTTATATGGTTAAGGAAAAGTACAGAAATGAACATTAGTTAAATGGGCTCGTCCGGGATTTGAACCCGGGACCACTCACACCCAGAGCGAGTATCATACCCATTGACCAACGAGCCAATACATCACGCTCGCGAAACAATTGTATTCTAATCTTGTCATTCCTTTATCATTGGAATTAAAGTTAATATTAAAACTTGATAAAGGATTTCAGAGCACAATTTCGTTTTCATTTAATTTGAACAATATTGTCATACGGTTAAGGAAAAGCAAAGAATTGAGCATTAGTTAAATGGGCTCGTCCGGGATTTGAACCCGGGACCACTCACACCCAAAGCGAGTATGATACCCCTAGACCAACGAGCCATTACATCACAGCCGCGAAACAATTGTATTCTAAACTTGTCATTCCTTTATCATTGGAATTAAAGTTAATATTAAAACTTGATAAAGGATTTCAGACCACAATTTCGTTTTCATTTAATTTGAACAAAATTGTTATATGGTTAAGGAAAAGTACAGAAATGAACATTAGTTAAATGGGCTCGTCCGGGATTTGAACCCGGGACCACTCACACCCAAAGCGAGTATCATACCCCTAGACCAACGAGCCATTACATCACGGCCGCGAAACAATTGTATTCTAATCTTGTCATTCCTTTATCATTGGAATTAAAGTTAATATTAAAACTTGATAAAGGATTTCACAGCACAATTTCGTTTTCATTTAATTTGAACAAAATTGTCATACGGTTAAGGAAAAGTAAAGAATTGAGCTTTAGTTAAATGGGCTCGTCCGGGATTTGAACCCGGGACCACTCACACCCAAAGCGAGTATCATACCCCTAGACCAACGAGCCTTTACACTGCGCTCGCCAAACAATTGTATTCTAATCTTGTCATTCCTTTATCATTGGAATTAAAGTTAATATTAAAACTTGATATAGGATTTCAGAGCACAATTTCGTTTTCATTTAATTTGAACAATATTGTCATACGGTTAAGGAAAATAAAGAATTGAGCATTAGTTAAATGGGCTCGTCCGGGATTTGAACCCGGGTCCACTCACACCCAAAGCGAGTATCATACCCCTAGACCAACGAGCCATTACATCACGCTCGCGAAACAATTGTATTCTAAACTTGTCATTCCTTTATCATTGGAATTAAAGTTAATATTAAAACTTGATAAAGGATTTCAGACCACAATTTCGTTTTCATTTAATTTGAACAAAATTGTTATATGGTTAAGGAAAAGTACAGATATGAACATTAGTTAAATGGGCTCGTCCGGGATTTGAACCCGGGACCACTCACACCCAGAGCGAGTATCATACCCATTGACCAACGAGCCAATACATCACGCTCGCGAAACAATTGTATTCTAATCTTGTCATTCCTTTATCATTGGAATTAAAGTTAATATTAAAACTTGATAAAGGATTTCAGAGCACAATTTCGTTTTCATTTAATTTGAACAAAATTGTCATACGGTTAAGGAAAAGTAAAGAATTGAGCATTAGTTAAATGGGCTCGTCCGGGAATTGAACCCGGGACCACTCACACCGAAAGCGAGTATGATACCCCTAGACCAACGAGCCATTACATCACAGCCGCGAAACAATTGTATTCTAAACTTGTCATTCCTTTATCATTGGAATTAAAGTTAATATTAAAACTTGATAAAGGATTTCAGACCACAATTTCGTTTTCATTTAATTTGAACAAAATTGTTATATGGTTAAGGAAAAGTACAGAAATGAACATTAGTTAAATGGGCTCGTCCGGGATTTGAACCCGGGACCACTCACACCCAAAGCGAGTATCATACCCCTAGACCAACGAGCCATCACATCACGGCCGCGAAACAATTGTATTCTAATCTTGTCATTCCTTTATCATTGGAATTAAAGTTAATATTAAAACTTGATAAAGGATTTCACAGCACAATTTCGTTTTCATTTAATTTGAACAAAATTGTCATACGGTTAAGGAAAAGTAAAGAATTGAGCTTTAGTTAAATGGGCTCGTCCGGGATTTGAACCCGGGACCACTCACACCCAAAGCGAGTATCATACCCCTAGACCAACGAGCCTTTACACTGCGCTCGTCAAACAATTGTATTCTAATCTTGTCATTCCTTTATCATTGGAATTAAAGTTCATATTAAAACTTGATATAGGATTTCAGAGCACAATTTCGTTTTCATTTAATTTGAACAATATTGTCATACGGTTAAGGAAAATAAAGAATTGAGCATTAGTTAAATGGGCTCGTCCGGGATTTGAACCCGGGTCCACTCACACCCAAAGCGAGTATCATACCCCTAGACCAACGAGCCATTACATCACGCTCGCGAAACAATTGTATTCTAAATTTGTCATTCCTTTATCATTGGAATTAAAGTTAATATTAAAACTTGATAAAGGATTTCAGACCACAATTTCGTTTTCATTTAATTTGAACAAAATTGTTATATGGTTAAGGAAAAGTACAGAAATGAACATTAGTTAAATGGGCTCGTCCGGGATTTGAACCCGGGACCACTCACACCCAGAGCGAGTATCATACCCATTGACCAACGAGCCAATACATCACGCTCGCGAAACAATTGTATTCTAATCTTGTCATTCCTTTATCATTGGAATTAAAGTTAATATTAAAACTTGATAAAGGATTTCAGAGCACAATTTCGTTTTCATTTAATTTGAACAAAATTGTCATACGGTTAAGGAAAAGTAAAGAATTGAGCATTAGTTAAATGGGCTCGTCCGGGATTTGAACCCGGGACCACTCACACCCAAAGCGAGTATCATACCCCTAGACCAACGAGCCATTACATCACGGCCGCGAAACAATTGTATTCTAATCTTGTCAATCCTTTATCATTGGAATTAAAGTTAATATTAAAACTTGATAAAGGTTTTCACAGCACAATTTCGTTTTCATTTAATTTGAACAAAATTGTCATACGGTTAAGGAAAAGTAAAGAATTGAGCATTAGTTAAATGGGCTCGTCCGGGATTTGAACCCGGGACCACTCACACCCAAAGCGAGTATTATACCCCTAGACCAACGAGCCATTACACTGCGCTCGCGAAACAATTGTATTCTAATCTTGTCATTCCTTTATCATTGGAATTAAAGTTAATATTAAAACTTGATATAGGATTTCAGAGCACAATTTCGTTTTCATTTAATTTGAACAATATTGTCATACGGTTAAGGAAAAGTAAAGAATTGAGCATAAGTTAAATGGGCTCGTCCGGGATTTGAACCCGGGACCACTCACACCCAAAGCGAGTATCATACCCCTAGACCAACGAGCCATTACATCGCGCTGGCGAAACAATTGTATTCCAATCTTGTCATTCCTTTATCATTGGAATTAAAGTTAATATTAAAGCTTGATAAAGGATTTCAGAGCACAATTTCGTTTTCATTTAATTTGAACAAAATTGTCATACGGTTAAGGAAAAGTAAAGAATTGAGCATTAGTTAAATGGGCTCGTCCGGGATTTGAAACCGGGACCACTCACACCCAAAGCGAGTATGATACCCCTAGACCAACGAGCCATTACATCACGGCCGCGAAACAATTGTATTCTAAACTTGTCATTCCTTTATCATTGGAATTAAAGTTAATATTAAAACTTGATAAAGGATTTCAGACCACAATTTCGTTTTCATTTAATTTGAACAAAATTGTTATATGGTTAAGGAAAAGTACAGAAATGAACATTAGTTAAATGGGCTCGTCCGGGATTTGAACCCGGGACCACTCACACCCAGAGCGAGTATCATACCCATTGACCAACGAGCCAATACATCACGCTCGCGAAACAATTGTATTCTAATCTTGTCATTCCTTTATCATTGGAATTAAAGTTAATATTAAAACTTGATAAAGGATTTCAGAGCACAATTTCGTTTTCATTTAATTTGAACAAAATTGTCATACGGTTAAGGAAAAGTAAAGAATTGAGCATTAGTTAAATCGGCTCGTCCGGGATTTGAACCCGGGACCACTCACACCCAAAGCGAGTATCATACCCCTAGACCAACGAGCCATTACATCACGGCCGCGAAACAATTGTATTCTAATCTTGTCAATCCTTTATCATTGGAATTAAAGTTAATATTAAAACTTGATAAAGGTTTTCACAGCACAATTTCGTTTTCATTTAATTTGAACAAAATTGTCATACGGTTAAGGAAAAGTAAAGAATTGAGCATTAGTTAAATGGGCTCGTCCGGGTTTTGAACCCGGGACCACTCACACCCAAAGCGAGTATTATACCCCTAGACCAACGAGCCATTACACCGCGCTCGCGAAACAATTGTATTCTAATCTTGTCATTCCTTTATCATTGGAATTAAAGTTAATATTAAAACTTGATAAAGGTTTTCACAGCACAATTTCGTTTTCATTTAATTTGAACAAAATTGTCATACGGTTAAGGAAAAGTAAAGAATTGAGCATAAGTTAAATGGGCTCGTCCGGGATTTGAACCCGGGACCACTCACACCCAAAGCGAGTATGATACCCCTAGACCAACGAGCCATTACATCACAGCCGCGAAACAATTGTATTCTAAACTTGTCATTCCTTTATCATTGGAATTAAAGTTAATATTAAAACTTGATAAAGGATTTCAGACCACAATTTCGTTTTCATTTAATTTGAACAAAATTGTTATATGGTTAAGGAAAAGTACAGAAATGAACATTAGTTAAATGGGCTCGTCCGGGATTTGAACCCGGGACCACTCACACCCAAATCGAATATCATACCCCTAGACCAACGAGCCATTACATCACGACCGCGAAACAATTGTATTCTAATCTTGTCATTCCTTTATCATTGGAATTAAAGTTAATATTAAAACTTGATAAAGGATTTCACAGCACAATTTCGTTTTCATTTAATTTGAACAAAATTGTCATACGGTTAAGGAAAAGTAAAGAATTGAGCATTAGTTAAATGGGCTCGTCCCGGATTTGAACCCGGGAACACTCACACCCAAAGCGAGTATCATACCCCTAGACCAACGAGCCATTACATCACGCTTGCGAAACAATTGTATTCTAAACTTGTCATTCCTTTATCATTGGAATTAAAGTTAATATTAAAACTTGATAAAGGATTTCAGAGCACAATTTCGTTTTCATTTAATTTGAACAAAATTGTTATATGGTTAAGGAAAAGTAAAGAATTGAGCATTAGTTAAATGGGCTCGTCCGGGATTTGAACCCGGGACCACTCACACCCAAAGCGAGTATCATACCCCTAGACCAACGAGCCATTACATCACGGCCGCGAAACAATTGTATTCTAATCTTGTCATTCCTTTATCATTGGAATTAAAGTTAATATTAAAACTTGATAAAGGATTTCACAGCACAATTTCGTTTTCATTTAATTTGAACAAAATTGTCATACGGTTAAGGAAAAGTAAAGAATTGAGCTTTAGTTAAATGGGCTCGTCCGGGATTTGAACCCGGGACCACTCACACCCAAAGCGAGTATCATACCCCTAGACCAACGAGCCTTTACTCTGCGCTCGCCAAACAATTGTATTCTAATCTTGTCATTCCTTTATCATTGGAATTAAAGTTAATATTAAAACTTGATATAGGATTTCAGAGCACAATTTCGTTTTCATTTAATTTGAACAATATTGTCATACGGTTAAGGAAAAGTAAAGAATTGAGCATTAGTTAAATGGGCTCGTCCGGGATTTGAACCCGGGACCACTCACACCCAAAGCGAGTATCATACCCCTAGACCAACGAGCCATTACATCACACTCGCGAAACAATTGTATTCTAAACTTGTCATTCCTTTATCATTGGAATTAAAGTTAATATTAAAACTTGATAAAGGATTTCAGACCACAATTTCGTTTTCATTTAATTTGAACAAAATTGTTATATGGTTAAGGAAAAGTGCAGAAATGAACATTAGTTAAATGGGCTCGTCCGGGATTTGAACTCGGGACCACTCACACCCAGAGCGAGTATCATACCCATTGACCAACGAGCCAATACATCACGCTCGCGAAACAATTGTATTCTAATCTTGTCATTCCTTTATCATTGGAATTAAAGTTAATATTAAAACTTGATAAAGGATTTCAGAGCACAATTTCGTTTTCATTTAATTTGAGCAAAATTGTCATACGGTTAAGGAAAAGTAAAGAATTGAGCATTAGTTAAATGGGCTCGTCCGGGATTTGAACCCGGGACCACTCACACCCAAAGCGAGTATCATACCCCTAGACCAACGAGCCATTACATCACGGCCGCGAAACAATTGTATTCTAATCTTGTCAATCCTTTATCATTGGAATTAAAGTTAATATTAAAACTTGATAAAGGTTTTCACAGCACAATTTCGTTTTCATTTAATTTGAACAAAATTGTCATACGGTTAAGGAAAAGTAAAGAATTGAGCTTTAGTTAAATGGGCTCGTCCGGGATTTGAACCCGGGACCACTCACACCCAAAGCGAGTATCATACCCCTAGACCAACGAGCCATTACATCACGGCCGCGAAACAATTGTATTCTAATCTTGTCATTCCTTTATCATTGGAATTAAAGTTAATATAAAAACTTGATAAAGGATTTCAAAGCACAATTTCGTTTTCATTTAATTTGAAAAAAATTGTCATACGGTTAAGGAAAAGTAAAGAATTGAGCATTAGTTAAATTGGCTCGTCCGGGATTTGAACCCGGGACCACTCACACCCAAAGCGAGTATCATACCCCTAGACCAACGAGCCATTACACTGCGCTCGCGAAACAATTGTATTCTAATCTTGTCATTCCTTTATCATTGGAATTAAAGTTAATATTAAAACTTGATATAGGATTTCAGAGCACAATTTCGTTTTCATTTAATTTGAACAATATTGTCATACGGTTAAGGAAAAGTAAAGAATTGAGCATTAGTTAAATGGGCTCGTCCGGGATTTGAACCCGGGACCACTCACACCCAAAGCGAGTATCATATCCCTAGACCAACGAGCCATTACATCGCGCTGGCGAAACAATTGTATTCTAATCTTGTCATTCCTTTATCATTGGAATTAAAGTTAATATTAAAGCTTGATAAAGGATTTCAGAGCACAATTTCTTTTTCATTTAATTTGAACAAAATTGTCATACGGTTAAGGAAAAGTAAAGAATTGAGCATTAGTTAAATGGGCTCGTCCGGGATTTGAACCCGGGACCACTCACACCCAAAGCGAGTTTGATACCCCTAGACCAACGAGCCATTACATCACAGCCGCGAAACAATTGTATTCTAAACTTGTCATTCCTTTATCATTGGAATTAAAGTTAATATTAAAACTTGATAAAGGATTTCAGACCACAATTTCGTTTTCATTTAATTTGAACAAAATTGTTATATGGTTAAGGAAAAGTACAGAAATGAACATTAGTTAAATGGGCTCGTCCGGGATTTGAACCCGGGACCACTCACACCCAGAGCGAGTATCATACCCATTGACCAACGAGCCAATACATCACGCTCGCGAAACAATTGTATTCTAATCTTGTCATTCCTTTATCATTGGAATTAAAGTTAATATTAAAACTTGATAAAGGATTTCAGAGCACAATTTCTTTTTCATTTAATTTGAACAAAATTGTCATACGGTTAAGGAAAAGTAAAGAATTGAGCATTAGTTAAATGGGCTCGTCCGGGATTTGAACCCGGGACCACTCACACCCAAAGCGAGTATCATACCCCTAGACCAACGGGCCATTACACTGCGCTCGCGAAACAATTGTATTCTAATCTTTTCATTCCTTTATCATTGGAATTAAAGTTAATATTAAAACTTGATAAAGGTTTTCACAGCACAATTTCGTTTTCATTTAATTTGAACAAAATTGTCATACGGTTAAGGAAAAGTAAAGAATTGAGCATTAGTTAAATGGGCTCGTCCGGTAATTGAACCCGGGACCACTCTCACCCAAAGCGAGTATCATACCCCTAGACCAACGGGCCATTACACTGCGCTCGCGAAACAATTGTATTCTAATCTTGTCATTCCTTTATCATTGGAATTAAAGTTAATATTAAAACTTGATATAGCATTTCAAAGCACAATTTCGTTTTCATTTAATTTGAACAATATTGTCATACGGTTAAGGAAAAGTAAAGAATTGAGCATTAGTTAAACGGGCCCGTCCGGTATTTGAACCCGGGACCACTCACAACCAAAGCGAGTATCATACCCTTAGACCAACGAGCCATTACATCGCGCTCGCGAAAAAATTGTATTCTAATCTTGTCATTCCTTTATCATTGGAATTAAAGTTAATATTAAAACTTGATAAAGGATTTCAGAGCACAAATTCTTTTTCATTTAATTTGAACAAAATTGTCATACGGTTAAGGAAAAGTAAAGAATTGAGCATTAGTTAAATGGGCTCGTCCGGGATTTGAACCCGGGAACACTCACACCCAAAGCGAGTATCATACCCCTAGACCAAAGAGCCATTACATCACGCTCGCGTAACAATTGTATTCTAATCTTGTCATTCCTTTATCATTGGAATTAAAGTTAATATTAAAACTTGATAAAGGATTTCAGAGCACAATTTCGTTTTCATTTAATTTGAACCAAATTGTCATACGGTTAAGGAAAAGTAAAGAATTGAACATTAGTTAAATGGGCTCGTCCGGGATTTGAACCCGGGAACACTCACACCCAAAGCGAGTATCATACCCCTAGACCAAAGAGCCATTACATCACGCTCGCGAAACAATTGTATTCTAATCTTGTCATTCCTTTATCATTGGAATTAAAGTTAATATTAAAACTTGATAAAGGATTTCAGAGAACAATTTCGTTTTCATTTAATTTGAACAAAATTGTCATACGGTTAAGGAAAAGTAAAGAATTGAGCATTAGTTAAATGGGCTCGTCCGGGATTTGAACCCGGGACCACTCACACCCAAAGCGAGTATCATACCCCTAGACAACGAGCCATTACATCACAGCCGCGAAACAATTGTATTCTAATCTTGTCATTCCTTTATCATTGGAATTAAAGTTAATATTAAAACTTGATAAAGGATTTCAGAGCTCAATTTCGTTTTCATTTAATTTGAACCAAATTGTCGTACGGTTAAGGAAAAGTAAAGAATTGAGCATTAGTTAAATGGGCTCGTCCGGGATTTGAACCCGGGACAACTCACACCCAAAGCGAGTATCATGCCCCTAGACCAACGAGCCATTACATCAGGCTCGCGAAACAATTGTATTCTAATCTTGTCATTCCTTTATCATTGGAATTAAAGTTAATATTAAAACTTGATAAATGATTTCAGAGCACAATTTCTTTTTCATTTAATTTGAACAAAATTGTCATACGGTTAAGGAAAAGTAAAGAATTGAGCATTAGTTAAATGGGCTCGTCCGGGATTTGAACCCGGGACCACTCACACCCAAAGCGAGTATCATACCCCTAGACCAACGGGCCATTACACTGCGCTCGCGAAACAATTGTATTCTAATCTTGTCATTCCTTTATCATTGGAATTAAAGTTAATATTAAAACTTGATATAGGATTTCAGAGCACAATTTCGTTTTCATTTAATTTGAACAATATTGTCATACGGTTAAGGAAAAGTATAGAATTGAGCATTAGTTAAATGGGCCCGTCCGGTATTTGAACCAGGGACCACTCACACCCAAAGCGAGTATCATACCCCTAGACCAACGAGCCATTACATCACCGCCGCGAAACAATTGTATTCTAATCTTGTCATTCCTTTATCATTGGAATTAAAGTTAATATTAAAACTTGATAAAGGTTTTCCCAGCACAATTTCGTTTTCATTTAATTTGAACAAAATTGTCATACGGTTAAGGAAAAGTAAAGAATTGAGCATTAGTTAAATGGGCTCGTCCGGGATTTGAACCCGGGACCACTCTCACCCAAAGCGAGTATCATACCCCTAGACCAACGGGCCATTACACTGCGCTCGCGAAACAATTGTATTCTAATCTTGTCATTCCTTTATCATTGGAATTAAAGTTAATATTAAAACTTGATATAGGATTTCAGAGCACAATTTCGTTTTCATTTAATTTGAACAATATTGTCATACGGTTAAGGAAAAGTAAAGAATTGAGCATTAGTTAATTGGGCCCGTCCGGTATTTGAACCCGGGACCACTCACAACCAAAGCGAGTATCATACCCTTAGACCAACGAGCCATTACATCGCGCTCGCGAAAAAATTGTATTCTAATCTTGTCATTCCTTTATCATTGGAATTAAAGTTAATATTAAAACTTGATAAAGGATTTCAGAGCACAATTTCTTTTTCATTTAATTTGAACAAAATTGTCATACGGTTAAGGAAAAGTAAAGAATTGAGCATTAGTTAAATGGGCTCGTCCGGGATTTGAACCCGGGACCACTCACACCCAAAGCTAGTATCATACCCCTAGACCAACGAGCCATTACATCACGCTCGCGAAACAATTGTATTCTAAACTTGTCATTCCTTTTCCATTGGAATTAAAGTTAATATTAAAACTTGATAAAGGATTTCAGAGAACAATTTCGTTTTCATTTAATTTGAACCAAATTGTCATACGGTTAAGGAAAAGTAAAGAATTGAACATTAGTTAAATGGGCTCGTCCGGGATTTGAACCCGGGAACACTCACACCCAAAGCGAGTATCATACCCCTAGACCAAAGAGCCATTACATCACGCTCGCGAAACAATTGTATTCTAATCTTGTCATTCCTTTATCAGTGGAATTAAAGTTAATATTAAAACTTGATAAAGGATTTCAGAGCACAATTTCGTTTTCATTTAATTTGAACAAAATTGTCATACGGTTAAGGAAAAGTAAAGAATTGAACATTAGTTAAATGGGCTCGTCCGGGATTTGAACCCGGGAACACTCACACCCAAAGCGAGTATCATACCCCTAGACCAAAGAGCCATTACATCACGCTCGCGAAACAATTGTATTCTAATCTTGTCATTCCTTTATCATGGGAATTAAAGTTAATATTAAAACTTGATAAAGGATTTCAGAGAACAATTTCGTTTTCATTTAATTTGAACAAAATTGTCATACGGTTAAGGAAAAGTAAAGAATTGAGCATTAGTTAAATGGGCTCGTCCGGGATTTGAACCCGGGACCACTCACACCCAAAGCGAGTATCATACCCCTAGACCAACGAGCCATTACATCAGGCCCGCGAAACAATTGTATTCTAATCTTGTCATTCCTTTATCATTGGAATTAAAGTTAATATTAAAACTTGATAAAGGATTTCAGAGAACAATTTCGTTTTCATTTAATTTGAACAAAATTGTCATACGGTTAAGAAAAAGTAAAGAATTGAGCATTAGTTAAATGGGCTCGTCCGGGATTTGAACCCGGGACCACTCACACCCAAAGCGAGTATCATACCCCTAGACAACGAGCCATTACATCACGGCCGCGAAACAATTGTATTCTAATCTTGTCATTCCTTTATCATTGGAATTAAAGTTAATATTAAAACTTGATAAAGGATTTCAGAGCACAATTTCGTTTTCATTTAATTTGAACCAAATTGTCGTACGGTTAAGGAAAAGTAAAGAATTGAGCATTAGTTAAATGGGCTCGTCCGGGATTTGAACCCGGGACAACTCACACCCAAAGCGAGTATCATACCCTTAGACCAACGAGCCATTACATCACGCTCGCGAAACAATTGTATTCTAATCTTGTCATTCCTTTATCATTGGAATTAAAGTTAATATTAAAACTTGATAAAGGATTTCAGAGAACAATTTCGTTTTCATTTAATTTGAACAAAATTGTCATACGGTTAAGGAAAAGTAAAGAATTGAGCATTAGTTAAATGGGCTCGTCCGGGATTTGAACCCTGGACCACTCACACCCAAAGCGAGTATCATACCCCTAGACCAACGAGCCATTACATCACGGCCGCGAAACAATTGTATACTAATCTTGTCATTCCTTTATCATTGGAATTAAAGTTAATATTATAACTTGATAAAGGATTTCAGAGCACAATTTCGTTTTCATTTAATTTGAACAAAATTGTTATATGGTTAAGGAAAAGTACAGAAATGAGCATTAGTGAAATGGGCTCGTCCGGGATTTGAACACGGGACCACTCACACGCAAAGCGTGTATCATACCCTAGACCAACGAGCCATTACATCACGCCCGCGAAACAATTGTATTCTAATCTTGTCATTCCTTTATCATTGGAATTAAAGTTAATATTAAAACTTGATAAAGGATTTCAGAGCACCATTTCGTTTTCATTTAATTTGAACAAAATTGTCATACGGTTAAGGAAAAGTAAAGAATTGAGCATTAGTTAAATGGGCTCGTCCGGGATTGAACCCGTGACCACTCACACCCAAAGCGAGTATCATACCCCTAGACCAACGAGCCATTACATCACGCCCGCGAAACAATTGTATTCTAATCTTGTCATTCCTTTATCATTGGAATTAAAGTTAATATTAAAACTTGATAAAGGATTTCAGAGCACAATTTCGTTTTCATTTAATTTGAACAAAATTGTTATATGGTTAAGGAAAAATACAGAAATGAGCATTAGTTAAATAAGCTCGTCCGGGATTTGAACCCGGGACCACTCACACCCAAAGCGAGTATCATACCATAGACCAACGAGCCATTACATCACGCCCGCGAAACAATTGTATTCTAATCTTGTCATTCCTTTATCATTGGAATTAAAGTTAATATTAAAACTTGATAAAGGATTTCAGAGCACAATTTCGTTTTCATTTAATTTGAACAAAATTGTCATACGGTTAAGGAAAAGTAAAGAATTGAGCATTAGTTAAATGGGCTCGTCCGGGACTGAACCCGGGACCACTCACACCCAAAGCGAGTATCATACCCCTAGACCAAAAAGCCATTACATCACGGTCGCGAAACAATTGTATTCTAATCTTGTCATACCTTTATCATTGGAATTAAAGTTAATATTAAAACTTGATGAAGGACTTCAGAGCACAATTTCGTTTTCATTTAATTTGAACCAAATTGTCATACG
Organism: Acanthosepion lycidas; assembly: GCA_963932145.1. Taxonomy (NCBI): domain Eukaryota; kingdom Metazoa; phylum Mollusca; class Cephalopoda; order Sepiida; family Sepiidae; genus Acanthosepion; species Acanthosepion lycidas. The sequence continues at coordinate 95,752,450 of OZ010600.1, forward strand.
GGTAAGGAAAAGTAATGAATTGAGCATTAGTTAAATGGGCTCGCCCGGGATTTGAACCCGGGACCACTCACACCCAAAGCGAGTATCATACCCCTAGACCAACGAGCCATTACATCACGCTCGCGAAACAATTGTATTCTAATCTTGTCATTCCTTTATCATTGGTATTAAAGTTAATATTAAAACTTGATAAATGATTTCAGAGCACAATTTCGTTTTCATTTAATTTGAACAAAATTGTTATATGGTTAAGGAAAAGTACAGAAATGAACATTAGTTAAATGGGCTCGTCCGGGATTTGAACCCGGGACCACTCACACCCAAAGCGAGTATCATACCCCTAGACCAACGAGCCATTACATCACGCTCGCGAAACAATTGTATTCTAATCTTGTCATTCCTTTATCATTGGAATTAAAGTTAATATTAAAACTTGATAAAGGATTTCAGAGCACAATTTCGTTTTCATTTAATTTGAACAAAATTGTCATACGGTTAAGGAAAAGTAAAGAATTGAGCATTAGTTAAATGGGTTCGTTCGGGAATTGAACCCGGGACCACTCACACCCAAAGCGAGTATCATACCCCTAGACCAACGAGCCATTACATCACGGCCGCAAAACTATTGTATTCTAATCTTGTCATTCCTTTATCATTGGAATTAAAGTTAATATTAAAACTTGATAAAGGATTTCAGAGCACAATTTCGTTTTCATTTAATTTGAACAAAATTGTTATATGGTTAAGGAAAAGTACAGAAATGAGCATTAGTTAAATGGGCTGGTCCGGGATTTGAACCCGGGACCACTCACACCCAAAGCGAGTATCATACCCCTAGACCAACGAGCCATTACATCACGCTCGCGAAACAATTGTATTCTAATCTTGTCATTCCTTTATCATTGGAATTAAAGTTAATATTAAAACTTGATAAAGGATTTCAGAGCACAATTTCGTTTTCATTTAATTTGAACAAAATTGTTATATGGTTAAGGAAAAGTACAGAAATGAGCATTAGTTAAATGGGCTCGGCCGGGATTTGAACCCGGGACTACTCACAACCAAAGAGAGTACCATACCCCTAGACCAACGAGCCATTACATCACGGCCGCGAAACAATTGTATTCTAATCTTGTCATTCCTTTATCATTGGAATTAAAGTTAATATTAAAACTTCATAAAGGATTTCAGAGCACAATTTCGTTTTCATTTAATTTGAACAAAATTGTCATACGGTTAAGGAAATGTACAGAAATGAGCATTAGTTAAATGGGCTAGTCCGGGATTTGAACCCGGGACCACTCACACCCAAAGCGAGTATCATACCCCTAGACCAACGAGCCATTACATCACGCTCGCGAAACAATTGTATTCTAATCTTGTCATTCCTTTATCATTGGAATTAAAGTTAATATTAAAACTTGATAAAGGATTTCAGAGCACAATTTCGTTTTCATTTAATTTGAACAAAATTGTCATACGGTTAAGGAAATGTACAGAAATGAGCATTAGTTAAATGGGCTCGTCCGGGATTTGAACCCGGGACAACTCACACCCAAAGCGAGTATCATACCCCTAGACCAACGAGCCATTACATCACACTCGCGAAACAATTGTATTCTAATCTTGTCATTCCTTTATCATTGGAATTAAAGTTAATATTAAAACTTGAGATAGGATTTCAGAGCACAATTTCGTTTTCATTTAATTTGAACAAAATTGTCATACGGTTAAGGAAAAGTACAGAAATGAGCATTAGTTAAATGGGCTCGTCCGGGATTTGAACCCGGGACCACTCACACCCAAAGCGAGTATCATACCCCTAGACCAACGAGCCATTACATCACGCTCGCGAAACAATTGTATTCTAATCTTGTCATTCCTTTATCATTGGAATTAAAGTTAATATTAAAACTTGATAAAGGATTTCAGAGCACAATTTCGTTTTCATTTAATTTGAACAAAATTGTCATACCGTTAAGGAAAAGTACAGAAATGAGCATTAGTTAAATGGGCTCGTCCGGGATTTGAACCCGGGACCAATCACACCCAAAGCGAGCATCATACCCTTAGACCAACGAGCCATGACATCACGCTCGCGAATCAATTGTATTCTAATCTTGTCATTCCTTTATCATTGGAATTAAAGTTAATATTAAAACTTGACAAAGGATTTCAGAGCACAATTTCGTTTTCATTTAATTTGAACAAAATTGTTATATGGTTAAGGAAAAGTACAGAAATGAGCATTAGTTAAATGGGCTCGTCCGGGATTTGAGCCCGGGGCCACTCACACCCAAAGCGAGTATCATACCCCTAGACCAACGAGCCATTACATCACGCTCGCGAAACAATTGTATTCTAATCTTGTCATTCCTTTATCATTGGAATTAAAGTTAATATTATAACTTGATAAAGGATTTCAGAGCACAATTTCGTTTTCATTTCATTGGAACAAAATTGTTATATGGTTAAGGAAAAGTGCAGAAATGAGCATTAGTTAAATGGGCTCGGCCGGGATTTGAACCCGGGACTACTCACACCCAAAGCGAGTATCATACCCCTAGACCAACGAGCCATTACATCACGGCCGCGAAACAATTGTATTCTAATCTTGTCATTCCTGTATCATTGGAATTAAAGTTAATATTAAAACTTGATAAAGGATTTCAGAGCACAATTTCGTTTTCATTTAATTTGAACAAAATTGTCATACGGTTAAGGAAAAGTACAGAAATGAGCATTAGTTAAATGGGCTCGTCCGGGATTTGAACCCGGGACCAATCACACCCAAAGCGAGTATCATACCCTTAGACCAACGAGCCATTACATCACGCTCGCGAAACAATTGTATTCTAATCTTGTCATTCCTTTATCATTGGAATTAAAGTTAATATTAAAACTTGATAAAGGATTTCAGAGCACAATTTCGTTTTCATTTAATTTGAACAAAATTGTCATACGGTTAAGGAAAAGTACAGAAATGAGCATTAGTTAAATGGGATCGTCCGGGATTTGAACCAGGGACCAATCACACCCAAAGCGAGTATCATACCCTTAGACCAACGAGCCATTACATCACGCTCGCGAAACAATTGTATTCTAATCTTGTCATTCCTTTATCATTGGAATTAAAGTTAATATTAAAACTTGATAAAGGATTTCAGAGCACAATTTCGTTTTCATTTAATTTGAACAAAATTGTTATATGGTTAAGGAAAAGTACAGAAATGAGCATTAGTTAAATGGGCTCGGCCGGGATTTGAACCCGGGACTACTAACACCCAAAGCGAGTATCATACCCCTAGACCAACGAGCCATTACATCACGGCCGCGAAACAATTGTATTCTAATCTTGTCATTCCTTTATCATTGGAATTAAAGTTAATATTAAATCTTGATAAAGGATTTCAGAGCACAATTTCGTTTTCATTTAATTTGAACAAAATTGTCATACGGTTAAGGAAATGTACAGAAATGAGCATTAGTTAAATGGGCTCGTCCGCGATTTGAACCCGGGACCAATCACACCCAAAGCGAGTATCATACCCTTAGACCAACGAGCCATTACATCACGCTCGCGAAACAATTGTATTCTAATCTTGTCATTCCTTTATCATTGGAATTAAAGTTAATATTAAATCTTGATAAAGGATTTCAGAGCACAATTTCGTTTTCATTTAATTTGAACAAAATTGTCATACGATTAAGGAAAAGTACAGAAATGAGCATTTGTTAAATGGGCTCGTCCGGGATTTGAACCCGGGACCAATCACACCCAAAGCGAGTATCATACCCCTAGACCAACGAGCCATTACATCACGCTTTCGAAACAATTGTATACTTATCTTGTCATTCCTTTATCATTGGAATTAAAGTTAATATTAAAACTTGATAAAGGTTTTCAGAGCACAATTTCGTTTTCATTTAATTTGAACAAAATTGTCATGCGGTTAAAGAAAAGTACAGAAATGAGCATTAGTTAAATGGGCTCGTCCGGGATTTGAACCCGGGAACAATCACACCCAAAGCGTGTATCATACCCTTAGACCAACCAGCCATTACATCACGCTCGCGAAACAATTGTATTCTAATCTTGTCATTCCTTTATCATTGGAATTAAAGTTAATATTAAAACTTGATAAAGGATTTCATAGCACAATTTCGTTTTCATTTAATTTGAACAAAATTGTCATACGGTTAAGGAAAAGTACAGAAATGAGCAATAGTTAAATGGGCTCGTCCGGGATTTGAACCCGGGACCACTCAGACCCAAAGCGAGTATCATACCCCTAGACCAACGAGCCATTACATCACGCTTTCGAAACAATTGTATTCTATCTTGTCATTCCTTTATCATTGGAATTAAAGTTAATACTAAAACTTGATAAAGGATTTCAGAGCACAATTTCGTTTTCATTTAATTTGAACAAAATTGTCATACGGTTAAGGAAAAATAAAGAAATGAGCATTAGCTAAATGGGATTGTCCGGGATTTGAACCCGGGACCACTCACACCCAAAGCGAGTATCATTCCCCTAGACCAACGAGCCATTACATCACGCCCGCGAAACAATTGTATTCTAATCTTGTCATTTCATTATCATTAGAATTAAAGTTAATATTAAAACTTGATAAAGGATTTCACAGCACAATTTCGTTTTCATTTAATTTGAACAAAATTGTTATATGGTTAAGGAAAAGTACAGAAATGAGCATTAGTTAAGTGGGCTCGTCCGGGATTTGAACCCGGGACCACTCACACCCAAAGCGAGTATCATTCCCCTAGACCAACGAGCCATTAGATCACCCCCGCGAAAAAATTGTATTCTAATCTTGTCATTCCTTTATCATTGGAATTAAAGTTAATATTAAAACTTGATAAAGGATTTCAGAGCACAATTTCGTTTTCATTTAATTTGAACAAAATTGTCATACGGTTAAGGAAAAGTACAGAAATGAGTATTAGTTAAATGGGCTCGTCCGGGATTTGAAACCGGGACCACTCACACCCAAAGCGAGTATCATACCCCTAGACCAACGAGCCATTACATCACGCTGGCGAAACAATTGTATTCTAATCTTGTCATTCCTTTATCATTGGAATTAAAGTAAATATTAAAACTTGATAAAGGATTTCAGAGCACAATTTCGTTTTCATTTAATTTGAACAAAATTGTTATATGGTTAAGGAAAAGTACAGAAATGAGCATTATTTAAATGGGCTCGGCCGGGATTTGAACCCGGTACTACTCACACCCAAAGCGAGTATCATACCCCTAGACCAACGAGCCATTACATCACGGCCGCGAAACAATTGTATTCTAATCTTGTCATTCCTTTATCATTGGAATTAAAGTTAATATTAAAACTTCATAAATGATTTCAGAGCACAATTTCGTTTTCATTTAATTTGAACAAAATTGTCATACGGTTAAGGAAAAGTACAGAAATGAGCATTAGTTAAATGGGCTCGTCCGCGATTTGAACCCGGGACCAATCACACCCAAAGCGAGTATCATACCCTTAGACCAACGAGCCATTACATCACGCTCGCGAAACAATTGTATTCTAATCTTGTCATTCCTTTATCATTGGAATTAAAGTTAATATTAAATCTTGATAAAGGATTTCAGAGCACAATTTCGTTTTCATTTAATTTGAACAAAATTGTCATACGATTAAGGAAAAGTACAGAAATGAGCATTAGTTAAATGGGCTCGTCCGGGATTTGAACCCGGGACCAATCACACCCAAAGCGAGTATCATACCCCTAGACCAACGAGCCATTACATCACGCTTTCGAAACTATTGTATTCTTATCTTGTCATTCCTTTATCATTGGAATTAAAGTTAATATTAAAACTTGATAAAGGTTTTCAGAGCACAATTTCGTTTTCATTTAATTTGAACAAAATTGTCATGCGGTTAAAGAAAAGTACAGAAATGAGCATTAGTTAAATGGGTTCGTCCGGGATTTGAACCCGCAACCAATCACACCCAAAGCGTGTATCATACCCTTAGACCAACCAGCCATTACATCACGCTCGCGAAACAATTGTATTCTAATCTTGTCATTCCTTTATCAGTGGAATTAAAGTTAATATTAAAACTTGATAAAGGATTTCAGAGCACAATTTCGTTTTCATTTAATTTGAACAAAATTGGCATACGGTTAAGGAAAAATAAAGAAATGAGAATTAGCTAAATGGGATTGTCCGGGATTTGAACCCGGGACCACTCACACCCAAAGCGAGTATCATTCCCCTAGACCAACGAGCCATTACATCACGCCCGCGAAACAATTGTATTCTAATCTTGTCATTTCATTATCATTAGAATTAAAGTTAATATTAAAACTTGATAAAGGATTTCACAGCACAATTTCGTTTTCATTTAATTTGAACAAAATTGTTATATGGTTAAGGAAAAGTACAGAAATGAGCATTAGTTAAATGGGCTCGTCCGGGATTTGAACCCGGGACCACTCACACCCAAAGCGAGTATCATTCCCCTAGACCAACGAGCCATTACATCACACCCGCGAAACAATTGTATTCTAATCTTGTCATTCCTTTATCATTGGAATTAAAGTTAATATTAAAACTTGATAAAGGATTTCACAGCACAATTTCGTTTTCATTTAATTTGAACAAAATTGTTATATGGTTAAGGAAAGGTACAGAAATGAGAGTTAGTTAAATGGGCTCGTCCGGGATTTGAACCCGGGACCACTCACACCCAAAGCGAGTATCATACCCCTAGACCAACGAGCCATTACATCACGCCCGCGAAACAATTGTATTCTAATCTTGTCATTCCTTTATCATTGGAATTAAAGTTAATATTAAAACTTGATAAAGGATTTCAGAGCACAATTTCGTTTTCATTTAATTTGAACAAAATTGTCATACGCTTAAGGAAAAGTACAGAAATGAGCATTAGTTAAATGGGCTCGTCCGGGATTTGAACACGGGACCACTCACACCCAAAGCGAGTATCATACCCCTAGACCAACGAGCCATTACATCACGCCCGCGAAACAATTGTATTCTAATCTTGTCATTCCTTTATCATTGGAATTAAAGTTAATATTAAAACTTGATAAAGGATTTCAGAGCACAATTTCGTTTTCATTTAATTTGAACAAAATTGTTATATGGTTAAGGAAAGGTACAGAAATGAGAATTAGTTAAATGGGCTCGTCCGGGATTTGAACCCGGGACCACTCACACCCAAAGCGAGTATCATACCCCTAGACCAACGAGCCATTACATCACGCACGCGAAACAATTGTATTATAATCTTGTCATTCCTTTATCATTGGAATTAAAGTTAATATTAAAACTTGATAAAGGATTTCAGAGCACAATTTCGTTTTCATTTAATTTGAACAAAATTGTCATACGGTTAAGGAAAAGTAAGGAAATGAGCATTAGTTAAATGGGCTCGTCCGGGATTTGAACCCGGCACCACTCACACCCAAAGCAAGCATCAAACCCCTAGACCAACGAGCCATTACATCAAGCTCGCGAAACAATTGTATTCTAATCTTGTCATTCCTTTATCATTGGAATTAAAGTTAATATTAAAACTTAATAAAGGATTTCAGAGCACAATTTTGTTTTCATTTAATTTGAACTAAATTGTCATACGGTTAAGGAAATGAAAAGAAATGAGCATTAGTTAAATGGGCTCGTCCAGGATTTGATCCCGGCACCACTCACACCCAAAGCGAGCATCATACCCCTAGACCAACGAGCCATTACATCACGCTTGCGAAACAATTGTATTCTAATCTTGTCATTCCTTTATCATTGGAATTAAAGTTAATATTAAAACTTCATAAAGGATTTCAGAGCACAATTTCGTTTTCATTTAATTTGAACAAAATTGTCATACGGTTAAGGAAAAGTCAAGAAATGAGCATTAGTTAAATGGGCTCGTCCGGGATTTGAAACCGGCACCACTCACACCCAAAGCGAGCAACATACCCCTAGACCAACGAGCCATTACATCGAGCTCGCGAAACAATTGTATTCTAAACTTGTCATTCCTTTATCATTGGAATTAAAGTTAATATTAAAACTTGATAAAGGATTTCAGAGCACAATTTCGTTTTCATTTAATTTGAAAAAAATTGTGATACGGTTAAGGAAAAGTAAATAAATGAGCATTAGTTAATTGGGCTCGTCCGGGATTTGAATCCGGCATCATTCACAACCAAAGCGAGTATCATACCCCTAGACCAACGAGCCATTACATCACGCCCGCGAAAAAATTGTATTTTAATCTTGTCATTCCTTTATCATTGGAATTAAAGTTAATATTAAAACTTAATAAAGGATTTCAGTGCACAATTTTGTTTACATTTAATTTGAACAAAATTGTCATACGGTTAAGGAAAAGTAAAGAAATGAGCAATAGTTAAATGGGCTCGTCCGGGATTTGAACCCTGTACCACATACACCCAAAGCGAGTATCATACCCCTCGACTAACGAGCCATTACATCGCGCCTGCAAAACAATTGTATTCTAATCTTGTCATTCCTTTATCATTGGAATTAAAGTTAATATTTGATAAAGTATTTCAGAGCACAAATTTGTTTACATTTAATTTGAACAAAATTGTCATACGGTTAAGGAAAAGTAAAGAAATGAGCAATAGTTAAATGGGCTCGTCCGGGATTTGAACCCTGTACCACTCACACATAAAGCGAGTATCATAGCCCTAGACCAACGAGCCATTACACCACACCCGCGAAACAATTGTATTCTAATCTTGTCATTCCTTTATCATTGGTATTAAAGTTAATATTAAAACTTGATAAAGGATATCAGAGCACAATTTTGTTTTCATTTAATTTGAACAAAATTGTTATACGGTTAAGGAAAAGTAAAGAAATAAGCATTAGTTAAATGGGCTCGTCCGGGATTTGAACCCGGGACCATTCACACCCAAAGCGAGTATCATACCCCTAGACCAACGAGCCATTACATCACACACATTAAAGAATTGTATTCTAATATTGTCATTCCTTTATCATTGGAATTAAAGTTAATATTAAAACTTGATAAAGGATTTCATAGCACAATTTTGTTTTCATTTAATTTGAACAAAATTGTTATACGGTTAAGGAAAAGTAAAGAAATGAGCATTAGTTAAATGGGCTCGTCCGGGATTTGAACCCGGGACCATTCACACCCAAGGCGAGTATCATACACCTAGACCAACGAGCCATTACATCGCACCCGCACAACAATTGTATTCTAATCTTGTCATTCCTTTATCATTGGAATTAAAGTTAATATTAAAACTTCATAAAGGATTTCAGAGCACAATTTCGTTTTCTTTTAATTTGAACAAAATTGTCATACGGTTAAGGAAAAGTAAAGAAATAAGCATTAGTTAAATGGGCTCGTCCAGGATTTGATCCCGGAACCACTCACACCCAAAGCGAGTATCATACCCCTAGACCAACGAGCCATTACTTCACGCTCGGCAAACAATTGTATTCTAATCTTGTCATTCCTTTATCATTGGAATTAAAGTTAATATTAAAACTTCATAAAGGATTTCAGTGCACAATTTTGTTTTCATTTAATTTGAACAAAATTGTCATACAGTTAAGGAAAAGTAAAGAAATAAGCATTAGTTAAATGGGCTCGTCCGGGATTTGAACCCGGGACCATTCACACCCAAAGCGAGTATCATACCCCTAGACCAACGAGCCATTACATCGCACCCGCAAAACAATTGTATTCTAATCTTGTCATTCCTTTATCATTGGAATTAAAGTTAATATTAAAACTTCATAAAGGATTTCAGAGCACAATTTTGTTTGCATTTAATTTGAACAAAATTGTCATACAGTTAAGGAAAAGTAAAGAAATGAGCATTAGTTAAATGGGTTCATCCGGGATTTGCACCCGGGACCACTCACACCCAAAGCGAGTATCATACCCCTAGACCAACGTGCCATTACATCACGCTCGCTAAACAATTGTATTCTAAACTTGTCATTCCTTTATCATTGGAATTAAAGTTAATATTAAAACTTGATAAAGGATTTCAGAGCACAATTTTGTTTGCATTTAATTTGAACAAAATTGTCATTCGGTTAAGGGAGAGTAAATAAATGAGCATTAGTTAAATGGGCTCGTCCGGGATTTGAACCCGGGACCACTCACAACCAAAGCGAGTATCATGCCCCTAGCCCAACGAGCCATTACATGACTCCCTCTAAACAATTGTATTCTAATCTTGTCATTCCTTTATCATTGGAATTAAATTGTATATTAAAACTTGATAAAGGATTTCAGAACACAACTTTGTTTTCATGTAATTTGAACAAACTTGAGAAACGATTAAGGAAAATTTAATAAAAGCGCATTAGTTAAATGGGCTCGACCGGGATTTGAACCCGGGACCACTCACTCCCGAAGCGAGTATCATACCCCAGGACCAACGATCCATTACATAACTCCCGCTAAACTATTGTGTTCTAATCTTGTCATTCCTTTATGAATGGAATTAACGTGAATATTAAAACTTGATAAAGGATTTCAGAAGACATCTTTTTTTTTCATGTAATTTGAACAAAATTGAGAAACGATTAAGGAAAATTTAATAAATACGCATTAGTTAAATTGGCTCGTCCGTGATTAGAACCCGGGACCACTCACACCCAAAGCGAGTATCATACACCTAGACCAACGAGCCATTACATGACTACGTTTAAACAATTGTATTCTAATCTTGTCATTCATTTATCATTGGAATTAAAGTGAATATTAAAACTTGATAAAGGATTTCAGAACACAACTTTGTTTTCATGTAATCTGAACTAACTTGAGAAACGATTAAGGAAAATTTAATAAATGCGCCTTAGTTATATGGGCTCGTCCGCGATTTGAACCTGGGACCTCTCACACCCAAAGCGAGAATCATATCCCTAGACCAACGAGCCATTACATCACCCCCGCGAAACAATTGTATTCTAATCTTGTCATTCCTTTATCATTGGAATTAAAGAGAATATTAAAACTTGATAAAGGATTTCAGAAAACATCTTTTTTTCCATGTAATTTGAACAAACTTGAGAAACGATTAAGGGAAATTTAATAAATGCGCATTTGTTCAATTGGCTCGTCCGTGATTCGAACCCGGGTTCACTCACACTCGAAGCGAGTATCATACCCCTAGACCAACGAGCCAATACATAAGACCCGCTAAACAATTGTATTCTAATCTTGTCATTTTTTTATCATTGGAATCAAAGTGAATATTAAAACTTTATAAAGGATTTCAGAAGACATCTTTGTTTTCATGTAATTTGAACAAACTTGAGAAACGATTAAGGAAAATTCAATAAATGCGCATTAGTTCAATTGGCTCGTCCGTGAATCGAACCCGGGACCACTCGCACGCGAAGCGAGTACCATACCCATAGACCAACGAGCCATAACATAACTCTAGCTAAAAACAATTGTATTTTAATCTTGTCATTCCTTTATCATTGAAATCAAAGTGAATATTAAAACTTTATAAAGGATTTCAGAAGACATCTTTGTTTTCATGTAATTTGAACAGACTTGAGAAACGATTAAGGAAAATTCAATAAATGCGCATTAGTTCAATTGGCTCGTCCGTGATTCGAACCCGGGACCACTCGCACGCGAAGCGAGTACCATACCCATAGACCAACGAGCCATTACATAACTCCCGCTAAACAATTGTATTCTAATCTTGTCATTCCTTTATCATTGGAATCAAAGTGAATATTAAAACTTTATAAAGGATTTCAGAAGACATCTTTGTTTTCATGTAATTTGAACAAAATTGAGAAACGATTAAGGAAAATTCCAAAAATATGCATGAGTTATATTGGCTCGTCCGTGATTTGAACCCGGGACCACTCACCCCCGAAGCGAGTATCATAGCCTTGACTAACGAGCCATTACATGACTCCATCTAAACAATTGTATTCTAATCTTGTCATTCCTTTATCATTGAAATTAAAGTGAATATTAAATCTTGATAAAGGATTTCAGAAGACAACTTTGTTTTCATGTAATTTGAACAAAATTGAGAAACGATTAAGGAAAATTTAATAAATGCACATCAGTTAAATGGGATAGTCCGGGATTTGAACTTGTGACCACTCGCACCCGAAGCGAGTATCATACCGCTAGACCAACGAGCCATTACATCACACTCGCTAAACAATTGTATTCTAATCTTGTCATTCCTTTATCATTGGAATTAAAGTTAATATTAAAACTTGATAAAGGATTTCAGAGCACAATTTTGTTTTCATTTAATTTGAACAAAATTAACAAACGGTTAAGGAAAAGTTAATGAATAAGCATTAGTTAAATCGGCTTGACCGGAATTTTAACCCGGGACCACTTGCACCAGAAGCGAGTATCATACCCCTTGACCAACGAGCATTTACATCGCCCTCGATTAACAATTATTTTCTAATCTTGTCATTCCTTTATCATTGGAATTAAAGTGAATATTAAAACTTGATGAAGGATTTTAGAGCACAACTTTATTATCTTTTAATTTGAATAAATTAACAAACGGAAAGTAAATTTTCGCGCATTACTTAAGTGGGCTCATCCAACATTTGAACCCGCGACCATTCATAACCAATGCGAGTACCATACCCCTTGCCCAACGAAACATTACTCCGTCTACATTATATAATCGTATTCTAAACTTGTCATTGAAAATAAAGTGATTATTAAAACTTGATAAAGAATTTCAGCGAACAACTTCATTTTCATTTAATTTGAATAAACTGAGAAATGTTTTAGAAAATTAAATAAACGGGCATTAGTTAAAAGAGACCGACCGGGATTTGAACCCAGGACCACTCACACCCAAAGCGAGTATCTTACCCCTTCACCAACGAGCCATTACATCGCTCGCATTATATAATTGTATTCTAATCTTGTCATTCCTTTATCATTGACATTAAAGTGAATATTAGAACTTGATAAATATTTCAGCGCACAACTTCATCTTCATTTAATTTGAATAAATTGAGAAACGTTTAAGGAAAAGTGAATAAACGGGCATTAGTTAAACGTGCCCGTCCGTGATTTGAACCCGGGACCACTCTCGTCCAAACCACTATCATTCCCCTAGACTGTTACTAAATGTTTCTATATCTGCATTGTATACTTTAGATTCTTTTAATTTTGTCCAGTCATAGTCCCGGTGTTTTGCATCTGTCATAATTATTGCAGCTAGAAATGTTTTCTGTATTGTGATTAAATGGAAGTAGATTTGTTTAATTTTTTTTCTTTCCCTTCACCTTAGAAAATTTACAAAGATGGCGAATATATTATTTTCGTTTTGTCAAGTTATAGGGCGTGACTCTCCTGGAGTTTTGTCTGAGCCATAATTTTGGCAGGTAGAAAAGCTTCTATGTGATGATTAAATGAAAACAGTTTTGTTAAAATTTAATTTTTATTGTTTCCTTTCAACTTTTAAGAGTTACGAAGATGTCGATTGTATTCTTTAGATTTTGAAAGGGGAATAGAGCATGATTATCCAGGATCTATCTTATCCAGCTATCTTAATGGCAGGTAGAAAAGTGTCTCTATGTTGATTAAATGAAAGCAGTTTTCTTTAAATTTAAATTTTTTATTTACCTTCGCCATTGAAGAGTTACGAAGATGGCGATTGGATTATTTCGATTTTGTCAAGTCACAAATGCGAGGCCAAATAGGACAAATTGTTGCTCTCTTGGATTTTTACATCAGCCAGGTAGAAATGTTCTCTGTGTTGAATAAATGAAAGTAGTCTGGTTTAAATTTAAATTCTTTTCATTTCCATTCATTTTAGAAGTGTTACAGCGTTATTTTTTCTTGGTGAAACCGGCAAGTCGACCTTTGAAAAAAAAAAAAAAATAAAAAAAAAACGAATTGGTGATGGTGGTCGGGGGATAACAATTAATTACTTTTTGAGTAAGAGTAGAATCAAAATCAACTAAGCTTAGTAAATCAAGTTCTGCCTGTCTACTGATACGTCGAAATGGATGAATGTCGTTGACATTATCACGGCGATCAACGTTGATCTCCGACCACTTTTAAAGACTGTGTCAGTCTCTCGGAACTGGAATCAAATATTATCGCTCCGCGGCTTAAAACTTCCGAAACGTTATCAGCTTTAGGCTCGTCAAAATTAACAAAAATAAATAAAAAATAATAATTAGCTGCTTAAGATCCCCTGTCATCTAAGCGCATTGGTTGGCGACCCGCGACGTCGCTGATGGTCAGATTATAAGCACGTCAAAATGAAAAACAAAAAACACTGACAGCCTCTGATGAAGCCGTCATTTCAGATCAAGCTCACAGTCCTTATCAACAACATCGGACCACTCGGCCATGACAGGAATCAGATATCGGTAAATATTTCTAACCAAAGACCTTTCAGTTTTTCATCCTATTGCAGATAGATATTTACTAAGCGTAGCATCGTTTGCCATCAGATGAAATAATGAAGACATATTCGAAGAATATACTGTCCTTTCAATCTGCAGCCTCTTTTTTTCTACAGGCACAACTTTACAAGCCGATCACTCGTCGGTTGCCATATTCGTAGTAAATGTTCAAATTTAAACAATAAGAATAATTATGAGAGCAATCGATTACAAACTGCTATCGAAGCCTGTTGACAGTAGGTTCAAAACGTTTTAATTTCCCTTCGTTCTGTTCTCAATGAAGCGCTATTCTTTAAACGACACTTGGGTTTTCAATTCACTTCAGATCATAAGAGGAACTCCTCAGTTCAATCGATTTTCAAAGATGCTGGAAAAAATAGTCGTCTAACGTTGCTTCTCTGTACCTTTCCCGTAAATCCTTTCATGGTAATTGTTCTGATGAACCTTCCTCTATGGAGGCGGGTAGGAGAAGGCTGACTGATGACCAGCCTTCCTCTACATCCTAGCCGTTTTGGAATTATGCCACCTTTTTCTGTTATTCAAAATAAATATTATTTTCCTCCATGCTACTTAGACCTTATGAATTCAAATACAGTACTAGATTGGCAGTTAGGTCTCATCATTTTACAGTTGAAATGGCGAAATGGAATCGTAAGTTCTATGCTATCATTTTCTTTTCTTGCAGTTATTTTCCGGCTTTTTGGTTTCCACTAAAGTTTGATCTTCAAAAAATTTACATGCAATGTCAATCATTATCTTCTGTTTTTCATTGATCTGTGTTTTATCTTGTATTCTCTCACACGGTAAACCCTTGTGTATAAGTGGATTTATTTCCATGCTGGATGAAAAAGAAAATAGAAGCCATAGTTAAGAAGAGAGCAAGATAGATAGATAGATAGATAGATAGATAGATAGATAGATAGATAGATAGATAGATATGAACAGTATGAGATAGATAGATAGATAGATATGAACAGTATGAGATAGATAGATAGATAGATAGATAGATAGATAGATATGAACAGACTGACATAGATAGATAGATAGATAGATAGATAGATAGATAGATAGATAGATAGATAGATAGATAGATAGATATGAACAGTCTGAGATAGATAGATAGATAGATAGATAGATAGATAGATAGATAGATAGATAGATAGATAGATAAATAGATAGATAGAAATTGGAAATATATATGAACTGGCTGATCTCGAAATGTCTGAATGGCTAATTATCATAAGGAATTAAATACTTTTAAATCCACACCCACACACCCGACGTCGCGGAAAACAATTTTCCGGTTACCGCCACCAGGTGTCGCCCTTTTTAGCAATAGATCTTCACGACACAAAGATGAATCCATTTCACTTCAAGTCTTGTATTACATCATCCCGATGGCTTCATAGCTTATTCTTTTCGATTATCGACCACGTGGCGAGGATCACATATCTCAGTATTTTCTAGGGTTGGCTTTATCTACAGCTGCCTGAACTATTCGTCAATTTTAGGTGCTTTTTTTTTCTTGTCACCAGAGCGTGATTCTGCCTCAGTTCCTTTGCAGAGTTCATTAATGAATGTCTGAAACGATATTGAGTCACCTGCTTAAAAAGACTAATTTGAATTTGTAAGCGTGACGCTTCTTAACCCCAAATCACGATTTATCACGTGAGAATTGTATCATCTGCTATAGCCAAAGTTGAAGAAAGGAAAGAAATCATCGCGGCTGCTATATCTGTTATCAGTGATTACATACTACGCAGTCTTTGGGAGATATTAGATTATAGGACTAATGTCTGCTGTACAATACGAGGTTTGTACCGAACGCATGTAATACTGAACAATATATATATATATATATATATATATATATATATATATATATATATATATATAATATAATATAATATAATGTAATATAAAAGGCTCAAACACTAATATTTCATGGTTATAATTTATTACATTGGAATCGTAATCTCGATCCAATTCATCAGACCTAAAAATTCAAAAATTTTTGAATTTTTAGGTCTGATGAATTGGATCGTGATTACGATTCCAGTGTAATAAATTATAACCATGGAATATTAGTGTTTGAGCCTTTTATATTATATTTTTACTCTGTCCTAAGCATTGAGTTCTACCTAGATTCTATCCCCTTGGAATTCATATATATATATATATATATATATATATATATATATATATATATATATATATATATATATATATATATGTGTGTGTGTGTGTGTGTGTGTGTATACTGGCCACTAATATTATCAATATATATATATATATATATATATATATATATATATATATATATATATATATATATATATATATATATATATATATATGGTGTCCTAAAATAATGTATACACTCTTTAAATATTAATAGTTAATAATACATTACCGTGATGTGAGAACATATATGGATGAAAATATGCAAAACAGATGGATTGAATGTTCCCATCAAAAATACCTTCGGGTGATTCTAGGTATTAAGTTGCAATCTTTTCTTTTTTTGTGACGGACACAGCAATTTTAGAAAAGGAAAATACCCTTAAATGCGCTGGGGTGTGGGTCACATCATAATGATGAAGGATTATCCCCTCCCAAAACAGTTGTTTTATGGTAAATTGACATGCTGCAAACGTCCTCCACACAAACCCAAAAAATGTTTCAACGATGTCATTAGAAACAACCTTAAAGATGTTGGATTAAGTATAAACAATTGGTAGAAGAAGCCAGTTGATAGGTCTAAATGGCGGAAACTTCTTTATGATGGTTGCAACAGTTTTGAAGAGAGAAATGGTCGAGCATGCAAAAGTGAAACATGCCTTAAGTAAAGATGATGCTAATCTTTTGCCTCTAGACTCCCAGTATAAATGTGCTTTTTACAAGGGAATTTGCTTGTCCAAAGCCGGTTTAATCAGTCACATGAGCTACCATCGCCATAATAACCATGTTTATCAGATTGAAAGCCATCTTCCCGGGCCAACTGGCGCCCTGTGTCAGTTTTGCAACAAAATCTGCAAATCATTAGCTGGTCTAAAGAGGCACACTAATAGACTTCTATCAAGACAAAATAACCTTCAAAACTCTCATTACATCATTCATTTGTTATTTATGTAAGAAATCTTGTAAGGGTGCAGCAGGGTTTTGTGTGCACATGAACGTGGCAATGTACTGTAAGTTGCAATCATTTTCATAAATGTGAACTGGCTGCATTTTTTGTTTTAAAGTTTTCTTAACTGGGTGTTATTCCTTTTATCATTTTACTAGCTTTCCTTATTCTATATCCTTTTTAATATTCTTTTAACCGTGTTTTAACACTTAAAAATTAAGGATAGGCTTTTATAAATTGTTTGTAAAAAAATCAGTACTATAACTAAGATATCAGTTCTGCGCAAAAATAGAATCAAACGAATGTAAAAGTAAATTTTCAAATTAGCATTTATTGCCCAATCAGTGAGGTTGCTTAGGACGCTGCTCAAGAGCTTTGAAAAGGCAGACGACCATTTCTGTGTCATATGACCTAAACAATAAAAGATCACGTTCAAGAAAACGATTAACAATATTTTCCTTCCTAAAAAGCAACATTAAAAATTAGAGAATATATTTATTAACCAATAAAACTTGTGATTTAATAAATCAATCTTTTTAACATCCTGTAATCAGAAAGTTTCCTATAAATAGCGGAAACTTAAATGAATTAACTAGTCTTCAGTATACTTCGACCAGGATGTGAATAATACTGATTCGTCAATTTTCGAGTCTTCAAAACATCTTATTGAGTGCTGAAGTTCCCTTTTTAAAAATTATTACTCGCCTTAAAAGTATTTTCAGAAACCAGTTTGCATGGTTTATATTACGAAAACGTCAAGCAACGTAAAAAAAAACAACGTATTTCAGCTTTAGCTATCATTAGCTGTATTTGCGCTGATATTTAACTAATTGCCTGACACCATTCCCCTGCTGCATTATTTACGCTACATACGCATAACAGAGCTTAGATTTTGTTTTTTTGTTGTTGTTTTTTTCACATGAAAGTATCACACATACGCCTTCCGGAATACTGACTCAATTCATCTTTTTTCTTTTTTGTTCTAATAAATGAATTTTGCTTGCGTTTATTTTCATAAACGCAATTTTAAGAACCAGCTGAACGAGGAAATGTATAATCTAATTTCTTTCAGCCTAAAAGAAAACCGAAATTATTTTACACACAATAATAAAATTATTTGAATATGGAGAGTTGTGTTTGAAGATTATTTCTTTTCTCCGGTTTTACCCACTGAACTTCTCCTCCTCCGCACACACACACACACACGCGCACACACACATACTCACACACACACACATATATACATATAAAAGTGAACATAGAAGTCAACACAGAGGCGACAGTCTGTTTCTTGCTAGATGCAATCGTCAGGCCTGACGATTGCATCTAGCATGAAACAGTTGACTTCTATGTTCCCTTTTCTATTTACACACGCTCTATCTCTGATTTGAGCACTTTAGCTAATAAATATAGCACACCGTAAAACTATATTTCTTCATATTGTTATGGTCCAATATCCTGACACCACAGTTATGGCCCAAGGTTAGAGCCAAGAAAGAACAACACGAACACAAAAGTAGAATAACAAAGATATATTACAACAGAAATATAGTACAAGAAGTTGAAGGTGTTAGTAATGACTGTCCGTCTGGCTTAGAGTGAACTAATATTATCGTTATAGGTAAGTTCCCATAACACACACACACACACACACACACACACATATATATATATATATATATATATATATATATATATATATATAAAACAGATGATGTCGGTGTGTGTGTGTGTGTTTTGTGTGTCTGTCTGTGTGTGTATCCTATTTATACATGTCCACATTTCTCGAAAGATTTCGATGAAATTGTACACACATTTTGCATATTTACCAAGCCAGTTCAAGACCAATGTTTCAATCCCCAGCTCCCCCCCCACCCCACCCCACCCCCCACCCTAGTCTAGCATAACAATCGATAAAACTGAAGGTGGGTACGATTTTTTTATTTTTTTTTTTTTTTTTTTTCAAAAACCAAGGCAACGTTATCACGCGAACAAAATTTTAACTGCATGAGCTGATGTTCTTTGCACTTAAAGCAAAACATCAGCTCATGTTACGAGATTCCTGTGACAATGGCCTCACACCAAAAAAATGCGAAAAACTTTCAAAAAATCGGGTTCTTCGTACTGCTTAAAATAAAAACAAATGAAAAACTTCCTCATTTTTATCCGATTTCCTTCAAACATGTCGCAAAAATTTGACATCGTACAAGAAATAAGATAGTGTGGTTTTAGTCCAGCTCGCTTCCCAGCATATAATGAAAAACAAAAAAAAAACTGCTCAAAAAGCTGTTTTGGGGCCATAACTCCCTGGATTTTCATCTAATGTTTTCCAAATTTGCCCTGTAAATTACATATGACACACAAATTGCCGTGCCTGAATATTTGGTTTTAGATTATTTCAGTTAAGTGGATGAAATCTGCTACAATCTAGGTTCAAAACCGGCTTTTGCCATTTAGCCAATAGTTTCTTCATATGATTCCATCTTAAATTGGCATTCGAACAACCTTTGATGAAAAGATTGTTTCAGAAGGATTATTGAAGCGTTAAAAAATTCCCGGAGAACCTCTTATTAACCCCCAGCTTTACAGTAAACATACGAAGAAGGAGATGTGTCGGGGTCGTTCATGTGTTTGGACTTGCAGTTAAATCAAACTCTGTCGCTTCATCCATGGTTTTGTTTGATAATTAGATTTGTGAACAATGCCATACTATTTGAAAGTTATTATGGGCATAGGAAATTTACTGAATATCTGAAAGATTGAAACAATTTAACCCCGAACAACAACAACCACACAAGAAAACTTTATCGATGGAATTCATTTATTAAGAACAATCAAACACTTGCGTAAAAAAACTATGAGGAGGAGTAGCTTAATATATATATATATATATAAATGCTTAACTTGTAGTAGCAAAATCAGTACCCGAGGAAAAAAAAGAAAGAAAAATGAAAAAACCAAGAACATTAAAATACGGTGAAAACAAGCTATATATATATATATATATATATATATATATATATATATATATATATATATATATATTCAACGGACATTAAATTAACTTTTGAATTATACTTTTCAATTTTCGAATGAGATTTTTTTGTACTGGTGTCAAATTTGTGGATAAACTGTCCAAATTTCTTATTTTGTTCTGTTCAAGTACTGTCGACCGGCTTAGTTGGTATCAAGATTTTCTTACAACATCCTGGCACTTATAGAATGTTGGGATTGGAATTAGTTTAAAGTGACGTCATGTGTAAAGGTTGAACATAAATGCACGTAATGAATATTTATATGTGGTTTGGTTTTGTACGCAAGATACATATTTTAGGCATTACTTTCCCCAACCGTGACGTTTTTGAACAAATATAATTAGTCTTAAGGAAAATTAGATCAAATAACAGATGCAATTGCAAAGATATGGACTAAAATAAACACATAAGACACATTAAACATAAATAAACACATTATCTAATGCCTTATTTCCATAATAGTATATTTGTTTGCTGTGGCCTGATTAGGGGACAGAAAGAAAGACACATAAGACGAAGGTAGGTTGAACAAGTGTATTGAAATAACAGATATATACAAAGCAAGAATTTTAGTAATAAGCAGATAGAAGTGTACGTCCGAACGGTAGGTTAACACTGCGTCTCCGCTATATTTAACAGCCCCCCCCCACCGCCACGAGGGTTGTATGTAGCACAAGGTCGAGTTTACAGTGGGTTTTCCGAGCCCGTAGGCTCGGTCAAAAATGTTCCCTTAGAACCCGTATAAACGGGTTCAGGGTCTGTCTACCTCCCCGGACGAAACTCTGCTCTACGGCATAGCTTCGCCCGGATTCCTCTCTGCCAAAGCTGAGAGTTCGACAGAAGTCACACACAAAGATTGCCTCTCCGCTCCCCAACCGACTCTCGCAGTTAGTATTTATGAGAGGAGGAAGAGTTCATTCTATTGTAGGAGGGTTTACCACAACAGAGGAAGAGTTCATTCTACTGTAGGAGGGTTCACCACAACATTGCTGCTCAATGAATAAGAAATCCCATCAAGTGAAATGATGAGTGTTGTATTGAAATGTGACTTTGTTATACAGGAATAAAGTGTCGCTGCCGACACTTGAGTTTGAACATAGATCGCCGGTTTGGTTGTTGAGATCGTGTTGATCTTTGCCTATTCCACCGTTTGGGGGTCTTCGAGTGTTGGTCGCGTTTAGTCTGGTCCTTCCTCGTCATCCTTACCATCATGAGTGGCCCTACAGGAGACGGAACACCAGACGCCTTTGCTCTCGGGATCACAAAGACACGCAAGCCCTCTACTATGACAAGGAACGTTCATAATACAAGAGAATATTACTTCTAATTTATTAACATGTTTAAACGTAATATTTTATTTTAACGTTTTCTAATTTTTATTAAGTTACTTTTCTTTAAGTTGGAGCTGGCAATTTTTGCACACAACTAATTATTAATTATTTAATTATTATTAATTTAAATATTATTAATATACAACCCTTTGCGTTTTAATGGGTTTATTGCCTTGCTTAATGTGAAATGATAAAAAAATGACTACGTCTTCTATTGATTCGTTTTTTTTACGGTTTATCAACTTCTGTGCGTCTTTTTGTATGTGGGTGTGTGTGTGTCTGTGTGTGTGTATGCGCACATGTATGCGACTGAATCATCATATACACTTCTGTATGTTTTTGTATGTATGCATGTGTATGTGTACCTGTATGTGTGTCTTCTTGTGCTTGAATGTGCGTGTGTATTAGTATTAGAGGTGTTTGCGTTTTACGTTGTTATTTACTAGGGTTTAGTTTGGCACAAGGTTATAAGTAGGGGGCGCCCAGTGTGAAACAAACTCACTGCTAATGACCGACAAGTCCAGCTTGATGACCATTACAACACCCGATAAATCGCCATTTTTTGCAATGCCTGGTTTTCTTTATCTATTTATAGACATCTCTCCCCACCGAAAAAAAAATGGCGCCTAATTTATCACAAAGATTGCTAGTTGAGAGTTCTGTCTTCATATCTTTCCCGCTTCACTGGTCACGTGATATAGTGTCATTCAGATGGAATCAGAAAGGAAAGTAAATCACTGATTAGCAATGGATTCATTTGTTTCTCACTTCTTTCTTTTCAAAGCTTTTCTTTCAACGAGTTTTTTGTTGACGAGTAAAGTCAAAAGTCTCCCCGGATGTTTTCAAAAGAACTCCATCTTTCGGACTGAATAGAACAGATTTTATTTTCCTTCTCTATTCGCTTCACGCGAATTCATTCCTACAGGAATAATAAAAAAAAAGAACCTGATAAATTGCTGATTCCAAAAGATAACGAAACTAAACTTTTCGACGATGTCTTCAAGCGAAAGGAACCGGTGCTTACACATTGGAAATTTGGCGCTAAGCAAATTAATTCTCAATAAAAAACAAAAACCTCAAGTGAAAGAAAGAAATGACCGATAAAAATGTATACAGTTGACTAGCATAGTACCCGTAAAAATAATGGGATGACTTACATTACTTCCACTAGAGAACCATAAAAATAAAGTATCAGACAATTTAATAAGATAATAAAGTATCAGGCTTTCTTCGCAAGTTTCAGGGTTATAGAATTTCAGGTCGATTGTTTGACTTAATACAATCATTCCTGTCTAACCGCGAATTGAAGGTCGTTCTCAACGGATTCTCCTCCAGCTCCTATCCCATGAACGCTGGTGTTCCCCAAGGCTCCATCCTTGGCCCTATTCTGTTCCTTATCTTTGTCAATGACCTTCTTGACGTCATAGATTCACAAGTGGGCATCTATGCGGTCGGCACTACTATTTACTCCTGCCTCAAAAGCAAATCTAGTGTTGTTGACAAAACTAACCTGGCCGTTCGTCTCGAAAAGGACCTCCAATCGGTTGTGAACTGGGGCAGGAATTAGCTGGTCAACTTTAATGCCTCAAAAACAAAACTGCTCTCTATTAATCACCACAGAAATCCTTCACTGCCCCCCCCCCTTAGAATGTCGGACGCTCGACTTCTCGAGAGCACCTCTTTGCGACTACTCGGCCTCACATTGACTGCTGACCTGAGATGGAACAAATACATTGAGTCAATAGCTTCGTCCACCGCAAGTAAATTTGGCTCACTGTGCTGCACCAGGAAATTTTTCTCACCGGATCAACCATTCGCCCTTGCATGGAGTATTACTTCCATATATGGTCTGGTGCCCCTTACGTTTGTCTCAAGGTTCTTGATAAGATCCAGAGACGGATATGCAACGTAATTGGCCCTGATCAGACATCTCGTCTGCAGTCGCTCTCTCACAGACGTGCCATCGCCTTCCTCTATTTTTTTTACAAATACCTTCATGGTAACTGCTCCGAGGTGCTGCTTTCGCTGGTTCCCAAACTTCATGAATTTAAGCGTTCAACTAAGCTGGCATCTCGCTCTCACCCTTTCACAGTCGAAACTGTTAAAGTATCCGTCTCTTCTACTCCAATAGCTTTATATCTCGCACTTCTCGCCTGTGGAAATCCCTCTCCTTTTCCTGTTTCCTTGATAGCTTTAATCTCCAACTATTCAAATGTAATGTCAATCGACGTCTCCAGATGCCTTGATCTATCCCCTATCCTTTGTTGTTCATGATGACGGTCGTCTTCGAGTATAGGATCCAGAGGTTAGCAGTGAATATTTCGAAGACAGTAGGAAAGCGTTGTTCAGGTTAGGAGTGGATATTTTGGTAAAAGTAGCAGAGCGTAGTTCGTCCATCTGTTATCTCTTCGCCTGACAAGCTGGACTGGACATCCGGGTAGAGTGAACAAAATGGCCGCCTTTATACACGACGGATTGAATGTTCTACGTCTTCTGATTGGTTAACATTCTATTGGTGGACTATAAAGTGGGTCAAGACATTTGGGCTAACTCACTAGTACATAACATATACACAAAAACCTACAACATCCTTCTCTTCATCCTTTCCTCTATCACTCCTATTTGCTCTCGCTCCAATTCTCTGTAACCCCTTGCGTGCTAGTGGCTTCCCGCCTTGCTTGGGGTGAAACGCTTAAAAAAAAAGAAGAAACTGCACACTATGAGCAAGTCAAAAGAAAGCAACAACAAAGAAGCAGTGTTAAATCAATGCAGTAAAAAATAAATACAAATCTGAACGAGGGACGATTGGAATCCATTTTAAATATACAGTGACTAAATAGTCATTAAAGAAAAAATGATATTTTTTAATATTCATTAAGGACGCCCTAAGCATTCTCATTTACAAGAGACACCTAGTAATCCGAAGAAACATCCCACAATTCCAAAAAGCACCGAATAATACATCTCAGAATCCTGAAGATATACCCAATCTGAAATACAAACCGGACCCCGAAGACATATTTAATTCCAAAAAGCACCACATGACACGAAGAAGGAACACGAATATATACCAAAATTTTAAAAAATCACCCAATAATACGAAGCAGGATCACGAAAATAAACACAATTCCAAACAGCACAACAATAATATGAAGCAGGATCCCGAAGATATGCAGAATTCCAAAAATTATCCAATAATACGAAACAGAATCCCGAAAATATACCCAGTCCAAAATGTACCACCAATACGAAACCGGATCCCGAAGACATACCCAATTCCAAAAAGCACCCAATAATACAAAGCTGGAGCCCAAAGATATACCAAATTCTAAAAAGCATACAATTATACGAAGCAGTATCTCGAAGATATGCGCAATTCCAAAAATTACCCCAAAAGACAAAGCAGAATAACAAAGATATACCTCATTCTAAAAAGCACATAGAAATCGAAGTAGGGTTCCAAAGTAATGTCCAATTCCAAAAAGCACGTAATAATACGTAGAAGGATCCCGAACATATACCCAATTAAAAAAAAAACACTCAGTAATACGCAGATGGACCGGAAGATATAACCAATTCCAAAAGCAAAAAATTCTTCGAAGCAGTGTCCCGAAGATATACCTAATTGCAAAAAGCACCCAATAATAAAAATCAGCATCCTGAAGATATAACCAATTTCAGAAATGACCCATTTAATACGCAAATCCAAAAAGCACACCATAATGCGTATCAGGATCCTGTTCCAAAAATTATTCAATAATAAGTGACAGGATCCTGAAGAAAGTACCCGATACTTCGAAGCAGTATAACGAAGATATACCCTATTCCAAAACATCCAATAATATGAAGCAAGAACCCGAAGATATACACAATACTAAAAAGCACCCAATAATATGAAACAGGCTCACGATGACAATTATAAAAACCTCCTCCCAATAATACACAAAAGAATCAAGAAGATATACCCAATTCCAAAAAGGACGCCATAACACGAAAAAGGCCCAAAAAGGGACACAATTCCAAAAGACATACAATTCTACGAAACAGGATCTCGAAGATATAGCCGATTCCAAAAAGCAAAAAATTATACGAAGCAGGATTCCAAAGATATAACCAATTACCAAAATTACCCAATAATACGAAACAGAATCCCGAAGATATACTCAATTCCAAAAAATACCAATGATACGATGTAGGATCCCGAAGATATAACCAATTCCAAAAATTATCCATTAATATGAGGCATAGATAGATAGATAGATAGATAGATAGATAGATAGATAGATAGATATGAATAGACTGAGATAGATAGATAGATAGATAGATAGATAGATAGATAGATAGATAGATAGATAGATATGAACAGACTGAGAGAAAGAGATGAACAGACTGAGAAAGAATCGTTTGCAAAAACTTTGACAAATAAAACGAATCCAATAAACAATTATTTTTAATTCTTTCCGCAACATAAATATCAGGAAACTGTCACAGAAAAAAAATGGTGAAGGCGAATGCAAAAACTTAAAATATAGCAAAAGACAGGATGAAGGAGACAGAAATTGAAAGAAAGAAAGAAAAAGATGAATAGCCCAGAAAAAAAACTAAGGTGATACAGTGACCTCTGACCCTGCCCGTCATCGCATGCTGGTCTGTTTGTATAAAACCGCTAAGAAAAAACAAATTGAAGAAATATTAAATTGTTGTAAAATTCCTGGATTGAAAAACAAGATGAAATACGTGATTCGACGTTGACAGTTCGCAAATAATCCGTAAAAAGCGGAGAAGCCGTACACAAGTATTGGTTGGGCGACATTGGGGGATGAGGAAGAAGAGGATGAGGAGAGAGAGAGAGAGAAAGAGAGAGGAGGGGAAATTATGGTGGGAAGAGAAATATAGATAAATAAGAGTGGTAGTAGTAGGAGGTGGATTTGATGACGTTGTAATGTTAGAGGCGGAAACGAAGTGTAGATATGAATATGGTGGTCACGAAGGGATGACGGAAGATCGTAAAATTGAAGAAAAAATAAAATAAAAATAAGAAAAATGGAAGAGAAAAGAACGGAGAGAGAATTAAAGTCGTATTGAATATGTGAAAGAAAAGGAAAGAAGAATAAAAAAATAAAGAGAATTACAATAAACGAAAGTTGGGAAGAAACAAAAAACAAAAAAGCAACTGAAAAAGGAAAAGCTTTAATCGAAAAAGCATGGATTTCGAAAAGGCAAAATGGAAGAATGACAAGAAACAGATGTTTTCATGATTTCAAATTTCAAGTTTCAAATTTGATAGACACTTCATTATTTAAAGTTGTACGTGTTTTCTGTTTGTTTGTTTTTTGTTTTGTTTTTTTGTTTTTACTCTCGTTTCTTATTTTCTTTTTGCTGGTTTTTGCTTGTTTTTTTTATTTATTTATTTAATTTCTTTTTTTCGGCTTTAGTTTTAGTTTTAATGGAAGAGATTTTTTTTTTACCGAGCTATTTCCTCCATTTAAAAAAAAAAAATTCATGTTAATTTATTCTGATAGTTTGACATACACACCTGCACACATAAACACTGGTCATTTTTTATTTTTATTTTTTTAAATGTTATTTTTGTCGTTATTATATCACCGTCTTGTTTTAAATATTATATATCGTATATTATATACTATGATTATATATCCAGGGTGTCCATAAAGTTCGTGTGCACTTTAAAAAATTTATATCTTTATTTGTATTTGCAATAGAAATCATTTTTATTTGTGATAGAAATAATTTGTAAAAAGGATTAGAAAGAAGTAAATCTATATTTTTTACGGTTTTATAGAAATTTTATTTAAGTTTCCCATGTTTCAGCCTGTCTCTTTAAATTTTTTCATCCATTTAGCAATAGTGTTCCTATAAGGTGGTTCTTTATTGTAGTCAATTCTAAACTTTCTTTGTACAGCAATAGTAGATTTCAGTTCAGCCAACGAAAGGACACAGTTTACTTTTTCCTCAGTTGAAGCCATGGATCAAATTGATTCTGGAAAAAAGAAAATATTTTTTTACTTATCTAAAAATTGTTGCAAATTTTGTGATAAAGAATTATTCAATAACTATACTTAAAACTAGGTACATTAAACTTTATAACATTTTTTACAAATTATTTCTATCGCAAATACAAATAAAGTTATAAATTTTTTACAGTGCACAGGAACTTTATGGACGGCCTGTATATATAAATATATGTATTCAACGTATAATATATCGTATATATATATATATATATATATATATAAATATGGGAGAAAATGATATATCAAGTTTTATATATCAAGAACAATTTCAGGAAACAAATGACTTTGACAAAGTGGAAAAGGTTTTTGGCCTTAAGGACTTCATCGGACAAAAGTGATTTACGTAGATACGAATACAATTGCGCACGAAAAAGAAACCAAATGAAATCGATTTGACTATAGACCCAAAACACATTTTTAAAAAAATTAAATTCTCAGTGTCCTTTTGCCTTCGTGCGCATGCGTAGTCTCATCAGCGTAAACATCACTTTAGCCCGATGCAGTCCGAAATGAAGAAACGCATCAAACAAAAACTTTGCCACTTTGTCATAGATTTTCCTAAAATTATATATATATATATATATATATATATATATATATATATATGTATATATATATATTACCTACCATATATTATGATTTTACAGACACACATTCACACACATATATGAGATAGCGATATATATATATATATATTATGTTGGTCCAAAAATAATATCGTTTTTTGAAGTATTTTTTAACGTCAAAAAACGATATTATTTTTGCATCAACCTAATATATATATATCAAGAATAGTATTAGGAAAATTGCATGACAAAGTGAAAAGTTTACTTGTGACGTGTTTCGTCATTTAGGACTTCATCGAGCTAAATGTGTTATGTTTCTACGACTTACACATGCGAAAGAGGGTGCTGGGGATGTTAGATATTTTTTATGTAGCCGAATTCATTTAAGGTCTTCTCTTCTTGCAATCACTTTTGTTAATAGATATCCCAAACTTTAATATTAGAAGATCTGCTAGGAATGGTGAAATGTTGTAAGAGCCAGAGCACAAATTTACTGTAGATAACCTTGCGATCAAGGCACTTTCTAGATATTTATGTCGAAGTGAATTATATTCTCATTTGATCAGAGCAGCATTTTTATATCAAAATTGTGGTCAGTCTCGTTACGGTGTGCAACCGACGCATTTGACGTATTATTTTGCAATATGTCCCTTTTGTGTTCATATAATCCTTCATTTAGATTCCTTGAGGTTTCTCCTATGTATTTTTGGGACAATTATTACAGGCGATCTTTCAGGTTTTAGTTTATTATCTTGTTTAATATTGATTAAGACTTTTATTGTGTTGCATGTAGTAGTAACACATTTTATGTTGAGTTTAAATAGGTTCTTTTCGATTGTGTATGTGATAGAGTTAGTAGGCAGGATAATATATTTTTTTAATTCATTAGATTTTTCAGGAGGCGGCGTTTTTTTTGTTTTTTTTTGTTTTGATTTTTTTCTTTGGAATACTTTATGGCCCTTTTTGCTTTGACATTGAATATAAAATAATTAGGATTTTGGAGGAGTTTGAAAGTGTTTTCAATGTATATCTTCTTTTCGTGTAAATAATCCGGGCTGCATATTCTTAATGCTCTTAAGTAGAATCCGATGATTATGACGGATTTTATTTTGTTGTTATGATGAGAACAAATGACGAAACGCGTCACAAGTAAACTTTTTCAACTTTGTCATACAATTTTCACAGGCATACACACACACACGCACACACACGCATATGCATATATATATATATATATATATATATATATATATATATATATATATATATATTGAACAATAAAAAAATATTAAAGAATTAAAAAATTAAAATTTTCTGTCACAGTGGGTTGTGTATTAATATTTTTTGTTTTATTATTTCAGTTAGGTTCCTCGACTAGTTTCGGCCAGCATGGCCATCATCAGGAGAAAAAAAATCCTGCATGTTAGTAGCAGTGTACTACAGAAATGAATGACTTACTGAAGAAAATTAATTTTAGCTGTAGTTTTCATTTGTTTTTTTTTGTTTTTTTACCGTTAATTTTGGTCAGATCTTGTGTTGGCCAAACGGCCCCTTTTAAGTTATTTTTTAAGATAGAGGCTTGGGACATTCATACGACTCAGAATGCCCTTCTTGGTCATTTTGACAGGTCCACTGAATGCTGGGACGTGGATCTGTGTGGGTTAAGTGTATGTTATCTTTTAGTTCTATGGTGTATATATTAGTATGAGTGTGTGTATAAGTTTGAGACCTCATATATATATTCCAGTCAGGTTCACCCAGTACTAGGCCCAGGAGTCACACGAGGTAGAGTATTACATTAAGAGGCAGTTTATACGGATATAAGGTGAATATAACGGTTAACCCTAGACTAGAACAGATTAAGATTGTATTGACCAAAGAAACATCCTCTTGGGAATCGGTTCCACAGGAAAGAAGCTGTTCGAGGGGAATTTATTTTTCGCCGATGAAATACGGAGGGAATGTGGGTGGTTTGCTACAATATTTTATTATATATATATATATATATATATATATATATATATATATATATATATATGGTGGCCTGACGATTGCATATAGCATGAAACAGACTGTCGCCTCTAAGTGTTGACTTCTATGTTCACTTTTATATATATATATATATATATATATATATATATATATATAGCGAAAGGTTTTATTTTTAAACTTTTATTTTAGTTTTAATTCCAATATATTAAATTTAATATTTCCAATAAGCAAAATAAATTGGTGTATTTTAAACTGAATTTAAATAGACTGGAATCATTTTTTTTTTCTGAGTAAAATATTACCAAATCTGTCAGTACATACTAATTATAGTTATCAAAAAATCATTAAAAAATAAAACATACTTTTCTGAAACGTTATTTGAGAAAGTTTAGTTGATTTAAAGTTGAATTAATCTGAACTGAAATCAGTATTACTTAATTCTAGATCAAATATCCCAGGAAAACATTTTTAAGACAAAAGCTGCGTGTTTTTATTTTGTTTTTGTTTTTTTGCGTGTTGAATGATGTATTGACAACCTGATATTAGGAATATTTAACTAAAGAGGAAATTATGGAAATAAAATTACTTGATGAATACAACCTTTTTTTTACCCTCTTTTTTATTATATTTTTTTAAGTACTCAATAATCGTAAAAATTTAAAATATTTTAAGTATTCTAATATTTTATTGACTTTTAGGTAATTTGGCTTTATAGTCTTACGAAAATGCTTGTTAGAAAATTATCTATAAATTTTAAATTTACTAAAGTTAATGCTCTCATTTTTTTGATAATGTCGTATATGGGTGGCTGCATTTAAAAAATATATATATCGGGACGCTTATACACATATAAAAAAAATAAATTCTTTTTTAAATACTGGGGGTCTCAGAATTGTAGTAAGTTTTTCCATTTATGATTTGTAAATATAGTTTTTATTTAATCACTTGACCGATACAAATTATTACAGAATTTTAAGCTTATTTTAAGCTTATCCATTATTCTAATTAAAAATTAAGTTAATGCATTATTCTAATTAAAAGTTAAGAAATTTTTAATGGGTGTTGTCTTTTTTGACGAATCAGGAAAAATGTCTAATCTAAGATGGAAAAGTGAAAGATGTAATTTTGAATTCTCATTCCCCCTCCTACTTAAACTCTTAAATATAATTTGTTTAAAAAAGTAAATCATTTTTTCTGAAGTTATTCAACATCGCTTGAGAATGGAACAAAGATTTTAATTTTTAATTTTGATTTTTAGTTCCGAAATATAGTAATTTCTGTGTCACGGTGAAAACATATTTTTAAATAATAATATTATGATATTATGCTCTACTTTGTATCGAGCACTTTTTTAAAAAAAATAATTGCTAAAGAACTGTGGATTATTAATCTGAATGTTCTTTCTTTTTATTTTAATACACACACGCACAGACGCACACAGACAAACACAAAGATACACACATATCGCGTATATTAATCTTAGTGGAATACACAGACATGTTCTAAGGTGGGGCATAAAACAGCCCACCTCCCCTTTGTTGGGTCAGAAGCGAATTCACTTTCGTGTATGTCGTAGATTGCGTTGAGGCGCAACGGATGCCAATCAGCTTGAAAATTGCTTCTTTGAACCGGTCAGTACAAAGGGGCAGGAGTCTCATCCACCACGGGACGTTGGACTTGAGTTGGTCATTACAGTTATATTGTCATCGTCATTATTTCTTTTTATCAGTTCACCCCAAGCAAGGTGATAATTCCACAAAGACGCGAGGGGAGGTGGTGGTGGGTGGGGGCTACTGAGAGAGAAGGAGAATGAGAAGACTTTAGAAGGAACCGGAAACCCAATCGTAAACAGGAAAGAAGGGATAAACTTTTACTCCTGAACCGGAAACCCAATAGACGAACCTATCTATTCCTATCGGAAATAAAATAAATAAATAGTATGTAGAATTTCTGGATTTAGAATTTAGAAGTATAGAGTTGAAGTAGATATGACTTTATATATTTACTGATCACACAGTCTGACCATACTATTATACTATGTATAATAATATACAGGGTGCGATGGGTAAATGGTCGCCATCTTGTATATTTCATTTCGCGCATGCGCGTTGTTTTTTTTTATTTTGTCTACTTCACAGTATAGTAGGGTCAGTTGGGCACCGTCTGTGAGAAAAAGAGCGCCATGACGCAATTCAATCAGAAATTCTGAAACAGCATGCTGTACTGCTTAGCATTCGCACCAGAAACTCAAACACGAATATTTCAGAGTGTTTGGATGTCAATTTGAGGACAGGGCAGAGGATTCTGAAAGAGTCGGATGAGTTTAATGGTGATTACGAAGGTGTTTGGATTGATCACGAGTGATAGCGACGTTATGCCTCCATTCGTCTTCGCTCGGGGGTGGGCAGACTAAACACGGAGGCCTACATCAAGTGCCTTGAGAAGGTAATAATCCCCTGGATCATGACTGTGGCTGCTGGAAGACCCTATGTCCGGCAACAGGACTCTGCAACATCCCACACAAGCAGGGGAACTCAGTCATGACTGTCAGACAATGTCTGCGACCACATCACTGTAACAGAGAGAGGTATACACACACACACACACACACACACACACACACACACACACACACACACACACACACACACACACACATGAAGGCACACACGCAAATATAACTTTTATTGACTGGAAGTGGAAATGGTGTTTATATATCAAAGTAAAATTTGGGTTAAGATGTGTGTTTACCGATGAGAAACACGATCTCAGGTCAGGAGGCGATGTTTTAAATCTGGGTCACTAGTAAACAATGGGGATGGGTGAGATACTTGGTTTTGTTTAACAGTATTTGTTTTGATCAAAAGTTTGAATCAATGTTTAGATATCCCAAAGTATAATTTTGGTGAAGCGAGAAGAACTCGTGATTGAGATAAGGTAAATAATTGGAGAATAGGTTTACATGTCAAGGGATAGATTTTGGCACTCGTGGTAGCTGCGTGCCGGGCCGAGGGTCAATTGTGATCAGCTGATCCTTTTTTTTATATTAACTCGAGATTTTGCTAATAAAGCAGAGTCGGGGAAAGAGACTGTAGTCAAGAGAGTCACGAGACTATCGTCGCAGGGACTCGAGAGATTTGCGGGAGAATTTTCGAGGAAAAAAAGGGAGACAGGAGCGACGGAAGAGCCAGATGGAAGAGAGATACAGGAGAGACCGCGATCGGTCGGCAAATCGTCGTCGCGTGCGTGAGCACCCGCAGGCGACCATTACGGGTCGCGGTGCTACAGGAGAGAAGACTAACCCCTGTTCTGAGAAGTCTGTATGAGACTGGACTATTAGTCATAAACCTTTCCCCAGGCGATTCAATACGCGTTTATCACACACAAACCCTCTCTCTGTTAGGAATTCGCTGGATGCATTTTGTCTTTTTCTTTTTCTTTTCTCATTTATGTTAAATGTTTTTATTCTCCCTGTAACCTCTGTTCTGATGTTATCTTCTTATATCAAAGACGTCAATATCTCCCCGCATTGTTGTCTGTCTTCTGCAGATATTATTTCTTGTTTTATTTCGCCACATTCTAAACTTCCTAGCGCCAACTCTCACAGCCGTGTCCACACCCCCAGTCGACCGTGAACGTATGGACAACACCCCGCTTACTGGATCTAAAAACTAACACAGCGTGGGCAGCGAGCAGGACTTGACTAGTTGACCGGTCGAAATAATCTACGGTTACTCAGGGAGCGTAAGTTCGGTTCGGACCGAGTGGACACCTCAATCAAAAGAGGAAAACGCCGGAGGTTGAGGGTCTGGGGACGAAGTGGTAGGTCACTCTTTGCATCTGGTCACCTAACTCTCCACACTGGAGCACCCTTGATTATTATGTATGTGTCTCAGCTGAGATATAGGAATAACAAAACTCCTTGTAACACCAAAGATGAACTGAAGGCAAGAATTATGGCAGCATTCACCAACTGAAACTAGGAGACCATCCAGAAGAGAAGCAGGAGATGCCGAAGTCATCTGGAGGCTGTGGTTGAAACCAATGGCGATTTTATTGAATAAATTTACTCTTTAGTATTTCAAGATATTTTTGTGTAATTTTGATAAATATATTTTTTAAAATGAGATGTCAGTGTTATTTTCATTTTTCAGTAATTTAGACAACAATTTATCTATCGCACCCTGTACAAGGTTGTTATGGTAACAGAGACATGACTCGATAATCAAATAGTGCATGACAAGTGAATATCTCATTAGTAAGTAGGGGAAATCAGGTTACTAATAGTCTCTCATTTCTTTTTTGTATGGACATACTTTGGTTATTTTTCATATTTACTTATTTAAAAAGCATAACTTCTATTTGCATGTCAATAGAAATTTAATAGCACGAATAATTTAACTGCATATATATACATATATTTCTGACACTTAAAAGAAGCCAATAAAACACCTACAGTAAAATGGAAATTAATAAGAAAAGCTAGAATATGTAGATCATTAAATGAACCATGTCCTTTGTGCATACATAAGAAACTATATATTACTAAGTTTATAAAAAATAAAAATTTACTGAATCAAAGAAATGATATACCTATTCTTTGCCGACATTGTAAAAAAAATTTCCTTAAATGATATTTAAAAATAAAAAAAAAATTATAAAAAAATGCGAGCTGGCAATATACATACTTATATTTATTTAAGTAATTCTATTACATTCATTTGATTTAAAAACAAATATAATTTATTAGTAATTAAGAGTAAAAATAATATTTTATAGTTCAATATAACGTATTCCGACCAAATACCCCTTTTATAAAGAATCTTTATGCATACAAATACCAATTTAACGGGAAAGGTCAATCTGAAAGTATTTAGTTATTTTGAATATCTCAAGGACTACTTTTGCAGCGTTGATGTGACTTGACAAGCAATTAGCAGGAACCTTCTTGTGTCTGGACAAAAGGAAGTTCTACAATAAGATTATTCATTTAGCAGTTAGAAGCCATTGAGTGATCTTGTCCATTGTGTAACTTGTATTCAAAGCAAATATGCATCAGAGACTGTTTCATGCTGCTGAATGCGTCAAGCATGAAATAACCTCTTGCCCATGAGCGTTAACTTCAATATTCACGTATATATATATATATATATATATATATATTGAGACATGTTTTGTTAAATAATTTAGATATGTTTTGTTTATTTTCAATAGGATCCTTTCATACTCACGGATAAGCTTTTTTGTGTCATTATTGAAAGACGAAAAAAAATCGCCGTGTTGGTACATATTTCTTTTATTTCCGAGTACTTTCGACATATCAGTATCATCATCAGTGTATTGTTTACTACAAGATAAATATTGTAGTGTTCAATGTTGGGAAAAACAGAAATTGTTGTGATCAACAAAAAATTAGATATGAAAAGTTAACCAACGCGACAAAACGAATGAATACTGACAACGTGAATGGATTTAAACCGAAAGTAAAATGATGATAATTGTTCTCATCTTGTACCCTTCGACCTTCATCAGCTGTAGGTCGATCCGGAAAACCTACAGGAAATTTCGAAGTATCAGTTTGTGGGAGGAGGCAGTGGCGTAGCTAGAGGGGTGGAGTTGGCCGTCCGCCCCAGGCAGCACATTTGGTCTGTGGTGAGTTTTCAGAAAACAAAATACAATAGCATAATTTCAATAATTTTTACAAAAATAAGGAAGAAGAAAGGTTCAAATGAAACTAATTTGTGTTTGATATGGTTTGCTCAAAACCAGCCAAACAGCAATAAAGAAAATGTCTCCAAAACGTGCTGTCAGCTGGTGGGGATCAAGCCCACTAACATGACGTGAACAAAAGGTGTAAAAAAATTTGAACATTTTTAATGGGGTTGATGTGGGGTTCACTTAAGTGAATTTAGTGAATCCACAATTTTTTCACAAATAAACACAATTGTACTTTTATTTCATAATTTATCAGTGAGGAGTTAGCATGTTAACAGAAACACGAAATATAAAATAAAATCTCATCTGCTGGTGTTGGGCTTTCAGTTCCTAGCTACTGATCTGCTGGACCCGTCATGCGTCGAATTCGACAGGAGAGAAGAGTCGAATATATATATATATATATATATATATGAATGAGATTTGATTATAGTGGTAAAGGTCTTGTGCAGAACCACCCACACTTTTTGAAGGGTTGAATACAGAGACCTTGCGCACTACGTGTCACAAGGTCCCCAAATGATCCTCCGCAGTTTTTGAATTCAGGGTTGTTCTTCTAGACCATTTGCGATCCAAGGCGATAGAAGATAGTCTGTCCTGCTATTTACTCATATATATATATAAAGAGTTAATGTGCATTGTAATATTGCATTTCTTCTGGGTAAAGGCGGCAAACTCGAGGGCCGCCTGGCGGCAAAAAACACTATCTACGCCACCAGTGGAGGCGAGGGGGATACAACAGTCAAGATGGAGACAATAGTTTGCGTGTAAATAATTATAACTATCCATCCAGGATAGTCAGGAAACAATTAGTATATATTTTTCGGATTGTTTTCCTAGGGTTACATATATATATATATATATATATATATATATGCATAAGGTCTTTTTATTTTTACAAGCTTTCGTCTGTTCCTACAGACATCCTCAGGTATGTAAATAGATTTTGTTCTTGTTTTTACTCTCAGTAATAAGAGGACAACGAAAATAGAGATATAATCCGAAAAAATGCTATGAGAAATGTGATTGTTTTGGAACGTGCAGTCGCAACGCTGAGTTTGAATTTAAATTTTAAGGTTGTGCGTTTTGTACAAATATAGCAATAAGAGAATTCTTTTTTACTGGTAGATTTTCCGTCAAAGTGGCATGAACTATATTGTTCAATAATTACAGTAATGTCG